>CM069915.1:58730633-59930633 GCA_036172215.1 Camellia granthamiana
CTGTGCCGACCGGAGGTTGAGACCCTTATCTTTTGAGGTGGGGGTTTATGTGTTCCTTAAAATTTGTTGAGACGAGGTTGGATGAGATTCGGGAAGAGTGGAAAATTGTCTCAGAGATTCATTGGGCCTTTTGAGATTTTAGAGTGATTTGGGGAGGTAGTTTATCGTTTGGCCTTGCTGCCCCAACTTTCTGGGGTTCACAATGTATTTCATATCTATATGCTTTAGAAGTATGAACCTGATCCTTCATATGTGCTAGATTGGACTAATTTAAAGGTAAACAATGATGCCTTGTATGAGGAGAGACAGGTTCAAGTTTTGGATACTCAAGAGCAAATCTTGTGAGGCAAGATTATTTCTTTGGTTAAGGTATTGTGGTGACACCACGGCGTTGAGAAAGCGACTTGGGAGCGTGAGGCAGAAGTTCGTGATAAGTATCTAGATTGGTTTATTAGTGTTTGAACCTTTTTGTAATTGTTTTTGTGTTTGTTGTAATATATGAGGGCTGTGAACACATTGTAAGATTGATGTTACTCTTGTGGTGAGTTGAGATGTTATGTTTTCTATACTGTTGGGTGTATGTTGTTGTTGTTGACGATGTTTGAGTTGTGTTAATATTGTGTTATTGTGGTATTGATGTAATTCAATTTTGAGGACGAAATTTCCTTATAGGGGAGGTTATAGTTGCCCAAGTTAAGACTCGATCCTCTAACACTCTTTGGTTTTGAATGTTGTATCTATTAGTATTGTTGGCATCTATTTTAGTCAATGTATGATTTGAGTTGAGTTTGGGATTTGTTTGAGTTATTTTTAATAGATGGGATTTTGAGTTTTCTGGGGAGGTTTTGACCGTTTGAACTTAGGTTCACTTGAGAGGTGCTTTGGTCGCTTGAGCTCCAATCTTTCGTTTCTCCCAGATTCTGAGTTTGCAATTTGAACTTCTAGGAGCAAGGCCTTCTGCGCTCGAGCGGTAGTTTGGTCGCTCGAGCGGTCTATTTGTAGTCTGAATTATTGAGACTTTTTATTCTATGCTCGAGTAGTGTTTTGTTCGCAGGGATGGTCTTCTGGGAGTTTGGTTTCTTTGCTTCAGTCTAGTTTTGGTCGCTCAAGTGATGTGCTGTGTCTGATGCTCGAGCGGTGTTTTATTCGCTCAAACGGTCTTTTTGTATAAAGTTGCGGGGAAAAGATCTTTTTCTCACTTTTCTAATCCCTCTTTCTCTACAAATATGTAAAATTTGTTTTCTCTCATCCCTTGCTAAATTTCTTAGGTAAATCCTCCGATCTCTCTCAATCCATGGTTTTCTTGATAGTCATGCTTTGGGGTAATAGGTAGAGCTTGAGGAGGGCGTTGTTTTGATATGAAAAAGTTTGTGTTTCGTCTTCATCAAATTTTGGGATTTGTTTCTCTTTTTTTTTTTTTTTTTTTACTTTGAGGTAGGGATTCTTTTAATGTTTTGCATGGTATTTAGCTTCGTTATGTGCTCTTTGAATAAAGTAGCATTTTGAGGGATTTGGGTTTGATCTTAAATATGTTTTGGTTCATAAAAGAGGGGTTTTCAGAAAGTTTTCTTAAAAATGTTGTTGGAATTGTTTATAGTAATGAGTGGTATTGAAATTTGGGGGAAATGGCTTTTAAAATGAGGAAGGTTGAATGAACAGATGTTATTTTAAAAATTGGGAAATCCTTGGTGATTCTTGATTTTTAACAAAGAGGGGATTGATGAGTTCTTGAACAATGATGTGAGCCTTGTTTGAAATGGGAAAGAGGAGATTGAACTTGTGATTGTTACTTCTATGTTGAGATTATGGAGATATAGGATTTGAATTATATTTATCTCTTAAAATTTATTTATTGAATAGAGATATCTATTTTGGTTATCGGTGGAGGATATCATTGATTGTTGTAGCAATGGTATGAGAACTAGGTTAACTGAAACCATTCACTCATGCATTTCATCTGAGCACTGGTTTTATAACTATGCATTGAAAGGTTTGGTTTTGAGAAAAAAAATGGTGAATACCTTGGTGAATCTGTTTAGGTGCGGTTGTGGTTATTTATCTTGGCCTTTGTGTCCTTGGTGTAAGTCCAGAAACCCGCATAGTAAAATGGCTTTTGGTAGTGCTTGTATAGCCTATTTGCAAACACGAACCTAGAGATTCTCAATGTGCATATTTACTGTCCCATTTTCTATTTTGGAAGCAATGGTTTATTAATCGTGAATTGAACTATGGCATTGCATTATTTAAAAAAAGAAGAAGAGGAGAATACACATGTCTTGGCATTAGCATTCATCGTATGGCTTTGTTAAGCATCATACAGATCATTAAACTTGTCTTTATTGGGTTTTAACTCAACCTATGTGAAAAACAATTTTCAGGTGTTGATGGTGTGTCTCCAGCAAGAGGATAGCTTGGGAGAACAATGGAGTTGGATGCTAATTTTTTGTTTTGTAATTCGTTTTGTACAAATCTAGGGATTTATTTGTATTGGACTTCGACCTGCTTTTGTTGTAACCAAGCAATGTCTTGGAACTTTGTAACCATTAGGGCAAGAATTTATATTTATTTCTTTTTGTTTCTATATATATATATATCGGTTACATGTTATAAATTCATGATTTAGTATTGATGAATGTATTAATATATGTGACGTCTTTTGTAATACTTTAAGGAAATTAATGAATCTATGATAGTTTCTGTAATACTTTCGGTATTAAATGATTGAGACTATTAAGTTTCCGCGTATCTGTTAAGAGTTATAAATGTATCTATTCTTATTATTTTCGGGACGGTACGGTACCCATCTGAGCCCAAGAATAGAGACAGATTGATGATGAAGAATAAAAACAAACGGAAAAATAGAGCTTTATCTTAGGATAAATAGAGGGATTTGGCGATAGACTCCTCAGTGTCTAACTTGTCTTTCAAAAGGACAAGAATTATATAGATTCTTTCAAAACCCTCTAGTATTTTAAAACTTATTTATTTTACTATAATACCCTCATATACATGTATATATGTGTGTGTGTGTAGATCAACTTGTAATCACTCTCTTTCATCTCAATCTCTTTTCTTTCTGTCTCACACTTATTGCTATTCTCTTTATCGGTGCCATCACTGCTCTCTATTAGCACCATCGCTACTTATCATGGAACTCTTTCTCTACCGTCTTCATCATCACCATCATTTGTTGCATCAACAACTTCAGATCTGAGATCATTCACAATTGTTGTCACTGGAAAATGACGATTTGTGCCAGTTTTCAAACCTCAAGTCTAATATCCTTCACTCTCTCTCTCTCTTTGGTTTTGATGGTTCGTGCTCTATGTGTGTGTGTGTGTGTGTGTGTGTGTGTGTGTGTGTCACTCACTATTTATCCTCTCTCTCTCTCTTCTTCTTCTTCTTATTCTTCTTCTCTTGATCATCTGTTTTCGAACTCTGTCTCTTTATCTCTCTTTCTTCTTCTTCTTTTTCTTTTCATGATGCTCTGTTATTTCAACAGTAAAATTTTACTCTGGTTCATGACGCAACACTCTCTTGTAAAACCATTCTCGAATCTTGTTTCAGAGTAAAATTTTACTTTGAATCATAATAAATTTTACTTTGATTCAGAGTAAAATTTTACTTTGTAATTTTTTTAAAAAAAAGAGAGTAAAATTTTACTCTGAATTAGAGTAAAATTTATTATGATTCAAAGTAAAATTTTACTGCCATTAAGCAGATTAGTATGTTGTTAACTAGAGTAAAATTTTACTATTACGAAAACAGAGAACATATTAAATAAACGAGCCAGAGTCAAATTTTACTTTTAGATCTATAAATAAACAAATAAAAAAACTCTTAATTTTTCATTGCAATATCTTGATTTCTCATTTTTTTTTGTCAAATCTAATTTTTTTTTGTTCTTTTTTTTTTTTTGTTTTGTTTTTTTAATCTCTAATTTGAAGTTATTGATCTCAAATATGAGTTCGTAGGTATCAAATCTGATATGGTGGTAGTTTAACGGTAAAAATAGTGGTTGTCGACCGATGGTGAGGATGAGCGACGTTGATAGATGATGAAGATGGTGGAGACGATGAACAACTATCGAGTTGATGAAGAGAGAGAGAGAGAGAGAGAGAGAGAGAGAGAGTGCTGTAAAAGAAATGGAAGAAAGAGGACGTATAATGTTCAAATAAAATATTCAAACAACAAATTTTGTCCTTTATATAGAATTTTATAATTATAAGAAAGTTTTGAAAGTACTAAATTTTTTCTTGTTCTTTTAACCAAAAAAAAAACTAAGGGGGGTTTATGGCAAACTTTCCCGGATAAATACGTATTATGTTTGGTTTAAGAATCACATGGTGTTGTCTGATTATCAACACTAGACACTAAAACACCTTTTTTTCACTACTACCACTCACTTATATGCGCAACATGAATTGTCAATTTGTCACACTCACACATAGGATACACGTAGGGTACATAATAAACTTTACTTTGATTCAGAGTAAAATTTTACTTTGTAATTTTTTTTTAAAAAAGAGAGTAAAATCTTACTCTGAATTTAGAGTAAAATTTATTATGATTCAAAGTAAAATTTTATTGTCATTGAGTAGATCAGTATATTGTTAATCAGAAGAAAATTTTAGTGTTACAAAAATAGAGTACATATTAAATAAACGAGCTAGAGTCAAATTTTACTCTTAGATTTATGAGCAAACAAACAAAAAAACTCTTAATTTTTCATTGTAATATTTCGATTTCTCATTTTTTTTTGGTCAAATCTAAGTTTTTTATTTTTATTTTTAATCTCTAATTTGAAGTTATTAATCTCAAATATGAGTTCGTAGGTATCAAATCTGATATGGTGGTAGTTTAATGGTAAAAATAGTGGTTGCCGACCGATGGTGAGGATGAGCGACGTTGATAGATGATGAAGATGGTGGAGATGATGAACAACTATCGAGTTGGTGAAGAGAGAGAGAGAGAGAGAGAGTGTGTGTGTGTGTGTGTGCGCGCGCGCGCTGTAAAAGAAATGGAAGAAAGATGGTGTATAATAGTCAAATAAAATATTCAAATAACAAATTTTGTCATTTATATAGAATTTTATAATTATAAGAAGGTTTTGAAAGTACTAAATTTTTTTTCTCTTCTTTTAACAACAACAACAACAACAACAAAAAAAAAAAAAAAAAAAAAAAAAAAAAACTAAGAGGGGTTTATGGCAAACTTTCCCGGATAAATACGTATTATGTTTGGTTTAAGAATCACGTGGTGTAGGGGTGAGCAGCGGATATACCGATTCGCCAAAACCGACCGAACCGAACTGATCCGCCGCATTTTGGACGAATGCGTGATGATGAGCGGACGGTTGCGGATTGATTTTCTCCAATCCGCCAATTTGGCGGACGGATGGCGGATTTGAGATTTCTTTGGCCGCAACCGAACCGCCAAACCGCCAAATCGCGAGCACCCCTAGTAATTTATAAGACTTTGTATTTTCAATTTGTTTAAATATTATGTTTGTGTTTTCAATTGAAAAAGAGTTTAAATATTCTGTTGAAAAAAAGTTTTCAACTTGAATATATTTTTTGAATTGTAAAAAATAAACATATTTATTTATCTATATTTTTTGGTTTTTAAATCTAGCTCTAAAAATAATAAATAGAAAATATGATATATGCTGATTGGTTTTTGTTTTCAAAAACATATGTAGATGTAACAATATAGAGACATACAATCTTTACTACTGCTCTGTTCATGGTTTTGGTGGTTTGAATTATTATTATATTTTAAGAATCACAGATTGTAATACTTTATGTGGATGAATCATGCTGTGATTGTAATATGTAGATGAGGCATGCAGTGATCGTGATATTCTAAAGTTTCAAACTTTCTTTCTTTAGATAAGGCATACAGTGATTGTAATACTTTTTTAAGTCATTGACTGTAATACTTTCTTTTTCTTTTTTTTTTTAGGAAGTGCACAAGTTAAATTATGTTAAAAATTTATAAAATTTTAAACTGCCAAACCGATTCGCATCCATCCGCCAAACCGCCAATCCGCTCAATCCACATCCGCCGGATTGGCGGACGGATGCGGATTGATTTTCTTCAATCCGCCAATCTGGCGGACGGATGGCGGATTAGAAGTTCCGTGACCGCAACCGACCCGCGTCCACCCCTAACGTGGTGTTGTCTGATTATCAACACTAGACACTAAAACACCTTTTTTCACTACTACCACTCACTTATATGCGCAACATGAATTGTCAATTTGTCACACTCAGACATAGGATACACGTAGTAGTGGAAGGACAAACAGCCCCACATAATTCCATATAGTGGGATTTGGTGGGTGTCACTATCGCAAAGCAATGGCCAAGGACGTTTTGTCTCTAAATTTACTTATCCTATGTCTCAAAATAATTACAATTATTAGATTACTTAATAAATTTGTAATGTAAATTTCGAGACATGATTCAACGATCGTAAATATCTTGATACAAAGAAACAAAAAGATTTGAGAGGAAGGTCCCGTGCGTCAAGCAACTTCTTCAAATAGAAATAAATGATCTTTGATCCTTTCCATTCTATTTCCATTATATATCTAATGGTTCTAAAATAAGAATGTAAATTTATAATTATTATAAATTAAAAAAAAAAAAAATCATTACATTTACCATTGAATGATATAATGAAACTTCTCTACTATAAATATGCTTCATTATGGAGTGGATCACAATCTGAAATGGGACCACAGCAAATTCAGGGATAAATGTAATGATCAATGAGTGAATTATAGATTCAGCTCCAGTGGCCATGGATGAGAGAAAGATATTTTCATTTGTAAGCCACAATCATGCAAAAAAATATCTTCTTAATGAAGTCTTTTATCTCCACAAAAAAATAAAAAATAAAAAATTGAAGTCTTTTATTGAACCAAATAGTTCCAAGGAATAGTATATTTGTTCTGTAGGGTCATATACATATATATACACACATATATGGGAAGTATGAAACTGAAACTAGTTCTCTCATTTGAACCCAATTCCCTTATATATAAATTTCTGTTTCTCTCTCTGCAAATATTGAAATTGGTTACCTTTGTTTCTCTGTTTGATTTCCTTCGTGTTTCAGTAGATGTAGATCGTAAGTCACTCAAAAACAGCCATGAGAGGTTTCTCAGTACTCTCAACTGCTACCAGAAGGTATGAGTGAAACTCCTTGCTATTGCAGTTCTTTCTTGGGTAAATTATACAAATGATCTTGTAGTTTACGATTTGTTAATTTGATTCTTATTGTTTTAATTTGTTCGATTTTGTCCATTATTTTAACGGATTATGTCATATTGGTCCAATAAATAACTGCTTTTAAGTTTGGTGGACGAAAAGTCTTCATGTGCTCAAATAATGGGTCAATTTGGTCCTTATAGTTTACACAATGTGTCAATTTGCTTCATGTTATTTTAATTTGCTCGATTTTGACAGGAACCAAATTGACACATCATATAAATTTCAGGAACTAAATTGACACATCATATAAATTACAGGAACTAAATTGACCAAACCTATATAAATTACATGAACTAAATTGACCAAACCTAACGACCGTTATTTATTGGACTAATTGACACAATCCATTAAATTAAGGGAAAGAACCGAGCAAATTAAAACAATAGGTACCAAATTGACCTATCGTGTAAATAATATAGACTATTTACATAATTTATCATTTTTCTATTATTTATACATAAACCAATGACGAAACTAATTACAAATCTTTTTTTATTGGTTTGTGATCCACGAAAAGGTGACTCACCTTAGTCTTGTGTTTGATTTCGTTATTAATTTTTTGTGTATTTCTAAACTTTTTTTCTAGTATTAATTGGCCAAATTTAAGCCACATGCTTTGTAGATTAAAGGGAGAAGTGTTCTTGTTGTGAGAAGTTATTTGGTGATCCTGGGCCACGGTCACGTGACACCCCAGGTTTGTTGTGATTGATAAAAATTATAAGATTTATAATTTTGTGTTAAATAATTGAAAAATAACAAAAGGTATTGTAGTTTGTGATTGATTAGAGGCATGATCCTCTAGACCACGAAATAATTTTTCCCTTCTTGTGCCTTATGCTCATTAGAATTGTTGTGACTTTTAATGATCCTGCTTTGAATTTATTTTATGATCGGAATAATTTATCTGCTAGGATTTGTCAAAAACAAAAAAAAATTAATTTCATCAAATATTAATAATTAAACGATTAGATCATATTTGTTATTAAAAAACTAGATAATTTATTTTCAAAATAACACGTGTTGTCTATTTTTTAAAAAAATAAATTTAATTTGATCACATGATTAACAATGTCTAATCAATATGATTTTTTTTATATAAATAATCTAAATGTTAGGCCCTACAAAACAAATGGTTTGGTGAAAGTAGGCCACCAAATGGCACAACACTCCCCTTCCCGTCTCTTGCAACTCGTGATTTAAAAAAATCCACAACTATGATACATAATTCCCAATACATATTGCTTGGTATTTACATTACTTTCATGCCATGGTTGATATTAATATATTCTCTTGATTTGTCATTTGGTAGGGTTTGTTTGAAACAATTTATTGAGTTTCTTATAACTTTCTATTTTTTATTTTTTCGAATGTGTTAAGAGTGTTTGGTGTAATTTTTACTTATATGAAGTATAAATAATTTAAGTAAGTTGAAAAAAAAAAGTAAATTATATGAAAGTTGAAAGAAATGTACTTCTATTTTTTAATTTTCTGATTATTAATTTTTAATTTTAAAAAAATTGTATCAAACAAGCCCATTTATCTTGGATTTGGATCCTCTCCAACACTTTTTCATCCAGTCATCGTCTAATACTTGATCTAGAGGCCCACAATTCAATAGTTAATCATTATCATATTTTGTGGTCTTTGGATCAAGAGCTAGAGAACGACGGGACGAAACAAGTGTTAGAGATGATCCCGATCCGACTATCTTTGTTGTCCCTTCCAAGTTTCTAAATTTTTATTTTCGTTTCAATTTTTGCAACATTAGATTGGAAGGAAAGGTGGCACTGATCACAGGAGGGGCTGGGGGAATTGGATCCTGCACAGCCAAGTTGTTCTGCGAACAGGGTGCCAAAGTGGTGATCGCCGACGTACAAGACGAAAAGGGCCACTCGATCTGCAATGACATCGGCACAACTCATGCTTCCTTCGTCCACTGCGATGTCACGAATGAGATCCACGTCCAAACTGCCATCGACAATGCTGTTGCCAAACACGGCAAGCTTGACATAATGTTCAACAATGCAGGAATCATGGATTCTAGAAGATCCAGCATTCTTCAAAATGACATAGCCGAGTTTGAGAATGTCGTTCGCGTTAATCTCATAGGTAAAAGGTGTTCACCGTCTAACTAAGTTGGGTTTTGAGATAAATCAAGAACTAAATCAATTGTTACAGCTCAAAAAATTGGGAATTTAAACTGAATCAAATCAAAGTGTGAAAACTATTTCCGTCTAATGGTTCTAGGCTTCAAATTGGTCACTATATTAGGACTATTGAATTTCAATCAAAATTGGATATACCTATAGAAGCATTCTAAAAATAAAATAAAATAAACCGTCAAGAATACTTCAAATTTTAAGAATATTCTTTATACTCAGTTAAGTTTGATAAAGAAATTATTCCAATTATTTACGAATTATTATAGAAACACAATTTCTACTACTATAAGAAGTGTAAAAATCATATTAATAGTGAAAAAGTACTGAACAAAAATACATAGATCTTTATACATAGAGAAAGTGAATAATTAAAAATACATACACATATATAATTTTCAAATTAGGATTAATTAAAAATAAGGAACAAACTTCTTAAAGTTTTAATAGTTTTTTTGTTTATTATTTTCTGTATTTAGTGAACTTTACTCACCTAAAAAAAAGTATTTAGTGAACTTCTAAAAGAAAACAAAAAAAGGACTTTCAGTATTAGATCTTGTTGAACTAGAAGACCCTAAAAATTGAAAAAAAAAAAAAAAAAAAGAAGCACAAAAGAGAGTTGTTTTTTAATTTTTAATTTTATAAATTCACTAATGATAAGACACAAAATTAAAATATAAAATGGATCACAGAAAATATGATGGTTGACTGAGATTCATTTTGAATGTAAACCCTCCACAATTGGATTTAATCTCACCCTTTCATTGCATTTTCTATGAACCATTTTGTGTCTCATTATGTGTTTTTGGCACTATTTATTTTTGGGTTTAGTTATGGTGTGCAACTTACACCTTACACTTTTTGTGTTCAACTTACACCTTACACTTACACCTTTTTTCCCTTGCACTTACACCTTTTGTGTAAGGTTGCACATGGTGTGCAACCCACTTACACCTTACACTTAAACCTTACACCTTACACTTAAACCTTACACCTTACACTTACACCTTTTATGTAAGTGGCACATGGTATGCAATCCACTTACACCTTTTGTGGGTTGCACACCTAAGAAAACTCCTTTATTTTTTTATTTGGAACCAAAGCCTAATCACTCCTTTTAAGATTCATTTCTGAGTCTATGAACCAATCGTATTTAACAATTTTTTGAAACTGAAACCTCAGTGTGTTTGGTTTGAGTTTTCTGAATTAAGTTTTTTGAAAATTGAGTTTTTTGGTTTTCGTATTCTTTTGTTTTTAGTGAATATTTTTTAAATTTTAAACATTTTTTTTTTACTTTTTTAGATGCATCTTAGTTAGATGTATCTAAAAAGTAAAAAATTTGTGAAAAAATATTTCAAAAAATTAATAAATACATAAAAATACAAAAAATGTACTAAATTCTTGTATTTTTTTTTTTGTATTTTTGGTATTTAATGAATTTTTAAAAGATTTTTTTTACAATTTTTTTACTTTTTAGGTGTATTTATGTTAGGTGTGTCTAAAAAGTAAAAAAATTGCTTAAAATATTAAAAAAATTCAGTAAAAAAAAAAAAATACAGAAAAAAAGCGTGTAGAATTTTCTGAAAAGTGTTTTCTGAAAACTCAAAACAAGCTTAAGTTTGAATCGGTCTAGATTAGTTTATTTACCAATTTTCTTGAACACCAACAGGTGCATTTCTGGGCACAAAACACGCAGCTCGCGTGATGCAACCAGCCCAGCGTGGAAGCATAGTTAACACGGCCAGTGTTAGCTCGGTGCTTGGTGGTTTGACCACCCATGCTTATGCTAGTTCCAAACACGGCTTATTAGGGCTCACTCGAAACACCGCCGTCGAGCTTGGCAAATTCGGCATTCGAGTGAACTGTGTATCGCCTTATGTGGTCCCAACAGCGATGCCGAGGAAGCTCTTCAACTTGGAAGATGATGATCCGTTGGACAATTTGTATTCTAACCTCTCTGGGGTGGCTCTTAAGCCAGAGGATGTGGCTCAAGCTGTTCTTTATTTGGCTAGTGATGAGTCCAAGTATGTGAGCGGGCATAATTTAATGGTTGATGGAGGTTATACGATTGTTAATGAGGGTTTAACAATCTTTTAATGGATTAATAATGTTTGGCAATGGAAGATAAAATTAGGTGTGTAAATTGTAGTATGGCTAGTGAATTTTCTCTGCCTTTTGGAATTATGTTTGCATACATATGGTTAGAGAAATAAATGAAATTTTGATTGAAGGTTGTGAAATAGATAATGCTTGTATCAAATCCCATGTGTAGCACTTAATTTTAAGTAGTGTGATTTTGATTGGTTCTACTATTTTAATTGATTTCAATTTTGTTTTCAAAATATTAAATGGGTATTAAAGTTATTTTCATGAATGACTACTTTTTTTTTTTTTTTTTTTATAATTTTTTTATTGTGGCTTCTGTTGGGTCAGGAGATGCCACAGATTGATGCAAACAAACACACACAAGGGAGAAACACATAGTTTACGTGGTTCGGCAATAGCCTACATCCACGGGTAGCAGAAATTTAATATATTTTGAAGAGATACAAAATTCACTCTTGGTTCCTCACCACTTTCTTCTTCTCCAACTCAATGTTTGCATACCAAATATAATTCACTACCTATCTATTTATAGGCTTTCACTGAGGATGAGATGTACAAGCGGTGATGCCAAATTCATCACATTTCGGACGTGTTCAGGAGGCTTCCATGCACTACAAGAAAAAACACTTTTGGCGACCACCTATTGGCGGAAAGTATACCTATTGGCGACTAAAGGCTTTTTTGGTCGCGGAAGATCACCTTTTGGCGACCAAAAAAAAAAGTTGGTCGCAGAAAGTATACCCTTTGGCGACCAAAGGCTTTTTTGGTCGCGGAAAGTATACCTTTTGGCGACCAAAAAAAAAGTTGGTCGCGGAAAGTATACCTATTGACAACCAAAGACTTTTTTGGTCGCGGAAGATTACCTTTTGGCAACCAAAAAAAAAAATGGTCGCGGAAAGTATACCTATCGGCGACCAAAGGCTTTTTTGGTCGCGGAAGATTACCCTTTGGCGACCAAAAAAAAAGTTGGTCGCGGAAAGTTACGGCGGGATAAATTTTAAAAAAAAGCATACTACTGTAATTACATGCTATTTTTCTGTTTAGGCATTAAAAGTTTTATAAAATAATATATAATGCGATTTTTATGGGTTATATATTTTTTCTGCCAACTATGAACAAGAAGCATATTATTGGCAGAGTGGATTGGGTGCATGGTGACTCCTTGGTCAGGAGTTCAAGTCCCAGCCAGCACAAAAGAATCATTTTTTTGGGTCAAGGCACTGACTTTTGGCGACCAACTTATCTTTGATCACTAAAAGTTCCTTTTCGGCTAATATGAATTGGACTTTCCGCGACCAAAAAAGTTGGTCGCGAATGGTCACTTTTAGCGACCAAAGGCTTTTTTGGTCGCAGAAAACTATCTATCACGAGGCTTTAGCGACCAACTCGCGGCCAACATATTTTGGTCGTGAAAAGGTTTTAGCGGCCAAATATGGTACTTTTCGCAACCAAAATGTTGGTCACAGAAAGTGTTTTTTCTTGTAGTGATGGTTGACCATTAGGAGCTTCAATTCAAGATGAAAATTGCCTCTAGCTTTTGGATCATCTTGAGCCTTTTAATACCTTCATAAGAGAAGCTAAGCTTCCCTTTTCTTCTTCTTTCTTGATGGTTCTTGATGGAGAAGTTGAAGCCAACTTCCTCACAATTCTCCACCTTAGCGAAAGTTCTCCATCCAAACTATATAGTGAGCAATCAATGCTGCCATGCACCCCGAAGGTGCTTACATTTGCTCCAAATGGATTAAGCCCATACTCTGTTTGAACTTAACTTTAATTCTGTTCTTTTTCTGCTGGGTTTTCTTCTGTTGGGAGAGATGCACTGTACTTCTGACCCTAACCCTCTCTTGGGGATTCTCTGTCCCAATAGTCTTCTTCTGTGCAACCATAAAATGATTAGACCGATCATACCACTATCGTGGTTATTGCTTCATTCTGTAGAGAGATTTTTTCTTTCCAATGAATTTTTCCTTTCCAACTACTTGAAACCTTCCAGGTTGAGATAAAAAAAATTTCTTCATTCAAATCACCATTCTTCTTGGTGAATTTCCATTTGTAATCGATTTCCTTCTTTCTGTTTGGTAGTCATTCCAAATCCCAAGTCTTGTTCTTGTGTATATTTTGTACTTCTTCTTTTTCAGCTAGCTGTTCTTACTGGGGGTTCTTCTTGGCTACTTCAGTTATTGAGATATCATTCCCAACTACTAGAAATGCTTAAGATACGATATTCGTGTATCTTACCGGTCTTCTAGTCTCTCTATTCAACTTCCTCGTAGCAATAGACTCTGATTGTTGCGATATTGTTGTAACTGGTTCTTCTTCAATTGCACCTTCTTCAATTCATTCTTCTGAATCTACTGGTGCATCAAACTCCGCCTGCTACGTTCCAATGGCTTTGTTCTGTTAACTAGAATCTTCAGGCTTGAGTTGCTTAAGCATTTCAGACTTATTAAATGTGACATCTTGGCTAACTATGACCTTCTTCAATTTAGGGCACCAAAGCCTGTACCCTTTTACTTTACAACTAAAGCCCAAGAATGCTCCTTTCTTGGCTCTAGGATGAAGCTTACTTCTCTGCACATGATAGTAAGCCGGACTACCAAATACATGCAATTGATTATAGTCATTGGCATGAGTACCGAACCATATCTCCAAAGATGTTCTTTCTTCATTTGCAACAGTTGGCAAACGGTTGATAAGGTGGTAGGCATATGTCACAGCTTCAGCCCAAAATTGCTTGCCTAAACCGGATTGAGCAAGCATACAACGCACCTTTTCCAACGGAGTACTGTTCATCCGTTCTGCTGTTCCATACTGTTGTGGAGTTCGTCGTTTAATGATGTGATGTATTCTACCTTCTTTCTGACAGTGTTCCTCCAACGGATTAGTAATGTTCTCTCCATAATTATCTGATCTTAAGGTCTTCAATTTTCTGCCAGTTTGGTTTTCCATAATCTTCTTCCATGCTGTGAAGATGTTCACAACTTCATTCTTATTCTTCATAGTGTACACCCAAACATGTTGAGAATATTCTTCAATAGATGTGACAAAACAGCGCTTACCTTATTTCAATGCAACTTTTGAAGGCCCCCCTTAATTGGTATGCACATTGTCCATAATTTCTTCCATTCAATGTTCTTCTGTCTCGAACTTGACTTTAGTCTTCGTGCAAACTCTGTCAACTTCTTCATTCTTTCAATTGTTAGTTGCCGCTCTACCTCAATTGTACTCCCTTACAAGAAGGACAATCCTTTCTTCTTGTTTCCTTTCATGATAACCCCGAGTTCCCGATACTACTATGAGAGCTCCACCTTCCAAGGTAATCTTGAAACCTTTGGATGCTAAAGCGCCCAACGAGATGAGATTCTTCTTCAATTCTGGTACATACCATGCTTCTTTCAGAGCTCGAACTGTTCCATCATGCAGCTTTAGTTGGATACTTCCAATTCCCATTGTCTCATAGGCAATGTTGTTACCCATAAGAACTATTCCACTATCTAACTTCTCAAAGTCAGAAAACTAGTTTTAGAGCTTGAATTGTTCCATTATGCAACTTCAGTTGGATACTCCTATTCCCATTGTCTCACAAGCAGTGTCGTTACCCATAAGAACTATTCCACTATCTAACTTCCCAAAGTCAGGAAACTAGTCCTGATTAGGACACATGTGGAAAATAAATCCAGAATCCGTAATCCATTCATCAGAATGGCAAGGAAATCTTGGAGCAATACACACACAATCTGAATCTTCATTCTCATGAGCAAGGCTGACTATATATGTCTAATTGTCATTATTCTTCAGACAATCAGCTTTCCAGTGTCCTTTCTTTTGACAAAGGGCACATTCATCTATAACAGGTATTCTTCTAGTTGGCAGTTCCTTAGACATGGAGTGGGATATGTTTTTGTTGCTTCTGTATGACCTCCTCCCAGATTGCTTCTTCTTCTCTGATCTTCCTCCTTGTACAACTAAGGATCCACCTAATGTGTTTTGATAATGGGCCTTCTTATCCTTTTTCTGGTACTCATTGTTAACCAATGTGTTAGACACATCTTCAAATTTGATTTCTTCCTTTCCATAGAGAGTGTGGTAATCAAGTGCTCATATTCATCTAGTAAGGAATTCAGTAGCAATAAAGCCTTGTCTTCATCTTCAACTTCAACATTCAGATTGAGTAGATCACCAAGAATTTTGTTAAAGTCATTCAAGTGTTCAGACATCAAACTTACTTATTTATACTAAAACCATAAAAACTTCTTCTTCAAGTATAACCGATTCTCTATGCTTTTCGTCATGTGCTTGTCTTCCAACTTCTTCCAAAGATCTTTGGCATTCATCTCCTTCATGACATAATACTTCTGATCTTTTGCATGCCATAACTGGGTGGTACCACAGGCTAGCTGGTTGATCTTGATCCAATCTTTGTCAGACCATTCTGCAGGTTTGTCCTCCAAAGTGATATCCAAATCGTGTTGGATGAGCACGTCCAAGACTTTACATTTCCATATGTCAAAGTTGTTTCTTCTAGCGAACTTTTTAACCTCAAACTTGGCATTGGAGATTGAACTCCTTCTTCCTTGGTTACTTGATGAAGCCTTTTCTTCTGCCATTCTTCTTCAAAATTCTGTAACCACCAAAAGAGCCATTCTTCGGGGACGGCTAAGACAGTTTGGAATACAACATCCTTAACAACCTCACAAAATTCGGATATGAATATGAAGAAATGGATAGCGTGGTTACATCTGGAATGGTCGATTTAGCTAGGGGCTACTCTCTCTACATAAAAAATCGGCCCAAAAGTGCTCTCAAAACTGACCAAAACCTTTTAGGGAACATTTTGTTATTCAAGAGAATGTTCCTTTAGAATATTCCATCACAGAGGGAATATTTCATTTCTGACTGGGCTACTGACGTGGTGGTCAATGCTGTTGATGTATCAGTTGACCTGACAGTTAATCAAACTGCTAGTGCTGACGTGGCATGCTGATGTGGCGCTGATAGGAGGCGCGAACCTGGCGACACGTGGCGTTGATGTGTGGTAGATCGGCGGCTTCGGTGTTGTTTTTTACTCGGCTTGGTTTCGGTTCGATGTCAGTGACGAGTAGCGTGGCGTTAGCTCGTCTCTTTCTTTTGGTTCGCGCATGCAGTGCATGGTGAGTAAGATTCACGCGCCTATCTTCTAAGGGCATGTACGGGGTCCTACGGACCTGTTCTTTACATCATTGGACTCCTCTCGATGAGCCGGACCTCCTGGTGTATTCAGAAGTTGATTTCGACAACTTCGCAATCTGGGCAGTTCTGAAAGAACACTTTGTTTTTCCAAAAAATTGACCAATGAGGCTCTGATAGCACTTGTTGGGTTAGGGGATGCCACAGATTAATGCAAACAAACACACACAAGAGAGAAACACAGAGTTTACGTGGTTCGACAATAGCCTACGTCTATAGGCAGTGAAAATTCAATATATTTTCGAGAGATACAAAATTCACTCTTGGTTCCTTACCACTCTTTTCTTCTTTAATTCAATGTTTGCATACCAAATACAATTCGCTACCTATCTATTTATAGGCTTCCACTGAGGATGAGATGCGTAAGTGGTGACGCCAAATTCACCATGTTTCGGATGCGTTCGGGAGGCTTCCATGGTTGACCATCAGGAGCTTCAATTCAAGATGAAATTTGTATCTAGCTTCTAGATCATCTTAAGCCTTCTGGTACCTTCACAAGAGAAGCCAAGCTTCTCTTTTCTTTTTCTTTCTTGATGGTTCTTGATGGAGGAGTTGAAGTCAACTTCCTCACAACTTCAAGCTAAAAACAACAACCGAACTCAGCAACAAAAAAAGCACACCCATCAGTGGGGCTTCTTCCACCCGAACTTCCTGTCCATCCACCTCTAGAGCCAAATGAGCAAGTTGATAAGTGACTGAATTTCCATCTCTACTCACATGAGAACATTGAGGAGAGGCGAAACAAGATAATCTTTGTTGAATACTAGCAACAAAAAGGGCGCCAATATCAGAGAGATCATTTTCAGAGGACAATATAGCCTTGATTACCTGTCTTCAATATGGATGTTTGTGAGACACAAATCTTCAGTAAAGTTTAAAGCCTTCCAGGCAGCCAACACCTCTACATGCTTGCATGCAAAAAGTCCCACACTCTTTCTTGAACCATAAAGCAACAACCTCCCTTTTGTAGTCACTACAAGAAAATGCAGAAATGGTGACTAAAAAAAATTATTTTCGTCGCTGAAAGTGCCATTTTCGGAGACTAAATGGAATTAGTAGCCAAAAGTGTAGACTTTTGGCGACTAAAACAATTTAGTAGCCAAATGTATAGTTATTGGCGACTAAAAATCAATTTAGTCGCCGATTATATGGGTTTTACCGACTGAAGGTTTTTTAGTAGCCAAAAGTGACGGTTTTTGGCGACTAAAATAATTTGGTAGCCAAAAGTATAGGTTTTGGTGACTAAAAAATAGTTTGGTCGCCGATTATACGTGTTTTGGCGACTAAAAACAGTTTGGTCGCTGAAAGTGAAGCTTTCTAGCTACTAAAAAAAATTTAGTAGCTAAAAACAGGCAATTGGCGACTAAAATTCAGTTTAGTAGCCAAAAGGGGACGTTTTTGGGGCCTAAAAACAGGTTTAGTCGCCAAAACTGTTTATTTTTAGGCGGAACTTATTTTTTTAGCGACTAAAAAATAATTAGTAGCCCAAAATTACAGAATTAGCGACTATATAATGGATTTAGTCGCCAAAAGTGGCCTCAATTTTTTTTAGTAAATAATTTATTTTTTACATAAATTATATTGAATAAAAATAATTATATTTATATATATAGTTTTATATTAATACGGGTCAATATACTATATAAATAATATATATTGCATATATATTCATGTGGTGTTGTAGTGGCATTGTGGAGGGAGTGTGTTGCTAAAGGTTTAGAATGTGGGACAAGTTGGTGGTTCGAATCTCAGAAAAAGCAAAAAAGTTGGTATTTTTTTTTTTTTCAATGAAGCACCTTTGGCGACTAAAATTATTAGTCGCCAAAAGTCTTTATTTTGGCGACTTAACGGTTTAGTTGGCGATTCAATGAGTATTGGCGACTAAAGGATTAGTCGCTAAATGTATGATTTTCAAAAGTGTAAATCACTATTGGCGACTAAAACTTTGGTCGCTAAAGACCTATTTTTTGCCGACTAAAAAAGTTTTAGTCGCCAATACATCCGGCGACCATGTATTCGCGACAAAAGCGGCGACTAAAAATTTTAGTCGGGGAAACTAAAAAGTCGACTTTTGGCGACTAAAAATGGACTTTTGGCGACTAAAAATTTAGTCGCCAAAGGTGATTTTTCTTGTAGTGAGTCCCTCGCGATGATCCCAATTCTGCTTGCAATGTACCATAAGTAAAAGTAGCCCCCTCAAAATTAATCTTAAAGGCGCCAACTTTCGAGGGTCGCCATTTACGTTTCTCCTTGTACTTCGGGGCATTAACCAACCTCTGATTAATTGTCATGTATTCTTCAATATAGCCAGTTGCAAAATGAGCAAATTCTTAAACTAACAACTCTAAATTCCTAGCAGCGGTCCCTTTAAGTGGTTACACTTATGTTCACTAATTTTACTAATAAACTGACAACTCTAATTTCTTAGAATGTTGACAATATATATATATGTAATGGAAATCTTCCATTATATATATGGAATGGAGATGATCAAATTCTGACGTTGTTTGGTTTTGTTTGATTTTCTGAGAATTGAATTTTTTATTTTTGGTTTATTTGTTTATTTTTATTTTTTATGTTTTTGGTCTATTTTTTTAATATTTTAAGTAATTTTTTTACTTCAAGATGTACATAACTTAAATGCACTTAAAAAGTAAAATATTTATGAAAAATATTTAAAAATTTCAATAAATACACAAAAATATAAAAATATACTGAGTTTTTGTACTACATATATATATATATATATATATTTGTATTTGATAAATTTTTTAAAGATTTGTTTTCGTAAATATTATATTTTTTAAGTGTATCTAAGTTAAGTGCATCTAAAAAATTAATTTTTTTTAAAATATTAAAACTTTTGACTAAAAACAAAAAATTACGGAAAATAAAAAGTTTAATTTTTTAAAAATGGACTCAATTTTTTGAAACAAGACAAGGTGATTGTTTCTTGACTACCAAATACTCCATCCATATAACAAAAATGCAAAGCTGAAAAACTTCCTTTCACCTCGAACACCATATCCCCACTGATAAGCCAAGGCCATCTCAGTCACAGCCACAATCCAAGACAGAGTTGCAGTCACAGCCAAGGTTGCAGCCATAGCCACAAACAAGGCTACAGCCCAAGCCACAGCTGAACAATGAAGTTGAGTCATCTGTAGCTAGTGCACAAGAATTAAGCATGTGTATTAGATTGAGGAGGTTGCAGTCCACTTGGGGTGTTTAAATTAGTTAGTTAGGGAGTTGTGATAATACAACCATAGTAAGTTGAATGATTGGTTAGGTTAGACAGTTACAATAAATTGTATATAAAGACTCAAATTGTATTGATTGAATGTTAATGAAAAATGCGATAAACTTCAATTTCTTTTATGGTATTAGAGCCAAGAGAGCTCTCACAAGCATTGAATCTTCAACAAGATCTAACAATGGTAGCAAACCTTCAAGAAGCTATAACAATGATAGCTTCAGCATCTTCTACCATTTCTTTAGGCATTTTGTCAAACACATTTGTGTTGCCTTCAAATCCTACTCTTCTCCTTTCAAATCTAAATTCGTTTGTTCCAACCTTGCTTGATTCAACAAATTCCATTATATGGAAAAGCCAATTCCAGCATATCTTGAGAGCTACAAAGCTTATAGGCTATGTTGATGGATAAGAGGTTTGTTCTTCTTCAACAATCAATGATGCAAATGGAAATCCTATTCTGAATTTTGCATATACTAATTGGATCACCATTGATGCACACTTGCTGAGTTGTCTTATTGCTACACTATCATCTTCTATTTTCACTTATGTTCTTCATTGTGGAACAAGTTCTGAGGTCTGGACTACACTAGCTACTTGATTTACATCTCTATCTAGATCCTACATTCACTAGTTAAAGAGCAAACACAGTCATATTACAAAGAAGAATTTAACTATGGAAGACTATTTGAGTCAAATTAAGTCTGTTTCTGATCAGTTGCATTTGGATGGGTCACCTATTGAGGATGAGGATTTAGTCTTGCTCACTTTAAATGGCTTACCTGATGAATATAATGCTTTCAAGACTACAATTCATGCCAGATGTGAACCAATCTTTAATGCTTGTTTGTCTTCATTACTGTGTTTTGAGTTAATTCATATTGAAAACTCCACTAAACAAGCACATGCCTCAAATTTTCCCTTTGCTTATGCTGCTACAAGAGGCAATTATTGAGGTAGTCACGGAAGTTATTAGAGAGGAGGATACAGTGGTCATGGAGGAAATTCTTCATTTAGAGGTTGAAGCAATGGAAAAATTTCTCAAGGCAAAGGACATCACAATAACAAGACTCAAAATCCTCAATCTCAATCTCAGCTCTCCAATATTGGATCTCTGTCATGTCAAATTTGTGGAAAGCCTAACCACTCAGCTTTAGAGTGTTGGCATGGAATGGACTCAGCTTTTCAGGCATCTTCCACCCCATCTAGGTCTAACCTTAGAGCCTATGTTGCGTTTTCATCAACATCCAATCCTGCTAATGCTACTACTGTTACTAATGCTTCTCAAGTTGGCTCCAACTGGTTCTTGGACTCTGCAGCCACAAGTCACTTCACCAATGATCTAAATAATCTGAGTCCATATCAACCTTATCAAGGTCATGATCAAGTCACTGTGGAAGATGGTTCTACCTTGCCTATTCATTATACCGGTAATGGCATTCTTCCTACGCCAACCATTTCTTTCAAACTCAATAATTTGCTACATGTTCCTTCTATTTCTTCACACCTTATTTCTGTTCATCAATTAGTTGTTGATAATAAATGCACCATTACTTTTGATGTTGACTCATTTATTATACAAGACAAGATTACCAAGAAGGTTCTCTATAAAGGATGTCATTCCAATGGCCTTTATCATCTTCCAACTTCAGCTACTTCTTCATCATTTACTTCTAGATCTTCAACCTGCTTTCATTATTCTACTACTACTACTACAGTACATACTGATTCTATTTGGCATCATAGATTAGGCCATCCTTTATCTAAGAAGTTGCACTATCTTGTTTCTTAGCAGCATTTACCTATAACTACTACTAGTTGTACTACAAACAAACTGTGCACACATTGTTGTGTCTCTAAGAGCCATTGGTTGCCATTTAGTATTTCTAATTCCACTATAAATCAACCTTTAGCTCTTATTCATTCAGATATTTGGGGACCATTTGCTGCATCTGTTTCAAACTACATATATTGTGTGCTTTTCATTGACGACTATAGCAAGTTTACATGGTTGTTTTCACTTTTTTTTATTTATTTATAAAAGTGAAGTTTTCTTCAAGTTTGTTGAATTCAAGGCCTTTGTAGAAACACAATTTCAAACCAAACTTCAAATTCTAAGAAGTGAGGAGAATATCTTGCTAACAAATTTTAGCATTTTCTTAAATCAAATGGCATTGAACATCAGCTCATATGTCCATGTAGGGGGTCCAAAATGAACAGTAATAATATCACTTAGAGAGGCAAAGCTACGTTAATAGGTCAATAATCTAGGAAGGTTGGAGAGTGAATGGCCAGGTAACGGTGGAGCAAGTGATCTAGAAGAAGGAAATGACAGTGCAATCAAATGGGCTGCATATTCCCCAAATCCCCAAAACATTCTCTCTTGAACGTTGGGAATTGGGCCCTATTTTATAGGCTTTTCCTTGATACTAGAATATAGCAAGTGGCCAAACAATGCAACGACACGTGCCACAGGATATTCCATCCTAAATCACTAGGTCTTGGTAGACATGTGTCCCTTGACAAGTACTATTTGTTTGGCACAAAGCCTCAGCAAGTGCCACTGTACTATCTGTTTGGCACGAACCTCAACATGTACCATTTTAGTATGAACCTCATCAGGTGTCATAGTTGTTGTGGGACCTGCCTTCTCAGTTTGGTTTCCCAAAACATGTACTCTTAGGACTTATGCCTGCTATTAGCCATATTGGTGTCTACCTTAACGACTCTTTCACCTTTAGCCACTTAACCACAAACTCTCTAGCTTCCTAGGATGTAGGCCACAACAAGGGCTGTGCCTTGTACCAAGCCCAAGGGGGCTTCCTTGGTCCTGCTTGTGCAACCAATGTAGGTCCATGATATGGGTAAATGGAAAGTGAGTCATTTTATTTTAGGCTACCTTACTCCCATCTTCGCGGGATCACTACGGTATATTGGCCTTCTTGGTGCCTACTATCAGCTCTAAACAGTAAGCTAAGGGGCCTGCTATCAGTGCCAAGCTAGAGGTGCCTCAGGCCTGCCATTAGCCCTTGGTTACTAGTGCCTTAGTGCTTGCTATTAGTGCGAAGTGTCCATACACTATCTCGTATGGAGGCTGCTTGTCTCAAAAGGTTGTTCGGCGTTTATAAGGTAGTTGCCAAGGTGAGGCTTGCCTCGACAACTGGACCTCGGTAAGTAGTACCTTAGCAACTTCTCTTGGTCTTTCCCTACGGTCTATCTGGATCTAAGCATGTCGAACCTAGTTTAGCCTCCTAGTTGACCCATTTACCTTGGGCTTCAGCCTATATTCATTCAATAATATTAATTTTCGTAGTTGAGGTGATTTCAATAACTAAACCACCACCTTAATTCCTTTCCTCCTACAACTACTCCCTGCGTGAGTGGAAAATACATGTCTCTTTTTTCGCGCGTGTATTACATCACCTTGCTGAGCCAAAGGTCGTGTCTTTTCAGCAAAAAGTTGCGCTATTTTCTGTGAAGTCATTATGGTTTTGGAGAGCTGTGATAGCGTTTCCCTCTATAAATAAAGCCCTTGGGTCTTATCAAATCTATCACTTTTCTCCTCTTCTTCCTCTCTTTTTGGCTTTTGGTCTCTTGCCCCTTTCTTTTAGCGACTAGTTTACGTTTATCAAAGAATTTCTTTTCTAGCAATCGTCAATGGCTGGGAGGTTTCTTATAGACAAGCCCGTTCCCCCTTGCAATGATTGGAGGAGGGCTCCTTATATCGATGGCCTCTCTGACCCTCTTTGGAAAAATGTTGATGACTTTGTCCCTGAAACACCTGTTTTGGCAGAGCCTTTGCTCATTCTTCCTAAAGCTTTTTGGGAGGAAGTTGATGTGGTGAATCTTGAGTCCTTGATGCGGTCCCGTGTAGAGCGTGGGGATTTTTCTCACTCTTTCATCTATTATCACACCCATTCAGGCCCTTCAGACAGTTGGATCTATTGGGTCAATGATGTTATCAAGAACCTTGCTTTAGAACAGCGTCTGCGGGATGTGCGACTTTTCAGCGCCATTATTACTTCAATAGACCTTTTGTTCGTAAGCTCTAGACTAACAATGATGCAATCATTTCTCGGTGGAGTAAGGACACCCATACCTTCACCCTTTTTTGGGGTGAGATTGGCCCGACTTTGGAGGATGTAGCAGTTTTGCTCTGCTTAAGTGTCTATGGGGACCACACCTTTAATCTTGTCTCTCTAACGGCTGAAAAGAGAGGAACAGTTGATGCTTTGCGTGCGACTTTCAGTGAGGTGAAGAAGTGGGGGTCTTGGTTCGACCTAAGTACTGGTGAGCGATTGGCTATGAGGCCCAAGAAAGACAACTTCTTAGCTTCCTTGGATGTGCCACTTTTTCAAAGACATCCAACCTGTTGTGGGTAAGGTTACTGAGCAGAATCGCGCCTCTGTTAAGGGACCTGCATATATACTGACTTGATGTTTGTTGCTTTTGTTAGCTATTTCTTGTCTCTTTTTTTTTTTTTTTGTTCTGTCCAGTAATCCTTCTGATAGTTTAAACCCACTGGTATTCCCTTTGGTAGTCTGCCTTTACAATGGTTCTCATATCCCTTTGGCTCATCTCTTTTTGGGGAATTCGTATGCCCTCTTGGACATGATTCACTCAGATTCGACCCGATCTATGGGTCACTACGATGTATGAATTTTCATTTATACTCAATTCTTGATCGCCTTCTTTTATGACCGCTTCCCCTCATGTGGAACAAAGTTCTGTCAATACAATATCTCTTTCATCAAGGAAGTCATAGATGCAGAGGGTAATGCAGTCTTGGATACTGAGGGAAACACAGTAGTGAGGGAAGTTAACAACTCCCTCTTGTATATTGTTTGATGGTCCGAGGTTGGTTATAACAAGCTCTTCCTACACCCAGAACTTCACCGGCATCTCGGTGGTTCCTTTTTATTTTGTTGAGGCTTGCTATGTTGTTTTCTATGTTCCTGACATCCAAGCCAATTCCCTTAATGTGACAGCAATGAAACGCCCTGACTATGTCCCCGTTTGTTACGAAGAGGGAATGCTTAGCGCGGTATATCACCCTGATTTACTCCTTAGACAATTTGGCATGGATCAAGGTATCCTTGGCGCCCTTCCCCCTTTTAAGGATTATCATTAAAGCTTTACTGTAGTTCATCCGCAACCACACTAATATACATACAAAGGGCCTTACCTTCTTGGAGCTTTCCTCGCTTGGAAATGAGGGTTTTTTTTATACTCTTTCCATAATTTTTGCAATAGCACTCCCATTGTTCTAATCGTTGAATGTATCCCTCAAAGGGATTTATCCCTATGTATGCCTTCTTGCTACAGTCGTCAAACCAATTTGTATTCTCACTTCAAACACTTAGCTCCAGCATACCCAGTAGAACCAAACCCACTAAGGGTCGTGCTTGAGTAGCCTCGCCAGCCTCATTCTCTTGTTCTTGGTGCCCCCACACGCATGACTCATTTAAGGGTCAGAGTTGCCTAGGAGGTCATATCAGTTGTTCCTCTAGACTGGGTCTCACCACTTAGGAAAAGGCTACGCAAGGTACTTAGCAATAGTTTCACTTGATTAGGCCTCAACCCACTTCGTGAAGTAGTCTATCGCTACCAGAATGTACTCATGCCCGTTGGACCCCTTTGGAGTGATAGCCCCAATTACATCAATCCCCCAGACTGAAAACGGCCATGGCGAAGTCATGTTGTACAACTTCGACGGCGGAATGTTCATGCGGTTTGCATGGATCTGGCATTTGTGGCATCGCCGGACAAAGCCGATACAATCCTCCTCCATGGTGGACCAGTAATAACCCTGCCTAAGGATCTTCGGGGCTAGCATCACCCCGTTCATGTGCACTTCGCACTCTCTATGGATGGCCTCCATCAAGCACTTGGATTCTTTAGTATCAACGCATAACTTATGCATCCCGAGATGACCCCTCTTGTGCAGTTTACCCCCGCAGACGATTAACTGAGCAGCCATTCTTCGAATTGCCCTCTTATCTTTGGCAATTGCCTTTGGTGGATACGCCTCTTTTTCCAAGAAGTTCCAGACATCGTAATACCAGGGATTCTCATCTTGTACCTCATCTACGGTAGCGATCAGCTCGTAGGCTGGCATGAATTTCTGTTCAATGATGATCGGACGCATCCGGACTCCGAAATGGATGTCTATCATAGAAGATAGAGTTACTAATGAGTCAGTGAACCTGTTGTTCTCTCTTAATAGATGGGCGAAATTCAGCTTCTCAAACCAAGGAATCAGAACGTCCAAGGTCTGGTGATAGATTCTCATCTTTTCTTCTTTTACTTTCCAATCTCCTTTAGCTTGAGATATAACAAGGTTCGAGTCCCTGATGACATCCAACCGTTTTGCCCCTAGTTCCAGGGTGGCTTCTAGTTCAGCAATATAGGCCTCATACTCTGCCTCATTGTTTGACACTTTGAACCGGAGTTTGAATGCTAGAGGTATGCGGGAATTGTCAAGCGCTATCAGTAACACCCCTATCCCATACCCGTATTGGTTTGACACTCTGTCAAAGTATATCGTCCAAATCTCTTCTTCGACATGCAGAATGGCCTCAGCTCGGAACAGATACTCAACTGCTTCGTCCCCTTCAACTAGGTGGTCGGCTAGGAACTCCGCTACCGCTCTCCCTTTCATTGACTTGTGCGTCATGTACTTCAGATCGAATTCGGAAAGCAAAAGCAACCAACAGGCTAGCCTACCTGTAAGTGCTAGTTTCTCGAAGAGATATTTGATGGGATCTAATCTCGAAACCAGTATTACAGAGTGAGCTAACAAGTAGTGCCGCAGCTTCCTGGTAGCCCATACCAAGGCCAGACAAGTCTTCTCCAGCGGAGTGTAGCGGGTCTCGTAATCCAGCATTTTCTTGCTCAAGTAGTAGATAGCCGTCTCCACTTTGTCCTCAGACTCCTGTGCAAGCATGCAACCCATTGTCGTTTCAGTCACTGAAAGATATAGAATCAATGGTTTCCCCTGCTTAGGCGGTGACAACACAGGTGGGTTCTGTAAATATTGTTTGATCTGCTCAAAAGCAACTTGGCATCAGTCGTCCCATTGGAACTTCTTTCCTTTCTTCAGGAGACCAAAGAGTGGTTCACAAGTCAAGGTTAATTTTGCAATATACCGTCATATGAATTGCACTTTACCCAGAAAGCCTTACACCTCCTTTTCATTCCTCGGTGGTGGCATTTCTAAGATGACCTTGATTTTAGAAGGATTGACCTCGATACCTCTTTGTGTGATCAGGAACCCTAGCATTTTCCCTACTGTAACACCAAATGTACATTTCTGAGGATTCAGCCGCAACCGATATTCTCTGATTCGTTGGAAGAATTTCTGCAAGGCGGTGTAGTGGCCCTCTCTTTCCTTGGACTTGACAATCATGTCATCTATGTACACCTCAACCTCTTTATGGATCATGTCATGCAAAATTGTGGTCGTAGCCCGTTGATACGTAGACCTAGCGTTCTTCAGCCCAAATGGCATCACCCTATAACAATAGGTTCCCCACGGGGTGGTGAAAGCAGTCTTCTCCCGATCTTCGGGTGCCATCAGAATCTGATTGTAGCCTGAAAACCCATCCATGAATGAGAGCAGCACATGCCCAGCAGTGAAGTCCACTAATTCGTTGATATGCGGCAGAGGAAAGTCATCCTTCGGACTGGCTTTGTTCAAATCCTTAAAATCCACACATACCCGAATTCTGTCGTCCTTCTTCGGCACCGGAACTATATTGGCCAACCAAGTAGTGTATTCATATACCAGCTGGAACCCTACGTCAATTTGCTTTGTGACCTCTTCTTTGATCTTCAGAGCCCAGTCCGGGCGGATCCTTCGGAGCTTCTGCTTAACAGGTTGGGCCTCTAGATCAAGAGGGATCCGGTGCTGTACAATCTCAGGATCGATTCCAGGCATGTTCTTGTAGGACCATGCAAAAACATCTTTGAAATCTTTTAATAAAGCGACTAAGCACTCGCGCTCCTCCGAAGACAATGTGGACCCGATCTGGACCAGCCGTGGGTCCTTCTCAGTACCAACATTAATTGTGGTGATTTCATCAACCAAGGGTTTAACAAACCTCTCCTGCTCTTGATCAAGCAAATATTGCAAAACCGGAGGAATTTCTTCCTCGTCGTTTTCATCAAAATTTTGAAAGTCTTGATTAATGCAATAAATTAAAGGCACAGAAAAATACTCGGAAGCCACAGCCGTACCATTCTCATTAATAACATCCAGTCCGCCTGATTCCTCTGTTACAACAGACTCAAAGGAAAAAGAAAAAGACGACCTGGACAGGATAGTGGCATCCAGGTTATCACCCCCAAGAATACTGGACTCAGACTTAGACGAGCTGGAACCTGATTCCGACTCCACAGACTCAGTGGAATCAGATTCCGGCTCACTACCTGACCCGGTGCTGCTCGATAAAAATCCCTCCTTGTATTGCCAGACGAGGGAGGGTGCGATGGTTGCATCCAGAATGTTTGAAGATGAGCTCACAACCGCTTCATTCCCGATCATAGAGACTGAGAAGTTATCCTCCAAGCACTCCTGTACGATCTGAGGATCTGAGAGTAGACAAGCCAGTGCTACCCCCATTTTAATCTCTGTGCTCTCGGAATCCTCCTCCTTGCACTGCTCAGCCTCAACTGGTGGGTCAGTTTGCTCCTCGGCAACTTCATTCTTGGACAATTGCAAGTCAAAGAAAATCTGAAATCCCGGCAAGCGCCGCCTCTTTGCATTTAGCCATGGCTCTGGGAAGCCGCAGAATGGGAAGTCTTTCCCCTCCCAGACAAAGCGTCCGTTCAGGGTACCCTAGATAGGTCGGTGCATCAACTCATAATGCTTCTTAGCCTGCTTGGCTCTGGCTCTTCCGGCTATCTCTCTTCCTTTCCTCACCCAATCCTCCCTGGTAGGCAGATAACCTAAACCAAAGGTATGTGGGTTGTGCGGCACTTCGGTCGATGCTGCAATGCCTTTCTGGCCACTTCGCCCTAAGCCCATCCCGGGCATGTGTTGTAGCTTGTTCATAAGGTAGACAAACTGTGCGCTGACGTATACCCCCTCATTAACAGCTAGTATATTCTGTACAACCCAGGTCTCAGCTAGGGTAAATCCTAACAAAAACACATCCTCCACACCATGCTCAATCTCCAGAACTGGTGTAGAAACCTCTGGCGGCAGATGGATTGAAGAATTCCCAAAAACGATGGCCACCCCCTTTCTGTGGGGGTACTTCAGCATTTGGTGCAAGGTGGAAGAGATGGCTTTCACATGGTGCAGCCACAGCCGCCCTAGGAGTAGATTGAAGGTTGCGGGAACATCCAAGACATGAAACTCAATGTCCCATTGCCCCGAACCAACCTGAGTCCGAATCTGTACAGTCCCCATCACCTCTCGGCTGGTATTATCATAGGCCCGTATCACCTAGGCCGTAGGCACAAAATCCGCGGCTTCAACCCTATAGCATATGCCGTTCTCGACAGACACACGTTGATAGCAGATCCTGTGTCAACAAGGACCACCGGCACCCATTTCTCTCTACACTCAATAGAGATATAGAGCGGTTTGTTATGATTTGAGCCCTCAGGCGGCAGTTCCTTGTCAATGAAGGTCAAGGTCGGGGTTTGCCTTATCCATGGCAGAAAGGACGGCCTGTCTGTGAACTCTTGAGGCCATAAGCAGTCCCCAGATGGAGATGTCTGCTTGGATTTTCTTAAGCTGTTTCAGTACAGGCTTCTTCTCCAGCAATTTTTCTTTCTGCCTTTTCGCCTCTTTGTCCTTCCCGGACGCCTCCGGCTGGTCCAAATGTGGGGGCTTGAAGTACCGCCCACTTCTAGTCATATGGTCCACCTCCTCAACATACTAGGTGTCGTCCGGTTGGTTCCGCCCCCAATCTTCGTCGGTGTGGGCAAGACGTAAGTCATCGTCTTCCCACCACATACCGTCGGCAACCGACAGAGAGCTGTCCGGTCCCGTTACAACTGTTCCTGTGCTCATAGCACATTCCGTCCCCGCAGGGGCTTTGGCCTTCCTAGCCTTCTCAAGATCCTTGATCTTTTCCTGCTCAAGCCGCTTCAGTGCAGCCTGCTGTTCAATAGCTTTTGTACTCACACTGCCCGAATCCCGAGCAAAATTTTTTACACTGGTGCTCTCCGGCGATTTCTCCTGATTCTTGGCCATTTCGGCCACTGTTGATATTTTGGCTTCTGATTGCCCCTGTTCTGGCTGAGACACCCCAACAACATCCGACTCGTCGCTGAGCCACCCAGTATTTTCTGCCGATCCGTCAAAGTCGAACCAGTTGAAGTTTACATCCCCTGAGTCCTGCTCGTTGAAGAACTGCAGATCTGCAATGCCCTCTTCCATCTCTGTTAGGTCATCTAACCTCTGACTAGGTCCATCCTCCCGAACCATACTGATTTCTGCCCCAACTGGCAACTCTAACCTCTGCTTAATCTGGTCTGTTGATGTGATATAACCACTCGGGTTGTACGCAAAGCTCCTAGACCCTTTAGGCTCTGAATCAACATCCCCATCTACCTCCAAAGTCGACCTAATTCTATCTTCGATAGTCACCACCACCGGTTTGGGTTGGGATTGGGAGGTGCTGAACATGCACAAGTCCGTGCTGTCTAGGATGAACACTTCAGGCTTGGGTAGATGGGAGGGTATGATGTATATACTCGGGTCATATGGAATGGCCGTGGTTTGGATCAGGTTAATGTGTTTGGGTGGTGGAGCTTGGTTATGTGGTGGGAGGGGGTTGGTTGTGACATTTGGTTTTTCTGGAGTTACAATCACTTTATTGTCAATGAGATCCTGGATCTCATGACGCAGTCTGAAGCACTGGTCGGTGTCGTGACCATGCTGTTGGTGAAAGGCACAATATTTGGCTGGGTTATAGGAAGCAGGAAGTTTGTCTGGTAATGGCCGCGGCTCAAGGGGCTTCAAGTGCCCTCTCCTGATTAAAACCCCCAGAGCTTTGGACAGGGGCATGTATAGTGGAGTAAAGGTTCTTTGGCCTCGGGGTGGATATCTGGCTGTTTGTTGGTACTGGACGCACCGGTGAATGGGGTTGCTGTTTTTGTTGTGGTGGTGGTGATCATACTCACATCGGAAGTTCTGGCAGCTGCAGCACTACTCGTGCCTGCATTCGAACTGCGTGTAAATGCCCGCTTGGGCTGCTCTCTTTCGTGGTCAATCAGACCCTGCTTCATTGTGTCCTCAATCTATACCCCAATCTCGTGTAAATCAGCAAAGGTAGGGAGGGGTAAGATGATCATCTTTTGCATCAGCTAGGGTTGGAGATTGCGCACAATCATCCGTATCTGATCCTTATCGACCGGCCTAGTGGTCATCATAGAAGCTTTGGCTCTTCAACGGGTTACAAAGTTGGAGAAGCCCTCTTTTGGCTTCTATCTAGTTGTCTCGAGATCACGAGTTGTGATCTCGATCTGCGTGTTGTAGGAGTATTGAGCTACAAAGGCCTTAGCCATCTCCTCCTAGCTTCTCTTGACAGAATCTTCCAATTTTGCGTACCAGATGGTAGCAACACCCGACAGGGTCCGACCGAAGAGTGATAGTTTCTGGAGTCTCGTCAAACCCATCGGGCGCAAAATATCCGAGAACAGCCTCAAATGAACCATGGGGTCCCCAGAACCGTCAAAACGGTCTATGTATGGCATCTTAAACCGATCCGGCAAAGTCACCGCAAAATCGGTGTATCCATCCTCTATGTTCGGAATGGAATTCACACCTTAAGCCCTCTTGAATAGCTTTTCAAGCTTACTGACCTTCAGGGCGGTTGGGTCCATCTCAGATTCAAAAGGTGTATCCGTTGAGAAGGCCGGCGTCTTTGAAATCTACGGTAGAACTGGTGGCAGGACTTGTCCTGTTGGAGTGTCCGTATCATCCTAGACGTTTGCAGTATCCCCGAGTGTTGGAATTCTAGGTGGGGTGGGGGTAGATGCGAAGCAGATGCTCCGGCTTGTTGCGGTTGCAGTTGCGGTTGTTGCTGAAGTCTGGCAATCAGTTCTGCCTATTGAGCCACAATCTCTACCTGACGTTTGGCAGCCTCTGCCTGGCGGGCAGCATCCCGCTGCATGGCTTGCATAGTCTCTTGGAGCTGACGCATCATGTCCTCTATACTTGCCATAAGGTGCTGATCTAATTGAACAACAGGTGTATCTCTTTTTGCGGTAGGAATGGAAACCTCAGCCCGACTACTCACTGGTGGGGGGGATAATGACCGCTGATCTGGTAACCGCTACACTGATACACTGCGCCTAACTGACCTCCGTCTAGCAACCAGGGGTAATGACACAAACTGGTTGTCCATCAACTAGATCCTCAGATCGGGAAAGTCTTCGACCTCTAGTCCAGAGTACTTGGGGAATATCTGCTTGGTCGGAAGCAATGATGCTAAACTACCTTGCAAAAAGATAAATAAAGCATAATAAGGAAACAAACAACTAGAAAAACGGATAGCATTTCGGCTTAAAATAAAGACAACACACAGTTGGTATTTGTAAGCTGAACACACTGTTCTCAACACTGATCACTGTCCCCAAATCACTGCCTCGAATCTGATACTCTCAGGTACAATTGATTTCCCCAAAATACTGATGCCCGTAGGCCTAATACCCAGACTTGCAAACTGATACATGCATTCCCTGTAGAGACACACTCTAAAAGCACATAGCAAGCAAGTGAGAGCCAAAACACCCTATGGAGGGGTAGGGTTTCCCTGTCTTATTTTGTCAAGAGCTAGGGTTTCACTACGCACACAGCGGTTTCAAACAACCTACAATCGGGTAAGCAACCTGTCCTAGTTTGAAATGGTCACTATAGATTCCGATATGCACTAGGTTGAATGGTCAAAAAGGGTGCCTCGGTAAAAACCGAGGTTTGTGTTCCCGTCGTGGCAGAGCCCGCAACCGGTCAGCCTTATGGCATTCTTTTCCAAGCAAGCCTCCGGCAAACCGTTCAAGAATAGCATACGGCAAACACGGTGTCCTAGGCGCACCAATGCAAATGCAATGCAAAGAGACACATAAGTGTAAACAAAACAACATATTATGAGTTCGAGTCAAGTTCTCTAAATCCCTAGCAGAGTCACCAGAAACTGTAGACCGCCCGAACTCTGCTCCACGCGCGAGGGCGCGAATCATTGTTCTTAGCTACTACAGTTCGGACTCACGTCACGGTTCTGACTCTAATCTCACAAAGTGCAATGTGAGACAAATAAATCACCAAAGAGTCCAAATTCGGCAAATCGTTTTGGAAAACTGATTTTTATCAAGAAGTGCCAAACATGGACTGCTTTTCTAGATTTCAAAGTCGCCACCTAAATATTTTGTTTTGGGAAATTTAGGAAACCCTGACTCGTGCTTAAGGCCACGTGTCCGTCATCACCAAAGTTGCCTCGGCTCGGGAGCTTGGGTACGAAGGGGGAAGGTCATGAAATGAGCACCCCCACTCGCCCGATCAAAGGATCGGCCTCTACTAACAAGATATGTTGTTTTTGAAAACACATGTGTTCTTATTCCGGTTTATTAGCTAGCTTACTATATGATGCACACAGCATACAAGTATAGACTCAATCACGCGGATTGGAACAAAATAACTCATGTTTGTTTTTGAAAGTGGTTTGAAGGTGCTACCCACAAGTAGGCTAAGACGCGGATTTGCCACCCTCAAGTGGGCTTAGAAAACATGATTTTGCCACTTCAAGTGGGCTTAAAAATCACAATCATCGAGTTGTTCTAATTCAGGCAATCAAGCCTCCACCCACAGGCATTCAAGCAGTTATAGCGGTTAAGCACATAGCCTCATGGCAAGCATGCTAAACATGGCAACACTTACACGCATGCAAGGATGCTAAAGCATAAACACTCACAGTGTACTCCGAGCCAAAACAGAAGCTAGTTAGTAATCAATGCATGATCCTAGCTATGTCAATAATGTCTAATGCAGCACATGCAAAAATGCAACTAAGATAGGCTCGGCTATTCTAAGATGGCATATGAATGCTACACTTGATAACATGCTTTGAAACACGTATTCAAGAAAGTGTATTGAAATACAATGCAGTTTGAATGATGCGCCGAGCCCGGTGCATGCAAGACAGATGAATGAATGCAAACATGCAAGCATAAGGATGCTAATTGAAACATGTCCTAAAACTAACCATTGGAAGCTGGTAAATAAAAGGGAGAAAGAAATGGGGGTTGGAAGACATGCATCACTCACACGCACACTTATTACAACAGTTGTGCCCTCTCGATGGAGGGTCTGAATAATAAGCTAACTAGCTAATCTAAACTAATTAAACTACTTATTAATCTAATTAAACTAGTTATTACACAACAAATTGAATAACTAGCTACAACTAATTATTATGCAACTTCGATTAATTAACAAATTAACTAAGTTAGCAACTAAATAAACAAGTAAACTATATGAAGTAGGCTGCCTCAGCTTGGCCTTGAATGATAAAGGATGCACGCTCGGTCGCCTCGTTTGGAAATCCATCGCTATGCCCCAACTTGCCTCTATTTGCATTTGATTTCAGATCACTGCACAAGCCTCCAGATAGCTTCTACTCCATCATGGAGACCTCCAGGAGGGCTGCTGACCAGTAAAGGGTGGTGTAGACCACCTGCCGACCACCCAAGTATGCTACAGACCATAAAAAGTGGTCGGCCAGCCACTTTTACTGGTTTGCTGACTAGAAATTCTGCCACACTCCTGTTTTGCTGCAATAGAGAACAAGAAGGGGCACAACAGTGTATTTGCAAGGTATATGTGCACAACCACTCTCCCTATCATTTCTTAAGCTCAACGGAGTGTGGTTCTCGACTCTCGGGCCACCAACCGAGCATCGCAATGCACGATGGCCGAGAAGCCAAGTTTGCACAATTCAATGTTAATGAATGCACAAACAACAAGTAAGGGCCTTAACCTCTATCATGCTTGATCAAGAGGGTCGCGCGACCAAGAAATGAGGCACGTTTTATCACTTCAAGTATGAAATGTCCCTCATTTCTCGTGTTTGGATTGACGTCCAATCCAAACACATGCAATGCAACTCAAGCATGCTAATCACAATGCAAACAAGCAGCATGCAAACAACATGCAATGCAAGGGCTATGTAATGCAATACTCAATGGACCAAACCAACCTCAAACAAGCCTCATGCATGCCAAGACAATGGCCACAACATGCTAAAAATGAAGTCCGAAAGTAATACAAGCATGCATACACATTGGCCCGTAAGCAAGGCATGAAGACACAACTTTCAAATACATTGAAGGAGTGACAAATGTGAGAGTATGGCAATGAAATATGCTCCGAAATCATGTAAGAAATGATGCCAAATCATTCAAGGAACACAAGCATAGCATTCTAGAGTCCTTAAGCATGAAAGCTAGTGAAGTACACAACACTAAGGCTATACAATGCAATGCTCAATGGAGTGAACCACCCCTAGACAGACCTCATACATGCCAAGATAGTGGCCAAAACACTCTGAAATGATGGCATGGAAGGAAAGATGGTGATGCTCATGCAATGGCCTATTAATTAAGCATAAGAGCACAATCCTCAAACACGATCAAGAAGTGATAAACATGGAAGTGTGACAACACTATATGCACTGAAATCATATATGAAATGATGTCAAATCACTCAAACAACACAAGTATAGCATGCGAGAGGGCCCAAGGCACAAGGCTACCTAAAGGAACTACACAAGAGGCATGCAATTCATGGCACAAATGACTAAACTAGCTGTAGATAGAGCTCAAATAGGTCAAAACAAAGACCAAAACATGCTGAGATGGGAGCTCAAAAGCCTAGGCATGCATGCACACACATTGGTCCACAAACAAGGCAATAATGCATAACCCTTAAAGACACTCAAAGAGTGAAAGAAGTGAGAACATGACAATGCTATATGCTTTGAAATATCATGTGAAATGATGCCAAATCATGCACATGTCACAAATGAAGCATGCTAGGAGGCTCAAAGCTGGAAACTAGCATAGGCACTTGCACTATAGCTATGCAATACATGAACCAAAAGGCCAAGGCAACCCAAAATAGTCATAGAGCATGTCAAAATGATGCTAAAACATGTATGGAGTATAGCCAAAACAAGCTAGCATGAAGGCATGAAGCATGGAGCATGCAAGGCTAATAAGGAGGATTACACTACACCTACCAAAACCAAGCATGATATGACTTCATCAACAAAAATTAGAGTTGTATCATGGCAAAACAACACCAAAAACACACTGATATGGCAGCCCAAAAGCTTAGGCAAGATGGCATGCATATTGGCTCATATTTAAGGCATAAAGCACAACCCCTCCAAAGCATTGAAAGAGTGACACATGTGAGGGAATGACCACACTACATGCACTAAAATCATGGTAGAAATGAGGCCAAAGCATGCAAATAGTCCAAGCAATGCATGCTAGTGATTGGAAAACTCAAAGCTAGTGAGCTAGAATGCACTATGGCTATACAAAGCAAGGCATGCATGACCAAAACAACATCAAACAGAGCTTAAGCATGGTAAAATATGAGGAAAAGCTTCCTGGAGTAGAGCCAAAAGCATGCTACAATGATGGTCAAAAACATGATGCATGTTAGGCTAGTAAGCAAGATTGCACTACAAGTGTGTGAAGCATGCAAGAGGCTATCAAACCAAGTCTAGAACAGAGGGGTATACCATGTCAAAATAACACCAAAAATAAGTTGAGAACAAGCCAACACATGCTAGAAAACCATGCTCAAACATGAGGCCAATAAGGGAAGCAACCAAGATACAAGGAGATGGGATGACTCCCTTCTATTTGGGACCTCAAAACACACTTTCCACCGCTGAAATTTCTCTGAGTTTCAGTGGTGAGAAGGTCAAAAAGAGGTGGTCCCAATAGCTTAAAAGGATAGCACAAAACAAGGCCAAACAAGGCACAAGAGGGGGTAGGCCACCCCCAACACCAACAAAGTCTTAAACAAACATGTTAAGCACTTGAAAATGAAGCTTTTTTTTAGTTTAAATTTAGGCCTAAAACATCATGCAAAGATGGCCAAATGTTTAAGCAAAACAAAGCTTAAAGAGGGAAAACACTCACCCTTGAAGAACAATCTGGAAAACAGTAAGCTTTGAGGCAAAAACCAGCTTAAAACCACTCAAATGAAGCTCCCAAGTACCTTAGCAACAAGAGGAAGGTATTTGAGTAGGTGTTTGTGTGCAAAGGTATGAGGAAGCAACACTTGCACAAATATATATATAGAGAGAGAGAGAGAGTAAACTTTTTGCTCTTCAAATTTCTAAACCTAGAAAAGGGAGAAAGAGCCTCCCTCTTATAGAACTCCAGGCTTCAAGCTTCTTGGAGAAGCTAGAAGCTTGGTGCAATCCCTCCAATCTGTGCTCTGCAGCTGGCACAGCTGGCATCCACAACCTCTGCAAAAAATGCAAGAAAGCTGCCGACCAATTAAAGTGGTCGGCTAGCTACTTACACTGGTCGGCCGACCAGTGAAAGTGGTCTCCAAGGAGACAAAGTGGTCAGCAAGGGGGAGGAGTGGTCTGCACAAGGAAAGCAAGGTGATGGCATGGCTACCGACCACTTTTGGCCAGTTGGCCGACCAGAAAACTGGCTGGCAGGCAGGAAAAGTGGTTTTCAGGGAGAGAAAATGGTCTACAATCCCTATTCCACCCTCCAAGCAAGGAAAACAAGGTTTGTGCCAAAAATAAACCAAAAAGGATGCAAGACAAGAGTCTGCGGGTCAAGGCACGCAGCCGAAAACCTCGAAAACTAGTCTACGGCACCAAAAGTGGTCTACGGGTGGGAAAAGTGGTCTACGGCCACAAAAAGTGGTCTACAAGACCTCTGTGTCCCTCTAGACCAAGGCAACAAGGTATGGTCCAAAAACCAAGCCAAGAGGAGAACGTTAAGCAGTCCCGAGACAAGGCATACGGCCGAAGACTCCAGAAACCAAAAACTAGTCTACAAGAGGGAAAAGTGGTCTACGACCACAAAAAGTGGTCTATAGACCCCTCTCTCCCTCTAGGCAAGGTCAACAAGGCTTGGTCCATAAACTGAGCCAAAACACAAAGAGTTCAGAGGCCCGGAGGCAAGGCACTTAGCCGAAAAATCTGGAAACTCGAAACGAGCACAAACATACGCGATCACCGCGTGCTCAAATGATGATGTCTGAGTCTTAAGGTCGGTCAAAAATGGGGTGTCTACACCGTCCAAAATGGTAGGACCTCCCAACACGAGAAGACGGGATAGGCGGTGCGAGTATCACAAGGATCATGGCCATGATACTGAGAGTTGTTATGCATTGAAAGATCACCTGGAGGAATTGGTACAAGATGGTCAGCTACAACAGTACGTCTGAAAAGGCAACTCAACCAAAGCAATAGCCTTAAGACAGGATTCACCTCCACTCAGTATGATCTACATGATATACAGCCTTCCAATATCATCCGCGGTGCATACGATTCAGTCGAATCTCGACCCTCAAAATCAACTAACTCTGGCTAAACGGCCCCATGAAGCTGTGAGCATTGCTTTCAATGATTCAGATTTGGCCGAAGTGACACTTCTCCATATCGATCCCTTGGTAATCGAGTTACGCGTAAACCGATTCACCGTTGAGCACGTACTCATTGATCTGGGGAGCACATCGGAAGTTATGTATTACAAGACATTCACCCAATTTGGCTTCTTCGAATCGGATCTTTCTCCGGCTCTTTATCCACTATTCGGCTTCAACACCAATCTAGAATTCCTGTTGGGGAAAATCACACTACCCGTTCGAGTGGGATCCCGAACAGTGGATGTGGAATTCTTGGTCGTCAAGCTGCCATCGCCGTATAATCTCATCATGGGATAAACTTGGTTGCATACTATGCAGGCCGTGCCAAGCACCTATCATCAGCTGCTACACTTCCTGACAGAACGCGGCATTGAGCAAATCCGTGGCTCTCAGAAATCGGCACAAGCATGTTATCTCCTTGCTGGAAAGACACCAAAAGAGTTGCAAGTGAATTCTATTGAGGTGTTGGATCGAGAGAGCCTTGACGATGTTGGGTAGCTCCCAAGTGAAAAGGCTACAAAAGCCCTAGATCGAGTTGAAATTGACAGAAACCCAGGCAGGTTCTTCATGGTTGGCGCCTCTTTGAATCAAGCCGACAGACAACAGCTAATTTCCTTCCTGCTCGGCAACCTTGATGTATTTGCGTGGACTCCATATGAGATGCCGGGTGTAGATCTGTCTGTTTCGCAACACCGTTTAAATGTTGACCCTAAATGCAAGCCGGTTATTTAGAAAAGCCAGCGGTCAGCCGCAGAGCACACTGCCGCCGTTGTTGAAGAGGTTGACCGGTTGCTTGACGCTGGGGCAATTAGGGAAGTGACCTACCCTACATGGCTCTTGAATACTGCGGTTGTGAAGAATAAAAATGGGACTTGGTGAGTCTGCATTGATTTCACGGACCTAAACAAAGCCTGCCCAAGGATTGTTTTCCCCTCCCCAGAATAGACCAACTTGTAGATGCGACGGTACGCCATCAGTGTATGAGTTTCCTCGATGCTTACGGAGGCTACCATCAAATTGCCATGCATCCGGAGGACCAAGACAAGACTGCATTCCTCACCCCAAGAGGAACCTATTACTATAAGGTTATGCCTTTTGGGCTGAAGAATGCAGGGGCAACTTACCAAAGACTAGTCACTGCCATGTTCAAGGAGCAACTCGGCCACACTATGGAAGTGTACATTGACGATATGGTGGTCAAGTCCAAAGAAGAGCAAACTCATCTAGCCGATCTGGAACAAACATTCGGCATTTTACGCAAATACAAAATGAAGCTGAACACTTCCAAATGTGCGTTCGGGATCGGCTCTGGAAAATTCTTAGGTTACATTGTTAACCACCGAGGAATAAAAGCCAACCTGAGGCAAATCACTGCAATCTTGGAGCTTGGCTCCCCTCGTTCAGTGAAAGAGGTTCAAAAGTTGATGGGGATGGCCACGGTACTCAACAGGTTCATCAGTCGGTCTACAGACCGTTGCCGACAATTCTTTCATACACTACGGCAGGGTAAGGCTTTTGAATGGACCGCCAAGTGCGAAGCCGCTTTCAACGGCCTCAAGGCCTACCTCTGATCAGTTCCACTCTTGACAACACCTTCGGCAGGTGACTCGCTCATTTTGTATTTGGTAGTTTCCGACCGGCCTGTCAGCGTCGTACTAATAAAGGAAGAGCTGGGGGAGCAGCGGCCAGTGTATTATGTGAGCAAGGCAATGGTTGACGCCGAAACATGCTACCTTCCATTGGAAAAACTCATTCTGGCCCTCGTCATGGCAGCGAGAAAGCTAATGCATTACTTTCAGGGGCATACCATCAGTGTACTAACAGACCACCCCCTCCGGTCGGTACTCCGTAGTGCAAAAGTATCAGGGCGCGTTTCAAAGTGGGCTCTTGAACTCGGCCAGTACGATATTCAGTTTCTGCCTAGAACCTTAATCAAGGGACAGGTGCTTGCCGACTTTGTGGCCGAATTCACTGGGGGTCTTGCCGACTTCAAGTCTGATGAAATTCAACCTAAGCCGAACTGGAGAATTTATGTTGGGGACATTTGGCAGTTGTATTGTGATGGATCGTCCAATCAATGAGGTAGCGGGGCCGGAGTAGTGATAATGGCTCCCGACGGGGCAATAATTGAGCAGGCTGTCAAACTCGGCTTCGAAGCATCAAATAATAAGGCCGAATACGAGGCCCGGCTAACCAGCTTGCAGAATGCACATCTCCTATGTGCTCGGCATCTGCTTCTATTTTGTGATTCAAAATTGGTGATCAATCAGCTAAAGGGGGAGTACGCAGCAAAAAACGACCGTATGGCCACTTACATGAAAACGGCAAATTCCTTGCTGGTAAAATTTGACCATCATGAATTGAACAAATAACCCGCGACCAGAACACACATGCAGATGCCCTGGCTTGCCTAGCCTCCACTATTAACTTAGAGATTAAACGGACCATTGAAGTTGGTTTCATCCCAGAGCCGAGCATTGGCCTTTCTGAGGAAGTCCAGGTCAATGTCATAGAGTCATGACCGAGTTGGATAGACTCCATTGATGCTTTCCTATCTTCTGAACAGCTCCCAGCGGACAAGAAAGAAGTGCATAAGCTGCGAAATAAAGCCCTGCGATACTACTTGGACCCGCAAGGAAAGCTTTATAAAAAATCCCTTTCTGGTCCATACCTGGAATGCGTTCATCTGGACAAAGTCGAAGCACTTCTGACCGAAATACATGAAGGTAGTTGTGGTGCCCATTCTGGCGGGCACTCTTTGGTTCATCGAGCCATGACACAGGGGTATTACTGGCCGATAATGAGAGCCGATGCCGAATGTTACGTGAAAAAGTGTGAACAGTGCCACAAGTTCTCTCCTTTGACCCACCTGCCTGCTGAAGAGTTAAGCTCTATAACCAGTCCTTGGTCGTTCGCCCAATGGGGACTTGACATCATCGGACTGCTGCCTCGTGCCCCAGATAACAAGCGATTTTTGATTGTCGCGACAGATTATTTCACAAAATGGGTAGAAATAGAGGCACTAACGCACATCCGAGATACCGACGTGAAGCGTTTTGTATGGAGAAACATCATAACACGATTCGACATTCCAAGAGCACTTGTTTCAGATAACGGCACCCAGTTTGATTGCGGTGTCTACAAGGAACTGTGCAGCAAGTATGGTATTCGGCCCTATTATTCCTCCCCGACTTATCCACAGAGTAATGGCCAAACTGAAACCTCCAACAAATCTATTTTAGACGGCATCAAGAAGAGGCTGGAGAAAGCAAAAGGAAGATGGGTAGAAGAGTTGCCAAGTGTGTTATGGGCTCATCGCACTACTCCGAGGCGGTCCACTGGGGAGACGCCGTTGGCTTTGTGCTTCGGAACGCAGGCAATCATCCCTTTGGAGATCGGACTCCCAACCTTGAAATCAAGAGTTTTTGATTTGGGCCAAAACGACATGATGTTGGCCTTGGATTTGATTCTGATTGAAGAACGGAGAGACCGTGCCCTTACATCCATGGCACGGTACCTGCAGTAACTTGCTAAGTCAAATAATCTGCGTGTTCAACTGTGCCGCTACATGCCAGGAGAGTTGGCCCTGAAGAAGGTGCTTCCAGCTACCAAGAATCCGGCCGACCACTACTACAAAAATAGATAAAGATCACACTTTTTTGGTGTGATGTATGTTATTTAATCACACTTTTTAAGTTTTATTAAAGTGTGATCTTTGAGAGTGTGATTAAAAACATTTAGATCACACCTTTTAAGTGTGATTAAAGACATTTAGATCACACCTTTTAAGTGTGATCTTTGGAAGTGTGATTAAAAAGGGTCATTTTTAATCACACTTTTTAAGTGTGATTAATAACATTTAAATCACACCTTTTAAGTGTGATCTTTGAAAGTGTGATTAAAAAGAATCATTTTTAATCACACTTTTTAAGTGTGATTAATAACATTTAGATCACACCTTTTAAGTGTGATTAATAACTAATAAAATCTGTAATAAAAAAAGGGTTCGACATATTTGAAAAATAATCAATATTATTTTTATATGCACATTTGAAGAATATAATACATACTATATACTATATTTTAAATCATAACCACATATTGAATAGAATAACGTCATATATTTCATAAATGAAAATTAAATATTCAAAAGTATATACAAAGTAATTAAATAAAAAAAAATTAACTGTGCTTACATACATTAAAAAATGAAAAAACTTAAAAAACTAAGTTCTTTAATTCTTGGACCATATTTTGCATCTGTCCAAAAAATTTCTGACCTGAAAAATAAAAACACAAATTAATTCAGAAACCGCTGATGCATATGAATAAACTAAAAAGTTAATTCAGCCAACCAAAATAGGAACATTAATCATTTCTGCTTGATCTTGATCCTTTTGGAAGTAACTTCCTTGTTAACAATTAGATGCCATAGTAGCTCAGTGTCAATGACATTGTAATTAGGAGGTCACTAATGAGCACAGTATTTACAAAATGATAAATCTCAATACAACTTGTGTACGATCTTTTTGTGAAGGTATATTATTATTACTGTTGAACCATAATTCTAGATACCCATAAATAAATAAATAAATAAAAACTCAAAAATTTACTCCATTTTTTTTTTAGGGGGGGGGAGGGGGGAGAGTACATACATTGCAATTACTATCACCAGCAGCAGCAGGTTTTGGAGAAGCAGATACTGCATTTATGAAAAGAATTCATCGGAGCTTCTAAATACACTCGCTTATTTTCTTTCTACACTCACTATATGCATTGTATATCTTGTATGTTACGAAGAAAAATTTGTGAATATAGGTGTAGAGATGAACATGGCGGGTGTGTGGTGGGTTTAGAAACTCCCAATTGCATCATTAAAACGAGGATTATGTGTATATATATGTTGTTGACACTAATTAATATTCCTAACACCCTGTTCAAAAATAAAATGAAAATGAGAGCACACCTAATCAACAAAACTTGTTACCATAGTTGTGGAAAAGCAATAATTGAGAGAAAATTTTCAACTTCCATACCAATCAATTTTTTCTAAACACAAATCAACAAATAAATACACAATTTAGTGGACTGCCCAGAAAAATCTAAGATTAAAAAATATTGATGCTCAAGTTGTCAATAAAGGACCACCCATATTATAAACACCCAAATTCAAAAGATTTAGGTTGGTAGGTAGGCCAAATATAAAGCATGAACAATTGGTAAGTTGTCACGCCTATTTGATTTTTCAAAAATGCCTACAACAATTGGTAAGTTTAAAAATTGTCATGTGAAACTGATTCAGAAATTTAAAACTCTATTCATCATCTTCGTTCATAAACTATGTATCTTTGCACAAGCATTGTGTGTACACTCAAAGGTTCTACAAAGACCAAAATAATAAATAGAGCACCAAGTCTAGACTTCTAACCCTGTATGTCATCCATAATCACCAAGAAGAAGAAAGCACGATGCAAATTCATATTGCTTACCTTTCACATGTCTTGGTCCATTATGCTTCTTGTGGGTAGCAGCTTCTTAACATTGTAATGCCAGTGATGATAGTCAAGAGCATGAAGGACACCCCACACGCAGCCCGGCTGATTATTCGCAATTTGCTCATCAGCATCTTCGGTCCACAAGTGTTTTCCTATTTACAGCACTACAAGCAAAATCCTTGAAAACCCACTTGCTAAAGGAATTCAGTGACTATCTTCTTCAATCTAATAGACATAATTAAGAAAATACCATGTAAATAAATATGTTGATTGCCTAGCATATGAAATTCATAAAATAAATTCCAAATTACTAACAGCTCAAATCACATAAAGCTTGTCAAAAATCTTAGACAAAACAAAAATCAAACAGCATGTGAGCAAGGCTTTGACACAACCTTTTCAGGTACCTTGTACAAAATCCAAGCAGCATCATCACTTATTACAAAATACCCATGTCTAAAAATGGCAATTTTTTATTTCATTTTTCAATTATTTTTTCGTTGTTGGAAATTGCCTGTAAATTTATACAATTACAAAAAATTCTGACAGTGTGCTTAGCCAACCCAAACGAAAAATTCTTCATCAATTCTTCAATATCATTCATGATACGAGCAAAACAGGAAATCACAAAGATCACGAGAATTGAGAGAAAAAGAAAAATGTTGGAAACTTCTTTCTTAAGTACAACGTTGGAATAGGACTTTTGAAAGAATAGAAAAGTTATTATTCAATTTTTCAAACCAACACTTTATTTAAACTCTGTTTTATTCCTTGAAAAAGCCAACTTCAGTTCAGCAAATGAGTGACAACTGAACCATGTTAATGGCAGGGCAAGTTTCTATATCATAGATTCATATTGAAATAATTGACCTACCGAGATAAGATAAACGGCACCACAAGCAAGAAGCATGTAGCTTGCTATGTTTTGGAGAAGAATGAGCTCCTTCCGTTCCCCAGAGTCCTCAGGGTAAGTTCTTGTCATCACTGCGAAATTGAAAGTAACAATAGTGACCTATGATTCACAAACAGAACTAAAATTTCACTAAAATGTCCGATTGTTTCACTGAAAGTTTCCATCAATGATTAAATAGTTTCGTGATAATTCAGTTCTTTTTTCTTTTTCCTTTTCTTGGTAGTGATAATTCAGCTCACATATAGCTTCTTACACACTAAAGAGCAGTCAAAACTATGCAACCAAATATCTATTTTTTGGTAAACAGGTCAACCAATACCCACTTCGCATTGCCTACCTTATAAAAAACTAAAATATTTAATATATTCTGAAAACTTGTAACTATATAAAATAAGATCATGTTGGATTTGGATTTGATCATGCCAAGAATCCAACTAAACCACAGGCAGTGTAGTCAAAATCGTATGATACGTATTGTATTGTATGGAAAAAGATACGTAACATTCTTTGTAAAAATCAAACACTGACAGAACCTGTACTGTACAAAACCGCAACCATTTAGAAAGATGAAGTCAATGTTGATTAATATGATGGACCAACAAACATTTTTGTGTAATATTCACACTTATTTATATGTATCGTAACATTGCTGAGTAATATATGTATCTCATGCTCATTCTTTGTATATGTGCTACAGTGATCACAGCTCAATCTATATTCACTTTGACATGAATTCCGGAAGTTCTGGGATAGACCTACCATTTCATTTATGTATGCTTTTACACTGCTTGTATATAGGTATGTATGCTTTTACACTGTCTGTATACATATACGTAGATACCATATATATGGAAAATTGCTTTGTGGAATGGCAAATGCTTGGACTGCATATTATAATCTGACGGCAGCCACTTCATGCAAACAATGCCAAAGGTTGGGTTTGTAGCAGCCACTAATCAACCAACCAACAAAAACATCCAAGGGTCTATTTTTTTATTTCATATTAGAGTTTGATGTTGATATTAAAATTTGTAATGATGACTTACTTGAAACATGAAAATGACATTAAAAAAGAGGAAAATATTGATTTTTCTATTCCATAAAAAATATATATAAGTGAAATACTTACCCCGATTAAAAGGTTGCATTTCATGACTTCCAAAAGAGGATTGCTGATGTGTTTGTGGAGAAGCCTGGTGAATACCACTAGATCCATCTGTCACCTCATTTATACAATAAAATTCACATGAGTATGATAAATTTAGAAAAGAATAACATATGATAAATTAATACATCATTTAGATACAAGTATTTGTTTTTTCATGTTATGAACATTCTTAGAATTATCAATACAATAATATAAGGATGATCACCTTCATAACGTTGTCCATTCTCAAGAATCACAGTAACCTAATTTTGCATAACACATAGACAACTGTCAACCTCAAGATGAGGCCAAAACATTCATTAATGAATCAGTTTGTCAAATGGATGTTACGAAAAGAAGATAAAGAAGTGCTAAAAAATCTCTGTAACAATCCCAATGTCAAGAATAAGAGGACAATCTCAACCTTTGTTGGCAAAAAAATAAAAATCTACAAGCATTATAGTTCATGTTACCTTATCACCATCATCCTCAAAATTAACAACGTTACTGTCATTCATAATAACATCTTCCCCCACAGCACACGCTAGAATTTGTTGCAAAGTCATGCGACTAATAACTCTTGTGACCAGAAGCCCCCGTTCCGCCGCAGGAGTGAATGTATCAAACTTGCAGTACCTGACAGCCAACTATGCATTAATTTATTGATAAGTTGCTTAAACACAACCATTTCACCTGGAAAGGCAAATAAAATCAGCAATTCCATTCCATTATTAAGGGAAAACTTTCTTTAATTTGGATGGAAGCTACATGCCAATAACAGATTTGCTTATCTCCCTCGAGTAATTAAATTGCTAAAACTAATTATCCTCCTCTTCTAAAGCACATGATTTGAAATCATCATATTTTCATTAACTAATCAGCAAACTATTTAAACAACCAGTGAGGAAACTCTGTATCTGTAGGAGCTATGTATTTAAATTCTGGAAAAATTTATGACATTCAGCTTATCTTTGTATTATATCAACCTGACTCAGTCCACCTGTACTCTAAGGATGTCAAGGACCCATTTTTTTGGTAATTGAATATATTCCAACGAAGTTTCAATGGGAAAGATTTTAAAACAAAATATCTCTTATACATCAGGAACTTGAGTCATGACACTTCTACAAAACAACAATACTACATGCCCAAAAAAAAGACAAAGACAAAAACAAAAACAAAAACAAAAACAAAAAACCTTGAAAATCACCCATAATTTAAAATGTGTGGACAAGATTCATTCCAAGTGTGGCCCACAACACATCAAGTTTGAATCTACACCATAGACTCACTTTCTGGATAAATTCCAGGGCAAAATTTTTCTAGATTCCTAATTTTTCTGTCTACAAAACATCTTATGGTTTACTCGTATAGGCTCCACTAGGGCCTTCCTATTAGCTCATTTGAGCTAGGAGGAACCACTAAAGTACTCAGAAATTAATAATTTTGTCATAAATTGTATATCTACACAACCTATACTTCATGGGAACATTCAAATGAGTAGAATGCCCATTATTGTCATTGATTTTTCGTGAATTCTATAGCCACAGCCCACACTTCTAATTATCCTTTTCCATGATCCTTTATATGGAGGCAAAGCTTGAAAATAAAAGTACAGAACTACTACAATTCAACCCATTTCCATCGCCTACGCATACAGAGACCTTCCCACATGCAGAAATAGCTTGAAAATATAAATTTGTCATCACAGTTGCAGCATCCATTTCAATATCAATGAAAATTAGTTTGAAATTATAAATTTCTTGTCATAGTTCCAAAAGTTCAACACTGCCAATACTTCTCAAAATTCTATTGACATGATCACATAGAAGGGATCACAAATATTCAATGAAAACTATAAGCTATGCAAATCAAAGTCATGGTGCATGCAAGCTGACCAGAACACCCAATTATAAAAAAACACAAAAAATAAAAAATGGGTTAAACAACATACCAATTACCAGAAATACCATCAACCAATCCATTAATCCGATCACCAGTTATGCAGCCAGTCTTCATAACCTCGTCAGCAACCTCCAAATCAATGGCTTCCAAAGCAGCCAAGGCGTTACTCTGTATCTGAATTGGACCCCTGTATTGTCCCTCCCCTCTAATTGTACTCAAATCCTTCTCAAACACCATCACATCAAAACCCTTCCTCTTCGCCGCCAACGCGAAAACCAACCCACCAATCCCACCCCCGGCCACCAGAACCCTTAGCTTCTTCGAGTTCCCATCAACTTCGGCGGCGTTGCTTCGTTCCGGCGGGGCTTCCGACACACTGACTTTGGGCTTTGTCATCCTCTTCATCTGCCCATTCTCTTTCAACCCAGTCGATAGAGGAACCGACTAGAATGAGAGAGTCGAAAGAAGAGTCAAAAGAAGCGTACCGTCTCGCCGCTGCTGAACCAGTCTCGCCGTCGATTGAAACCCTTCCCCTTCAACCCCAGTCTGTCTTTAAACCCTCTATCTTCTCTCACTTAGATTAAGGTTTGCTTACTGTTTTGAAACAGTGTTGTGAAATTAGGGGCTCTACAAACCTGAAAGGAAATGAAAAAAAGGGGGGGAAAGGCAGAGGGAAAAAAAAGGGGGGAAAGTTTGGGCGGGCCGTCCAGTGAGTCCGTGAAAAAAGAGGAAAATTTGTTTTATTTTTATTTTAATGAATTTTTTTTATTTGGTAGAAGTAGAAGTAATATTTTAATAAAAAAAATTTGTTAAAATAAAGTTAATTTTTTATGGTTAATAAAAAATATTTTTTTGTGACCTTTTTTTTGTTGTTAAAATCAAGAGCTAATTTTTTGTGGTAGAGAAGAGGAAGCGGCAATAGTAGTGAAGGTGGTGGATAAGAGGTGATGGTGGTGGTGGTGGTGGTGATGGTGGTGGTGGTGGTAGTGGTGGTGGTGATGGCAAAAGAGATTAGTGGTGAAGTTGTGGTAGTGGTAGAGGAGATAGAGTGGCGGTGTTGGAAAAGAGGTAATAGAGACAGAGAGAGAAAGAGATATAGAGAGACAGAGACAGACAGACAGACAGACAGACAGAAAAAGAGAGAGAAATAAGAGATGAGTGAGAGATAGACAAAGAGAGATAAAGGGAGCAAAAAGAGATGATCGAGAGAAAGACATAGAAAAAGAGAGAGATAGAAAGAGAAGAAAGATGAGCGAGAGAGACAGAGAGAAGAGAGATGAGTGAGAGAGATAGAGAGAAGAGAGATAAGTGAAAGAGATAGAGAGAGAAAATATATGAGAGAAGAGATAGATGAGTGAGAGATACAGAGAGAGAGGGCAAAGAGAGACAGATAGACAGACAGAGAGAGAAGAGTGATGAGTAATAGAGAGAAAGAGAAGAGAGAGAGGAAGATGAAAAAATGGGTGAAAAGAGATAGACAAAGAAAAATAGAGACAAAGAGCGAAAAGATATAAACAAGAGAAAGGCAGAGAGAGATAGAAAGAAGAGAGATGGACGAGAGACACAAAGAGAAAGAGAGAGACAGAGAGACAGACAGAGAAGAGTGATGAGTGAGAGAGAGAAAGAGAAAGAGAAGAGAGATAGAGACATAGAGAGAAAGAGAGAGACAGACAGACAGAGAAGAGTGATGAGTGAGAGAGTGAAAGAGAAGAGAGACAGAGACAAAGAGACAGGATTGGGGGTTTTTGGTAACCCGAACGGGAATGGAAAAAAAATGGTGGGCCGATGGGGGGAGATTGGGGGTTACTAAAAATCAGGAACTAATTTTTTGTGGTAGAGGATAGGGAACGGCAGTAGTGGTAAAGGTGGTAGATAAGAGGTAATAGTGGTGGTGGTGGTGATAGGGAATGAGATTAGTGGTGAAGTTGTGGTAGTGGTAGAGGAGATAGAGTAGCGGTGGTGGATGAGAGGTAATGGTAGCAGTAATGGTGGTAGTGGAGTGGTGGTGATGGTGGTAGTAATAATAGTCGTAGAGACGGAATGGCAACAGTGGTAGTAATTGTGGTAGTGGAATGCCATTTGCAGTAGTGGTGAAGGTGGTAGAGAAGATGGGTAGTGAGAGAGAAATGAGTGAGAGACAGATAGAGAAGAGAGATAGAGACAGAGACAAAGTGATGAGCGATAGAAAGACAAAGTGGTCACCAAAAGTGCATTTTCTTGTAGTGTCTCGATAAATCGAAAGATAGCTTGGTAAATAGAGAAGAAGGGAGAGAGTAGTAAGCAAGGCGAACACAATGAAGGGGAGACAAATAGACAGGCAAATAGAGAGAAAAAAATAGAGAAAAGAGTAAAATTGTGAAAAAGAGTGAGAGACAGAGAGAGAAAGAGAGAGACAGACAGAAAAAGAGAGAGAAACAAGAGATAAGCGAGAGATAGACAAAAAGAGAGAGAAAGAGAACAAAAAGAGATGAACGAGAGAAAGACATAGAGAGAGAAGAAAAATGAGCGAGAGATATATAGAAATGAGCGAGAGAGACATAGAGAGAAAAGAGATGAGAGAGATAGAGAGAAGAGAGATGAGCGAGAGAGAAAAGAAAGATAAATGAAAGAGGCAAAGAGAGAAGACAGATGAGAGAGATGGAGAGAAGAGAGATGAGCGAGAGACAAAGAGAGAGAGAGAGACAGAGATAGACAGACAGAGAAGAGTGATGAGTTAGAGAGAGAAAGAGAAAAGAGAGGGACAAAGAGAGAAAAAGATAGAAAGTGAGAGACAGAAAAAGAGACAGAGAGAGAATAGAGATGAACGAGAGAAATAGAGAGAAGAGAGATGAACGAAAGAGACAGAGAGAAAAGAGATGAGAGAAGAGATAGATGAGAGAGAGACACACAGAGAAAAAGAGAGACAGATAGACAAACTGACAGACAGACAGAGAAGTGTGATGAGTGAAAGAGAGAAAGAGAAGAGAGAGAAGAATATGAAAAATGGGTGAAAAGAGACAGAGAGGGGGGTAAGAAGAGATTAGGGATTTTTGGTTTTGGCCGGGGTAGTTTGAGATTGAGGATTTTTTGTTTGCGTTGAGGGGGTTACAGAACGGGAATGGAAAAAAAAGAAAAAAAAAGAAGGGGGAATGAAAAAAAAGGGGGGGGGGAAACATAGCGGGAATGAAAAAAAAAAAATTCGATCACAAATGAAATTTAAACAACAAAACGTGGTTTAACTTCTTCTTTTTTTTTTTTTTTTTTTTTTTTTTTTTTTGCGACGGGGGTTGCTGTAGCCAAAAAAATTATTTTTTGTTAAAATAAATTTTTTTTTTGTAGTTAATGATTTTTTTTTTTGAAAAAAATCATTTTTTTTGGAAAAAAAATCATATTTTGTTTAGTTATAGATTGAAAATTTATTTGTTTTATTTCTATTTTAATGGAAAAAAATTATTATTATTTTTTTTAATCAAAAAGTCACATTTTTCGCGACGGCAAGTTGTACCGTCTCAAATTTTTTTTTTTTTTTTTTTTTTTGGCGACGGCAAGTTGTGCCGTCTCAAAAAGGCACATTTTTTGCCACGGCAAGTTGTGCCGTCTCAAAAAGTCATATTTTTTGCGACGGCAAATTGTGCCGTCTCAAAAGGTCACATTTTTCGTGACGGCAAGTTGTACCGTCTCAAAAAGTCGCATTTTTTTTGCGACGACAAGTTGTGTCGTCTCAAAAAGGCACATTTGTTGCGACGGCAAGTTGTGCCGTCTCAAAAAGTCATATTTTTTGCGACGGCAAATTGTGCCGTCTCAAAAGGTCACATGTTTTGCGACGACAAGTTGTGCCGTCTCAAAAAGTCACATTTTTTGCGATAGCAAATTATGCCGTCACAAAAAATGACTTTTTGCGACGGCAAATGTGCCGTCGCAAAAAGTTCCATCTCATAAGCCCACTTTTCTTGTAGTGTATAATCACACTTAATTAAAAAAATAAATATATATATATATATAATCACACTTAATTAAAAAGTGACATAAAAAATAAATATGATCACCCTCAATTAAATTAAGTGTAATTAAAATATCAATATAATTTTTTTATCACACTTCTAATAAAAGTGAGATATTTTCATTTACCAAAGTGTGATATTTAACTGTTTTTATAATAGTGATATAATCACACTTTAATTAGAAGGTGTGATTAAAAAATATATATATAATTACACTTACTTAAAAAGTGTGATTAAAAAGTAGTAGTGTATGTATAATCACACTTTAATTAAAAAGGTGTGATTAAAAAATATATAAATAATCACACTTTAGTTAGAATGTGTGATTAAAAAATATATATATAATCACAATTACTTAAAAAGTGTGATTAAAAAGTAGTAGTGTATATACAATCACACTTTAATTAAAAAGGTGTGATTAAAAAATATATAAATAATCACACTTTAATTAGAATGTGTGATTAAAAAATATATATATAATCACACTTACTTAAAAAGTGTGATTAAAAAGTAATAGTGTATATATAATCACACTTTAATTAAAAGGTGTGATTAAAAAATATATAAACAATCACACTTTAATTAGAATGTGTGATTAAAAAATATATATATAATCACACTTGTTTAAAAAGTGTGATTAAAAAGTAGTAGTGTATATATAATCACACTTTTAATTAGAAGGTGTGATTAAAAAATATATATATAATCACACTTAATTGAAAAGTGATATAAAAAATAAATATTATCACACTCAATCAAATTAAGTGTGATTAAAATATCAATCTAATTTTTTTTATCACGCTTCCAATAAAAGTGAGATCCTTTTTTTTGTCAAAGTGTGATCTTTAACTATTTTTGTAGTAGTGGACGGAAAATTAGGTCCTAACTGGGACGGCCCTTATCAGATCGACTCAGTCACGGGAGTAGGGGCATATCGGCTCAAAGACATATTTGGGAGAAGTCTGCCACGGCCTTGGAATTCCACGCATTTACGTAAATTCTATCATTGACTCAACTTGTGGGGCATGATACTTGTTCTGAATAGTTCGCCATGTACATATTTCATTTTTACAATCCAAAGTTTCCCGTTTTCTCATCGTGCAATTGAGTCCAAAAGCCTCCGGATTCGGAGCCCCATTGGTGCATGATACCTTTGGGCTGATTAAGCCTCCGGATTCGGAGTGCCCTTCGTGGATATCACGATTGGCCAAACAAAGCCTCCGGATTCAGAGCCCCATTGGTGCATGATACCTTTAGGTCGATTAAGCCTCCGGATTCGGAGTGCCCTTCGTGGATATCACGATTGGCCAAACAAAGCCTCCAGATTCGGAGCCCCATTGGTGCATGATACCTTTGGGCCGATTAAGCCTCCGGATTCAGAACGCCCTTCGTGGATATCACGATTGGCCAAACAAAACCTCCGGATTCAGAGCGCCATTCGGAGCCCCATTGGTACATGATACCTTTGGGCCGATTAAGCCTCTGGATTCGGAGTGCCTTTCGTGGATATCACGATTGGCCAAACAAAGCCTCTGGATTCGAAGCCCCATTGGTGCATGATACCTTTGGGCCGATTAAGCCTCCGGATTCAGAGTGCCCTTCGTGGATATCACGATTGGCCAAACAAAGCCTCCGAATTTGGAGCCCCATTGGTGCATGATACCTTTGGGCCGATTAAGCCTTCGGATTCGGAGCGCCCTTCGTGGATATCACGATTGGCCAAACTAAGTCTCCGGATTCGGAGCCCCATTGCTGCATGATACCTTTGGGCCGATTAAGCGCCCGGATTCGGAGCGCCCTTCGTGGATATCACGATTGGCTAAACTAAGTCTCCGGATTCGGAGCCCCATTGGTGCATGATACCTTTGGGCCGATTATGCCTCTGGATTCGGAGCGTCCTTCGTGGATATCACGATTGGCCAAACTAAGTCTCCGGATTCAGAGCCCCATTGGTGCATGATACCTTTGGGCCGATTAAGCCTCCGGATTCGAAGCGCCCTTCGTGGATATCACTATTGACCAAACTAAGTCTCCGGATTCGGAGCCTCATTTGTGAATGACACTTTTGGGCCGATTAAGCCTTCGGATTCGGAGCGCCCTTCGTGGATATCACGATTGTCTTAGCCAAGTCTCCGGATTCGGAGCCCCATGGGTGCATGACACCTTGGGCCGATTAAGACTCTGGATTCGGAGTGCCCTTTGTAGATATCACGATTGGCCAAGACAAAAAGCCTCCGAATTCGGAGCCCCAACCATGCATAACACTTTTGAGCCGAGTAAGACTCCGAATTCGGGGCGCCCTACACGACGAAAGTTAAAGCATACAAATATTCAAAGTGAAATGCTTCATTAAGTTGAGCCGGCAAAAACCGTATACATATTAAAGCATATAAACATTCAAAATGAAATGCTTAATTAAGTTGAGTCGGCGCAAACCGCATAAACAAATTAAAACATTCAAAATGAGATGCTTAATTAAGCATGCAAACATTCAAAATGAAACGCAAACATTTAAAACAAAGTATTTTATTAAGTTAACCAATAGATACATAGCTGACGCCCAATCTATGTTGGAGCGTTTACAATATATTCAATTTTATTCAGCATCACCCTCGTCATCGCTCTTCTCAATTTCGAAAGTGCCAAAAGGAAAGTGATGACGTTGATATAATGGTAATGCCGATTCAACTCCTGCTCCTTGGAGTGCCTCTGCGGCTTGGAGAGCCTTAATCCACCCATGCTTAAAGCCCTGATTCTCACATCGGCATAACTCCTCTACGAGTTTCTCCTTGGTCTTCTCTATCCCGACTTTCCGGCCGTCGTGGAAGCCTCGTTCATAGGTCGTGGCCTTCGCATTCTCTACTGCGAACATACTTGCCGTATCTCGATCGACAATTGCATGGCTTAATAGCCGTTGGGTCACACTTTTATCCACGACCGGGTTGGACTGTCCGGCCGCACGCGGCTCGGCAGTTTGGGCCTTCCTTAGGTCGCGCTCGGCCTTCTTCGCACAAGCCTCCAAGTTTCGAATTCATTCGTCCTTTTTCTCTATCTCCCACCGCGCGGCACGTAGACGCATGCCGACTTCATAGGCGGTATACAGCCCTCTCACTGCTCCGTGGATGTCCTCTCGAAATACTTCGAAATCCTGTCGACCAACCATCAACTACTAGACTTTCGGTGGAAAAATCTGTCGAGCGAACTCGACTGCTACACCTGGGTTGTTAACAATAGAATCTGCCTCCGTCATCGGTTTATTCCCCACAAAAACCGCAAAACTCAATGGTCGTGGCATCGTGTCGGGCTCATTTCTCGGTCGCGATCGCGAGGAGCTTCCCCGTTGCTATTTTTCCTTTCAGGGTGATTTGCTTCGACGACTTGGGGGATGGCGTTTTTCCCGTTCCCTGGACGTCCTACCTCCCGTGCGTGTGGACTCGCTATTGCGATTCATTTCAGTGTCAAGCTCAGCCAATGTTCGCCCTTCTCCTCTGCTGTTGAAGAACAGTCTATTTGACATTCGCACTTATCTAACCTTCCGCAACAAGCTGGTTTAAATTGAGTCTGAACATGATAAGTGGAATCACTGGCGCGAAGAACCCACCCCATTTAATCCTAATGCATGCAGCACCCCCGAGGCGATTTCATTAATGCTAAACACCAAAAGCCCGATGCCGATCGACGTGCGCCACAGCCACTCCATGAACTAATAATATTTAGCTTTTGGAGCTCATGCACTGGCTGAGGCAAGGGCAAATTTATTAATCTGATCAGCCAAATATCTAAGCCCGATGCCGATCGATTTATGCCACAGCCACTCCATTAACTAATAATATTCGGCTTTTGGAGCTCATGCACTGGCTGGGGCAAGGGCAAATTTATTAATCTGATTGGCCAAATTTCTAAGCCCGATGCCGATCAATTTATGCCGCAGCCACTCCATGAACTAATAATATTCGGCTTTTGGAGCTCATGCACTGGCTGGGGCAAGGGCAGATTTATTAATCTGTTCGGCCAAATATCTAAGCCCGATGCTGATCGATTTATGCCGTAGCCACTCCATGAACTAATAATATTCGGCTTTTGGAGCTCATGCACTGGCTGGGGCAAGGGTAGATTTATCATGAACTAATAATATTCGGCTTTTGGAGCTCATGCACTGGCTGGGGCAAGGCCAGATTTATTAATCTGATCGGCCAAATATCTAAGCCCGATGCCGATCGATTTGTGCCACAGCCACTCCATGAACTAATAATATTCGGCTTTTGGAGCTCATGCACTGGCTTGGGCAATGGCAGATTTATTAATCTGATAGGCCAAATATCTAAGCCTGATGCCGATCGATTTATGCCGCAGCCACTCCATGAACTAATAATATTCGGCAAGATCAGATTTAGTAATCCGATCGGCTATTCGACGAGAATAAATTACTAAGTTCCCTAGTTATCTAATCGGCAAGTGTACACAAATGTTTTATCCAAGATAGTGAAAAGCAATACCATTCATCAGTAGCAAAATCAAGTACAAATAATAGCAAAGTGCAAAGGAAATTTTCATTAGTAAATTGGGCACAAACTGTAGCCATTTTACATGTGAAAACTACTAAACAAAAAGCTACAAGTTCACATGGAAATGCCTAGCAAAAACTTAAAAACTGTAGTAATTTTACACATAAAAACTATAAACGAAAAACTGCAACAATACGTTCAAAATCCTTAAACAAAAACAACTAAAATGTCGTCCTAATCAATCCTCGGAGTCAGACTCCAGCGGCTCAACGTCCACTTGCTCGTATGGAATTGGCATAGCCAATGTCACATTAGCAGCAGCAAGGGCTTTGAGCCAGCCGTGTTTGAATCCCCAATTTTCAAATTTGGGGACTTCTTCCACATAACTTGGGAGGGCAGCGCTTTGCCCAGCCTCATATGCCTTGGAAGCCTCGGAGTCGGCTACTTCCTTCGCCTTCTTCGATTCTTCCAAGTCAGCCTCCAGTTTGGCAATCGCCTCTCGGGCTAATTTGAGCGCATTTTTGCTCGCATTCGCCCTCTCCTCGGCGGCCAATCTGAACTGGTCCGAATTTCTTGCCCTCTCCATCTCGGCCTTGGCTCTCGCGCCTTCCATCTTCGCCCTCACCGCTTCAAACTCGGCCTTGCTCCTCTAGCTCTCCACTTCCGATTATAAATGGCCAAGTCGTTCGACGGCATCATGCTGGCGACGGCCTATCTCGGCTATCCTTCCGACCGTCTGCAAAACAGAAAATTAAAACAAAAACAATATTTGCATAAAAGGGAAAGACAAGGTCAAGGTACATACCAGAAGAGCCGATTAAGCGGCTAATGCTACTGCTAGCAAATCCGGCTCTGCCTGGAAAGCCGCCTTGTCAGCCGGCAATAAGACGGACGTAGCCATGCTCAATGCCACGGCTGGGTCTTTAATAGCTGACGCGTCAGAGGAGATCGGCGTGTTTTTTTTATCTTCGGTTGAATCACAAAAGGCACAATCATATCTGACTCCTCTAAATGCGGCCGTTTGTCAGCACGATTTTCTTTAGAGCCGACCTCGACCTCGGCAGGATGCTTCTCCGCCCTTCGTTTTGCCACTTGATTGGCCTGCACAACTGCCTCAGACTCGGCACTTTGGGTTTGAGCCGTTTCCTCCTCGATAATAGGCAGGGAGGGCTCAGCTTCGGCGGCAGGTGGCATTTCAGATCGAATGGCCTCTGCTCTTCGCGGCGTGGCCATTCTTTTCACGTTTTTTTTTTTGGCGAGTTGTGTGAGGTTTAACCTAGCCATGTCTTCGGGGTATGCGCCGGGAAGATCTTCTAAACCGGTAAAAATGTCATCAAATGGAAGGTCCCCTCGGCCCGAAGTGGACGGAGGGTTGGCTGAATTGAGGTCGGCTTCCTCAAAGGCCAACTTCAAAGCCTCGTCTACTTTGGCTTCGGACTGGTTTGACTCAACGACCTCAGCTACTTCTGCCCGCTCCGAATCGAACCCCTCAAAACCAACTTGCCGCAAGTTTTTGAAGTCGGTCAAAACAAGAGCCGTAAGAAACTCTTCATCCCTCGGAATTGGGATGTTTTCTGCCGCCGAAAATGTCGTAATGTGGCTCATACCGAAGGAGAATGTGGGCCGCCCTCCCTTGTTTCTGAAGACTCAGACGCCCGAAATATTTGAGCGCGACTTTAATTTCTGAAAGAACAGCGTCATCGGTAGAAGTCAAGACTTTCTTCAAATCGTTTCCTGCACAAGCAAAACCATGAGATCTCAAAAATGAAGCTTTGTAAATATAAGAAAAATAAACGCAAGAGGCTATACGGCCACCTAGTTCGCCCCTCCGTCTAAGAATAGGATCAAGGCGATCCTCGCCTTTGCCGAATTCCCAGTTACCTCGGACAACGACCATAGCATCATCGACTCGCTTGCCAGAGCTGGAAAGCATAGTCACTAATTGATGGTTGGTGTCCTTGGCCCTAAGGAAATAGCGTCTATGCTGACCAGAAGACTTGGCCAAGGCATAACAATATCGAATAGCAGGTATGCCGAGGTTAATCCGAGGGTGACGGTTTAGCTCTATAATCCCCATTATGATTCTAAAAAAGTTGACATTGGGTTAGGAGGGGATTGGACCCCAATGGTGAAGGATAGCCCTAAGAAATGGGTGAAGCAAGAAACAGATTCCGCCCTCAGCAATTGATAAGAGAGGGAAGACGATTGTGCTTTCATCAACCCTCTCCATATCGAGGGTAACATCTGTCACAAGCGACAGACGGACGTCATCAGGAATAGAAAAATGGCATCGAAAGCCAGAGATTCATTCCGCGGAGAGGTGGTCTTTCAGATGCATTGCCATTTCGGTCAGCCTATAGGAGCGTACTGAACTAAAGGCAAACCAGGAAAAGGGATTCAAAGCAGAGAGGAAGAGAACTTACAAGAGACGGAGAGGACAATGAAGGATGAATGGAAGTTACAGAGGGGAGTCGGAAGGCAGTCCAAAAACTAGCATCCAAAAATGTGTGTTCGAAAAGACGACAAGATTTTAAATCACAATAAATGGAAGCGTACAAAGGGGCGGGAAGTTGAAATGATAACCGAGAGGCGTGTGCTCTGATATCCGCGTTGGAATGAGGTTAGCTGCCGAATTTCGGCTCTGACTTTTCGAGTTCGAAACCAAACACTCCAGTTAGCTGTCGTTAGTGGAGTGCTTGGGGGGCAATTGTGGGGGCCGAATATTGGGAGACGTAAAGAGCCCGAATAATTGGACCTAGAGAGTCAAAATATATACATCGCATTCCGCCCCGTTTTACACATTTAAATCCTATCCTATTCGGCTAAATAGCCGGTTGAGTAAGGGGCCGAGTGGAAAGCAGTTTGCAACAAAAGTAATCGAATAAATAGTTATACGGCGAATTGAAAGTGGGCCCAGCCCTGAGGCCCAAGAAAGAAAAGATATAAATAAAAGAACATCAGCCAAAAAGAGGTATGTGAGAATCACTGTGCTTAACTTAAAATACAAGTAACTAAGAGAGTATACACTGACTTGACCGTCGGAGTGCTAATTCCGGCACCCCCGACCGAAGTGTTTGTTTCTTTTCAGGTCGTCCAGGTCATCAGCTGAGGATCTCGAGTGTCCCAGTGGATCAAAAGAGTATTTCCAAAACCACTTCCCCACAGGCTCCATGGTCCAGTCAGCATTGTTGAAGTCTCTTGCCAGTTTTATCCTTGGTTGGTAAAATGTTCTTGACTACTTTAAGGAAGTTTGTGGAAGGTGCTAAGGCGAATCTCAGCGGGATTGAATTGACTAGTTTGAATTTGTCATGGATGAAGGCTAGGCTTCTGGAGGTTGATAGTTTCCTTGAGCATGAAGACAACATTGCCATGATTACTTCTTGTGGAGGAAACTATTAAAGACTGCGCGAGTGCTTTGGAACAACATAGGCAAAATCTGGCCCGGTTTAGGCAAAAAGATTATGTCCTTGAAACTCGACTTCCTTAGAATGTGGTTTTGACAGATTCCTTGATGAACGGTCTGATTTGACATGATGTTTTCCTCATTTTTTTTTCTTATTCTTTCTCTCTCTCTCTCTCTCTTTTTTTCTTTTTTTTTTTTAGTTGTAACTTCCTTTCAAACATTGTGCTCATGTTCTAGAAGTTCAACATTTTATGTTAATGAAAGAGGTATGGATGTTTAACATTACATTTGTGAATTTTATTTTGCTATATCTTTTCTCTTGATGTTTCACATATTGCATAACAAAGAAGAACAAACATATCTCTTGACATTGCTAAATGATAAAGTTGCAAATGACATGAAAACAACTTTTTCTCAATTGTTTTTTGTACTGAGTACAAATGCCATTTTTTATAACAACTTTTAATCAAGGAAAAATACTAACTACTTAAGTTTGCCTGAAGAATTAAGGAAAATATTCCTTTACAAACTTAGCATTCATAGGACTAGTTTTGAACACATCGCTAGCCCTAGCCAACATGTAATAGCCACTGCTACTTGACTCGGTCACTTTGTAAGGACCTTCTCATTTTGGTAAAAACTTGGGTATTGGTTGTCCTCTTATGACCGCATCAACTGTCTTCCAGACAAGGTCTTATTCTTCGAATTCCCTGTTCTGTACAGTTTTGTTATAAGCACGGGCTATAGACTGGTGGTACTTTTCCATGGCTCACGAAGCTCGATCCTTTATTTCTTTTGCTGCTTCTATCTCAATTTCTCTTTAATCTGGCACCAAGTGTGCTGACAGAGCTATTCTTGCCGAGGGAACAGCTAACTCAAGCAGTAAGATTAATGGGATTGCTTGAGTGGGCTTTCTCTTTGACGTTCTGTATGCCCAAAGAGCTGTGGGAATTTGTTCAGACTAGGTACCTCTAGCCTCATCCATCATCTTACTCAAAATCCTTATGAAGGTTTTATTAGTTGTTTTGGCTTGTCCACTCCCCTGAGAGTAATAGGGTGTGGACTTATGATGTTTGATTGATATGCTCTAAGCAACCTTTTAACATGTCGATTTACAAAGAGAGTCACATTATCGGATATTATCACCTTAGGTATGCTGAACCTATAAATAATGTTTTCCCGAATTAAGTTGGCTACTATCGTTCCATCTGCATTTCTCATGAGTATGGCTTCTACCCACATAGTGTCGATTTCAATGCTGCAAGTATCCATCGGTAACCATTAGACTTTTGTGCAATTGGTCTTATCAGGTCGAATGCCCAAGTGTGGAATGGATATGGTGTGTTAATATTGTGCAACTTAATAGCTAGTGCATGTATTAAATTTTCAAACTTTTGGTACGACTCGCATCTTTTCACATAAGTTTTCGAATCCTCTTCCATTGTTGGGCAATCATACTCGAGATGAATTAGATGTTCATACAGTCGTTGCCCCATTGGTGTTCTACTTTGTGACCTTCCTATATCACTTCCATCGCTTCATCTTTAGACAAGCAAACTAGAGGTTCCCCTTCAAAGCTCTTCTGGAATAGTTTCCCTCAACTCATGAAGAAACGACTGGCTTGTTTCTTGACTCTGATGGCGTCAACAAGATTTTCAAGGAGTATGCTGTTCTCTAGAAATTCTATGTATAGCTGTCTCCATTCTTCATTATTCAAGAAATGGGCTTCTTCCTCATCGGGGTAAGACTGACATCTTTGACATTGCCTCTACAGGTCACTGCTTTCTTTTTTCATTTCTAGCTAGTAATTACCTTATCTTTGTATATGTCGGTATATGCTGATATCCCATCTCCGCAAGACTTGCCATGGATCTTTTTAAGTTTGTAACTTGCCTCTTGTCTGCCGATGCATCTTGCTAGTAGACTATTCAGACCATGGAAGTACAATTCTCCAGCGAGAAGCATATATGGTGCAAGTTCCATTGTTTTAAGGGTTTCTTTGCCAATTTTTAGTTGCTAAATTATGTTATGTTTCTATCCCTCAGTGTCTTGCTCCATGTACCCCTTAGTTACTATTGTAGGTGTTATTTGCTTTTCGATGACGATGACTATACTATCTTGAAGGATATCCACTTTTTTCCCCAGTGTAGCTAAGGTATCTGGAAAGATCTGTGTATGTAGAGTAGTATTTGGATATCATCAAACTGAACAAGTAGCTTCTGGACTATGTTATTGTATGTGGCTAAGAGTGGCTCTTTGAAGGCAAAGTCACCCAATGTTTTCTTGATCTCTAGCTTGGAGTCCCCCCAGATTTATAGTCACCTGATGCATTTCTTTTGTGCTGCGATCAATCCTAATATTAGCACCTCGTACTCGGCCTCATTGTTCGAGCACTTGAAGTCTAGCTTGTATGAGAGGTGTTGTCCTTCTCTTATGTGACTGGTTAATGTAATGATAGCACCCCTTTTGCCAGCTCCTGAGGACCCATCAAATTTCAGGTCCCGGTAAGTGTCAATTTTTGCCATTGTGGCATAAACCTCACCAAGTAAAACCATATCGGTAGGTTCATGTTCGCCAGATAGGAACTGTGTTAACAGATCTGCAAATGCTTGGCTCTTGATAGTCCTTGGCATGACGCATGTGATATCATACTTTGACAACTCTAGTAGCCACCTCGCCATTCGGTCTATTAGCACTGGTTTGCTCAGCAAGTAGTGAACTGGATCATTTCTGGTCACAACCTGGATCAGATGCGATAAAAAATAGTGTCTTAACTTTTGCGTAGTGAATATTAAGGCAAGACAATGCCTCTCAATTGGGGTGTATCGTGACTCTGCGTCATTAACTTTCCTGTTGATGTAGTATATTAACTTTTCAATACCATCTATGTCTTGTACTAGTAGGGCACCGATGGACTGAGGGATAGAAGTGAGATATAACAATAGAGGCCTATTAGGTTGTGGAAAAATAATGGTGAGCGACGAGGTGAGTTCTTTTTTTACTATTTCAAAAGCTTGCTGATGGTCTGATGACCACACAAACTTATGATTTCCTTTCAGCAATGGCCCGAAGGGAGAGGTCATTTCGGTGAGGGCGGTGAAGAATCTCCTGAGATTAATACTCTGCCTAGGGCGGGGGGGGGGGGGGGGATGAATCTCCTGAGATATGATACTCTGTCTAGGAATCTTTTTAACACCTTTTGGGAGTTTGGTGGAGGCATTTCCATGATTGCCTTCATCTTATTGCTATCCGCTTCGACGCCTCACTAGTGGACTAAAAAGCCCAAAAACTTCCCTGCAACGACGCCAAAAGCACACTTCAAGGGGTTCCTTTTCAAATGGAACTTTTGACACCATTGAAAGACCTTTTCTAAGTCTTGTAAGTGCCTATCTGCCTTGGTAGATTTTACTACCAGATCATCCATATATGCCTCCACTTCGTGATGTAGCATGCCATGAAATACAGTAGTTTTGACTCGATGGTAAGTCACCTCCCTTCCGTTTTTTAAACTGAAAGGCATCACTGTGTAGAAGAAGTTACCTAGGGGTGTTCTGAAGGCTAGTTTCTGAGCATCTTCTCTAACCATCTTTATTTGATTGTAATGGCTAAATTCGTTCATAAAAGAGAACATCTGATGCCCCGTGGTAAAATCCACAAGGCTGTCGATAAAAAGCAATGGAAACTTATCTTTCGGACAGGCCTTGTTCAGGTCATGAAAATTTATGCAAATGCTAATTTGGCCATTCTTCTTCTTCACTGGCACTATCTTTGCTAACCATGTCGAGTATTGGATTGGGTCAATGAACTTAGCTTTTTGTAGCTTCTCCACATCCTTTTTGATCTTCGCCTCTAGATCAGGATGATACTTTTTGGCCTGTTACTTTACTGGTCTGGAGTTTGGGAGCGTGTCGAGATGGTGGGTGGCAAGAGATGGATCAAGGCCAGACATCTCACTATAAGTCCAAGCAAAGACATCACTATACTACTTTAAGAGTGCGACTAGTTCTGCTTTAGCCTTAGGTGCCATGGAATTACTAATAGACACAGGTTTAGTTTGATCTAGAAGACCACTAAGGTTAACCTTAGTGGGCTCTTCCTGTATGTACTTTGGAGCTAGCTCAGGCTCTTTAACTAATTTTTTGTCTGCAATACTGTCACACCATTTGCCTCGGGGCCATACTTCCAAGGTATGAAATCTGGCCCCCAACATCGTTATAGATAGTATACCATTTTTCCACCTTTGTGGACTTTGACAATCTTTAGTGAGGGGTTAGACAACTCGCTATTTCTTTTAGTTCCGTCATTTGCTGATGCGGTCTCATCATCTTGGATATCCTCCCATCGTGGCAACTTTACCCTCGTTGTTTTTCCAGTTGTGGGAGCCTCTTTAGTCGACAGTTCGGTGAAAAAGATATCATCAGAATGGTGTGCCTCATTGGTGCTAAACAACTTCTCTGAGGAGCTAATAGTTATCACACACCTCCCTAGCTTAGCTTTGACACATTGATGATAGCTAGAGGGTATAACTCCATACGGCATCCAGGCTCTCCCCAATATCATGTTGCAGAGTGTATCTTGCCAATTGCCAAGTCCACTACAACGTGGCCTTTAGTAATTTTATTTTCATCACCAAACCCTGTAACAGTAATGTGTTGACACACCAAGCAGGATTATGGAATACTAGGTTTCACTAGGGTGTCAGCAGTGATGATGTTTATGGATTGCCCCTATTGAGGAAGGCTCACTTAAACTCCACACCATTCACATAAGTAGTAACAAATAATGGACATTATAAGCTTATGGATATGCATAGTCAGCCTCCAAAAATATGATGAGCTATAATCTTCTTGGATTTGCTGAGGCACATGCTCCTTGAATTCAGCCGTTTCGGCATAATGCACCTTAGAAATATTAATAAGGGCCTTAGTTGCCTCCAACCTGCCAATTTGACTCAATCCCAACTGATTGAAGAAGGTGCAAAACTTTACTGAGTTCTGCAGCATGGGCATATTCTAGATATGACTTCTCTGTAGGTATGATCTTAGGACATTGGTTCGTTGCTATCTCCTTCAATTCATCACAATAAGATACCATGTGCGATTGATCTTGTGCAGGTACCCCATGATGTTTACATTCTTCCCATTCTTCTTATGATCTGGATAAGAGTCTTTTCTCATCTCTCGATTGCCTATATCTTTGAATTTTAACTCGTTCATAGTAACTTTCCTTTTAAAAATGTTCTTTAATGTCTAATAGTCTCGTGTCGGGTGTTTAATGGTGCGATGATAAACGTGGTAATTAACACTCTCCCTCTCCCTCTTACTTGGGAGAGTATCCACCGGCAGCATGACTAATTCTTCATCAACTACCTATTCTTTGACAACGGCTTTGACATTTTCAAGACTACATGGGTATGAATTTATATCTTCATAACCTTTCTTTTTTCATGACGTTGACACCTCCCCCTATGACCAGCTCCCTCCAAAGGAGGTTACCGCATTAACTCTGCTACTACGAGAGTAGCAATGGCTTTCTCAATGCTTAGAGAGAGGGTAGTTGTACTAAGGTTTCTAGCTGTTGTAATCAAGGCTGAAAATGTGAGCAAGCTGTGGTTCACTAGGAACAACTTATAGTCCTGTAAGGCACCTTCCACACATATGCTAACTAGGCAGGCCTCATCCACTGACTCATGACAATCAATGGCCTTATCTTAGAAGCGTTTAATATAGTCTAATATGTCTTCACCTTCCTTTTGAGTGGCTCTGCCAAGTGTAAGAGTTATGACCTTTTCTTGGACTTGGAAGAACATTGTGTGAAATTTGTTCACCATTTCCTTCCAACTCTTGATTGAGTTAGGTATTAAATTCACATACCAGCTATAGGCCTTTTCAGTGAGAGACTTAGAGAACTCCCAAAGGCATAAAGTGTGGTCCGTACCATGGATGCCTAACGTTTCAATAAATCGTACCACATGCTCCCTTTTATTGCCTTGTTTCCCATCAAATTTTATGAACTTAGGGACAGTGTACCCAATTGGGTATGGCATAGCTAGTATCTTACGGGGATATAGGGGCTTAACGTCTGAATCTGGCAATGATGGTAACTGTTTCTTGCTGTGCTCTTGTTCGAGCATAACCTGGACATCTGCTATGGTGACAAAATGATTGGGCTGATAAGGTCCAATCTGTCCTTGAGTAGCTGAGCCAATAGTGGTATCATTCACTTGAGGAATCACCGGTGGGTTTGGCACCTAGATCGGGGCTTGGTTTTCAAGGTATTAGTTCACTACTTGGTTAGGAGCCACTACAGGCAGAGGAACTTGAGCAAGTGGAGCTTGCGCCGGTTTGGCCGCTATGCCTAGAATGGCTTCTGCGAGACTCTATAAGGCAACCAATATCTCCTTCTGTATGTCTCAAAAGGACTGAACTGCTTCAATGACAATGCTATTGTCATGGTCTTGAATATATGCTGCCATGCCGTTAGAAGACCCTTGTTGTTGAGGCTACTGATGAACCTCATTCTCTGCCATTCTTTCTTGTATAGTATGCAATCCACTGTGAGTATTGACCATTAACAGAGCTGCCTCCCTACCGACGTCGCCAGAATGTAGGCGAGGCAAAATGAACAACAATAATAATATCATTAAGAAAGGTAAAGCTATGTTAATGTGTCAATAATCTATGAAGGTTTAAGAGTAAATGGCCAGGTGAAGGTGAAGCAAGTGATCCAGAAGAAGGCAATGGCAGTGCAATCAAATGGGTAGCATTTCCCCTAATCCCCAAAACATTCTCTCTTGAACATTAGGAATTAGGCCCTATTTTATAGGTTTTTCCTTGATACCAGAATATACCAAGTGGCCAAACAGTACAGTGATACGTGTCGCGAGATATTTTATCCTGAATCATCAGGCCTTGGTGGACATGTGTCCCTTGACATGTACTATTTGTTTGGCATAAAGCCTCAGTAAGTACCACTGTACTATCTTTTTGGCATAAGCCTCAACATTTACTGTTTTAGTACAAACCTCAACAGGTGTCATGGTTGCCGCGACACCTGCTTTCTCAATTCGGTTTCCCAAAACATGTACTCTCAGGACTTATGGCTTGGTATCGTCCATACTGGAACCGTAATGACTTCTCTACTTTTAGCTACCTAACTACAAGTTCCTTAGCTTCCTAGGACGCGGGCCACAGCAAGGGCTATGCCTTATACCAAGCCCAAGGGGGCTTCCTTGGTCTTGCCTGTGCAACAAGGTAGGTCCATGACTTGGTTAAAGGAAAGTGAGTCTTTTGCTTTCAAGATACCTTGCTCCCTTCTTCGCAGCATCGCCGCGGTATACTAGACTTATTGGTGCCTGCTGTCAGCTCTAACTAGTAACCTTTGGGGCCTGCTAGTAGCGCCAAGTTAGAAGTGCCTCGGGCCTGCCTTCAGCCCTTGGTTACTAGTGCCTTGGTGCCTGCTATCAGCGCTAAGTGGCCATATACTATCTTGTATGGAGGCGAGTTGCCTCAAAAGGTTGTTAGGCCTCTATAAGGTAGTTACCGAGGTAAGGTTTGCCTTGGCAACTGGACCTCGGTAAGTGGTAGCTCAGTAACTTCTCTTGGGTTTTGCCCATGGTCCACTTGGGTCCAAGTGGGTCAGATCTGGTTCGGCCTCCTAGTTGACCCATTTATCTTAGGTTTTGGCCTATATTCAGTTAATGATATTAATTTTCTTAGTTAAGGTGATTTTAGTAATTAAACCACCGCCTTAATTCCTCTCCTCTTACAGTCCACATACACCTGCTCAAAATGAGGTGGCTAAGAGGAAGCATATGCATTTAATAGAAACTACAATAGCTCTCATGCATCAATCAGCCTTTCCAATACAATTTTGGTTTGATGCTTTTGCTACCTTAGTGTTTCTTGTGAACAGACATCCTACTTCTAAGCTTGATAATCTAACTCCATTTGAAGTTTTGTATAAGCAACCTCCTGATTACAATTTTTGGAAAGCTTTTGGTTGTAGGTGCTATCCTTGGCTTAGACCCTATACCACCTACAAGCTTCAACCAAGGTCTCTTCCTTGTGTTTTTCTTAGTTATCAGCCTTCTACAAAAGGATACATATGTCTAGATGTGTCCAGTGGTCAAGTCTACATTTCTAGGCATGTCATTTTTTATGAAACTATCTTTCCTTTTTAGAACAGCTCCATTTGTGCCTCTTCCCCGTCTCTCACTTTCTCTTAACTTCAAACCTTTTTCTAGCCCTTAGGTAGCTTCTTTTATCAGTCTATCCTTCTGCACCAACGTCACGACCCAAACCCGCCCCTATGGGCTTAGCACCGTAACCGGCCAGTAAACCGTGATTACCGAAGACCTGCTTAACAGTAAAGACAGTAATGCAGAGTACAGGGGCTGGCGGAAGCCAAAATAGTAATAAAAGATGTCCAATGAGCTGTGACAGTCTGTATGCACAAAGACTTTTCCGAACATATTCACATTGATAAACAAAACATATATATGTACAAACATTCAGGTTAGGGACCAAATCCCTAATTAGCATAGTACAGTACAAGTCTTAAACAGTATTACAAAACAGAGACGGGAGGGTGAAACTGAGACACCCTAAAACAGCCTTGACTTTGACGCATTCAGAACCTCGAAGTGAGGCACAATAGTTGGCTTGACAAAAAGGGAGTTAACCCGACGCTCCTAGCTTCGGTCCGGTGCCTGGACACCTACGTATATAAATAAACAGTGAGCTAAAGTCAAGTGAATAACAGTTGTGTAAAGGGGTTAAGAATGAATGTCCTTTCAGTAAATAAACAGTCATAACAGTCACTTAGAACCATAGCAGTCATATGTGGTGCATCCCATAGCAAAACAGTACAGTAGGTCTTAACAGACCGATCAGTCAGTTGATGGCCATCATAACAGTAAACAGTAGTGGTTCCAAACATGGGAACCGACAGAGATCTCTGTAACAATAGCAGTAACAGTACAGTAACAGTAGATTGCTATGGATGCCACGAATTCAGTGCACAAATCAGACAAACATTCATTCAGTAAGAAATATCATTTCAGAAAGCAGTACAATAGATCATTCAGAAAATATTCATGATTGAACATATCTTTACAACATTGTTACTCACAGAGCACTGGGCTATAGGCAGCTAATGAGCGTCCTCGGATGCCAACCCTACACAGCTACAGAACGAACACACACTAAGTTACACACTTGGGAATCAACAACTTAGTCCCTATCTTGACTCGGCGTGGTTCTACATCAATAACCTCATTAAGATGCCTTAAACTAGGCCTAGGAATGCCTAGGATGAAATGAGGATGCAAAGATGTACTTTAAAATACTTTTCAAAATTTTCAGAAAACAGGGGTCTCGCTTGAGCGTGGCTTTCTTCGCTCGAGCGAGCTTATCAAAACAATGGGGTCACTCGAGCGTGGACTTCCTCGCTCGAGCGGTTTGTAAAAATGCAAAAAGTGCTGGATGTTGAAAATCCCCGCTCGACGCTCGCTCTAGCATGAGACACAGTCCTTGCTCGAGCGTAGGTTCTCTCGCTCGAGCGTGCGTCTGCGTGCACCAAAAACCTAAGAGCTTGCAATTCACGCTCGAGCCAACATTCCGTCGCTCGAGCGGACCTCTGAATACCCAGGGGCTCGCTCGAGCGTGGAAGCCAAAATCTGGAATTTCCAGATTTGCCTCCCAAGCTCAAACCAAGCATTCAACACCTCAAAACTCAACCTTTTGGGCCAATTTTCTGGAAAACACTTGAAAACCAACAATATAACATGATTCAAAGATCAATTTTGTAAAACCAAGACCAAAGGTAAACCAATTGAACACTAATTTCAAATAAACTTCAAGAACAAGATGTACATTTAACATGCATGTGTTCAATTGAATTCAAAACTACTAACACATGACCAAATGCAAGTTTTAGCTCAAGAACATGGTGAATTCATGGACTATAACAAAAATGTGGACATGTATGTGGAAATTCAAGAAGAACAACCTCCAAATTCAAGAATATGAACATGCATGCATGAATTAAGCTTCAATCCAACATTTTACTTTAATTCTTGACTTAGATCACCAATTTACCATGAATCATGCAAGATACAACTAAAACTCACAATTGAGAGGATGAAATCCTTACCTAGGTCTTGAATTTCAAGTATGGAGGCTCAAAAATACAATCTCTCTTCAAGTTCTTCAAGTCTCCAAGCTAAATGTCTAGATGAAATCAATTTCTCCTATCTCCCTGTCTCCCACGGTTTAGGTCTCAAGAATGAGTGAGGACTAGTGTGACAAGAATGAACTAAGCCCCAAACATGTATTGATAAAGTGGCCCACTAGTATGGCAATTTGGTAATTAACCCAAATAATGTAATTTAACTTTATTTAATCTAATTTAATCATACCAAATCACACCTCAATTAAATCTACCATAAAGTCACATAAATTCGAATTAACACAAAATACCAATCAATTTCAGATTTGGCCGCCGATAAGGCCTTCAATTCGCAATTCGAAATTAAAAACACGAACAGATCATTTAATGACTAACAGATAGAAATGCATTTAAAACAGTATACTCTTGCAATCAATTCAGAATCTCAGTCAAATCAGTTACTTATCATTCTCAGTCAATGTTTAGCATTAATTAGAGGTGAGGGTTGTCACAACCACCTGCCTCACTTGTCTTTATATTTGCACCACCTACAGCTCCTGACCGTCCTTCTGCACTACCTGTAGCACCTATTTTCTTAGTTCCTACTTCATTTGCCTTTCCTATATCATTTGTAGATCCTATATCTCCACATCTTCCATCAGATGTCGTATCTGGTTCACTTGCCTCATCTATTCCCTCCTCTTCTTTACCTCGTTTTTACTTAATCTCCTGTTCATATTTCTCTATTTCTATAGATTTACCTTTTTGTTTGCCATATCAAAATACTCATCCCATGCTTACTCGTTCTATGACTAAACCACTTCCTACTTGTCTTATGGCTGGGATTGACTCCATATGACCATCCACATACACAGAAACAACCCTTTCTCCTTAGTGGTAAGCTTCAATGTTGGATGAATTCCAAGCTTTATAATGCCAAGTTACCAGTTTTCTTGTGCATTGCCTCTTAGAAAGTTAACTATAGGGTGTAAATGGGTGTATAAGATCAAGAAAAATTCAGACAACACTGTTGCAAGGTATAAGGCTCATTTGGTTACTATGGGATTTCTTCAAATAAAGGGCATTGATTTCCATGAAACCTTTAGCCTATTGCCAAACAACCAACAATTCAAGTTCTCTTATTCTAACCTAAACCTTTCAATGGCCAATCAAGCAGCTTGATATCTCTAATGCATTTTTACATGGTGTCTTAGAGGAGGAAGTGTATATGCAACAACCTTAAGGCTTCACTAATGCCTTTTCTCCTCACCTTGTTTGCAAGCTTCACAAGTCTCTTTATGGGCTTAAGCAAGCCCTAAGAGCCTAGATTTCCACATTTTCCACATTTCTTCAAGCTAAGGGCTTTCTATCTAGTCATTGTGACTCCTCTTTGTTTGTTAAAAAGACTGCCACTTCTATTACCATTTTACTCATCTATATTAGTGATATTCTTTTAACTAGTAGTGATCATGAGCAAATGCATTCCACCATTGTCATGAAGGAACTTGGTTTTATGAACTACTTTCTTGGTATACCAAATACTTCTTTCCCTCTAGGCTATTTCCTCTCTTAACACAAATATGTTTATGAGATTCTTGCCAAAGCTGGCATGTTTGATTGTAAACTGTATTCCTCTTCAATGGTTCTCAAGCAGGCTGATTGTATTGATGATGTGACATTTTCTAATCCTACTCTCTACCACAACATTGTAGGTGTTCCGCAATGCTTAACAATCACAAGACTTGATCTTGCATTTGCAGTTAAGTATGCTTGCCAATTATGTAACATCATCTTGTTAGCCATTTTGCTCATGTCAAGAGGCTCCTTCAATATCTTAAAGGCACTCTTGATCTTGGTCTTCAATTTAGCCTAGGTCCTCTTTTTCTTCAAGCCTACTTAGAGTTAGATTAGGCTGGTAATGGTTTGGACATGAGGTCTACAATAGGGTATTGTGTTTTTCTTAGGCCTCACCTAATTTCATGGTCTACTAAAAAGTAGCCCACTATGGTTCATTCTTCTACTGAGGCAGAGTATTGAGCTTTTGGCTCAGACAGCAACAAGGCTTAGTTAGCTTACCATGCTTCTATCTGATCTTTACATCTCAGTTCTTTCTCTCACTCTTTGGTGTGACAATGTATCTGCTATTTCTCTCTTCTCTACTCTTATTTTTCATGCTCGAACAAAACATATAAAGGTTGATTATCACTATGTCAGAGAAAAAGTGGTAGCTAAAAAGCTCAAGATTAGTTATATTCCTACTTCTGATCAATTGGTTGATATTTTGACTAAACCTCTTTTTATCCAGAGGTTTCAGTACTTACAGTCAAAGCTTATGATCATGTCCTCTTCCCTAAGCTTGAGGGGGCATGATAAACCAAGGCTACCTCAAGAAAAGCCACAGTCCAAGACAGAGCTGCAATCATAGCCACAATCCAAGATAGAGCTATAGTCACAGCCAAGGCTGTAGCCCAAGCCACAGCTCAACAAGTCAGTTGAGTCATTTGAAGCTAGTGCAAAAGAATTAAGCACGTGTATTAGATTGAGGAGGTTACAATCCACTTGTGGTTGTTAGATTAGTTAGTTAGGGAGTTGTGGTAACATAACCATAGTTAGGTTAATGATTGGTTAGGTTAGACAGTTGCAATAAATTGTATTGATTGAATGTTAATGAAAAATGAGATAAACTTCAATTTCTTTTAAACATCACCCCTGTATTTGAGTTGAATCCAATCTAGTAATCCCACACAACTCTAGACATCTTCTGCAAAAAAGCTGTCTCAAAGACAATGAATATGAGTTTATGGAGATACACCACATACAGTGATCACAAAGCTCATCCATTGTAAGCTCATCAGGTAGAGATGCAGGGGTTAGGTTGAAAGAGAAAATGAGGATCTTATTTTTTTACATTTGAGTGCATTTTGATAATTTTAATTAGGGATAAAAATACAATTAAAAAGAGTAAAAAAACAAATAGGGTACTCGGTCTATAAATCCAATTTTCGATTTTTTTGGAACCGAAAGTCCATACTCTAAAATACTTTGTCCATAAGGACATGGTTAGAAAAAATGATCAAAATTTCCATCTATATATATTGCTGCATCAGGTGGTGAATCCTGTCTCTCTCATTTTAGTTTCTCTCTGTCTCTTTTTCTCTCTCTCTCTATATATATATACCGATGCCGCTAGACTCGTCGCCAATGTCATCATCTCACCACCGCCTCCTTTCCCTTACACGTAGACGGTGTCACCACTGCCTTTTCCCTATGAATCTGAGAGAAGAGCATGATCATATCTGAGGGAAGAGCACGACACCGCGACATCAACTCATTTTCATCATCCTCTGCTATCACGATGGCATAACCCTCGGAGGCCATTGCATTGCTGAGTCAGACTTCGTCGTCATCCTTACCTTATACTCTGCACCTTAATATGTATCATCAGCTTCATTGCTGTAGCCCGTTGCACCTAGGTCTGCCACAACACCTCCTCATCTTCCGTCATTGCCTCGAACAAAGGCTTGAAAAAGAGATCCTTCAGTCAATTTCTCTCATCTTCATATTTTTCAATTCCTCTCATAAAACCCTAATTTCTTTTGAAAAATCATATATTGTAATCTAGGGTTCATATTATTTGTGAATGATGGATCTGATGATGATGATGAGTTTTGTGTGTGGGTGTTTTTTTGTGGATGATGTATCAATATGACGAATCTCCTCCACTGCCCGACGGAGATGTCGCTGCCGATTTGAGGGGCTTTCGATTTGCTGGATCTCTTCTAGATATGAGATCTAAGGCCATCTCCAATGGTTCATCAAACCTTGCATCAGATTTGAAATTTGGTGAAAAAGTCACTTTTTGGAGCTCCAATGGTTTCAGCAAATTGGTATCAAAATGAGAATGGAACAAAAAATTCATCAAAGTGAGAACAGGCTCTAGGTTTCACCATTTTACTGTGCGTGACCGTTGGGGGAGACCAACTGATTGACCGGCCGGTTGACCAACCGATCGACCGGTTCCCTTTCAAATAGGTAGGTTCAAATAGGTCGAAAGGTTCAAATAGGTTAAAAAAAAAAAATTAGTCTTACCGGTCGACCGGCCAGTTGACCAACCAGTCGACCCTTCCCTCAATTCTGCATATATTTTGTTCGACAGGTTTTATGCTCACCGTTGGAGAAAGCCGTATCAAATTGAGAAAACAACCTATTTTTTACTCAGATTTGGTGAAAAAAGAAATGAACCGTTAGAGATGTTCTAAGGTCTCTCTACCACTGTTCGAATCCAGATTAACTTTATTTATTTATATTGGTGTCTGTAGAAGGAGATGACTGTGTGTGTGTGTGTGTGTGTGTGTGTGTGTGTTTTGTTGTTAGTTGTTGATGTTTATGATGTTGATGATAATGATATGATGAAATAGATTAAAAAAAAAATTTGACAGATAGAACAAATTTGTTCAAATTTTGAACAACAATAGGATTTGAATAGATAATATTATAAATTTGTTCAAAATTTGAACATATAGGGAAAGAAAGTTTGAAAATAGTGTTCGTGAACAAATAGAAAATATGATGCCCCCAAAATCAAGAACATTAGTAAATATGTTAACAAATAAATACAGGGTTCTTCTAAGGTTACAAGTTTAGGAAATGTCACTAATGAGTCGTTTAGTCAATGACCAAGTAAGATCCTATGAAAGATCGGAGGAGTCAATATAGCCTCCCTTTAAAGTCCAATCTCCTCAGATAGCAAAGTTACTTTTTTAACAGATCTTAACAAGGTATTAACACAAGGTCTACATAAGTTGATGGAAGGATAAATATAAGTTCACAAAAGATATATATATAAGTAAAATATTAGTTACAAGATCATATTTTAATTATGACAAGAGTTTTCACACTTACAATTCTAAAATATGATTACTAATTCCTAATTATTCTAGGATAGCCATATGTCTTCAAATATTTCTTCTCTGTCATCGTCTGCGTGAATTTTATCAATACTTGCCATGAAATGCTATGAGGCTTGGATGTCCAATATAAGCACACATATCTCGTCTTTTTTTTCTAATCCAATACACAATCACAATTATAACAAACAAGTAATGAAGCATAATAATCAAGTCAATAACAAAGGATTACAAGGTTAGATGTTAGCAATTTAGAAATCCCCTAAAGAGATTTCATCCTCTCAACCATAAGAATTGGACTCGGATTATTCGGTGTGCCTCATCTTTTGCAGCTTTACAGACCTTACCCCAGATACGTACAACGGTTATGTACCGCGTAGCACCAACTAAGGACCTCAAAAGAGACAGTAAAAATAAGGACTTTGCCCATAACCTCCTCCAACCTTATCTGTCATAAATACCTAGGGTCCGAATACAACTAGTCAATTCAAGAGTTCCAAAACAATCACTTGCGCAAGACACTTTATTTTTTTTCTTCTTCTTCTTCTTCTTCTTCTTTCAATTAGGGAACACACATTATATTCTTATCATTGTTCAAGTGATCAAAAACCCAATACCACCCCAATTAGTTTCCCCTTGAGTAGGTATTTTTAAGTTAAGTTCAGAACAAGCTATTGAGACAATAATTTTTACACTAGCATGAGTATAATCAAAGCTTCATGGTAAAGAAATATAGGCACAACAATGTAAATAGCATACTGCGACCCAAAGAAGATATAAGAAGCACATTCATGAAATTAAAAGTATGAAATCATCAATAAACATAATTTCTAGATTAGTACTTTAAAGATAGCAATTAAAGAGACATTTTTAGATTTTTTTTTCAAATTGGCCTTCCCATGATTTGTAGATAATTCTATCTAATTTTCAGAATATCTTTCAGAAGTGGAATAGTTTTCCTAGATTTTTAGTTATTTAAGTAGCTTTTGGTAACGTTTACGTTTTTGGTTTATGTTTACAAAAATTTTATAAACTGATTTTTGTTTATTTTTAGAAAAACATAAACTATAAACGCGTTTGGTTTGAACAAAATGTTTGAAAAAATTTTAAAACATAAACTAAAAAATTGGTTTGTTCAAGCCTAAAATATATATATATATATATATTTATTATTTATGACAATGGGATCATACACATTATAATTGAAAAAAAAAGTAATTGAAAAAAAAATTATTTGAAGAAAAAATTTTAATTGAAAACAATAAATGAAAATAAATTAATTGAAAAAAAAAATTGTAAGTCAATTTTTTAAATTTCTGTTTAAAAACCAACGTAAACTCAGTTTACGTTTTTTCCTCAAATTTATAAACTTAAACAACCATTTATAAATCTAAAAAATTATCAAACAAGTTTTTATGACAGATTTTTAAATTTTTATAAATATAAACTGAAAACGAAATGGTTACCAAACAGGCTCTTAGGAAATACTCCAGTGTTATCCAAATTTGTCGACTGTTATGAAAATCAGATTTTCTCTTAAACTACTCACTCTTTTTTGATAAAAAAATTTTTTCCATGAAAGTAACACTTAAAGGAAGGTTTTGACAAAAAAAAAAAAAAAAAAATGAGGTTAAGGAGATTTGTCTGCGTTTTTCTACAATTGTTTTGAAGTGAGCTGTAAATACTGGTTATTTGTGTACAAAGCTTGAAATAAGAGAAAAATTAAGAAAAGAGGGTAACCATGGATAATTTTCCACTTCTATTGTGATGAAAACATGCTAAATAATATACCATAAACTCAAAATTTTATATTCAAGGTGTGCCTTTGGAATTCATGTGAGATAGGTGTAGAAAAAAAATAGTTTTGCATCAAAACACAAGTAAGGGTGGAACGATGCTCAACTCTTTTCATTTTTAACACAAGAACACCATTAAAACACCTCTAAAAATAATATTTAAAACCTCTTGAAACATGTATTTGAAGGAGGAAATAGAAGGAAGGGTGGTAATTTGGCTTACTTGGTGCCTAGGTGAGATGATTTACACAATTTTCCTTTCCTCTTGTAATGCCTAACTTTTATTACCCGAATCCATTACCGAATCCTTTATATTAATACCAATCAATAATATCATACGCGGGCCAACACAAATAATAAATAAATGATAACATTCTCTCACGAAAGTGATGATATATAAATAAAATCTGATACAATGCCTTTACGCTTACATTGAATAAAAATAAATAAAATAGATTTACCCTTATACAATACATGGCATTCAACCAACAAATAAAAGGACTCGTGGCCAACATAGTAAAAGACTTCAAGTCTAGAACAATCTTTCAGTCATGTACCTGAAATTTTTTTAACACGTGGAATGAGTACAAAGCCCAGTAGAGATTCCAAAGATCCTAAACAATAACAACATATAGCTAAAAATGATTATGCATGCTCCACATCAAGATATATATATATATATAATGTGACGTTTTATATCAAAGATATACTTACATAAGTACGGTTTCCTTTAAAAATCCTACTTTGCTCATTTTAGAAACATTAACTTTTTCTATTAACAACCACCGTTTTAAATTAAAAGATTTAGACAACCACTAACCATAACTCTCAATTCAAACCCAACACTGTCCTCAAAATACATACACAGACACCAAGACCTCTTAACTCATACATAACCCATGGTCAAGTCACATACCAGACAACTCACATAACATAGGTTTATTAGTTTTAAACCATTACCAATCTACCGACACTACAACTTAGTGAATCCTCTCAAGTTCATGTATCTGCCAGTTGTCATTACTGAGCACCACCTAAACTCATGACCATCGCCAAGCGTCACCAAAACCCGTGGCCATCGCTAAGCACCACATAACCCGTGACCATCACTAAGTGTCATTGTGACCATCGTTAAGGATCACCAAACCCTGTGGCCATTGTTGAGCGCCATCAATCCCATGGTCAATATGAGTACTACTACAAACTAGTGCACTATAAGAAGATACACTCTGCCACTGGCCATCGCTAAGCACCGCCTAACCAACACCAACCCAAAACAACTATACATGACCCAGATTTACCCTACCCATTCAATTAAAACTAAGTCATTTTTAATCACATCGAATGCACCAAATGCATTAATCAACAGTTACAAAATGTGCTCCACGCACCTCCGTTCAACAAAGGGTTTTCAGTCCTCATCAAAACATTTCAAAGTAATATGATGTGAGTTATTACAATTACAACACCATCCTCTCTAACGATTACCACTTATTCAACAACAATATAATAAATCGAATCATATCACAACAAATCCCAATTCTCTATTTATTCCCCAATCTCATCTTAATGACACAATACTCATAACTAGATACATAACATCTACTACCAACAATCGACGCAGAACAGATAGACAAACTTAACTATCAACAACCCAATCATCCTACATTACACAATCCAACACATAACACTTAAGCATAGCATCTACTAAGAAACAAACAATACCATTTTCCACAAATTTCTAAGGGCAGAACTCTAAGATGCCGATAACATAATCCAAAAGCATAAAGATAAAAACGTACATCTCCTACGTACCAATCCATTCCAAGTCTTATAAAAAGAGGTTATCAATCACATTTTGTTCTGAAAACTAGTCATCACTATTCCAAATCCCTAACATACACAACACTTTCCAACACCCAATATCATTAATCATGAACCCTTAATTTGTACATAATTGAATATAACCCAAAGCCACACAACGTCAACCATTTCTTTTAACAATACAAAATTCTTAAATTAAATACCAAGCCTTCCAACTCCACATCCTAAATATGCTCCTACAAACCAAAATCAACCACAAACATAATACAAAAACCCACAAGTTTAAACCCAAACCAACCCACATGGTTTAATAAAATCAAACATGGAAACTCTACTTCTAATGCAATAAAAAGTACCACACATCTATGGAATCCCTACCTCTTGAAGCGAAGATGATACCATGCAAAAATCACTAGCGATGGAATCACGATCCGCTTAAATTAAATTGAAGCCATCATGACCCTCTACATTTTGGTCTATGGAACTAGGGGTAGAAGATCACTCAAAATAGATGAAACTGAAGGCCAAAGAGCTTGGGAGTTCGACCATGGTGGATGGAAGAGAGAAATGGGAGAAAAGATCTAAAAAAATGACTTTTTCAGCGCACTAATGACTTATATAATCTCATCATCGCAGGCGTGATGAAACACACCGCAAGCACGACCAACTAACATACCAGGTCATAGACGTAACCAACTCCCTAGCGAGTGCGATCCTTTTATTCACGGCCTGACATCGAGGCCCTTGGTAGGAAACTCACTCACCCCCAGCGAACAGACCTGAAGGCTACATTTGGTCGCAACGTAGTCATGACCAATCGTGGATGAGACCTCCACTCTACCAACTTATAGGCGCGGCCATACTGGTCGCGGGTGCGGCCATGCTAACGCAGCAGATTCTAGGTTGATTCTAGAAGCCAACCTGAGCTGTCCCAAGGTCTAACTCAGCAAGATATGGTCAAAGTCAACTAGGATAACACGTGTCCCATCCAAAAACAAATTGGGTCCGGTTTTCTGACCCTAGGCCATTACACCTCTCCTCCATCACCAAGCTCTTTCTTTCTTTCTTTCTTTTTCTCCTCTCAGCCGTATGATAAGTCTATGAATGTGTATATGTGTTCAACAAGTGGAGAGGATTGGTATATTTATAAAAAAAAATACAAATAAAAAAGAGATAACAAGATTATTTTGTCCTTGGTTCCAATTCAATTGAATAGTTCTTCGATTTAGTTTGAATATAATGGAATGATGGATGATTAAAACCTTAATTCTGTACTTAATTATGATCTAGTTGGGCTTAGATATAATTTAATTCATTCTAGTTACAAGTACATGCATAAATATATATATATATCAATATATTCAATTAGTACCATTTGTACAAATCTTTTTTTCATGATTTTAGGGATTGTGTTTCATTTGTACACCCTATTTGTAGCCTAAGGAGGGGTGGCCGGCCATGGTTGTGATCTTATGAAGATTATGTGTACAATTTGATATTTATTTGAAAATATTTTGCACAATTCGTTAAATAAGTCGAAAGGTACAAGCATACATATATATATATATATAATAGTACTAACTTGGGGCCAATTTTTAATTCAATTAAAATGTGAGGGCTAAGGACTTAATTTATGAATTGGAATATTTATTTAAGTGTAGTATTTAGTTAAATTAGGATTTGAGAGTTCAATTCAGTTAAAGCTTTTTCGTTTCGAATTAAACAATAAATTAGAATGAGAATCGGAAACCAAGGATTTTGAGTAGTAAATTTATAATTAGGGGGTTAATTAATTATTATTAGGGATTCAGAAATGATTCCTAAGATCCCAAATTCAGTTAGGGTTTGCGAGTTTTTGGTTGGCACGCGTTTTCAACTCTAGAGTTAAAATTGAAATCATCGAGGGTCTTTATTGAAATAATTCAAAAGTAAGGGTCTAAAAATAAATTACAAAATTTAGGGGCCTCATAGTTAAATAATTAATATTAGAGTGTACAAACAATTACTAAGCTATTGGGGTCGATTAGGTTTTGTACGGGTTCGTTGGTGATGCATATTCGGTTCTAGGGTTAAATTTGAGAATAAACGAGGAACTAAGGGCTTTATTATAATAATTCAAAAGTTAGGGACTTAATTGGGGTTGCAAAACTCAAGGGCCTCACAGAAAAAATAAGTTATAAAAATTTAACAGATAAAAAAATACTTGAACAGATAGATATAAATTTGAACAGATAGAAAATAATTTGAATAGATAGATATAAATTTAAACAGATAGAAAATAAATTTGAACAAATAGTCAAAACAAAGTTATTAGATAGATAAGAGGTAAAATTAAAAACAAAATGTCCTTCAAAATCAACAAATAACTTCTCACCAAACTAATTCACAAAAGGTGGACGTTTTCACTAATAAAAAATATCAACTAGACCTAATGCTTTATACTCTCTTTAAATTAGACTTTTTAATAATTTTCTCAAAAAATTAACAGTGTAATGAGATGTTTTTGTTGTATAAATGGAATTACCCTTATTTTATTTATCAATTTATATTTGATCAATATTTAACTCCTAAAAATTGTGTTATTATGTATAGTTGATCAATATTTCATTCCTAAAGATTGGTTAAACTATTCACCCAAAAAAATTGGTTAAACTAAAATTTGAACCTATTTATTTAATAAACGAGACTTGAGAATATTCATTTGGAGTTAGCATAACTCAAGCTGTTCGATGTATACTCTAATTTGGTGGCATGTATAATTGAGACGTGAGGATTTAAAATTTATGGAAACAAGACAGAATCGAGCGTGACTCATTGAAAGTTACATAGACTGTGTTTGGATACGAGTTTAAAAAGGAAAAGAAAAAAAGGTGAGTGAAATGTAAATTTAAATTCCTTTTCAAAATCTATTGTTCAAACATAACCTGAAAGTTTTTAGATTGTACAGAAGATACAATCAAATGAATGCTTATATATTAAACACAATATTTCATTAGTCAGATTTAGTTTAAAATTATAATATTCTTATATAAATAAAAGGGAGCATCTTAAGACAATTACACGTACTATATCTATACAAGGATCACATGGTGTGATTTGGCTATCGACACTAGACCACAAAATACCTTTATTCACTACTACTATTTACTCGCATGCGCAAAATGAGCTGTCACATACATACAACTATAGGACAAATACAACAAACATGTGAGTGCTTTGTTTTATGGGCAAACTTCATTTTATCCCCCTGTGATTTGGGCTGGGTGCGGATTACCCCTTGACATTTGAAAATCACCACATAACCCTCACGTGATTTGTGAACTAAAACGTACAATTAGCTTTTCCATCCAAATTAATGGGTTGTGAGGTTCACATGCCCATGAAGAGAGTAAGCTATGTTTTATGACCAAAATACCCCCTACACATCTTTAAATTTACAAAAGCTTGCCATTTTTCCTCCTCCTCTCTCACAGAACGAACAAGGTTGCTTCTCCAAGCCTCCCTTTTGCCTAATTAGAACTAACCTTTATAGCAAAGAAAATGGTGATATCAAGCTGCTAAAGATGCTTTTTGATTCAAGATGCCCCATCTCCATCAATGGGCTCCAACTCTAGATTAGGAGTGTTTATGATCTTCGGCCAATCCAATTTGGGTCTCTACTATGGAGAGAGATCGTTTTTGTTGTAAACAAATCCACAAATTCAAACTCATTTTTCTGATCATATACAAACCCAGTTCACATATACAAATCCAAACCCATTTTGGTTGCTATTGTTTCTCCCAATTGGATGATTCATTTCAATTTCTTTCCCCAAATTTGTAGCAAAAGTTCTTTCACGACTACCCTGTCGACCTCTACCTCGTTGAGCCATCGAATCGAAATCAAAACTGAACATAATTTGTATTGAGAGCAGATCAATTGTAACATAGATCAATCTCCAGATCACAGAAGCCAAACCCGAGTTGAATAGAACATTTCAACTGGAATCAACCCAAAACCATCATGGTCAATAAAGAACTCCAAATGTTGAGGATGAATTTCAATAGATGGAACTTGTTTGGTACCAGAACATAAATCTTCCATGATCAAATTCAACTAATCCTCTTTAATGGGTTGTTGCTCTACCTCCAAAACCAGACCTTCATGTTTATCACATTCCAAGTTGGATACAAAAACAGAGCAATCCATGTATGCATCATTGTCACTTGTGAATGACTTGCCCTCGAATATAGACCAGGAGCTTCAATCGAGTTTGGATCTCAAATAGCTTTAACATAACAATTTTTTTAACATAACAAAAATTTCTCTTCTTCTTCTTTTTTGTCTGTGTGTATATACATATATATGTGTGTGTGTAACCAGGAGCTTCAATCGAGTTTGGATTTGAAATAGCTTTAAGATAACAAATTTTTTTTAACATAATCCTAAATTTTTTAACATATCAAAAATTTCTCTTCTTCTTGTTTTCTGTCTGTGTATATATATATGTATGTATATTTGCAGGTTTAAAAGAGAGAAGAAGAAGAAGACGGGGGTATAAAGGTAAATTTACACTTGCTGTTAACAGAAGTTAGTGTGCGTTTTAGTCTACAAACTATATAGGAGTTATGTGGTGATTTCCGAATGTCAAGGGGGTAATCCGCACCCAGCCCAAACCACAAGGGTGTAAAGTTAAGTTTGCCCTTATTTTATTTATTTATTTATTTTTGATAATCGGGTATTCGGGCCAATTTACGCGCACCTTGACTAATACCGGAACTCACGCAAAGTGCCCCTTTACGTAGATTGAGTAAATCTCAAATAGAGCCTATGGACGTAGCCCCAAAAAACAAATTACAAGACGACAATACGTAATACATACAAAACAGACAAAAGAGACACACTCACATGATTCCACATTAGAGGGATTTGAGTTGGGTGTGACTTTTTCAGGCAACGACCAAAGACCTTTGTGAGGGGTGATTTTACAATACTCTTTCATTTCAAACAAGTCCTTAAAGGATTCTAACTCTGATGCCTGAAATAAGAAAACAGTCAGGTCAGGTGTGACGGAATTAGCACTCTGACGGGCAAGTTAGTCCCTTGATTAGAAGATAGTGTTTTCTTAGGTTTTAGAGTTTTTTTAGTATTTAAAGCCTACCTCCTTATTTGTCATTACCTTCCTTTTATAGAGACACTTTTCCATATATTTTCTCATGTAGCTTCTCGTCATTGCCATGTCAGGACCCATCCTCCTACTACACTTCCTAGAAAGGTACAGCTTGGGCCCTCACAAAGTGGGCTATCATGCCGACCTCACTTCATTACTCGACCCTAAGTGGATGTTTGGCATTCCTTAAAAAAGTCAAAAAGCCAGTAAAAAAGTTAATACTATTCACAGGTTTGGGTGGAAAAAAAAATATTGAATGGATAGAGGGAACAATTACGAATTTGCCCTTTTGAATTCAACACTTTTGAGTGTATGTCAGTGCTGATAGATATACTTATCTTTACAAATTTTACCAAAGGCATTGACGTGGCTAATTGTAAGCCACGAATTCCCAAAGTCAACAAAATTTTGGCATGCACTGATGCACTAATGGACCTATCAGTATGTGTCTGGAAGGGTGCAAGTCAAAATTTTAATATTTGACATAATATTTTATTACACATTTTTTTGTAAAAAGTCAAAAAGTTATCCTAAACATACATCTTTTTTTTTCTCTCTACGTTTTTAGCTAAAAAGTCAAAAAATGCACTTATATAGATCATTCCAAACAACCCCTAAATCTAGTACTCATCATGCGTTTCAACCTATTTGGTCCACTCGGCAATGAATTGCTTAAGCCCAATGGGCCTTGATTGAATTTGGCCCATCATTGATGGGCCCATGTGCCCCGTTTGCTGATTAGGAATCCTTTTATTCGGCTCCCACTACCTTTTATCGCTAAATTTCCTTATCCTTTGTCTCAAAAAAATCACAACCATTGAATTATGCAAAAATTTCGAGACATGATTTAACAATTATAAATATTTTGATACAAAGAAAGAGAAAGATTTGGGGAGGAAAGACCCATGTCTAAAGCAACTACTTCAAGGGAATTGTTCCCCTCCATACCTCTCTACACTTTATTTTAATTTCATTGAATATTATTATAACGATGATTCGAACCGTTCAGCAATAAAGATGAGCTGTGTAAAAAATTAATTTCATTGAATATTATTAGATACATGATCAAATTACATTTTTTTTTTTAAATGAATGATAATTATGAGTTTAAATTTAAATAGTCCATTTTATGAAACAAAAATGCAACTTGTTCATGTATTTATCGATTTTTGATAAAATTAATTTTTTGCACAAATAATTTTAACAGAAAGATTTAAGAGATGAATGATGTTGTGAACTCAAAATGGAACTCACAAAATAAAATATGAAGGAATATAGATGATAGTAGTATGGAGAGGAGCCTTCAACATTGTCAATTATAGATTGAGCTCCAGTGGTCATGGATGAGAGAGAGAGAGAGAGAGAGAGAGAGAGAGAGATTTTGACGTGCAAGCCACAACCATGCAAAAAATATCTTCTAACAAAGTCTTTTGATGGACCCAATGGTTCCAAGATTAGTCTATTTATTCTGTAGGGTGAAACTAGTTCTCATTTGAACTCAATTCACCATATATATAAGTTTCTGTTTCTCTTTGCAAATATTGCAATTGTTTTACCGTTGTTTCTCTCTTTGATTTCCTTCATGTTTCAGTAGATATAGGTCATATATATATCCTATTTATTAAGACCATTGGCAGTGCTTCTAAGAGATTTGACAAGTCCTCAAAACCAACCATGAGAGGTTTCTCAGTACTATCTACTGCTACCAGAAGGTATGTAAACCCCTCTTTAAAATTGCATTTCTCTTTTATTTGTACATAAATCAATCACAAAACTAATTACAATTCTTTTTACAATGACGTGGGATTCACAAAAAGATGAGACTCACCTTAGTATTGTATCTAATTATGTAATTGATTTCGTATTGTATCTAATTATGTAATTGATTTCTGTATTTCTAAACTTTTTCATGATATTAACTGGCCAAATTTAAGCCAACGGCTTTGTAGCTGTGAGATTAATGTTGTGTTTGGTTGGAAGATTTAGAGAGGGATTTGGAAAGGAAAAGGGAAAATATGTGTGAAATTAGGTGAAATGTAAATATATTTTATTCACATTTCACCTAATTTTTCCCTTTCCTTTTCCAATTCCTTTCTCAAATCCCTCAACCAAACACAGTGTAAAGGGAGAGGGGTCCTTGTGCCTTGAATCGGTTAGAATTGTTGTGATTTTTAGTGAGCATGTCCTGAATTTATTTTATTATTCGAATCTTTATTTTATAAGATTTGTTAAAAAAACCATTCATTACCCCCCCCCCCCCCAAAAATGTTAGCCAAATATTAATAATTAAATAATCCGATCATATTTATTTTAAAAAAATAAGAGCCCAACTGAGTAGTGATAGGGTCATGGGATCCCATCAAGCTGTCAAAAACCTTCACTTTTATTTTATTTTATTTTTATATTTACAATATTAATATTTTATTTAATATTGTTTAATTCTATTAAAAAATTAAAGGACATCATCAAAGAGGGACAGCTACCAATAGAGATTGACTATTTAAAAATTTTAAATCACTCTATTTAGTTTTAAAAAAAAAATTATTTTTTATTTTTATTTTTATTTTTATTTTTATTGAACTTTTTAAAAATTTTAAGCAAATTATTTCACTTTTTAGATCCACTTAATCTAGATACATTTAAAAAAAAAACAAAAAAACGAAAAACAAGAAACAAAATATATTTGTGATTTGTTTTTAAAAATTCTCAAAATACAAAAAATATAAATTTTCTTAGATTTTTTTACAAATATTTTACATTTTATATACAAGGTGCATCTAAAAAAAAGACTAAAATGTGAAAAAAAAAATTCTAAATACAGCAAAACACAAAAAAATAAAAATCTCAAACTACTTTTGAAAATTCAGAATCAAACAGAATGAATGTTATTTAGTTGAATTTTTTCTTTCTTATAAAATTTGGTAAGTGACCCCATCCATGAAAATTCCTAGAATTGCCACCGTAAAATATAGACTTTTTTTTTTAATTAAAAAATAACATTTGCGGTTTATATTTTTAAAGACGAATATAATTTTATCACATGATGTTTGATCAATATAATTTTTATACAAATAATTTACTTGTTAAGCCCTACAAAACAAATGATTTGGATGAAAGTAAGCCACCAAAGGGCACAATACTCCTTCTGCCGTTGATGATTTTAAAAAATTTACAACTATGATACACAATTCCCATTACAGTTACACCGCAATCGATATTGATATATTTTCTAGATTTGACATTTAGTAGGGTTTATTTTATACAATTTATTAAGTTACTTATAGTTTCTTCTTTATAGGAGGATTCTATTAAAGTGTGTACCATATGCACCTTTAGTTACGACTTTTGTATCTCTAGTTATAACATATTCTGTTGTTAGTTATAACACATTGTAATATTGGTTATAACATTATTTTGGTTATGATATAAGAATTGTGTGTTTATACCTCATGTGATATTTAATTATAACTCAATTTATTTATTTATTTTTTTTTAAGTTATGCCTCCATTAGTGTTAAGTTATGCCATTTGTGATAATCAAACTCACAAATGGCATAACTTGCATATGACACACTCCTTTGTGAGGATGTGTATTGATGGGGGAATTTGTGCCTTGATATCTGGCGGGGCAAATTTAGCATGGTTTTAGGCCAAGCTAGACGAAGTGTCCCACAACGTTAGCATGGTGACACGTTGCGCGACCCAGCATGGCGTTGTGCGTTGCATGGTTGTCTCAAGAACCAACAAGGGTTAAGCGATATGGTTGCTCGGTTGGTTGCCGCGCTAATAGTTGTGCCATCACACTTGGCTTGCAGTGAGAAGGGTGTGCAAAGATAAGTATTATCATTTAGGAATGCTATTCCTAGTAAGACTCCAAGTGAGAAATTAGAGTCCTATTACGATTTTATTGTGTGAAACTTACAAAAGCTCAAAACTAACCTAATATCAAATATTGAAACTTTAGTTCTTGAATTCACAGAGCTTTTCTTCCATTGTAACGCCCTCAAAATAAAACATAATTAATCATTCACAAGATCCATAATTAATAAGAGAAACCTTTTAATTACATTCATCAGAGTGTTCCTTACAAAAGATGTTATATGTTAACAACGAAAGTAGATGCCCTACGGGCTTACAACTTTGCAAGTTAACACTTGGTTACAACAAAAGAGGGTCAAAAGCCCTTTTCAATTTAAGCCCTCGGCTTGGAAATAAAAACATATAGACATGAAAGTAAATCAACAAAACAGAGACTTCAGCCCCTAAACCTCCCAAGCTATAACCTTGGAGGCGGCATGTCATCTGTACCTGAAAATGGTGTCCCAAATAGGGTGAGCCAAAGCCCAGTAGAGATATACTAACCCGAATATGAGAAATAACTAAAACATTAGCATCTGATAAATGTTCAACACATGTGCATCGATTAACATCATTTCTATAACCTATCATCATTGATATTCATCATTCAACCCGGTTTCATCTCTAATTCCAATTCACTTTATTAACATGGCTCATTTATCCGAGTAATTCAAATGAGATTACAACTCATAGAGACAACACTTCAATTCATTGACTATCCAACATGAGACTACAACTCATAGAAATAACAACACTTTAATTCATCGACAATTCAAAATAAGACTACAACTCATGTTATTAACGCTTCAATCATCAACGTTATTCAAACGTATATAAGATTTCGGGACTTTCACCCTGGACACTCCGGCCAACTTAATTATCAATGGAGTTCATCCCCTATCTCCTCCCAAACAGTGGAGTACATCCCCTATTTCCTCCTACACAATGGAGTACATCCCCTTTCTCCTCCCAAACAAATATACATATACAATGTATTTAAACACTTCATCATATACAATGATCAATTAATGCACATATTCAATGTGTTATTCCAACTGTCATATTCAATGACATATCTCAATTGATTAGTTTCGGTTTACCTAATCATCATGCAGTTCTATAACAATCATGACTATTCTCTACCGATAGCCCAAAACAGTTATATCTGAACAGATAAATAAATTTATCACACAGATAAACTACCACATTTTTCATAGGTGAGTGATTCATCAATCTAACTACACCAACTAGTCCCAATTCTATCAAATTTCACGGTTTTCAAATCAATTTCATGTTCCTCACAATTACCAAATTAATTATACAAATTAATTATTTAAATTCAATTAGGGCATTTTCCCTCATTTTCTCAAACATTGATCCTAAGACCAAATTTTACCTATCAAACCCACCAAAATCTCATTTTCAAGACCTCATATACATATGGAGTTTAAAAACACAAAACCCCTCTTTTAAATATTACAAGTCTCAAACCCTAACTTCCCAAATTACCAAATCTTCACCATTTATACAAAATGACTAATGTCTATGTTAAAACTCATAAAAAAGAGTAGTTCATTCCTACCTCAAATGAAGAGACTCAAAGGAGAAGAAGAGTGAAACCCAAGATGCTTCAAATCCACAAATTTTCGGATCAAAGGGAAGCCCAAGCCAAGCTCTACCTTTCTTACAAAGGGATTAGGGTAGAAAACTCCTAGAACTTGGAGTACTTGTAGAGAGAGACAGTATTTAGAGAGAGAGACTGATCTAGGATTTGGATGAAAGAGATGATGAAAAAGTGATGTATAACACGCTGCTGCCAATTGATATATTCGAGGCTCGCTCGAGCGAATAAGTGGTCGCTTGAGCGACCAGACACAAAAGAACCTCGCTCGAACGCAAGAAGCGTCGCTCGAGCAAACAATGCGAAGCTTCAGGTCTGCAACCCAGAAGCACGCTCGAGCGCAAAAGCTCTCACTCGAGCGAAGAAACACAAAACATATAGCTCGCTCGCTCGAGCGAGCGAAGATTACCAACCTTCAGGTCCAATCTGGACGCAGACGCACACTCGAGCGCAAAAGTGATCGCTCGAGCCAAGAGACACATCAAAGAAAGCTCGCTTGAGTGCAAGAACCTTTGCTTGAGCGAAGAAGCAAAAACCCAAGGCTCGCTCGAGCGAAGATGCTAATTTCTGGACAGTAACCATTTGTTTCAACTCACAACCAATCTATTCCAAACTTTCCCAACACATCCCAAAACTCAAATACAATGAATTAAATAATAGAAATAAGATATAAACAACAACCAACCACTACGGAACTTAAGTTCGGAACACAATATATAACGGGAAAAACAGGGATCGCTATATCCATATTGATCTTGAGTGCTAATTTAAGCATCGAAAAGGTTTTCTGGCGCATACCCGCCGGTAAGCTCACGGTCTTGTGATTTGAGGAGAAATGATGATGTTTGGAGGATCGCGAATTTGGTTATCAGGATTATACTTGCAACGAATATTTCGTTCTCATACATGTATCATAGCATTACCCTTTCTTTGTAAAGAACTTAAGGAACCTTAGACCTTGAACTTGGAAAAGAAGGCTTTTCAAGTCTTGTGCACTTTGTTATCTAATTTTTATTTATTTTTTAAATAGAGAATTCAATGTGCCACAAGGCATGAAGAGAAGCAATACCAAATTAGTTGTTCAATTTATATCATAGTATACCTTAAATGTGTCAAGTGCTGGTAAGAAAGTTGGAGTCAATTATAAAAAAAGTTAGAGTAGAGGTATTTTTAACTTCCAACTTTTTGATTATCAATTTTTAATTTTAAAATAATTGTATCAAACAAACCCACTATATAGGATGAGAATCTTCTCCAACACTTTCAACTTCTTACATTTTACATTTATTTTTAATTTTTTTGCAACAATAGATTGGAAGGAAAAGTTGCCCTGATAACAGGCGGGGCTGGGGGCATTGGATCCTGCACATCCAAGTTATTCTGCGAACAGGGTGCCAAAGTCGTGATTGCCGACGTACAAGACGATCAGGGCCACTCGATTTGCAATGACATCGGCACAACTCATGCTTCCTTTGTCCATTGCGACGTCACAAACGAGATCCATGTCCAAACTGCCATTAACAATGTTGTAGCCCAACATGGCAAGCTTGACATAATGTTCAACAATGCAGGAATCATGGATTCCAGAAGATCCAGCATTATTCAAAATTGCATAGCTGAATTTGAGAATGTCATTCGCGTTAATCTCATAGGTAAAGGGGTGTTCATGGTCTAACTTGGTTCGGTTTTAAGATAAATCAAGAACTATATCAATTACTACTATTCCAAAAATTTAGGAATTAATCTGAATGAAAAGTGTAAAAACTAGTTCGTTTTCAGTTCGGTCTGATGGTTTTAGGCTAATTAATTGATCACCATGTTCGGAGTATTTAATTTCAATCAAAATTGGTTATAGTTATAGAAACATTCTAAAAATATAATAAAATAAACCACAAGAATACTTCAAATTTTAAGAATATTCTTTATTCATTGTTTTTACTAATTATTAAATGGAAACAATTTCCAATACTATAAGAAGTGGAAAAATCATAAAAATAGTGAAAAAAATACTCAACAAAAATACATATATCTTTATATGTAGAGTGAGTGATTAATTAAAAGTACATGTACACTTATAATTTACAAATTAAGATTAATTAAAAATAAGGAACAAATTTCTTCTTATAGTTGGTTTGGCAATTGCCTTTTAATAACTTTTTTGTTTATTTTTTGTATTTAACGAATTTAAAAGGGGAAAAAAAAAAAAAAAAAGCTTTTCAGTTTTAGATCTTAGTAAACTAGGAGACCCTAAAAATTAAAAACAAGAAAACAAAAAAACAAAAAATGACAAAAGTTCACTAAAAAAGGAAAAAAAAAACCTAAGAACTAAAAAAGTTGCTTTTTTTTTTTTAAAAAAAAAAAAAATATAAATTCACTAATGCTAAGAATATAATTAAAATATAAAATGGATCACAAAAAGCATAATGGTTGACTATAATTTGTTTTCAATATAGACCCTCCATAACTGCAGGGCGGAGCCACCTAAGGCTTAGGTAGGTTATGTGTTCCCTAAACTTTCAATATTTATACTATTATTCATATAAATAAAGATTATGCATTATTTATCTTTTATAAAATTTAACAGTGACCCTCCTTACATTATGTAAAATTTCTTATATTTTTAAAATTTGAAAATTTTTGTATTTTATTATTTTTATTATTCTTGTGCACTTTTAATTGATAGGTCAAGACAAGAATAGAAATCAATTAATAATTCATTTCTAATTATGAGATTTGTTTAGTTACTTATTTCTCCTCATTGTGGGGTATTTTTTTTGAGTTGATAGGATTTAACTTATTGATTATTTCGTTAATAGAATTTAGTTATTGATTGTAGATTTATAAGTCACGTTAATATAAATCTTAAGATAATTGTAATAAAAATAAAAATAAAAATGCATAAATTTAAAAATATCTCACTGTCACTTGTTATGGGAAAAAAGAAATTCAATGTTATGATTAGTATATGCCTTCTCTGCATTAAATTTCTGGCTCCGCCAGTGCATAACTGCCTCTAATCTCACTCTTCCGTTACATCTTCTGTGAACCATTTTGTGTCTCATTGTGTTTCTAGCACTGTTGTTTTATTTTTGCAACCGGAGCCTAGTCACTCCTTTCAAAATTCATTCCTTAGTCTGTGAGCCAAACCCCCATTAACAAATATAATTATTTGAACATGAAACCTAATTGTTCTTTAAGTTTGATTCGGTCCTGATCAGTTTACTAGTATTACCAATTTCTCGAACACCAACAGGTGCATTTCTAGGCACAAAACACGCAGCTCGCGTGATGCAACCGGTGCAGCATGGAAGCATAGTTAACACAGCTAGCATTTGCTCGGTGTTTGGTGGCGTAGCCACCCATGCTTATACTTGTTCCAAACACGCCATATTAGGGCTCACCCGAAACACCACTGTCGAGCTCGGAAAATTCGGCATTCGAGTGAACTGTGTATCGCCTTATCACTACAAGAAACGACACTTTTGGCGACCAAAATATTGGTCGCCAAAAGCCCAATTTTTGGTCGCCGAAACAATTAGCGACTAAATTTTTTTGTCGCCAAAGTGGTCGCCTATAAGCTGTCGGCGATAGTATTGGCGACTAAACTATTTTTGGTCGCTGAAAGTGAACCTTTTGGCTACTAAATTTTTGTTAGTCGGCAAAGGTTATCTTTTGGCGACTAAAATATTAGTAGCCAAAAGTAAGCATTTGGCTACCAAACTTTGAGTAGTCGGGAAAGGGTAGCTTTTGGCGACTAAATATTTAGTCGCCAAAAGTCTTCAAATAAAATAAATTTATTTTCAGCGACTAAAACTTTTTGTCGTAGATTTATTTTTAGTCACAACATTACTACATTTAGCGACTAAAGAATTTAGTCGGCAAAAAATTATTTTTCATTTTATTAAACTTTTGGCTACTAACCATTTGGTAGCCGAAAGTCTTCATTATATTTTTAGCTACTAAATTTTTAGTCACCAATAATCTTTGGATTCTTTATGGCTACCAAATATTTAGTCATTAAAAATATTGATTTCCTTTTTGGCTACCAATTGATTAGTCACTAACAAATTCACTTTTTTTTTTTTTTTGCTACTAAACATTTAATTGCCAAAAACTTTATTTAGTGTTTTTTTTTAATAATTAATTTATTCACAACCTGTATTTATTTCGTACAACCTGCACCCTGTATTTAAACAAAATAATACATATATCTATTTCTATTTCGTTTCAACAATACAAAAATTTGATCAATTAACATCAAATTGTATACAAATCAAATACAATCCAACCCAAAATAATAATTCCATACAAGCACAAAATCATACAAAAAAGATGTCCTCTGTACAAAAAAATCCACATCAAATGTCATTTACAGAATATTTTGAAGGTGTAAATATGATGGGAAAATTAAATTTATTTACTAAAACACTTGCTTAATTTTAACAATGAAGCCATTGATCTAAACGCTTCTCATCCTTCAAGCTTCCTTCATATAGTTTGGTACGTTTCTTTCTGAAGACACCAACTGCAAAATAATGCAAATGTAGTAATGCAATCAGAAAATCGAGAAATGGAATGGAAAGATGAGAAAAAATGGAATGGATCAGCAGGAGAGATGAGAAAAAATGAAACACTAACAAAACATGACAAAATAAAATAAAAAATAAAAGCAATAGAAGATGTTACTTGTTCATCATCAGCTAGACAAAAATAACAAAATCTAAACATGCACTCACATTCTCCCACCAGAGATGGAATTGAGATAAATACAATATTGATGGTGTGGTTCTCCTTGCTTCACTAAATATATGAACCAATGCCTCCTCAGGAGTCTTTGCACTAGGATCAGAAAGAAGAGATGCAAGTCCAATAGAGTGAACAGGAAATTTCTCCAGTTCATGTAAAATTGCTGGCCCCAGATGATCCTGTAAAACTAAACCAGTAAGTATTCTTAGTTTGCCATTCCCTACGTCAACAGCTTGCATATAACATGAGGTTCACATATAATTACCAGCCCAACACCTTCACCACCATATGGCAGAAGTTGAGGCCTATACACGAGGGGAACAGCAGAACCATATGAGAGCATAGAGAGCTTCGCCAATTCTGATGAAACTTCCAGAGCAGGAAAAATATCTGAAATAATGTTCATGGCTTTCTTGAGATGTCTCTGCAGACATGGTGCAACAACTGATGACAATGGCCTAGATTGTACAATCGAACCTCTATGAGCAGCAGGAGTGATTGTTGACATGGCTTCTACAAAATGATACTTCTCCACCTTCACTGAATCAACATCTATCAGAAATTTGTCATCACTAGTGTAAACTTGAGGGTATTTTTCACGAAACGCACGAATAGCAGCTTCAGTGCACAGAGCCTTTAAATCAGCACCACAGTATCCCACACAACTAGCTGCAAGCTCCAATTTTAGCTCCTTTGGAGGTGGCTGCTTCCACTTCCTAGTGTGAATGTCTAATATTTCGGCACGTGCCTCACAACCAGGCAAAGGAAAATTGAATTCACGATCAAATCTACCAGGGCGCCACAATGCTCCATCAATGGCATCAACCCTGTTGGTAGCTCCAATCAAAACAACTTGCCCCCGGGAATCAAGACCATCCATCAAGGCAAGCAAAGTCGAAACGATGGAGTTGTGAATTTGCTCTTGTTTGCTAGACCTTACAGGAGCAAGTCCATCTATTTCATCAAAGAAGATAATGGATGGTTGATTCCTTTGGGCTTCCTCAAATAGCAGCTTCAATTGTCTTTCAGCCTCCCCAACCCATTTGCTAAGCACATCAGCACCCTTTCGCATGTAAAAGCTGACCTTCTGGCCAGCCTTAGAAGCAGCACAAGCTAATGCTCTTGCAATTAGTGTTTTTCCCGTACCAGGGGGACCACATAACAATACCCCTCTTGGAGGGGTAATGTGGTAACTCGCAAAAAAATCTGGGTACAGTAAGGGAAAGAAGACCATTTCTTTCAAAGCATCAATATATTCAGAACCCCCACCTATGTCATCAATATATTGCAAATGTAGTAATGCAATCATAACTCCTTGCTCATGAACTAGCACAGCCAGATCCTTAAAAATCTCATTCACCTCACCAATCTGCTGTTGAATTTCTTCGATCCTTTGTTCTCTTTCTTCAATAAATTTTTAATTGAAAACAATATCATTCTCCAACATTGCCACCTCCTGTCTGCACTAAATTACATTGCTCCAGAGGAGCTTATTATATATAATAATAACAATTCACACATGATACAATGAATCATTTACGAAAAAGATAACCATTATAGTAGTCTCCATATAATTGCTACATAGTCAGGCCTAAAGTTTCTAGCTAAGTTCAGTTGTTCACCTTTTAGATTGCACAAGAAGAGCTAACTGTTCATGACTCTTCGCTGAATCTATCTCCAGCTCATTGCCATTGTTGCTGCACAAAATTTGATCAAGGACATTAGATGAAATATTCCAAGTCAATCAGCGGCAATATGTGTGAGACATCAATGTGCTGTCTGTGGTCTTCCAATACACTATGATTCAAATTACTATCCTGCTAGAGTTATGACTAAATACATCTCCACAATTTGTTATTGGAGCTGTGTCTATACAAGAATGAACTGCCTCCATAGTAGATTACATGAGACTACAATCATGAACTTGTCATTTATAGCAACATAAATTAATTGGGCAAGCAATAGAAGATGATCCTCTACACATAAAAAACATCTGAATGATTAGACTTGAGTTTTTCTGTGCAAACTTGACAAAAATTGACAAAAATACAGAGATGTCTGTGCAAACTTGACAAAAATTGAAGCATTAACAGAAAGTTTAAGGAGTCAACCTTCAATGTTCTCATGTAATTTCTTAGATCTCTCAAACATGCCTATTCTAGTTTAATATTTTGCTATTTCACATATTTATGTGCATGTCCAGTAGAGATATATAACCTGTCATAACTCATAAGATGAAACTCTCATGTCTTCTTCAATATGTATATATATATCTATTATGCCAAAGAAGAGGATGATATCATATAACTGTCCTGTTGGTTCTCCAATTAACTGAAACTCACAATCACTTCTTCTCACTGTTCTTTCAGCCTGTGATGGCATGTTTATGCCTAATTTGATGGATGCCCACCTGAAAAAAACTCAATTCAATGAGAAAGGTAAAAGAAATTAAGAATAGTTACAGATTAATGTTTCCATAAGAGTTAAACCATCCATAGAGTCAAACAAAACCTAAAACCATAGAGTCAAACACATCCATAGACTTAAAAGGGTAAAAACCAAGCTACATAACAAATGATATAGAACCCAACTCTCAAGCCATATCATTGTAAGTGAATTTTTATGTCTAAAAGTGTGCATCCCTAACTACATAGGAGGGGGGGATTTGGAACTACATAGCAGTCTTGAAATTGAAACTGCCTCTAGGGGATTTGGAACTCATTCTGTGCTCAGATTTTCGCCTCATTTCTTCCAATTTTGTCTACACAGAGGTTAGTTTTTGCAGAAATTGGCCAAGAGGAAATGAATATTTAAGTGTCATCATCCACCATCCTCTCCCTAAGAAACCAGATAAATGTGAATGGGTCAAAGAATTAAAGGCAGCTTCACCAATTTATTTTATCTATTTAGTTTTATAAGTTACCTATTTGTAGATGAAATTGCATTTTTATGATGCAGCAACAACCAAACAACTTGACCTGACATGGTGAAAAGTAATTTAAAAATTAAAAAGGCAGGAAAAAAAGCAACTCTTACCTGATCTTGTAGTAAAGGTTCGGCGGTAAGTGTTGACATATTTCCGGACATCGTCCTCCTTGGAGAGGTTGAACAGCTTCCGAATCAACCAACACATAAGGCTCCTTGCTAAGGGATTCAAGTTATTCATTCATCCATCCTTCCCAATCAACCAACTGGTTGGGTCACCTAAAATGATTCCACAACTAACAAAAAAAACTTGTGTTATTCATTTTCTAATGGAATAGTGTGTAAATGCCTTAGACTTGAATCTTTGAGGCTCCAGAAAGGAGTAAACATAAAATTATGGGGTAATTAACAAGTAAGGATTAGAATAAAATAAGACAGCACAAAAATTTACCCCTCTCCCCATCAAAGCACATATCATCCAGTATGCTTTCCATGGATAATCTCAGTTTCGGATGATCATAGCATCCATCCTCCCATGTTAAAAGCCTGAAAGAACAGGTAAATGGTTAAGGCTTAAAAGTGAAATGACATGGCCACCCTAAATTTTCTCATCTGTTATCTAAAAAGAAAAGAGGAAATGACCCTAAATTTTTTCAGTATTGCCCTTCACATTCAGTAACTGCCATATCTAAAAACTACAACATATATCATCAATAAATGCATACAAACAAACACAATGGTGAGATTATATCCCAATTTTTGATGACCATGTTCCATGGGGCTTGGCTAATTATGCAGTGGTTTGATTTGCTATTAATGTCTATCTCTCTAATGATCTTCATTAATGTCTATCTCTCAATAAAATCGCAATACTCTGTAACAGAGTTACAATGGTGTACATATATTGGTGACCATGTTCAATTGTGAAAGCAGATTGAAACAGATTCAAACACTCCATGTTCCAATTGTTTCTGATAAATTTGTCACTTGAGCATAGAATCAAACACTTGGTGGGCAAAAAATTTAACAATCCACATATCAAACAAACAATTACCTAAACCAATTATCCAAATTCAGAGTTTATGATCTAAATTTTCTAAATAATAATAGACCATAGATAATGAACCCAACAAAATACTAAAACCCAGATGAATTAAGCAAATGGCATTACTAATCCGTAAAAAAATAAATGAAAACCTGGAAGAGTGGGCATGGTGCAAGAAGCCACGGGCTTGGTCTAACATGAACTAGTTTCATAATACATAAAACTGATTGACAATGACAAAAGATTGAATAATCTGTCATCTAGTTTTTATACTAGTTTCATAATACATAAAACAAAAATTTAAACTAGTTTCATACTAGTTTTTATTCTTCCCACCTCCAAGTTTCCCTGCATATATATATAAGACAAATGCGGCCCAACATTGATATATGTATTATAGATGTATACATTTCAATCTTCTTCTAGTATATATTAGGGTATCTATATATATATATGTGTGTGTGTGTGTGTGTGTGTGTGTGTGAGAGAGAGAGAGAGAAATTAATTTAATCAAACCATCAAAAACTATATGAAACCCCATCTTGTAAAACTAGGGTCTAGGGTTTGTTTTCTTTGGTCATTCATTCTTTATTGCTCCCCCAATCCCACCATACCCCAATTTGATTTTAATAAACCCAAAGCATGATATAACCCAATTTTATATAAACATGAAGTATGATTTCAATAAACACAAAGTATGATTGCGTAATTTGTGGAGCCATTGAACTATATATAAATCCCATCAATTTAACTTGAGGAGCCATTGAACTATATATAAATCATTGTCAGAGGTAGAATACCAAGTATCTGTCATTTTCATAAATAAATAAACAAATAACTGGGAAAGAGAAAACAAACCATCATCATTTAACGACCCATCACCACTTGAAGCCTCATAAAGTGCAACGCAATTCTTGCCCAAGTCCTCCTTTGCATTCTTTAAATCCCTAAATTTTCAAATCAAAAGAGCAGAGGTCTGAAAGACACAACAGTGTCCTTTCTCCCTTCCAATAGACACACGAGATTAGAGGGTTTTACCTGAAAAACACAACAGGGCCAACCTCCTCGCAGATTTGTATTAGCTGCTCTTCAGTGGCATCATAGGGTATATTGCCAACTACCACAAAATTGAACCAAACAAACATCAGGAAATAAGTTAGGGTTTAATTGGCGGTGGCAAGAATAAAAAGGATGCTTTTTTTCTTACGATTTCTCACTAACCAAACAGGAGATTCACTGATTAATCTATGAATGAATCAGAAATAAAGAGAAATAGGAGGTGAGTTTGGGGAGAACGAACCAAAAACGCAGCGATGCTGAGAAGTGGCCATGAATTAATCAGAAGAAGGTGAAGCTCAGAGTCAGCTTCATCTTCTTCCTCCTCTGCATCGTTCTCTTCTTTACTTGTTCTTTATAGGGGAAGGGAGAAACCCTAGATAAAGTGTGAGAAATGGGGAAATAGGGGAAGGGAGAAAGAGAGAGAGAGAAACAGAGAGAGAGAGACCCAGATCTGAAAGAGAGAGAGACCAGAGATCAAATTAGAGCTGAGAGAGAGAGGACTTACACGGTCTCTTGAAGGACCCCTTGGTAAATACAACCCGACCAAATGCCGGCGACGCAAAAGGCGAGCACCAGAACATGCCGTAGTCCGGCGCCGTGAGACTCCATTTGCAAAGTCCGCCGGAATCACCAGATTGGGATTGAGAGATTCAGACCGCGAGAGAGAGAGAACATTTGTAAAGGCTAGGGCAAATATAAGGAAAAGGAGAACAATTAATGAAAAATTAATTTTTTATTAAAACATTTGCCGACTAAAGGATTGGTAGCCAAATGTATACCTACAGCGACTAAAAGAATTTTTGTCGCTGAAAATCCAGCTTTGCCGACTAAATGTTTAGTCGCCAAAGACAAAAATTAATTTTTTATTAAAACATTTGCCGACTAAAGGTTTGGTAGCCAAATGTATACATACGGCGACTAAAAGAATTTTGTCGCTGAAAACAAACTTTTGGCTACGAAAATTTTGGTAGCCAAAAGTAAAAAATAATTTTTTATTTTTCGAAAAATTATAATTTTTTTCTAAAATTTCAAAAAAAAAATTCAATAAAGATAAAAATTAACAAAAAAATAAAATATTTGTTGCTTATTTTGAATTTTGAATTTCTTAGATTCGCTCGATAAAATGAATTGAAAAAATAAATTATCTTAAAATAGGTGTTTTTTTAGATGTTGCCCAATGGTTCATGTGATACAAAAATAAAATTTTAAATATTAATTTATTATCTTAAAAGAAAATAGAAGTAAATGTTACAAAGTTTCTATACAGATTCAAACCAAGTTTATCTTAAATATTTGTCCTAATATGTTTTTTTACTGAAAAATATAATAATATATTTTAAAATATTATATTCTTATATTTTATATTCTTATATTTTCTTATATTCTTGTATTTTTAAATTTTATGACAGATAATAATATATTCTTATATATTTTAATATTTTATAAGAATATATTTTAAAATATTATATTCTTATATTTGCTTATATTCTTATATTTTAAAAATTTTCTTATATTCTTATATTGTAAAATATAGTTATTTTTTTTTTGGGACTCCTGCATGACTAATTAGTGAATTTCAAATTAGAGAGGGAATTTCAAATTAAGATAAAATTTTGTGAAAATATTTGCTGCTAATTTTGTGAAAAATAGATCAGGCTTGTTAAATTAATTTTATTTAATTTTATTGATTGTTTATACTTTTTACTTTATTGGAGTTTTATGACTCAGTTTGTGAAAAAAAATTATTTTGAAATTTAGAAATATTTAGAAAGTAAGTTAAAAATAAATTTAAAAATAACAATAGTGTTTGATTATTGTTAACCGTGTATAACGTAAAAATAATTTAAAAAGTTGAAAAAATTAATTATTAAAAAATGAAGAAAAATTTTAAAATCTGAAATAATATACATAAGTCTTACAAATCAGATCTATTTACTCATAAGTCATGAGTGGAATTTTTTTATACACTTAGCCCTCGTTTTGATAATGAAATTTTTTAAAGACTTTTTAAATATATGTTTTGTGTCTGTGAAATGATTATTTATTTAAATGATTACATTTTAAATTATTACATTTTAAAAATTTCCCTGAATCAACACCCACATCAGCCCAACCACTGTACCCGACGTCGTCGGAGACAAAGGCGAGAGAGAGCGAGCTGGAGGAGGGCAGAGGCGTGAGAGAGTGAGAGAGAGAGAGAGAGTCAGAGAGTGAGAGATAGAAAAACGAAATATGAAATCTAAAGCCAATGAAGCACAATTTCCCTCCGAAGTTTCCCTCCGAAGTCTGAAGCACAATTTTTAAATTTTGTAATTATAATCGCCTTTAAAATTTAGTCGGTAAAAAATAAAATAAAAAAATATATTAAAAGTAACAAAAAAATATAAATTATTTTAAAAAAATTTAAATAAAAGTAATGGTAGTAGTAATGGTGGTGGTGATGGTAATGGCGAAAGAGATTAGTGGTGAAGTTGTGGTAGTGGTAGTGTAAATGGAGTGGCAGGGGTGAAAGAGAGGTAATGGTAGTAGTAGTAGCAATAGTAGTAGTGGTGGTAGTAGAGTGGTAGCGATAGTAGTAGTAATGGTAGTCGTAGAGGTGAAGTAGCGACAGTAGAAGTAATAGTGGTGGTGGAATGGTGTTTGCAGTAGTGGTGAAGGTGGTAGAGGAGATGGGTGGTGAGAGAGAGTGATAGACAGAAAAGAAACATAGAGAGAAGAGAGCTGGACGAGAGAGACAGAGAGAGATAGCGAGAAGAGAAATGAGCAAGAGAGACATAAAGAGAAAGAGAGATGAACGAGAGAGATAAAGAGAAGAGAGATGAGTGAGAGACACAGAGAGACACACAGATGAGGGAGAGAGTGAGCAATGTGAACACAATGGGGGAGAGAGATAAACAGACAAATAGACACATAGAAAGAAAGAGAGAGAGAGAAGAGTGAGAGACAGACAAACAGACACAGAGAGAGAACGAAAGAGAGAAGAGTGATAAGTGAGAGAGAGATAAAGAGAGAAAGAGATATAGAGAGAGAGACAGACAGAGAAAGAGATGTGAAAAATAGATCAGGCTTGTTAAATTAATATTTTTTAATTTTATTTATTGTTTATACTTTTTACTTTATTGGAGTTTTATGACTCAGTTTATGAAAAAAAAATTACAAAATTTAGAAATAGAGAGACAGAGATAAAGACAAAGACATAGTAGAAAAGAGAAAGAGATAAAGACAGAGACAGAGAGAAACAAGATATGAGTAAGAGATAGACAAAGAGAGAGAAAGAGAGCGAAAAGAGATGATCGAGAGAAAGACATAGAAAGAGATAGAGAGAGAGAAAGAAAAAGAGAGAGAGAGAGAGAGAGAAAGAGATAGAGAGTGAGAGACAGAAAAAGAGACAGAGAGCGAAAAGAGATGATCGAGAGAAAGACATAGAAAAAGAGAGAAGAGAGAGAGAGAGCGAGAGAAAAGAGATGAGCAAGAGAGATAGATACAAGAGAGATGAACGAAAGAGACAGAAAGAGATAGAGAAAGGAGAGAAGAGATAGATGTGTGAGAGACACAGAGAGAGAGACAGACAGACAGATAGACAAACAGATAGACAGATAGATGAGTGAAGGCCTTGAATGCCCAGCCCCCTGCTTTGCTCGCCACTCCCATCTCCAGTCTCTCTGTCTCTCTCTCTTAATATACAAAATCAAGAAAGTACAACCCTAGAGAGTGAGAGACAGAAAAACTAAAATCTGAAATCTGAAGCCAATGAAAATAATGTTTCCCTCCCAAGTTTCCCTCCGAAGTCTGAAGCATAATTTTTAAATTTTGTAATTATAATCGGCGACTAAAATTTAGTCGGTAAAAAATATATTAAAAAAATATATTAAAAGTAACAAAAAAAATTCATTATTTAAAAAAAAATTTAAATAAAAGTAACAAATATATTAAAATGATATTTAAATAAAAATATAAGTAATAAAATTATAAATTAAAAATATTAAATTATCTTAAATATTTATCCTAATATTTTTTTTACTGAAAAATATAATCACAAATTGAGCTTTTAATTTTATATTCTTATATTTTATATATAAGAATATATATATATAATAAGAAAGAAAAGAAAAAAGAAAATTAAAAAAAAAGAAGGAAAAATTTTTTAAATAAAATTCTGAGCCAGTTGAACCCGTGTTTTAAATTTTTTTGATGTTTTATTTTATTTAATTTCATTATTTAAATTCTGCCACAAAATATTTAAATTTTATTGATGTTTTATTTTATTTAATTATTAATATTTTTTAAAATAAATTTATTTAAAATTTTAATTAAAAAATAGCATATATTTTTATTGATATTTTATTTATTTAATTAAAAAAATAGATTTATTTAATTGCGTAAAAAATCAAATAAAATAAAAGAAAAGCAACTTTTGGCGACTAAATGGTTAGTCGCCAAAGATAAAAATTAATTTTTTATTAAAACATTTTCCGACTAAAGGATTTAGTAGCCGAATGTGAACCTACGGCGACTAAAAGCATTTTTGTCGCTGAAAATCAACTTTTGGCGACTAAATGTTTAGTCGCCAAAGACAAAAATTAATTTTTTGTTAAAACATTTGCCGACTAAAGGATTTGGTAGCCAAATGTATACCTACGGCGACTAAAATATTTTTTGTCGTTGAAACTTGACATTTGGCTACCAAAAGTTTGGTCGGGAAAGATTAAAAATTAATTTTTTTATTTTCATTCGGCTACCAAACAATTTAGTAGCTAAAGGTACCTCTATGGCTACTAAATTTTTATTTAGTCGCCAATTGTGATATGTTTAGCTACTAAAAATTGTTTTAGTCGCCAATTGTAATATCTTTAGCTACTAAATTTTTTTTAGTAGCCAATAATCAACATTCCCCTACTAAAAAATATTAGTAGCTAAAAAGTTGACTTTTGGCGACCAAAATTATTTTTGGTAGCCAATTCTGTGACTTTTGGCGACTAAATTGGTTTTAGTAGCTAAAAGTGGTCGGCAAAAATGCTTTTTCTTGTAGTGTATGCCGTCCCAACACCGATGGCGAGGAAGTTCTTGAACTTGGAAGATGATGATATGTTGGACAATTTGTATTCTAACCTCTCTGGGTTGACTCTTAAGCCTGAGGATGTAGCTCGAGCTGTTCTTTATCTAGCTAGTGATGAGTCTAAGTATGTGAGCGGGCATAATTTAATAGTTGATGGAGGTTTTACGATTGTTAATGAGGGTTTAACAATGTTTTAATGAATTAATGACAATGTTTGGCAACGAAAGATAAAATTAGGTATGTAAATTGTAGTATGGCTAGTGAATTTTCTCTGTTTATTGGAATTATGTTTGCATACATATGGTTAGAGAAATAAATGAAATTTTGATTGAAGGTTGTGAAATAGATAATGGTAGTATCAAGTCCCATGTGTAGCACTTAATTTCAAGTTGTGTGATTTTAATTGGTTCTAATATTTTAATTGATTTTAATTTTGTTTTCAAAATATTAGATGTGTATTGAAGTTATTTCATCAATGACTCTTAAATTGTCCCAAAACCACCAAATTCAACCTAGAAGTAGATCAATTATTGATTTTGCATTTAGACAATAAGAAAGAGTGTTGAAAAATATTTAATGATGACTCTTAAAAAAATATTGAACCATGTTGTGGCATGGAAGGTAAAAGGCATATGCAATGAGTGGTAGGTTTTTAGGTTCAATTTTTCTTGGTGAAAATACTAATAAACAATATGAATTCAAGTTGGTGGTCATGTTTATTATAATTGGGCTATCACGTTAATACCTTTTTATTATTATTTTTTTTTCAATATTTTGTAGGGAGTAGGAGAGAGAGAGAAAAAAAAATTGTTAGTATTTACATCTTCCACCATTCAAATTTGATTATACTACTCACTGAATGATCGAGTTTAGATCAAATTTGTATTATATAATAAGAGCATACGTGTTATTCTAAGTTTGGTTTGACTCGACATCAAGCCTAGCCATTCCAAGTTCAACACTAAAGAACTTCTCAATCATAAACTCACCCACTTTACCTAATAGATATGAGCTATTGTTTATTTATTTATTTGTGTGCGGAAGGGCTAATAAACTATATTACTTATTTCAATAATTATTTAAATTTGAAACATTAATTAAATTTAAATATAAAATAATATAATTTTCACTACAACATATAAGAGTTTTAGAGACTAAATTTTTTAGTCTCTAAAAGTGAAAATTTTGTTGCAAAAGAGATTTACGAACCAATTTCTATCGTCGTGAGGATAGTTGCTAAAAGGTCATTCTGAAAAGTCAAAAACAAGGCTTTTTGTGACAAAATTTTGAAAACGTCACTAATAAATAGATTTTTAGGGACAAAATAATTTAATCTCAAAATAGTTTATTTTTTGAGACAAAAAATTTGGTCCCAAAATGATAATAATTCATCACTAATGTCCAATTTTCATTACTAAAAATATAATGGCGACACTTTTCGCAATAAAAATATTTAGTTCTTAAAAAATAATTTTGTCTCTAAATTTTGGTCTCTAAAACTTTAATTTTTTGTAGTGTTTTAACAAATGTTATAATGTAAGCTCTACAAAGAAGGTAGGGGGCGGGCCTAGATGGGTTTAAACTTCTTATTCAAAACCCAATCTTAAAATTAGATGAGTTCAAAATCTTAGCCTAACTTGATCATATGAGTTAATTATTTTCTCTAAATTCTAAAAATTAAGGCAGACGTGATTCATAGCTCGAATCACAGCGCCCCTAAAGCCCCGAAACCACGAAACGACGTCGTTTCGTGGTTTTACTTTTTTTTTTTTTTTTTTTTTTTCGGCGGATGAACGAAGAAGAAGACGGAGACGGAGGGAGAGGGGGAGGAGGGGTGGGGGGAGGGGGAGGGAGAGGGGGAGGAGGGGTAGGGGGAGGGGAGGGGGCCTAAAAAATGGCTGGAGGCGAGGCGATCGGCCATGGCAGAGGCGATCGGCGAGGAGACGAGCAGAGGAGACGACGAGACGACAGAGGCGACGCCGGCGAGAAGAGGAGACGACGATCGGCGACGGATCGGAGACGGATCGTAGACGGCGACGACGACTCCCTCTTTCTCTCCCTCTCCCTCTCCCTCTTCCTCTGTCTGCAGGTCTCCAATGGCAGAAAAAATGAAAAAAAAAAAAAAAAAACCCTAAAGCCCAAAACGACGTCGTTTTGGGCTTTAGGGGCATTCGCGTTGGGGATTTTCGAGCTAAAAAACATTTCTGAAATTAAGGCGGGCTAGTAGCTTTCAGGTCCATGACTAGTTTAAGGTATTATTATACAACTTATTTAAAATAATAAATTTAAGGACATATAATAAACCAATAAACTAAAAAAATCCATATGTTTGGCCAATATTATTTTCTATAATCCATTATATGTCCTTAGACTTACTACGTTTAAGAACATGTATGCCAATTTGAAGGAAGGGGAACTCATCAATGGCTAAACAAACCAAGATAGATGAATTAATAACCAAAGTAATATATATATATAGGGTGCAGTGATTGAGTGGACACAAGTTTGGAAAAATGTTTTAATCAATGGGAGTACAAGTCTAGATAAAAGTTCCCTACACAAATTCATTCCTAGTCTATCAAGTAACTGACACCTGTTCAGTCTTGAAACAGCCGTGCCTTATACCCCCAGTGAGGTGGCGCGCCCCCACTGGCTGCCAACTCAAAAAAAAAAAAAAAAAGTTTTTTCGCCCAACCACGGGCCTCCATCTCACTGGGGGTCGACCCCCAGTGGGGGTAAACAGCATTTTTGATGAGATTACTTAAGGGATAGCCTTTAATTTATGGATAATTTATGTCCTCAGTCTTCGTTAAAAAAAAAAAAAAATTATTATCAATTTGATATAGTTGCATTAATTTTAGTCTTGATTTTTTCATATTATGTTAATTTCGTTCAGTTTATAATGCCTTTTTAAATTTTGTAATGATATCAAAGGCACAGATGGGTTGAGTAGTGGATTGATTGAGTATGCAAACTTGGCAAGTTGAATATTCAAAACACAACCTAAACTTAAAATATATGTATTTTAAAATTCCAAATTGAGGGTGTTTATTTGAACATATACCCCGATAGTTTGAAGTAGTTTATTTATTATTATTATTATTATTATTTTATTTTTTTTGCACTTATCCTAAATCATTTTGTTTTATAATAATGTAAAATTTATTTAAATACTCGATATTTTGGTAATAGAGGTGAAGTATACAAGTTAGGGATGATCATAGATCCGTCCAACTCGCTTAACCCGACTGATCCGATTCAACCTAACTGATTTTGAAGGGATGCATGTCTTTTGGCGAACAAATGCAGATGAAATATTTCAAAATTCACTAATATGGTTCGGATGGCGGATTAACCATCTCGCACCCTCATGAACCCGATCCGCCTGTAGATAAAGTTCAAAATAAAAATAAAAAAGGAATTACTAACAAGTAACACTATAAAGTAGAAATAATCTACTACTATTATAAAAGTGTGAATAATTGTCATGTTTTCTACTTTTTACGTATTCCAAAAATACTCTTCCAAACTTGTTAAATATCAATAAAATCACAGACAACTATATACATCTTTTGAAATTCAAACACCTTCAAACATCAAACACATTAAAATAACCAAACACATTGAAACATTACAATTACTATCAATCAAACACCTTGACCAATTAAACAATAATAAGTATGAAACTAGAGTTAGATCATGCATCTTACTTCTAGAACTTGTTGATCAGTTGATAACTTGGTCTTCAATTTGCATCAAGTTTGAGTATGTATTGTTGTATTGTTCTTTCTCATCTCTTCCTCAAACCCTTATCTTTTTGTTTTTGCTTTTGTTTTTGTTTTTGTTTTTGTTTTGTGTGTTTTTTTTTTTAATTAACTGTACATCGTTTGGTTTTGATCATATATATATCGTATTCCTATAAAACAATTGATTTTTATCTAATTTACCAGAACAATGCAAGTAAATTTTATATTATTACTAGCGGTGAGTGCAAGTAAATTTTTTGCCTTCTCCATTACCTTATCATGAATAGTAAGCATTCAAATATCAAACACCTTCAAACATCCTAATATGATCATTTTTTTTTAATAATTTCATTATCATGACATGTTCAATATTTGTGTCATCCACTACCTTCTCATAAACAGTTGGTAAGAGAAATTTTGTTAGATCAAATAAAGAAAAGTATGAAAATATATAAAGAAGATAAATATTTTTGTAATTGATCTACTCATCTATAAGAGTTTCAGCTTTTAATGTTAGAAACACTTGGGTCTGTTTTGGTAACGTTTACGTTTTCAGTTTATATTTACAAAAAATTTATAAACTAGTTTTTGTTTATTTTTAGAAAAACATAAACTACAAACGCGTTTGGTAATTGACAAAATGTTTAAAAAAATTTTAAAATACAAAAAAAGGGTAAGAAATGGCAAGTGGTGGCAAATGGCGGCAGAAGACGGTGGTGGAAAGTGGTGACGGTAGGTGGTGGGTAGCGGGTGGTGGTGGGTGGTGGTGGTGGGTGGGTGATAGTGGCGGGTGGTGGGTGGTGGGTGGTAGCGAGTGAGTGATGGTGGTGGTGGTGGTGGCAGGTGGGTGGTGGGTGGTGGCGGGTGGGTGGTGGTGGTGGGTGGGTGGGTGATGGTGGTGGGTGGTAGCGAGTGGGTGGTGGTGGTGGTGGTGGTGGCGGCGGGTGGTGGGTGGTGGTGGCGGGTGGTAGTGGTGGGTGGATGGGTGATAGTGGCGGGTGGTGGGTGGTAGCGAGTGGGTGGTGGTGGTGGTGGTGGTGGCGAGTGGTGGGTGGTGGTGGCAGGTGGGTAGCGGATGGAGGGTGGCGGTGGGTGGTGGTGGCAGGTGGTGATGGTGGGTAGGTGGGTGGGTGACGGTGATGGTGACGAGTGGTAGTGAGTGGGTGGTGGTGGTGGTGGTGGCGGCGGATGGTGGGTGGTGGTGGTAGGTGGATGGCGGATGGCGGGTGGTGGTGGCGGGTAGGTGGCGGGTGGTGGTGGTGGTGGTGGTGGTGGTAGTGGGTGGGTGGGTGACGGTGGCGGGTGGTGGGTGGTGGCGAGTGGGTGGTGGTGGCAGGTGGGTGGCGGGTGGGTGGTGGTGGTGGTGGTGGTGGTAGGTGGTGGTGGCGGATGGGTGGCAGGTGGCTGGTGGCGGATAGGTGGCAGGTTGCTAGTGGCGAGTGGTGATGAGTGGCTGGTGGTGGATGGTGGTGGCAGGTGGGTGGTGAGTGGTGGTGGTAGGTGGTGGTGGCGGGCGGTGGATGGTAGTGGCGGGTGGATGGCAGGTGGGTGGTGGGGGTAGTGGTGGTGGTGACGGCGGCGAGTAGGTGGCAGGTGGGTGGTGGTGGCAGGTGGTGGCGGGTGGGTGGTGGGTGGTGGTGGCGGAAGATGGTAGTGGAAAATGGTGGCGGGTGGTGGCTAGTGTTGGGTGGTAAAAAAAAAAAAAAACTCAAAACTCAAAACGGAAACGCATTTTTTGAGTTTACATTTTTTGGCCAAATTTATAAACTAAGACCACTAATTTATAAATCAAAAATTTACCAAACAAGTTTTTATTTGAGTTTTTTAAATTTTTGTAAATATAAACAAAAAACTGAAAACGTAAGTGTTACCAAACGGCACCTTAAGTTCTCATTATTACTACTCTTTGTTTAATTTTTTAATTTAACTAAACAAACAGAAAAATATATATATATTTCTAACTACTCTTCTATGCAACAATAAATGATCAAAATTATTCATTGAAAAATATTTCTCATGTCATTAAAAATAGTTGATTCACTTAATAATATATTTACAAAAAATTTAATTATTAATATTGCATACAAATTAGAAAGTAAATTTTAAATTAAAATATTAAGATGTATAAAATATATAAAAAGGCTTCATTTAAATATTAAGATGCATAAAGTGATAGTTTGAAAGAAGTTTCGTATTATAATTTTGGAACCATGTTAAATAAAATTTTGAGAATTTTACAAAAATAATAGTTTAAAAGAAGTTTCGTATTCCAATTTTGGAACCACATGAAAGTAAATTTTGGGGGCTAGCGAATGATCACATCACCATGATGTAATGAAAGTTGCGTATAAATCAATCTAAAAAATTGAAAGATTTATATTTTTATTTATTTTTTAAATGGAGAGGACATAATTTATAGATAAAGAAAAACAGAAAATACAACGGTGACAAGATTTATAAGATTAAATTAAATTTTTATTAGATTTATAAGATGCAATTTATTAGATTAAATTATTATTTTAAGTGAATTTAAATGAATTTAATTAGATGAATTTACAATTTTGAGTTGAGTGTATCATCTTTAATAATTGATCAAGTTACTGCCATGCTGAAGAGAAAGAAGTTTCACATGATGATTCCATGAAATTTCTGGTCCAACTAATCTGCACAATTAATAACTTATAATTCAACATTGCTTCATGTTCAACGAATTCAAATAAAAATGAAAACTTCTAGTTGTATAGAATTGTTATAGAATCATATACAATATTATGAGGGAAAAAAAATTAGTTTGAATTTTATTCGCATTATTTTTAGATTTTTTCTTCTCTTTTTCAAATTGTTATCAAAATTTATAATTTAAATCCAAAATATTTAAATATCACCGAATGTGAAAGAGTTGTGTCCAATCCAATAATTATGTAAAAAAGCTTAAAAAAAACATATACAATTCAACTTTATTGAATGCCATATTGGTTGCACAGATAAGAGGTGCTAAGTGTAATTCTTTTTTTCCTAATACACTGTCAACCGTAGTTTGGAAGATAATTAATTGAATACTTAACTTGTGTGCAATTTTAAACCTTATAAAAAGAATATTTGACATTGGTTTTCTATATATATATTTAGAGAAAATTGGTGAAAGTCTATCCCAAAAAGATATAAATCATTAAATTCAAAGTAAAATCTTGATTGGTAGTAAAGACAAATAGGAAAAGGTCACCGGAAAAAGTCACCAACAACGAAAAACGTGACAGTAACACTTAATTAATGTTTAAACATCTAAACATATATATATATATATATAAGTGTAATTTTCCTTCTACTTTATGATTTTTCAAACTCACATATTAATACATATGAACTGATTGGATTTTCCTGCAAAATAACTAATTTCTGCTTTGATCTAAGTTCAGTCTTCTTTTTTTTTTTTTGTCTTTTTCCTTCAGATTATTGGTCAGAACATGGAAAGAAAATACTCCTCTACCAATAAAAAGAGATAGACAATACCAATGGTATGAACTTGTATGCCAATTTCGATGAATTAAAAAAAAATATATATATATATATTTCATGATTTGTTACAGTTACTAATGAAAGGATTTATCACAGATGTAATCTCAGAACGTCGTGCTCGACAAAGCAATCGATATGCCAGATTTATACCGGAACAGCAAAAAGAATATATTAAAAATATTTTAAATAATAGAAAAAAAAAAACGCAATGGCCCAAACACATTGACAACACAATTTACTCTTTGGAAGGGCATGACGAGACAACTTCAACGAACGGTAAACATATAGAATTAATTATTATTTTCGACATCTTTTACTATAGACTTGATTCTAATGCCTGTAGTTTGTTTAATATATAAAAAACAGGTGATATATCATTGCAAATTGCTTGCTCACTAACACATGAATTACGTAAAATGGCACATTGTACCTTTTGTAAGGCTAAAAGGATTGAATATGAACCTCCGAGCTTTTGTTGCTGTAAAGGAGAAGTAGTTCTTGCAAGCCTCGAAGTTTCAAAATGTCTAAGAACCTTGTTCACTTCTCAAACTATAGAGGCTGTTGAATTTCGCAGACACATTCGAGCACATAATAGCATTTTATAAGACGCTAAAACTAGCTTCTAGACATACATACATATTTATCACAAAGCTACACAAGATGAATGATAAGGATCGCACATCTAAGAAGATTGTAGCAGAACAAGTACAAAATGACGAAGATTAATATGAAATGAAAAATAGAAATACAACAAATTTTCAAAGTTTAACCACAAAGAGTATCAAACTAGAGAAGGAATGAATTTTATAAAAATACTTTTATCTTTCAATTTCCTTTACTTAATTTATTTCAAAATAATAATAATATTACAATACTAGTTGGATGTTTTATTTATTCACGTTAAATAATAATAACATTACAATGTTAGTTCGGTATTTTATTTGTTCATCTTTTAATTACAAAATGATTTTTACATACATATACATAACAAAAGTGAAACAACTTGGTGACTTACATATTTAATAGTAATAAGTCCAACCATGTGATATGGATTACAATTATTTTATATGATTGTTTCAATCAATTTGTTGAATTTTAATACTTAAATGGAAATACAAATGCTCCCTTATACATAGGATGACACATTATTTTCTTGAATTGACAAAAAAAATGCTACATATGAAGGACATGGAGTTCGGTTCGACTCCTAATCCGAGCTACCAATTTTCAACCAAACAATACACTATTCCATAGAATCGACGTAGAGTCATATCCATACTTTGAATATCACCACACATACAACGCCTACGTAAAAATTACCATACATAAATTTGCGTGTTTTATGTTATTCATACTAGCCATTTACATGCGCGACGTGTGTAATTTAAACAATTTTTTTTATTAGATATATATATTGTCTAATAATATTAATTTCATTCTACAATTATTTTATTTAACTAAACACTATCTAAAAGTGTAAAAATATATCAACGATCAAATATTCAAAACTTCTAATACTTTGACTTTTTAGACTTTTAAACATAAATATTAAATATTAACCAAAAAAAAAAATCAAAATACTTTAAAAGGTTAAACTATTACAAAACTTAAAAATTTTAAAAAAAAATTACAAAGAGAAATATAAGAAAAATTACCACGTGCAACGCACGTGCACCTCTACTAGTAAAAAATATATATATATATATATTTGTGAAAATAGAAAATAATACCTTAAAAATATGTAGGGAAATTTATTCGAAAATCCTATTTTGGGAACTGTTGGACCATTTGGTCCCACATTTAATGTGTTTGATTGGCAAGTGCTAATAAGGTGGAAATTGTTACTCCTGAGTCCTTTTTGAAATGTGGATATATATTGGGTGGACGGATATACCCCCATTTGTTTATGGGGGAAGTTTGTTTACTTTTGGAATGTGTGATCCCACGTATTGGGGGAGAGGGTACACATACCATTTTCAAAGGGTTTTAGGGGGGGATTAAGGTTTTGGATCTTAGTTGTGTGTGGGTTGAGGGGGGATGTAGTAGAAGACGTGAACCTTATCTATTGTCAGCCGGTTCCCAGGTGTGCCACACTCCCCATTTTACGTTTTTTTCCGTCGCATGATGTGACAATGTTGGTTGTACAGCTATTTGTCACATTTAACATATCAAATACTGTAAAATGTGGTCCGTTTACATTGTGGAATGAAAGTTTTGTTAGTGTATTCAAACGTATTACCAGGTTTTGTTAATTTCAATTCACACACCATGCGATGAAGCTCTGTCATTATTTCACAATGTCCTTTTTACAGTAGTTCATATTTTTTCTAAACAAATGCATTGTCTCGTCAGATGGACTCATTTTTCATGCTTCTGTGTTGTTACCACTCCATTAATGTTGCATACAAACTTCAACCGCCATACAATTTCGACAAACTTGTTGATTTTGTATGTACCAAATATGATGGGTTGTTACCAGGGAAAGTACAATTGTTTTAGAAGATTCCGGGATATAACAATTTTGCGTTACAGAACGATGTCGACATGAGGAATATGATCTGTCTTGCCCGTTCATTCCGCTTACAACTTGTCAACGTGATCATCAAACAACAGTGTATTCAAGGGGATGTTTCCCCTGTTGACAGTCAATCCAACATGAGGGCCATATCTCCTAGCAGGGAAGGGTAGGAAACGAGTTAGACATTGACGACGATGTTGATTTGCTACCAACATTTTGTCTACACAATGAGAAGACATTCCTGTCGGCATCATGGGCATTCGGGTTCACTCACACATGCCAACATTTTGAAGGTAGAGCTTCGAATTTTTGTAAAGTATTACAAAAATATGCTATCGAATGCGGGTCCCAGTTCAAGTACCTCAAAAATGACTCCATCTGCATAACGACTTTTTGCGCAATGAAAGACACTAAAGGTTGTAATTGGTCTGCCCATGGTCGGAAGTTGGAAGCAAATGGATTTTTTTTTACCTTTGCAAGTGGAATAGTGAACACATTTGCGTTGCTATACGTACTTCATAAAACCCTCTTGTTGGGTCGGATTTAGTGTCCAACATTATTGCCTAATAAGTCCGCGATAGGTCACTTATCCGATCCATTGACGTCATTATGGATTTCAAACAAGATTATGATCTGGAAATTACCTACCGTGTCACATGGCTAGGTGTCGACAAAGCTAGAGGCGAACTCTTTGGTGCCCATTCAATTTCGTTCGATCAGTTGCGTTGGTGATGCTGTCATGAAACACAATCCTAACAGTTACATCAATATTGAATACAATGATCGAACATGCCAGTTCACATGCTACTTCATATCATCCAAAGCATGTATTGATGGGTTTAACCATTGTCGCCCATTGCTTTTCCTCGACGCTACTTTCCTTAAAGGAAGGTTCAAAGGATTCCCACTTGCGGCCATTGCAAAGGACGGAAACCAAGGTTAGCACACCAAATTTACAACTCCCCACACATCATTACAATTTGAACTTAACATGTCTTCAACAAATACACACATACTCCACTGCCACACCATCTCCCACACAGCATATACACTACATGATACCCCATGATTTATATTCACTCATATCATTGTGTGTAGGATTGTTCCCACTAGCTTACGCAGTTGTCGATTATGAAAATACTGCAAACTGGGCATGGTTCCTCAGCCATCTTGCCCAGATGGTTAACGTGGAAAGACAAACGTGGAAAGACAAATCACATTAATCTCATATCAAAATTTAGGTTTACTTGTGGCCATGCCAACCGTTTTCCCAAATCCGAAACATGCGTTCTGCCTCCAACATTTACAAAGGAACCTCAGGGACAAGTTACGGTATTAGATTCTAGATTTTTGTGCGGCAAAGGATTCCTCAGCTCTACACAAGGAAGTAAAATGAAAACACAACTCTCTTTCCTTCCCTTGAAGATTGAGATCAAAAGGTTGCTTATCCAGCTTAAGCTGAATACTATCCAACTCCTCCCTAGTAACAGAACCCCTAATAGAGACATCACTAAAATGCTTCTTATTCAAGGCCTTAAGCTTGGGTTTGAGAGCTCGAACCAAAGGAATAAAGTCCTGATGCTCAGCCCAAACATTGAAAAATTTAAAAGGCTTAGGCACTTTTATGACTTGAGTGTCCATGATCACAATACAAGGAGAGTGATCAGATGTACCAAAAAGGTGAAAATATGCATAAGACTTAGAAAACACACTCATCCATTTATCATTAACCAAAGCTCTATCTATTTTAGAAGCAATATAAACCCTGCTTATGGGCCCAGCAATAGACATGATGATATCTCTCTCTGATATATATATATATATTGATTATTTTTATAACTTTATAATTTGCAAAACTTGATATTGGACACAAGTGTGATGCATATATAGAAAAGATGGTTGTAACCATCATCTAAGCAATTGCATAAGGTTAATTTGTATATGGGCAAATGCGTGACATAGCTTCAAAACATGTCCTGAATTATGTGCTTTATATAATATATATATATATAATATATATATTGTTTTAAAATATAGAAGCAGAGCGAGAGAAAGAACAAAAACAGGTTCAAGAAAGTACTAGCCTTATAAGGTCTTCCAAACTCAGACAAAAACACAAACGCATGTATGCATATTAAAGATTTATTTGCATAAAGGTAATTTGGATATGAGAAGATGCGTGTCACAGCTTCAAAACATGTTTTGAATTGTGTATTTTATATAATGGAATATATATATATAGTTTTAAAATATAGAAACAGAGTAAGAGAAACAACAAAACATACTCATAATGGTTCAGAGTAGAAGCATCACATAGAAAAATGAGATTTCTATATATCTAAGAAAAGATAGAAAAATAAAGATATGCATCCAGTTAAAAATTCAACATGCTTGACAGTTCCCATTTACAAAATATCTAAAAAGAAGACCAAAGCCCTCAAAAAGGAATATTACTTACGAGTCTTAACTATTAACAACCTTAGTTAGAACACTAACCAACCAAACCCATTTCCAAGGGAAAGAAGAACCATCATCACTAAGCAAAGCTGCATAAAAAGACCTCAATTTGTTCCCATGTATTCCTAGCTAGACTGACTTTGAGCCCTAAACACCTATACATACTACAGTACATATGAAATTAAAAGATAGCATCTCAACAGTAGCCTATCAATTTAAACCAGCTCAGAGTAATAATTAGCCTCTCAATGTCTAATTTCCAAACTTCCCCATACAAACTTACAGGAATAGGTGGATAAATTGTGTGGGCAATAGCAAAGATGATTTTTTTTTTTTTAATTAGAAAGCTAATGTCTTTGGTCTCATAAGTCATAACCACTTCATTTTATCTTTGTAATGCATATGAAGGCTTAGGAAATAGATTATAAATAACTGAGAAATTAACCACGATCTGTCATGCTCGTGCAGCAGGTAAAAAATCAATAAATTTGCTAATTTGATATTGCCATAATCCATGACCAACCCTAACCCAAAAACAAGTTTCATATTGTGCCCAAAAAATACATCTAACATATAAGCTAGCAGACACACAACACATATATTTCAATCACTCCAACCTAATTTCCTTTACTAATCCTTTTATTTTCCTACAGTTTCTTAGCAACCAAAAGGTGGGTAAAATACATTTCAGAACAAAACAATCAATATAGTGATAAATAACCATACAACATGCCAAAAACATAAAAAAATAAAAAAATTTAAATGGGTATGACTCACTTCGATTGGCAATTAATTTCAGTTTTTTTTTTAAAAAAAAAAGAAAAACAGAATTTTTAATTTTCTACGAATTTATGATTAATAAAAAAATTCCTGAGGTAATCACCAATTTTCTGCTATTCTGCAATTTGTTTTTTTGAAAATTCATGATATTGTCTTTAACTCAAGGGCTGAGTTTTTCTAGTCTCATGGATTGATATCTGATTTGTCCTACAAATTCTTCACTTCCTCTTGTAACTATTCTCGCTATATAAGCAGAGAAACTAATTGAATAAAATGGAGTGAATGTAAGTGAAAGAAAGAGAGAGAGAGGATTTCTAATTTGAACATACCTCAAGAATCGAATATTCGATTTTTCCCAGATCGAAGAGAAGAGAAGAACGAAACCCTTCCCCTTCAAATCCTCGATCGTTGCCATCGCCGAAACAGTCTCACCGCCGAAGGGAGCGCACCATTCCAGATCGAAATCTCATGCTGCTGAACTAGTCTCCCTTTCAAGCCTTTCTCTTCTCCCTCTCTTCTAGGTTATCTGATTTAGAACCTAACTAGAAGACAAACAGTGTGTATTTTGATTTAGAACATAATTAGAAGACAAACAGTGTGTATTTTGATATTTAAAAAAATTCTGCTGCTTAATTTTTGGTCATTGGCGCCAGATCCTATTTTATTTGGCGCTTAATTTGTTTGGATCATACCATTCACAACATAAATTGTGCGTCGTGAAAAATGAAGTATGTTTAACGGCTGACATACATGTGTCGTGTATAGTTCATGTATTAACGGCATGTCATTTGCATGTCATAGAAAGTTTTATTATTCATGGCTAACATTGCACATCGTAAAAAAATCATCATTATTAGCATTCACGGCATATGCAATAGACACGCCGTGGTTAGAAAATTATTTACGGCATGCAAAAAAAGAAAGTAGTAAAAATGAGAAACCATAACATGCATTTACTGTATGTCGTTGATGTGAACCTGTAAAAACTCAGTTTTGTTGTAGTGACAATATATAACACATTAATGGAAAAACAATTAACTCCTGCATTCATATTGTTCCATGCCATCCAACGAATGTATGTTTTCAATTATTGTCGACCACATACTAATTTCATAAGCCGTTCAACATAATCACAAAACAAGTCACCGTAACTAAACATCAAATTTCATTCACATAAACCTAAAAGCAAAAACTAATTTTGTCCCAAGTACTTACATATGACTGTAGACTTATCATGAAATAAAATACTAATTACGAAACCAAACACCATACACCAAAACAGATGTGATAGTATTTTCAATTCAAGCCATTACTCGAACCCGACCTACTGGCCATTCCACACTCCGAATCATTTACAAACATCTTCACCATGTTAGCTCTTAATATGCTGTAGTTGCCTTCTTGCAATGACTGGCCCATTTCAATGTGATGCACGTGCTGCCTCATTATCGCACACACAATGATTGCACAATCCAATCTGTGTCAATTAACACACAAAACAAGGAATCGTCACCAATATATTTTACCAAGCAAATTACCGTCACATCATATGCACCCGCTTACATTGAACTTATGTTTCCAGTCGTAGTTGAGGACAGTCTTCTACTAACTCCAGTGGTACGTCAAAGTCTTGCGTGGCCACCACATCATCTATACCACGAGTAGGCAAAGACTGCTGCTGCACTTCAGTCATAATGTTTTTCTGCAAAAAAACAAAACACATCACATTAGTCCATACCATAACACCTTTACATCATTCAGTAACTTAGTTAACCCACCACATGCTTACCTGGTTCATTACTTCGGCATAATGTGCTCCCCTGTATCGTTCCTCGCCCTTATTGAATTGAAATGCCTCAAGCTTCCAATTTTTGTGTTGTACACGACAAGCGTCCAATGGGACAACTGACAAATAGGGAAATGAATGTACTGAGCACCTTTTGCAGCAGTCAAGTTACTCATCATGTTGTTATTATGTGTAGACAAGTTGTCATTCTTCATCATATCCTACACAACACAAACCATTTCACACCCAGTTGCAACACATACACAACATTACAAACAACCAATGACACACAACATACTAACCAAACATATGTTGTTGGAAAAAAAAAGAAAGAATTCTCTGGGAACTCTTTCCCTGCATTCAATTTATGTTGCTTATCAAAAAATACCTCCGCATACACATCAATAAGCTGCCATCATCCAAGTTCATTACAAACCAAACACAGTTACCACGTTACACAACACACACACACACACACACACACACACACACACAAAAATAAATACAACTTGAAAACAAACCAAATACCATACATACAGCCATTAGAACTTACATTTCCCTACACACCACCTTGCTAGACAATAGATCTCACATCTGAGAAATATACAACATTACTATCCGCCTGTCCGACCCACATTACAGCCCTACACACACATCCATCACAACACCATAACCATACCACATGTTATTTACCTAACAAAACCAACAAACCATTTACAACAAAAACAAAAACAAAAATGAAATACAAAAAACACAACTAAAAAAGAAACCCACTCACCCATCACCATATCGGTCATACGCGGAACTAATAATGTCCTTCTTCCTCTCCGTCATCATCTTCCACATTGTATGCCGGTTGTTTATCCTAAAACCAAAAAATTTGCCTACTACCCCACCAGCAACGTCCACATCAATCACATTTTCACATATTGCATTCGCCCCACCATTACCAGTAACACTTGCAATCAACATACCTCCCACACTATCCTCCTTTCGCCTCCGCACACCCAAATCTCGATATTCAAATTATGGCAGTTGTAAATTCTTCCTAACCTTTGCTTTAATATTACGCACGAACGAGTTTGGCCCGCCAATCGTACGTCCACCTTTCGCCTTCACCGGGCTAACAAGTACCACTTCAAGTTCTGTACACTCAACAATGCTGTGGGACGCCACTGGGGAGGCATCCAAAACAATGTCCACACATGTTATAGTGCAACATTGTTGCCCACCATGTTCATTGCGCCCACAACCGCTCCCTTCACCCAGAACACCCTCACGTCCCATACCCACTCCATTAAACCGCTGTGTGACATTGTGCACTGCTTGATCCGCCAACTATACTTCTAGAATAGATACAATTTTTCTCAACTTAGCGTCCTCCACTTCGAATCTCCTATTCTCCTCATCTTTTAACCTCAATACACTCTCAAACCCTCCAACCAGGTGTACTGCTTGCATCTTATTCTTTCTCTTCAAATCAGTAACTTCTTCCTCCAACTTTGAAATAATCTCATCTTTGTCAATAGTGCGCATTACAGACTCACGACCGCTCGTCGCTACTCGATCACAACCGATTAATCGGTCATACAACTTGCCAACGAGTTTCGACGTGCCTACTGCGGCACCTAACTGCTCCTCAATACAAAACACTTTTGGGTTTAGCGGGCTGCCTTTTCTATACAGCTTCGGTGTTGCAGGCATATCACCGCCTTCTTCACTACTCCCGCTACATCCATCAGCAACCCCTTTACCAACCTCTCGACCCACCTTATACACTTTTGCCTCAGTTTGGGCAACTGCATGACGACCACCTTCATCGACAGTCAGATCCACACGATCTTCTGCACCCATACCATTCCCTCTCAAAATACTAATTTCGTGATCATCAGCAACAAGCTTACCTAGCTTCACCTGCACACAACATATATGTTAGAGCAACATATCCATCTCGCTACACAACTAATCGGTTATAATATGGTTGAATAATACAATACCGTAAAATTGACGGATCCCGCCAACTTCACACCACATACACTAGCTAGCAGTTTAACAACATTCCACTTCAGAAACCTTGGGAACATGTGTGCAGATTTGGCTTTCACCACGGATATATGTTCACATAACCAATACTACAAAACCGTTAAAAAAAAAAAAGACAATACACCACACATAAGTACGAATACATCGTTGCGTGACCCCAACAACAAGGGAAAAAAAAAACAGCACGAAAGTAATACCAATAACAAATTATTTAATACACTTACCAGCAAAGTAATAACACATCCGGTCACTTTTATGCGGTGTCTGATGGAAATCCCTCACAGAACAGATCAACATACTACGTACCACCCTTGTCCAATCCTACAACTTCATGGCATCCAGGTTGTACACATACTTGATAAATGTCCAGCTTACAGTTTCTCTAGAAGTCGAAAAAAATAACTTCACACAAACATACAAGCAAAGCAATTTCACGGTGTCCTTGAAATCCGTCGTTGTATTCCTTACTGTCGCATCCACCAACAAGTCCCTAATACGTTTCATCATAATATGAGTCATACCACGACACCTTTGTTGCACAAAATCTGATGCAAGTCTAGGGCGTGGCGTTAAATCCAAAAACGCTTCTCCACATTGCAAACCAAACAACAGCCTCACATGCTCATCGATAAACTCAACACTACAACCACCAATCACAAACATTCTGGTGCATACGCTGTATGACTGTATAATGGTCAACACCAACTCGTCACATTTTCTAAACTCGGTGTGGTCCAGCTGATTTACAAGTATGGCCTCGAACATTAACCAGAATGGCATTTTTCGCAAATGGACGAGGTGCATATCCTTTAACTTAATCGCGTAAACCATTTTAACAATGCTTGCGATGTTGGAACGAAAATTGAGTGTCTGTTTCGGACGCTTATTAACACCACCGCCTTGGCCCACACTACTTGGCGGTACGAACAGGTTGCGCCCTTGAAGTCTACCCTCAACCTTCTTCGATATCGTTATCCCATCTGTCTCTTTCCATTTATGCTTACATGATCGCGTCCACGAACTCGCCAATCTGCCACCTTTTGCATTAACAACCATCACACAGTCAAACACAAAAACAATGCCATACACACTACCAAACTTTAACCAACAACCATATGACAATGTCACTGCATCCGTAACCTAAAATCGACAATCAACCTCATAACCAACATTACAACGTTACAGCGTGAACTAACACAGACCGTCGTCGCAACAACAACGCATCAAAATTCCAAACCCCCACACACACCCTACCAATTCTCAGCCACACACACCTACTTGTTAACAAACACAACAAACTCCTCCCTTGCAACATTATTCTATCACACAACGCACCACTTTCTACGTCAAATCCGAACCCCACAACATGCGAAATTGTAAACAATATTCACAAACTCACATAAAACAACCACACGCATGGCTACCCCACACAAACAAACAAACAAACACATACACGTGATCAACAACACAACAAATGCCACCAACATTACCCTCCTTACCCCACACCCCCTTTTGACTCACATTATTATAAAAAGGAAACCCCACAATAAACCCCCACGTGTTTATGTGAAAACCCCTAATACTACCCCACACCCCTACCGCTCCACGCTGTCATTACAAAAAAACCCACACACGTATGTCTCTTGAAACTATCCCCAATGCGAACATAAACACACACAGTCAATAACAATTACCCCGACACATCAAACCCTCAAAGTTAAAAAATGGCACACACATCACAATGGCACAAAAACAACACAGTGTTAAATAGAAAAGACAACCACAACATTTTTCAATCGGAAAAGAAAATACTTACGGTCGCCAGACATTCTTAAACAGTCCGTTCTCACCGATAGTGGTCCACCACCCCATGCACAAAGCTTCACAGCAAAAAACAACAACAACCCACAAAATAGCAAGGGTTCCACCCCAGAACAGCCTCAAACCCGCAATACACCCAACCTATTCACGATCCCACACTAGAATTGCTAATTACTTTCCCAAATCCTCAACGACAGATGAAATCACGAACTTGTTTTCAAATTTCAAACTTGGAAAACGCCAATCAACCAATCTTAGGGTTTCGTCTATTATGTTATCACTTTCCGATTCAGATTTGGGAATTAACCCTTACAAAATGCAAGGTTATGCGAGACGGGTCAAACTATTCGAGCTTAACCGGCCCACACAAATTGTCGGTTCCACTACACAACGGATATGGTAAACAGATACACAAATTTCACGCATTCATGATGTCACACACCCCACCACATATGACATTCGCCTACTCACACCCCACCACATTAGTCCAAACATAATCAAACAAATAATAAATTAATAGTACGCTTTTTTAGGTGATGTGAAACGCACACACACCCTTGTTCCCATAATTTACCACATCATGCATTACAACTAGGCATGGGGACTACACGGTTACCACGAAAACATTTAAGACTATATGGATCAAACGATCAAGAAATGGGATTTATTGGTGAATTCCCCAAATATGTATGCGTGGTCCCATGCCTATTATAGACAAATAATACATATTTTTTCAATTACTAGTTATTGAAAATTGTAAAAGTAATGAATTATAATTCGAAAAAATGTCCAAAATTTGCAAAGTTCAAACTGCCAAACTAATCGCATCCATCCATCAATCTGCACTGCCGGTTCAATCTGCATCCGCCAAATCGGTAGACGGATGCAGATTGATTTTTTCTAATCCGCCTAATTTCAAATAGATGGCAGATGGAATATCACTTGACCCAACCTAATCCGCGACCACCCCTAATACAAGTATGCCATCAATACGGACTATGAATATATGCATTGCCTATATTTAAAATTTTCAAAATGAGGGTGTTTAATAAACACCCCAACAAAGCATAGTGCCGCCAATGTTTATGATCATAGAATATGTTCTCACAATATATTAATATTTAAAAATTATCAACATGCTATTTTGAATCTGCCAAAATATTTGAACTAACCTGTAAGTCTCATTAATTTTTTTTTTTTTTTTTAAATATAGTAGATCATTGATATATTACACACAATGTTTTTTTTGTATTGATAGACATAAAAGATAATATAAAATATATCCACTAGCAAATATCATTTTTTGAAAAAAGAAAAAAAAAAAAAAAAGAGAGAGAGAGAGAAAAGAAGTACACATCATCAATGGCCAGAATTTACATTTGTAAAAGAAATAAATCCTATGTATAGAGACTGGTTTTGTGATTAATGGGACTAATAAAAAATACTTGAAAGATGCAAAGATCTTGATGCCTAACCCTCTTTTGATGTTGAGTGATGATAGAGAGCCATATATATAGTTTAGATTTATTTTTTTTTTGAGAAAATATATAAGTTAGATGTTATTGCATAAATTAATGAACACAATAAATTTTCCAAGAGCATTTGAAACGTATTTCACTATATTTAAGAAGTACCCTGTATCTAGCTTAGGTAATAAATAATCATATAACACTACATGCACCTTATTACATTTTTTTTTTTTTTGGTGTGTCATATATTTTTGTGATAAATATTACATATATGTATATATATATTTTATAGTAGTTATGACCATTTGTGGTTGAGAAATGAAGTTACGCATTTTGTAGTTGTGTTATGTATTTTTGTGGTAATGTTACATATTTTGTTATCCAAATATTTTTCAACCACAAAATATGTAATAATATCACAAAATATGTAATATTATTACAAAAACGCGTACTTTCAATTCTCAACCACAAATTATCATAACTCATACTAAAAAAAATATAACATGTAGCAACAAAATACATAACACACCACAAAAATATATAACAGGATACATCCCATATATACATGTACACAGATTTATTGCAGTGGTTTGATTCAAAAGTAATATGTTATTATCAAGAAAGTAGTTTTATTCTTTTTAGAAAATGTTATATAAATTAATAAATTAAAAAAGAATTAAATTATTAGCTGATATAATAATGAAAATTTAAAATTTAAGGCATGCATTTTAATGATGTTGGTGTTACATCAATAAGTATACACTACAAAAAAAAACACCTTTGGCGACTAAATTTTTAGTCGCCAAAGGTCGAATTTTAGTCGCCAAATGTCAGAAATCCACTTTCCCCGACTAAAAGTTTTAGTCGCCCATTTTGTCGCCAAAACATGGTCGCGGATGCTTTTGGCGACTAAAAATCTGTTAGTCGCGAAAGGTCAGCTCTTCAGCGACTAAACCATTAGTCGCCAATAGTCAAATTCAGTTTTTGGAATTTAACCTTTGGCGACTAAACAATTTGTCGCCAATAATTAATTATTTATTTTATTATTTTAACCTTTGGCGACTAAAGATTTTGGTCGCCGAAAGCCTTTGAAAAAAAAAATTTTTTTTGCTCCGCGCGGTGCCTACCAAGTTTCGAACCTATGACCATCCACTTCCTATGTTTGTTAACCTTCAGCAACACTCTTTTCCCCACTATGCCACTACACTCTCACGCGATTATTATTGCAACAAATATTATTTATATACTAAATTTTCCGGTTTTAGTACAAACTCTACATATAAATAATTATTTTTATTTAATGTTATTTAATGTATTTAATAAAGTATTTACTAAAAAAAAATCTGAGAGGACTTTTGGCGACTAAATATGAATTTTAGTCGCCATTTATATGCTTTTTGGCTACCAAATTCTATTTTGTCGCTAAAAACGTGAGTTTCCGCCCAGAATAACTACAATCGGCGACTAAACTCTTTTTTTGTCGCCAAAAGCTCGAGTTTTGCCGACTAAAATCATTTTTAGTCGCCACTTGTCCAGGTTTTAGCTACTAAAATTGTGTTTGTCGGTATAACACCTCTATTCGGCGACTAAAGGTTTTTTTAGTCGCGAAAACCTATAGATTTGGCGACTAAATGGTTTTTGTCTCCAAAAACCGTGCCTTTTAGCTACTACAATTTTTTCAGTCGCTAAAACTACTACATTCGGCGACTAAACCCACTTTTAGTCGCTAAAAGGTCTATATTCGGCGACTAAAGTAGTTTAGTCGGCAAAAGTTCTCAGCTTTGGCGACTAAACTGATTTTAGTCGCCATTTCCACTACTTTCAGCGACGAAAACCGTTTTTTTAGTCGCCAATTGTGCATTTTCTTGTAGTGATAAAGAAATTGAAATATATTTTAATTTGCAAAGCATTATTTGTTTTGGGCGGTAATTACAAGAAAAGTCATAGAGTTTGATTATTGTAACAAAACAAACCCTCAAATTTTAATTTTTTTAATTTAAAAATTAATCTTTTGATTTGTCTTCAATTTACATCATTTGTCTATTTTCGTTAAGTAAAATCAATAAAAAATATTTTAATTATTAAAGTGAATGTAAGTTATATAAAATATCTAAAATATTAATTTTTCTATTAGTTTTACTTAACCAAATAGGTAGATAGCTTAGATTGAAAACAAATAAAAATATTAGAGTTTAAATTAATAAAATTAAAAATTTAGAATTTATTTTATTATAAGAGTGAAACTCTAAAAAAAAAAAAATTGTAATTATTTATTTTATTTTATTTTTTTTAAAAGGGAAGGTGCATTGATGATTTGACGGAGATGAGAGATTTGCATGTGACAAGCCTTCGACAGAGAGGAGAGATTTTTTTTTATCCACCAAAAAAAATATATATATATATTCAATTTGTTTTAATGAAAATTGAAATTTTCATTTATACGAATTTTAAAAGTGTCAAATGTTTAAAAAAATGAAATTTCCAGTGACACCTAGCTTGTAATTATTTTTTTTTATTAACCTCTCTCCAAGCTTAGTAAAAATATAATAAGTCTCGTAACGTTAAGCTTTTTTGAGATTTTAATTTATATGACAATTAGCTCCATTTTTATTAATAATTTATTAATTTATATGGATGAAAAATAATATTGTCATATCTTTCACGCAAAATTGTATACTTTACATTGTTTATATTTATGTTTTTTATCCCATTTGTATTAGTTTCGGTTTATTTAACTTTACTATAAAAAAAAAAAAAAATCGATGTAATTATATTACAGCTATGAGATTTTTTTTTTTTTTTAAATTTCAGAAAATGTCAATAAAAACAAATCACAAGCTTGTCTTTTATGACTCGCCTTTAATTCTTTTTTTAATTTAAGTTATTGCCCAAATTTGTTAGAAACACTCACTCACCCCCATTCAATTATTCAAGCTGGACATAAAAGCATTCAGGTTAATTGTCAATAATACATGGTTGGTTGGCGGAAAAAAAAGAAAAAAAGAAAAAAAAAGAGTAGTAGTTGATCGTTTGAATGTTCAATCCAACGCTCGAACGATAGTGAAATGTTGAACGTACAAATAAGTTTTGGGCTTAACTTTTGAACTTTCAATTCTAATGTTTGCAACTTAGCCATCATTCCTAAAATGGAAAGGGTGTAACGGTTCAACAATACATCTTAAGAATAGAGTGATGTGAATGCAATTTTTTTAAAATTATCAATTGCTGCCAAAAAAAAAAAAAAAGAAAGTTGAGAGAATCACTCAACAGTTGATAGAGAAAAAAAACACACACACACACAAATATGGATGGGTTGAGTAATTCTCAACCCACTATGTTCTTGTAATTTTTTTTTTTTTTTTGATTCTACTGTTGAGTAATTCTCCTATAAAAGTTCTATAGAAGCCAAACCAGGTGTATTGGTCGTTGACTGGGCGTATCGGCCATGATCAACCATGAAACCAAATGTATTGTGGACCAATTGAAGCGAGCAAAAACTAAGAAAAGAATTCATGTCAAACAAATGGGCCGTGGTAACCCTTGTCTAGGATAATGAATCTAGATTGGATGATAGGCGAGTTGTGGGCCGAACAGAACTTGCGCCTCGATAATGGGTTGGGGTGTAGCGGGATGAGACCACAAGTTCAGGCCGAGCTATCTAACCTTGAGTTCGGCCGTAAGTTGGGCTAAGCCAAGATAGGTCACACTAGGGACCGAGCTAAAGATATTTGTCGAACTAGCATGCAGAAGGCTATTGAAATGGCGAGAAAAAGAGTTGGCCGAGCTATGAAGGAACAAATGTGGATCGGCCTAACGTGCAAAGAGTTGGTCAAGCTATGAAGAAACAAACGTGGACTGGTCTAACATGCAAAGAGATGTCGAGTTATGAGGCTATGAGGCGGCTAGCAGAGCCGACCAGAGTTGGCTTGGCATCAGAGCACTGACTGGTACGGTTGAGGATAGTTGAACTGGGATTTGGTTACAAATGGTAGCCCTGTATGGGTGTGCCACGTGGCCCAATTGAGTGAAGGTCCGGAAGACCGCTCAAAGTATGTGTCATGACCCGAACCCGCCCCTAGAGGTTCGGATCATAACCGGCCAGTAATCATGAGATTACCTACGGCCTCAGACATAAATCATATAATATTTAATCATATGGGGCCAGTAGTGGAAGCAGAATTATAAAATTTTACCCAATTAGCTGTGCATAAATGGCATAAACAAAACATCTCATATATTAATAACTCACACTTATATATACATAATAAGATTCCATGCGTCCAAGATCTTTCAAACATCATTGACATTCAAAACCAGAACTTATATGCATATATATAGGGTCAAACATAACCAATAAAAGAAAGCAGAATTCAAAAAACAAAAGAACAAAAGCCTTGCTCGCGAAGCGCTCATAACAAACTTAACAAAACTTGGTATCCTTCACAGGTTCACTAAGGCTGGGGCTAGACATCTTGTTGCTCACCTACATATATATCTATAACGGAGTGAATAAAAGCCCACTGAATAACATCAGAGTAAAGGGTTTATGTGAATGAGTTCTAGTAATTGACATAAGCACTTCTATATCATAAGCATTACACAACAGAATGACCTCGGGTCCAACAGATAGCAGAACGACTTTGGGTCCAACAGATGTACAGAATGGAATTGATCATATCATAATAGAACGACCTCGGGTCCAATCACTTACAATTGTATAATGACCATTCAGCCAACTCATAACAAATGATCAGACTTATCAAATGTTCAGAATGACCTTGGGTCTATCTTATCAAATGTAGAGAATGACATTAGGTCCATTTCAATTACATAGAACGACCTTGGGTCCAATTCAAGTATACAGAATGACCTTGAGTCTATTATACACATTCGTGTGACATCAATTGCATTTATATATATCATATTGATCAGACAGATAGAAACTCATTTACGCTTGCAAAATCTCTATTTCGGAAAAGCTTACCACATAAGGACATTCAGAAAATAGAATAGGTAGGAAAATATTTTTACTAAGATATTACTCACAGTGATTTGGTTGCTGATTCATCCTCGCGGATGATCCTACACAATTCATAAACGTACAAATGTTGAATTACATTACTTAGCCAGATGGTTCTTTAACGTATTCAATTGTCTTAGGCTTCATTCTAACCCTTTAATTCATTTAGGATGTTCAATTCCTGCCGAAGAATGTTCAGAATAGAATGAGAATGCACATTCGATCAGAATATGCCTTTTCAAACTTTGTTAAAACAAAGCATTTCGCTCGAGCGCAACATTGGTCGCTCGAGCAGACCACTTGGTCTGCAAAGGTATTGGACGGTCCAAATCTAGATTCGATGTTTGCTCGAGCCAGGTTGCAAAATAAAAGGTGGTCATTCGAGCAGTAACTTGGTCACTCAAGCAAACTGCAATTGTCTGCAAAAATACTAGATGCATGAAATGTGCACTCGAGCGATGAGACAGAATTTTGGAAATTCCATAATAGAGTTGAGCTTCAAAACTTATAGTTTCAAATCAATTTCTTGCTTGGCTTAACAAAACTTTGAAACACTTAGAAAATCTTCCAAAAACATGAATACAATGCCAATTTTTAAAAAATCAAAGCTCAAGGCTTCAAGAATTCTTCAAATAAAACCCAAATCTTCATGCATGTTGATTTTAATTTCAAATTCTATTCCAAAGCTTCATAAACATGAAATTTACTTTCAAAACCTTGCAATTCATGAATGCTTGTACAATTCATCTTCCAAATTCAACATGGATGAGATAATTATGCTAAAAAATGGTGAAACTCAACCAAACTATGCACGCATGTATGAATTGCCTCTAAATTCAACAATCTTAGCTTAATTCTTGTACTTAATCACATAATTCTCTTGAATTCACATATGAAATAACTTAGCTTCGTGAATTAGGGTTCAAAAGCTTACCTAGCATCTGTAATTGAGCTCAATTTAGCAAATTCTTGAGCTTCTACTTCACAATTCATAAGCGTCTTTGTCAATTCTTCAAGTTCAAGCTCTTCTCTCTCTACAAATTGAGTTCTCTCTCTCTAAAGCTCTCTATCTCAGAATTTTTTAGCTCAATTTATGATTAAGGGCTTCATGCTTGTAATTACAACATATATATACTTGAGGATTAGATTAGGATGTTAATCAAGGCTTAAGATTAACTAAATACACTTAGTTCTAATTAGTTTAATCTAATTAATTTAGACTGAGTCAAATTTTAATCAAACTTTCTAATAGTCTCTAAAAATTATGTTGATCACAATAAATTGACCAATTTCAATTTCTGATGCCATTAAGGCCTTCAATTTTCAGATCAAAGCAAAATTCTTAACAGATTTTCTTACGATCAACAGATATAAAGTCAAAAACATATTAATGACATATTTATCACTTAAATTCACACTTAGCACATAAGCACATGCACAATTAAGGAATTAAAACTGTAATACCAAACGGGGTTGTCACAATCTTCTCTCATTCTAGAAGTTTGGTCCTTCAAATTTATGTTACCTTGACTCAAAAACATCTCGTGGTACCTTTGCCTCATTTCATCTTATTTTTTCCAAGTCACTTCCATGCTATAGTGTTCCTTCCATTTCACTTTTACCATAGGAATCGATTTGTTCCTCAACTACTTGACTTGTCAATCAATAAATTGAATCGGTTTCTCTTCATACTCCATATTTTCATCGAGGGCTGTTCGGTGATGATCAATGACATGGAATGGATCTCGGAGATAGCCCCTCAACATCGACGCATGAAACACATTGTGTATTTGTTCCATTCCCGGTGGTATAGTAACTCGGTATGAAACCGGACCAAGCCTTTCTAGAATCTGAACTGGCTCAATGTATCAAGGTGATAATTTGCCTTTCTTGCTAAACCTCGATTGACCCTTCATCGGAATTACCCTTATGAACACGTGGTCACCTATTTCATACTCAAGAGCCCTTTTTCTATGATTCACATAACTTTTATATCGGGTTTGTGCTATTTTGAGCCTTTGTTTAATGACTTTAATCTTTTCAGTGGTTGTTTGCACAATTTGAAGTCCAAACAAGTCCCTGTCCCCAACTTCAGTCCAACATATTAGAGATCTACATTTTCTGCTATACAAGGCTTCATATGGTGCCATGCCAATACTAGAGTGGAAACTATTATTGTGTGCAAATTTTGCCAGTGGCAAATAAGTTTCCTAGCTCCCTTGAAAGTCTAGGGCACACATTCGGAGTATATCTTCTAAAGTCTAAATAGTTCTTTCTGATTGCCTGTCAGTTTGTGGATGGAATACGGTACTAAACCTCAATTTTGTTCCCATTGCTCTTTGAAGACTTTTCCAGAATCTAGACACAAATTTTGGGTCTCTATCTGAAACAATGGATACCGATACTCCATGTAAATGAATAATTTCATCAATGTAAATTGTGGCCAATCTATACGCATCATAGCCAGTTCTTACAAGTAGAAAATGTGCAAATTTAGTCAACCTATTTATAATAACCCAGATCAAGTTCATATCTCTCGATGTTCAAGGTAGACCAACAATGAAGTCCATAGTTATGTGCTCCCATTTCCATTCCGGAATAGGGAGCGGTTGAAGTAATGCCGCTGGCTTTTGATGTTCAGTTTTGACTTGCTGCCATTGAAGGCACTTTGACACATATTTTGCAATTTCCTTCTTCAAGCTAGGCCACCAATAGCTTTGCTTTAGATCCTGATACATTTTGTCGTTGCCCGGATGCATTACAAATTTGAATTTGTGAGCTTTTCCAAAATTCTCTTCGTCAAGTCAGGAGTGTTAGGGACACACAATCTTCCTTGAAATCTCAACACTTCATTTTCAACACTAAATCCTAGTTTTGGATTTGATTCAAATTCATCAATCACTTTCTTGAGGAACTCATCCTCCATTTGCCTTTGTTTAATCTTGTCAATGATTGCCAGTTGAGCTAAAATACCGGCTATCAACCTGCACTGATCATGTAACACCACTTCGATCTTAGTTCTCTCTAAGTCTTTCAATATCTCTTTCTGTTCAGTTAGCAACACATACCAAATTCCCCGTTGATTTTCTACTCAAAGCATCAACTACGGCATTGGCTTTATCAGGATGATACTGAATTTGAAGATCATAATCTTTTATCAGCTCGAGCCATCTTCTCTGTCGCATATTTAGTTCATTCTAAGTGAAAAAGTACTTCAGACTCTTGTGATCAGTATAGACTTCACATTTTGCTCTATATAGATAGTGACGCCAAATCTTCAATGCAAACACAACTACAGCTAACTCTACGTCATGAGTCGGATAGTTCTTTTCATGAGGTTTCAGTTGTCGAGACACATAGGCTATCACCTTACCATTCTGCATTAAAACATAACCCAGACCCTTGTAAGAAGTATCACTATAAATCACAAAATTTTCTATACCTAAGGGCAATGTCAAAATCGGTGATGTAGTTAGTCTCGTTTTCAATTCTTGAAATGCAGATTCCCTTTCATTAATCCATTCAAATGGTTGTCCCTTTCGAGTAAGTTGGGTAAGTGGTAGAGCTATTTTTAAAAAATCTTTCACAAATCTTCTGTAATACCCAGTCGATCCCATAAAGTTTCGGACATCCGTCACATTCATCGATGTAGGCTAATTCACCACTGCCTCAACCTTTTGTGGGTCTACTGAAATTCCATGTCTGTTAATCACATGCCCTAGAAACACAACTTCATCTACCCAAAATTCACACTTTTTCAGTTTTGCATATAATTTCTTCTCTCTAAGTGTTTGCAAAACAATTCTTAAATATTGTTCGTGTTCTTCTCTACTTTTCGAATAAATCAAGATATCGTCAGTAAATACTACTACATATTCATCAAGGTAGGATTTAAAAATTTGGTTCATAAGATCCATAAATACTGCTGGTGCCTTTGTAACTCCAAATGGCATAACCAAAAATTCATAATGTCCATACCTTGTTTGAAATAGAGTTTTCTCAACATCTTCATCTTTCACCTTTAGTTGATGATACCTGGATTTCAGATCAATTTTCAAAAATACTTGTGAACCTTGCAACTGGTCAAACAAGTCATTAACACGGGGTAGAGGGTATTTATTCTTGATTGTTATCATATCCAATTCTCGATAGTCAATGCATAAGCGCAAGATTTCATTTTTCTTCTTCACAAACAAAATTGGCGCATCCCAGGGCGAAGTACTCAGTCGGATAAAACTCTTGTCAAGCAAATCCTGCAGTTGTTCTTCTAATTCTTTCATTTCAACAGTTGACATTCTATAGGGAGTTTTTGAAATAGGTTTAGTACCTGGTACGACCTCAATAGTGAATTCAATTTCTCTGTCAACTAATTCCCCTGACAATTCCACTAGAAACACATCCAAAAATTTTCTGACAATAGGAATGTCATCTATCACAATGTTCATAGGCTGATTAATCAAAATACTACACAGATAACCCTGGCATCCCCTCTCAAGTAATTTGCACGTTTTCATTGCCGAAATCAAGTCAAGTGGAAGTACTACGCCATTACCCAAAAACACAAATTCATAATTTCTCGAAGGTCTAAATAAAACCCATTTTGTCACACAATCAATAGTAGCACATTATTTAGACAATCAGTCCATTCCTAAAATCACATCAAAATGCCTAATATCAAGAGGCAACAAATCTACAAATAACATAGCATTCCCAACACGTATTTCACAAGCACGGTATACATATGAACACAAAACAGATTCCTTAGATAAAGCAGATACACACAACAGATATGACAATGATTCCATGGGTCTATTCAGTCTAGATACAAATGCAATAGATACAAAGGAATGTGTTGAACCTGAATCAATTAGCACATAAGTATCTTGGTTGCAAATAGAAAGGGTACCTGAGATAACAGCTTCAGTATTTCGTGTATCACTTGGAACAAGTGCAAAAGTTGTAATAACCCCGACCTGTGATTAGTTGATTAACCATGATTAATTATGCCTAATGACTAATTAAGAGGAAATTCTAAATTAATTGCATGTGCATTTCATTACTTGTATTTATATCTCTTTCCGGTAGGAATATCTGTTTCTATTTTTGTTTTATTCTGTGAATTGATGGCCTTATCGACATCCGATCACGAAATTGACTTGATATATGTGCTAGTTAGAATTTTTAGAATATTGTGGTAGGTTTAATTGAAATTTGATTCGGAACGAATTAATTAGAATAATTAGTGCTCAATTAAGCTTAATTAATGAATTCTTTAATCCAAGCCTATAAAAGGCTTATATACCATTTTTGAGTCACTTTCTACTCATCATTTTGAGCCTATACAATGTAAAAGAGATGAAGGAAGAGACCAAAAGTGAGAGTTTGATATCAACACTTGAGATTGGGAGGAATTTGCTAGAAATTAAAGGAATTGGACTTAAAAACACAAGAATCAGGCTTCTAGCTCTCATCTTGACAAACCTAGGTAAGAATTCAACCCTTGGATCAATTATGATGTGTAAGACATGAACTCTAGAGAATTAAGTTGGATGATATAAGAATTGAGTTAGAATTGATGGAATTGAGCCATATCTTGCATGCATGCATAATTCTCATGATTTTGTAGTTGAATTCAAAGAATTTCCTCTTACATGTCCTCATTTTAGCCTTGGTCTAAGAATTCAACATGTTTTGGAGTTAGACACCTCATTTGATCATGTTTTGAAAGCTTTAAACTTGCACCTTTACATGCATGATATGTAATGATATGTTTTCACAATTTCAAGTTGGAGTTTTGATCAATTGGTAAGTTTTTGGGCTTTGATTTGTGAAATGATTTAGAATTCCCAATGTTTTCCAAGTTCACATATGATTCCTCAAGTGTTTGGCCCAAAAGGGTGAGTTTTGGTGTATTTTAGTTGAGTTTGGAAGCTTGGAGGTGAATCTGGAAATCCCAGAATTTGACTTTTCCGCTTGAGCGACAGATCCTGCGCTCGAGTGGCCACCTTTGTTTTTGCATCTCCACTCGAGCGACTAGAAGTACGCTCGAGCATGAAATGCAAGCTCCTAGAAGTTTCATATTTTTGCAGACCGCTCGAGTGACAAGAGGTGTGCTCGAGCGAGGACCTCAGTCTCACGCTTGAGTGACCGTCAAACGACCGTCGAGTGGAGAATTCACTCAACCAGTACTTTTATAGACCGCTCGAGCGATAGAAGTTGCACTCGAGTGGCCACTCACATTTTGCATGTCCGCTCGAGCGGGATCCCTATTTCCAGCATTTTTGACCAAGTGTTTCCAAATGCATTTTGGCATCCACATTGCATTCTAAGCATTCCTAGGCCATGATTAAGACTCAATAAAAGGTTAAGACCTAGAAATACATTAAGAACGAAATGAAAGAAGTTAAGTACCAACCGAGTGTGTGTTTCATTATGTGTTTCTGTTATGTGTGGAGGTCACGCGCCACAAGTTGTCTGACCTGTTTGTTCTGCAAGTGGAGCCATCTGTGAGTAATAACTTTGTAAAGTTATGTTTGACTTTAATTATTTTCTAATGATATAAATTGACTAGTTTTCTAAAATGCTATGTTTTGTATGAATGAATGATTGTCCTAATTTTTGACATATATTCGTGGCATCCTTAGTACAAGGCCCTTGCCCAAGGGTAATAATACCGTGGTCTATAAGTACAAGGCCCTTGCCTGGGGGTAATAATACCGTGATCTCAAGGCCCTTGCTCGAGGGTAATAATATCGTGGTCTCAAGGCCCTTTCCCGGGGTTAATATACTGTGGCTCAAGTATATTACAAGTTTCCCGTTACAAGAGGTTTCTTATGGAACTAACAGGCATGATAACGCTAATGGATGTACCATGTATGATTAAGCATGAACTCTAATTTATGTATGTAGTTTGAACAAGAATATGAATGTAAATCTATTTCTGATATGAACTCTGATTTTTGGATCTATTATGGACATCATTTATTTAAACCCTTTACTCTGTTATTATTTACTAGGCTCCCGCTCACTATCTATTTTATGTATGTAGGTGAGCAAGCACATGACCAGGCCTAAGCTGCTGCTTGGCGAGTTTTGAGTCAGCTAACCACTGTGCCTCCCGGGGAGGTTCCTTTTTGAAAAGTCAAGTTTTGTGAACCTGTTAAAGATGTTTTGTTATTTGTTTTTGTTTATCTGCATATTGGGCTAAGTCCCTTTTGGTGATGCTTGCACGGTGTTGCGAGACTTATGTGGACATGTCATCTTATGTGTGTATGTTATGAAGTCTCAAATTTCCTGTCCCATGTATGTCTACACAGCTCTATGGACTATGTATATTTTGTGTATTTGCTTCCGCAGTCCCTAATTATATGTTATTCTGTTAAGAGGCCTTTGGTAATCTAAGGATTACTGGCCGGTTACAACGCTAGACCTATAGGGGCGGGTTTGGGTCGTGACAAAAACTCTCTCTTGCCTCAATGTGTCTCTCGTAGTAGTAGATCTTACATCATTTCATGGCATTGGGATAGATCCAGTCGAACTAGCAACTGGTCTTCCACCTCTTTGTTCATTTTGGGGACAATCTCTGACCATATGTCTAGTCTTGCCATATCTAAAGCATGCCCCATATGTATGATAACAAACTCCCCAGTGTTTCTTGCCACACACATTACAGGTTGATGCAAAATCTCTTGTTGAATTAGAGACATTAGATGTTCTCCAGTTTTGCTTCTTTGAAGACGATGATCCTTTTTTCAAATAAGAACCATGCCTCTTTCCTCTCTATTCAAAGGGTCGGTTATGGGATGCCAAATTTGCCTTAAACAATAGAGCTCGGTCAAGAACATCCACATACTTTGGCAGTTTCAAGACATGTACCTTCTTTAAAATTGCATTCCGAAGTTCGCTCTCAATTTTCCTCGCCTTTTTATAATCGGTGTCGACCATGTGCAGTGCAAACATGGCCAACTCCGTGAACTTTGCATCATATTCGACTACTGCCATGTTACCTTGCTTAAGTCCCTCAAACTTAGACAATTTCTATCATGGACATGCTGTGGAAAATATTTCTCATAAAATATTTCAAGGAATCGTGCTCAATCAATCCCCTTATTGTCTTCTCGGATTAGTATCCACCATCTTCTTGCCTCATCCTCTAAAGTGAATGCGACCAGCTGAACCCTTTGTGCCTCCGTACACAGAAATACCTCAAATAACTTCTCTATTCCAAGGACCCAAGTTTCAGCTTTTAATGGGTCGACCCCCCCATGGAACAACAGTGGTTTCATCTTCTTAAATTCTTTAGTCAATGTAATTGTATGGTCATCAGTCTGATAATCTTGTACATGTGGTACTGGCATTGGCGGAGATGGGAGGTGGTTGTTGCTGTTGTTGCCTTAATGCTTCTGCCATATCATGGATCATTCTTTCCATTTTGTCCAGTCGGGCCGTAGTTGACTCTTCTATCATACCAGCCCTTGTTCTCACCATTATCTATATAAACTTGAATTATAATAGACACAAAAATTGCACATATACAAATATAGGTACAATAGTTCATGTTCCATATATTCACAGGTTCTCAATACACACAAACAAATTCTTATTAGATGAATGCACCTTAAGTCTTTTCTAGACACCTTATTGCTCAATTGGACAAGTGTGTGAGTTATTAACTTGGCTTTGATACCACTCTGTCATGACTCAAGCCCACCCCTAGAGGTTTGGATTATAACCGGCCAGTAATCATGAGATTACCTATGGCCTCACACATAAATCATATAATATTATTCATATGGGGCTAGTAGCGGAAGCAGAATTATAAAATTTTATCCAATTAGCTGTGCATAAATGACATGAACAAAACATTTCATATATTAATAACTCACACTTATACATACATAATAAGATTCCCTATTTCCAAGATCTTTCAAACATCATTGACATTCAAAACCAGAGCTTATATATATATATATACAGAGTCAAACATGACCAATAAAAGAAAACATAAATTCAAAAGACAAAAGAACAAAAGCCTCGCTTATGAGGCGCTCATAACAGACTTCACAAACCTTAGTATCCATCATAGGTTCACTAAGGCGGGGGCTGCACATCTCGCTGCTCACTTACATACATATATATAACGGAGTGAGTGAAAGCCCAGTGAATAACATCAGAGTAAAGGGCTTATGTGAATGAGTTCTAGTAATTGACATATGCATTTCTATATCATAAGCATTACACAACGGAACGACTTTGGGTCCAATAGATAACAGAACGATCTTGTGTCCAACAGATGTACCAAATGGAATTGATCATATCATAACAGAATGACCTTAGGTCCATTTCAATTACAAAAAATGACTTTGGGCCCAATTCAAGTATATAGAACGACCTTGGCTCCATCATACACATTCTCACATCAATTGCATTTACATATATCATATTGATAAGATAGATAGAAACTCATTCACCCTTGCAAAATCTCAATTTCGGAAAATCTTACCACATAAGGACATTTAGAAAATAAAGTAAGTAATAAAATATCTTTACTAAGATATTACTCACAGTGATTTGCTTGTTGATTTGTCCTCCCGGATGATCCTACACAATTCATAAATGTACACATGTTGAATTACATTGCTTAGTCAGATGGTTTTTTAACTTATTCAATTCTCTTAGGCTTCATTCTGACCCTTTAATTCATTTAGGATGTTCAATTCATGCCTAAGAATATTCAGAATGGAATGAGAATGCACATTTGATCATAATGTCTTTTCATACTTTGTTGAAACAGAGCACTTTGCTTAAGCGTAACATTGGTCGCTCGAGCAGACGAAGTACTGGATGTGTTCGCTCGAGCCAAGTTGCAAAATAAAAGGCGGTCGCTCGAGCGGTGACTTGGTCGCTTGAGTAAATTGCAATTGTCTGCAAAAATAATTGATGCATGAAATGTGCACTTGAGCGACAGATTGTTTGTTCGAGCGATGAGACAAAATTATGGAAATTCCATAATAGAGTTGAGCTTCAAAACTTGTAGTTTCAAATCATTTTCTTGCATGGCTTAACAAAACTTTGAAACACTTAGAAAATCTTCCAAAAACATGAATACAATGCCAATTCTAAAAATCAAAGCTCAAGGCTTCAAGAATTCTTCAAATAAAACCCAAATCTTCATGCATGGTGATTTTAACTTCATATTCTATTCCAAAGCTTCATAAACATGAAATTTACTTTCAAAACCTTGTAATTCATGAATGCTTGTTGTAGCTTGACTTTTTCGCACCCCCCTTTCAGAGAGCTCGGATTGGTCCTATAGTTCGGACTCCTGTCACAGTTCTGAATCTAATCTCACAAAGTGCAATGTAAGACTGATAAATCACCAAAGAGTCCAAATCCAGCAAATCGTTTTGGAAAATCGATTTTAATCAAAAAGCGCTAAACATGGACTGTTTTGCCAGATTTCACAGTTGCCACCTAAATATTTTGTTTTGGGAAATTTAGGAAACCCTGACTCGCGCCAAAGGCCACGTGTCCGTCATCACCAAAGTTGCCTCGGCTCGGAAACTTGGGTACGAGAGGGGAATGTCATAACATGAGCACCCCCGTTCGCCCAATCAAAGATCGGCCTCTACTAAACATGATATGTTGTTTTTGAAAACACATGTGTTCTTGTTTGATTATTAGCTAACTTACTATGTGATGCGCACAACACACAAGTATAGACTAAATCGCTCGATTTGGAACAAAACATCTTATGTTTGTTTTTCGAAAATAGTTTGAAGATGATACTCGCAAGTAAGCTAAAACGCGGATTTGCCACCAAACAAGGTGGGCTTGAAACAACATGATTTGCCACCCTCAAGTGGGCTTAAAACTCACATTTTGATGAATTGTTCCAATTCAGGCAATCAAGCCTTCGTCCATAGGCATTCATGCCGTTAATCATTTAAGCACATAGCCTCATGGCAAGCATGCTAAACATGGCAATCACTTGCACTCATGCAAGGATGCTAAAGCGTAAACACTTACAGTGTACTCCAAGCCAAAACAAAAGCTAGTTAGTAATCATGCATGATCCTAGCTATGTTAAAATGCCTAATGCAACACATGCAAAAATGCAACTAAGTAGGCTTGGTTATCTAAGATGGCATATGAATGCGACATTTGATACACGTATTCAAAGAAGTGTATTGAAATACGATGCAGTTTGAATGATGCGCCGAGCCCGGTGCATGCAAGACAAATGAATGATGCACGCATGCAAAGCATAAGGTATGCTAATTGAAATATGTCCTAAACTAACCATCAAAAACTGATAAGTAAAAGGGAGAAAGAAGTGGGGTTGGAAGATATGCACACACACACGCACCCTTATTACAACATTGTGCCCTCGCGACGGAGGGTCCGAATAAGCTAAGCTAATCTAAGCTGAGCTAATCAACTAATCTAATAATCTAATTAGACTAATTATTACACAACCAAATCGAATAACTAGCAAACCAATTACTAATTATTACAATACTTTAATCAATTAACAAATTAACTAATCATGGCATCATACTAAGCATGTAAGATATGTAAACTAGGCTACCTCAGCTTCTGTCTTGAACAATGAAGGATGCATGCTCTCGCTTGCCGCCTCGAAACGCCTTCCGGTTTGCTCTTGAGAGGCTCTGTTTGCAGGGTGTCTTTAGGAACTTTCTACTCCACCTTACCAAACCAACTCTGAGGAATCCACCAGTGGCCTGCCGGTCATGAAAAGCTTCTGCCGGCCACCTACCGGCCAAGGGTGTGCACTGCCGGCCAATGATGAAGCAGTGCTGGCCATCTGTGAAGCACTGCCGGCCACTAGTGTGCTGTGACACAAACTGCAATAGAGCACAAAACAGAGAAAATGAAGGGTCTCCCAAGGACATGTGTGTACTATGCCACTCCATATCATCTCAAAACATCAAGGGAGAGGCATCATTGGATCCAAGACCATCAATCAAGCACACAATGCTTGATGGCCAAAGATCCAATTTGTACAAATTCAATGAATGCGATGCAAACAAGACTCTAAATCCACTACCTCATCATGGATGATCAAAGGCAATGGAGACAAAGGGGATTGGCTCACTTTCATCACTTTGAGTATGAAGTGGACCAATCCACTTTGTGTTCAACGTAACGTCCAGTTGAACACGATGCAATGCAAACAACATGTGTTTATCTTGGCATGTTAAAGACACGAAACCATGCAAGCAAAGCATGCAAGACATGTTTAAAGCTAAAAACACCAAAGCTAGTGAAGAGCATCACTCTAGAAGCATGCAATACAATGCTCAACAAACTAAACCACCCCCAAATAGACCTCATGCATGCCAAAACAGTGGCCAAAATGTGTTGAAACTTAAGCACAAGAAGCAAGAAAAGCATGCCCAACTTATGGCTCGCAAGCAAGGCACGAAGTTCAACTCTCAAACATAATGAAAGAGTGATATATGTGAGAGTATGACAGAGGTATATGCACTAAAATCACACGCCAAATGATGAAATATCAAGCAAACCTCACAAGTATAGCATGCAAGAGGCCCTAAAACTCAAAGCTAGTTAAGGCATTCACATAAGAGGCATGCAGTACATAGCCTAAATAACCAAACCAACTTTGGATAGAGCTCAATCAGGTCAAAATAAAGGTCAAAACATGCTGAAATGGTAGCCCAAAAGCTTAGAGAAACATGCATATGTATTGGCTCATAAATAAGGCACCAAGCACACCTCTTAAGGGCAATGAAAGAGGGAAACATATGAGAGTATGACTACACTACACACACTGAAATCATATAAGAAATGAGGCTAAAGCATGTAAACAACTCAAGTAAAGCATGCTAGAGACTTTGAAACTCAAAGCTAGTCAAGGGCCTTTACACTACAACTATGCAAGGCAAGCCTCAAAAGGCCAAGACCACTCAAAAAAGTCCTCAAGCATGCTAAAACATGGATAAAAGTATGCGGGAGTGTAGCCAAAATAAGCTAAAATGATGGGCTAAAGCAACAAGCATGCAAAGCTAGTGAGCAAGATTACACTATAAGTGTAAAAAGAAAGCAACCAATGATCAAACAAGCCAAAAACTGAGTTATGAAAGGTCTAAAAAGTCACAAAAATATGCTTGAACAAAGCCACAAAGAAGTAGAAACACATGCTCATTTGATAGGCCAACAACACAAGCAAGCAAGACAAGAGGAAAGGGGACCACCCCCTCCCATTTTGGACCTTAAAACCACCTTTCCACCACTAAAATTCCTCTGAGATTCAGTGGTAGAAAGGCCATGCAAAAGTTATTACAAAAGCTTCAAAGGATGGCTCAAAAGCTTAACAAATAAGCGAAGAAAGAGGGTAGACCACCCTTAACTCCAACAAGGACTCAAACCAACATTTTTAACACTTAAAATTAGAGCTTTTTGTAGTTAACAACCAAGCCTAAAATAGCATGCAAATGTGGCTAATATGGTATACAAAATAAGCTTAAAAGGGAGATATGCTCACCCTTGAAGCACAGCAGCAAGAGGACAACTTCTGAGCCAAAAACCAACTTTTTGAACTCCAAACAAAGCTTCAAGGACCTCAGCTCCAAGATAGTGGTGTTTGACTAGGTGTCTTAGTGCAAAAGTATGAAGAAAACATACTTTAAGGCTCAATATAGCACAAATATAGAGAGAGAGAGAGAGAGAGAGTGTGTGTGTGTGTGTGTGTGTGTGTGTGTGTGAATTCTAGAGAGAGAGGGATATTTTTGCTCTGAAAATTGTGAACCCTCAAATAGGGGAAGGGAGCTCCCCTTATATAGAGGAGACAAGCAAAAAGCTTGCTCCATCCCTCTATACACGTGTATGGAGGATGAGTTTCAGTGAGCCACAGCTGGCTTAAAATATCTAAAATATATCTGTTGAAATAAAGGTGGCCGGCTAGCCATTAGTGGTGGCCGGCAGTGCCTTATTGATGGCCGGCAGGGCCTATTGATGGCCGGCAGGGCAAAGCCCATGGCTGACAAGCCATCAAGGACATCACAAAGAAAGGACCAACACATGGTCCAAAAATGAGACAGAATGGAAATAGGGTTTGGAAGGATCAAACCTGGAGCATTTCGTTACGAAAGTCGAACACTCGACGAGCAATCGAACTTGTTGCTGGATGTACCCTGCAAGCACATCCAAGTCTTGTGGACGGTCAAAAATGGGGTGTCTACACTTGTACAATTCATCTTCCAAATTCAACATGGATGAGATAATTATGCTAAAAAATGGTGAAACTCAACCAAACTATGCATGCATGTATGAATTGCCTCTAAATTCAACAATCTTAGCTTAATTCTTGTGCTTAATCACATAATTCTCTTGAATTCACATATGAAACAACTTAGCTTCATGGATTAGGGTTCAAAAGCTTACCTAGCATCTGCAATTGAGCTCAATTTAGCAAATTTTTGAGCTTCTACTTCACAATTCATAAGCCTCTTTGTCAATTCTTTAAGTTCAAGCTCTTCTCTCTCTACAAATTGAGTTCTCTCTCTCTTAAGCTCTCTATCTCAGAATTTTTTAGCTCAATTTATGATTAAGGGCTTCATGCTCGTAATTACAACATATATATACTTGAGGATTAGATTAGGGTGTTAATCAAGGCTTCAGATTAACTAAATACACTTAGTTCTAATTAGTTTAATCTAATTAATTTAGACTGAATCAAATTTTAATCAAACTTCCTAATACACTCTAAAAATTATGTTGATAACAATAAATTAGCCAATTTCAATTTCTGATGCCATTAAGGCCTTCAATTTTTAGATCAAAGCAGAATTCTTAACAAATTTCTCTACAATCAACAGATATAAAGTCAAAAACATATTACTGACATATTTATCACTCAAATTCACACTTAGCACATAAGCACATGCACAATTAAGGAATTAAAAGGATAATACATAATAGGGTTGTCACTGTATGCGTTAATATTGTTTGGTGGTTTGGCCAATACTGTTTGGCAGTACTAACATGCACACGTGTAAACAAAAAAGAGGACAGTACGTCCACACATCCAGCGAAGGACGAAAGAGGTAATGCGCACACAATCTAAGAAAGGCAACAGCCTAGATAAAGTGCACATCCTCATGGAGAAGAGGGTAAGCAAACTTACACTACTCGCACTCTCTACTCTCATTCTCTGCAGAAAGCTAACTTGACTGTCAGAGGGGTTTTCTGGAAAACCACCCACCGAGTAACTCACTTTCATTGTGTTTCAAGAAGCTTGACACCATTCGGAGCAACACGAACTTGGATGCAAGGAATACGGACGTGAAAAATATTTGCTCCTTATACAATTGACGCCATTTGTAGGAATCAAAACATATAAAACCTTATCATTTGAGCTTTTCAAACCTACTTCAATGGTGAACAACGACAACCTTTCGATGTCCCCCGTTGATGAAATAACACCTGAGTCCATCAAGAGGCATGAAGACTTGCCCGTTATCTCGTCGATGGTAGAACTTGAGACCTCCATACGAGGACTATCCAGAGATGCACGAGACAAGAACACAATGAGCCCAGAGCATTCATGGAGACCTGAAGGGCACTAGAGGCAGAAAGGGTCGCATACCCAACTCTTAGAGAGCAGATTGAGAAACTAGGATGCCATCATCCAAAAATGATGGCTGCGGAGATGGAACCCATGAGCAACTGAAGGGAAAGGGCGTCGCTTTGCGGGAAGACCATAGCAAGCGCGCCCAATCTCGTTCTTTAGGTGACCAGAGAAGGCGAGAGTCACCTATACTTTCAATGAGTCAGAGCTATAGAACCGGTAGCTCCATGTTGAGAGCGGAGAAGTCCTACACTGAGGATAGCAGTTATCGCCCCTCGTGCCTATCAACCACATCCCAACACTCATACTCCTCATGTTCAGAGGACTTAAGGGATATTTTAGAGGAGAGGGCACGACGAAGGGAAGCCTAAAGGATATCGGCGTCACAGAGGTTGGCCCATCGACCTCGTGGCAAAGAAGAAATTCTAATGCTACTGCCACGTGTTATTGTATACTTACCTACAAATAGAGACTTGGCAAGGCTAAGTGTCACCCCTTTTTCTCTAGAGAACGCACCTCTTCTCACCAGCTTCCACTAGCCAAAGTTCACACTTTATGATCGGAAGACCGATCTGTACATGCACGTCAGCCATTTCTGCCAAGTCATGGCTGGGAACAGGTAGAACAATGCTCTAATGTGCCTTCTTTTTCCTTCAAGTCTAGGCGAGTTTGGTCTAAAGTGGTTCTACAGGTTGCCAGAGGGAAGTATCGAGAGATGGCAATAACTAGCAAAAGTGTTTGTCACCAAATTTAAGACGAACACAAAAACACTGAAAGAAGTCGACCACCTGTTGAGGGTGAAAATGGAGCAAGGCGATTCGCTAAATGCTTACAATTCCTGTTATTAGGAAATGGTCAATGAGATCCACGAGTGTCCTATAAACTTGGCAATCGCCCAATACAAATGGGGTCTCCAAATCGGGAATAGATTGAGGGACTCGCTTGTGATGAACCAATCCACCACTATGGAATTGTTAATGCAATGAATCAATGAACACATTAGAGACGAAGACGATGCGGCCATAGTAATCATGAAGGAAAATCCTATAGCGATGGACAAGCGAGTGGCTGGAAAAATTCATACGATTGATGAGAGGATAACCAACTAGTCAATCGCGGAAGAGAACAGAACCGTGGTGCAAATCAAAACCACTGGAACAAGAACCTCAATAATGACTAGGCTAATGACCCCCGCAATGAAGAAAATGATCCCAAGAGAAAATTAAAATCACGGATTGGCATCACCATTATTTTCAAAATACCGATTTACTACAACCCGAAATACCGTTGCACCTACCATGAAAAAATGGGGCATCGCACGGAGGATTGCATACCCTTGAAGCAACATTTGGAGGAAATAGTTGTAGCGGGCCATTTAGATAGGTGTATTGATGGCGATGTGAGAGCGGCACCACAAGGGCAAGTCGAGCCCAATTGCTTAGCTCTCCTCGACTCTCTCCTCAATTAAAAAAGTGGAACATATAAGAGAGGTGTTGTCCATCCAGTTAGCCATCAAGAAAGGAAAAATCAAGGTAAAATACATCATAGCTTTTTCAAGCAAAGACTTGGAAAGGATCCAAACCCCTTACAACGATGCATAAGTCATTACTCTATGTGTTAAAGAATTCGACATCAAGCCGATTTTGATTCACCAAGGCAGTTCTGTCGAAATAATGTACTATGACGTATTTAAGCAATTGAAGTTAGAGTGCAAAGATTGGGCTCTAGCAACTTCTCCCTTAGTTGACTTTAATTCCCAACTAGAATGGCCATTTTGCAAAATCATTTTGCCAGTCAGAGCCAGCTCGGTTACTAAGCAAGTCGAGTTATGGGTGCTTAAGGTACCTTCCATTTACAATCTAATCTTGGAGAGAGAATGGCTACATGCCATGCAAGCAGTGGCATCAACCTATCATCAAGTGATGTGTTTCCCTTCAGTGGCTAGAATGATAGAAGAAGTCTGGGGGTACCGAGTCATGTCAAAATAGTGCTTCATGGTAGTGAATGGTAGCCGAGCTGCTAAGGGCTTCGTCTAAATGATCGAGGGGCCAGAAGACAAAGAAGTACTGGGCAATATTGGTAGGAAGGCCAAAGAGAAGGATGTAGAAGACTAGTGGAAGTCTGCATTGATGAGAGCTACCCAAACAAATTCTTTCTATGAGGATCCTCATTATCTAGCCAAAGAGTGGTTGGACATTGTGAAATTCCTGATTTCTCACATGGAAGTGTTTGCTTGATGTGACAACCCCAACACGCATATCATAATTGTAATTGAGTATTAATTTTTAATTGTGATATGTGCTTTGTCATTAATTTGTGTATATTTGTCTGATTTGAAAACTACCTATTATGATTTCTATTTAGAATTCAAAATTGAAGGCTTAAATGATATCAGAAACTGAAATTGGCTACATGAAGAGAATAATTAGAATTTTTAGAACCATTTGGTAAATTTGATTAAAAATTAATTCAATTTGATAAATTAAGTTGTGTTTAGTTAACCTAATGTTCTAATTGATGTATTAAGCTACCCTAACTACATATATGTGCTATAAGCTCATTCTTGAGCTCATTCTTCTTCATTTGGGTGCAAAATTCTGAGAGAACATTTTAGAGAGAGAGAGTGAACTCTCATTCTAGAGAGAGAGAGAGAGAGAGAGAGAGAGAGAGAGAGAGAAAGTGTAAAGATTGAAGAAAAACTTGAAGGTTTTGCTAAAGGAACCTATATTGTGCAAGAATAGGAGTAATTGAAGGCTCTAGGTGAGTTTTGTACCCTCAATTCTTGAAGATAAGTTGAGTTCATGGAGTAGATATGATAATTTGCATGTATTTTGTTAAAGAAGGTCAAGAAAGTGTTGTAAATTCACATGCATGCATGAATATATTGAGTTTTCCATTTTGAGTTTGGTTTTGATCATCCTTGTTGAGTTTGATAGTTAATTTGTACATGCATCTTTGATTCAACATGTTTTAACTCTTAGATTCATGTTTTGGAAAGGAATTTCTTACATGAGTTCAATTTTGTTAAATACACGAGTTTTGGGAAAAGAGTTTGGAAAATCTTGTATGCGTGAACTTTTGAGTTCAATTTTGGTTGAACCGGATCGAGTCGTGACGTCATAATTATGTCATAGATAATTTTCTAAAAATTATAAACACCAATATAGATATTAAATTTTCAATTTTTTTTTAAAAAAATCTTAAATATTTTTAGTGATGTTTTTCTATATATATATATATTTTAAATATATGCTAAATATAAGTCGCAACACTTCACATACTAATAACAAATAAAATAAAAGATGAAATAGAGTTGTACATATAATATATATATTGAGTTCAACCTCTCTCTGTAAATAATATTATATATATATATATATTGGAAACCCTCTGAAACCAAATCAAATACCGCTATGACAATGATACATGCAGATGTGCTACAAATTACCAAAAAGTAGTACCTTGAGGTAGATATTCTTTGGCAGCAACTTCAGTGATGAACTGTGTAAAGTTTAGATTGCTTAATGGTATGTGGTGATGATGATTGATGGCTGCTAAAGAGAGAAATAAAGCTACCAAGAGAGATAGAGCTACTGACCGAAATGAAAAAGCCCTAGATCGAGATACAAAAATGAAAAAGCAAAGAAAGATATGATTTATATATATATATATCATAATCAAACCATCCCAATTTAATTAACCCGCAATCGGGTCAACCGATTCGGCGTTCATCCAGTTCTCTTTAAAACCACCAATTTTTGTCATTGAACGGATTAAGAGGGTCGACTGGACCAGAACCTCACCCGGTCATTGGTTCAAACCGGGCGCTCTGGTCTAGGTTTCAAAACCTTGCTATGTATAGATGTTTTCTAAAATGATTCTATGTTTTTGAACAAGCCATGCTTGACCCAAGGCTTAGAATTGGCGTTTGGAAGTTCAAACTCTTAGTTTTGAAACCTAGAATTTTCATAGATTGCTCAAGTCAACTTTGCGAGCTTCCAGCATCTTTGCAGTTTGCGCAGACTACTTGAGCGACCAAAGGTTGGCTTGAGCGAACTGAGTGTTTGCTTTGCATCCGCTCGAGCGACAAAAAGTTGGCTTGAGCGTATATCAGGCCCATCTAGTACTTTTGCAGACCTCTGTGACCGCTCGAGCGACCAAAGGTTGGCTCAGCGAAGATCTTGTTTCAACATATTTTGAAAATATGTTTTGTGTTCGTATTTCCGTCATCATGTTTTCTAAGCATTCTTAGGCATGAAATATGACTCATTGAGGATTAATAAGTAAGAAACCAACATGATGAATTGAATTAGAAAAGATAAGAAGAGATTTGATTCGAATATGTGTTACAATATGTATGGTTATGTGTAATGTATAGGTTCGAACGTGGAGGAAGAACATTGAACTAGTCAAGGTGAGTAATGTCTTTGTAAAGATACTTTTATATAAGATATTTTGAAATTGGTTTTGCTATATAGTGAATTATGAAATCTATACTTTGTTACAAGTTATGAGATATGACAAGTTTTCGGAATAAGTACTTTTGAGATGCTAAGTTATGCTTTGAAACCCCGAATTGTGTACGATATGATATGTTTTCCGAAAATGAGATTTTGCTAATAATGAATGAGTTTTATTTTTGAATGACTATTGTGTCAATATGGAAAATGTATTTTGATATCCAATAACTTTTGTTCGGCCTTTGATCTGTCATGTACATTCTGTATAAGCTATTGACCCGCTGTAAATGTTTTGTATGATGTCGATCTTTGATGATTGTTCCGTATGACTTCGATAGCAATCGTGTGGGCGTTCCGTATGATCTCGATAGTAATCGTTCCATATGTATCTACATGTAAAAGATGTTTTGGATGAGCTCATCAAAAGCATAAGTCATCAAAGTGATGATCTGTATAAATCACCAAGTGTGATGTTTTGAATGAGTCACCAATATAAGTGTTCCGAATGAAGTCATTCTACATGAAAGTTCTGTATAATATTTCGACTAGTTAAATAAGGCTTTTGAGTGCTATGCAATGTGTTAAGCTATGAAATCTATACTTTGTCACAAGTTGTGAGATATGACAAGTTTTTCGAATATGTACTTTTGAGATGCTAAGTTATGCTTTGAAGCCCCGAATTGTGCACGATATGATATGTTTTCTGAAAATGAGATTTTGCTAATAATGAATGAGTTTCCTTTTTGAATGACTATTGTGCCAATATGGAAAATGTATTTTGATCTCAGATAACTTTTGTTCTGCCTCTGATTTGTCATGTACATTTTGGTTAAGTTATTGACCCGTTGTAAACGTTCCATATGATATCGATCTTTGATGATTGTTCCTCATGAGTTGTCCAAGTGGGTGTTCCATAAGATCTCGACAGTAATCGTTCCATATGTATCTATACATAAAGACGTTCTGAATGAGTTCATCAAATGTATAAGTCATCAAAGTGATGATCCGTATAAATCATCAAGTGTGATGTTTTGCATGAGTCACCAATATGGGTGTCCTGAATGAAGTCATTTTATATGAAAGTTTCGTATGGTATTTTGGCAAGTTAAATAAGGCTTTTGAGTACTATGCAATGTGTTAAGCTAGGAAATCTATACTTTGTTACAAGTTATGAGATCTGACAAGTTTTTTGAATAAGTACTTTTGAGATGCTAAGCTATGCTTTGAAATCCCGAATTGTGTACAATATGATATGTTTTTCGAAAATGAGATTTTGCTAATAATGAATGAGTTTCCTTTTTGAATGACTATTGTGTCAATATGGAAAATGTATTTTGATCTCCGATAACTTTTGTTCTGCCTCTGATCCATCATGTACATTCTGTATAAGCTATTGACCCATTGTAAACGTTCCGTATGATGTCGATCTTTAATGATTGTTCCGCATGACTTCGATAGCAATCATTCTGTATAGTGTCTACATATTATTGTCGTTTCGTCTGAGTTTTCCAAGTGGGCATTTCATATGATCTCGATAGTAATCGTTCCATATGTATCTACACGTACAAGACATTTTGAATGAGCTCATCAAATGTATAAGTCATCAAAGTGATGATCTGTATAAATCATCAAGTGTGATGTTTTGCATGAGTCACCAATATAGGTGTTCCAAATGAAGTCATTCTATATGAAAGTTTCGTATGGTATGTTGACCAGTTAAATAAGGCTTTTGAGTACTACGCAATGTGTTAAGCTATGGAAGGGTTAGTGAACTGTATTTGTTATTATACGTTTCCAAAATATGCTTTAATCATGTCATGAACTTGTATTCTTTTGATAAGTTATGTAACTCATTCATTTAACCCCCTTTACATTGAAATTACTCATTGGGCTTTCAACTCACTCCATTTATATATATGCATGTAGGTGAGCATCCAAAAGTCCAGCATTAGAAGCTTCTTTGGAGTTAACCCTTTTTGTAAAGCCATCCGAGATACGACTCCGCGTTGAGGCCTTAGTTTCTTTTTTGGCCAAGCTCGTAAAGCTTTGTTTTTGTATAGTTCATTTGTTTTTAGTTTTGATCTTAGGTTATGTATAAAAGATAAATGTTTGTAAATATTATGGTATAATATGTGATGTGTTTTGTTTGTTTCTGTTCATAGCATGTATGCACAACTCAATGGACAATTTTATACTTTGCTTCCGCTTCAAGCCCGTACCTTGAATTATATATTTTGAAATTCTATCTTTTGAGGTCGGGTAATTTGGGATTACTGGCCAGTTGCAGCCTAAACCTTTAAGGGCGGGTTTGGGTCATAAACTTGGACACCTTATGATATGTCTGGCGTGGATCCAAGTTTTATTTGCCATCAACTGAACATGTTCCCAAACACCTGGCCAGTCAATCAAAAAACTCGGCGATCAACTCGCCACCACGCCGAGGTAGTCGTAGATGAGGTCAAAAACTTGTTGGTAGCAGGTGCAATTCAAGAGGTACACTATCCCCGGTGGATTTCCAATACGGTGGTGGTGTCAAAAAAGAATGGTAAGTGGTGAGTCTGTGTTGACTACAAGACGGCCAATAGAGCTTGCCCTAAAGATAACTCTCCACTTCACAGAATTGATCAGTTAGTGGATTTAACCATGGGCATAAGAGGTTCAGCTTATTGAATGCATACTGTGGCTATCACCAAATAGTTATGTACGAGCCAAACCTAGAGATCACTTCATTTACCGCACCAAGAGGGTTCTACTGCTACATGGTCATGCCTTTGTATTTAAAAAACATAGAGACAACCTTTCAAAGAATGATCACAAAGATGTTTGCCCCTTTGCTTTGCCGAACTATGGAGGCTTATATTGACAACATAGTGGTCAAAAGAAAAGATAAAGATGACCACCTGAAAGACCTAGCCGAGATGGTTGATATCTTCAAGCACCATAAGCTACGTTTAAATGCATCCAAGTGCGCATTCGACATAGGATTGGTAACAAACAGAGGTATAGAAGCAGACCCCGCCCAAATAATAGTGATACAAGAGCTAGAGCAGCCAAACTCAACGAAGGACATGCAATATTTTAGTAGGATGACAGCAGCGCTAAATAGATTCATTAGCCAATCTTCAGATCATTACAGACCTTTTTCCAATCTTTAAAATCTAAGTTCATTTGGGACGAAGAATGCAACTGGGCTCTGGCAGAATTGAAGACATACTTATCATCCGCTCCATTCTTGGCTACGTCGAAGCCTGGTGAACAACTTTTCATTTATTTGGCTGTCTCTCAACACGCGGTGTAACAACCCCAGTCCGTAATTATCTAATAATCCGTAATTAAGGATGTTAATTAAGCGGTTAAAAAAGTTATGTGTTTATTATGTATTTTGTATGTTATTTGGGCCTTCAATCTGTTACTCGTAGTAATATCTATCATGATTTATGCTTTGATATGAAATGATTTATGCTTTGATATGAAATGAGCTATGCCTTGATATGAATTTGATAGCCTAAATGGTCTCAGAAACTGAAATTGAGCACATGGATTGACTAATTAGAATTTTTGGAACTATCTGAGAAGTTTTGTTAAAAACTGATTCAGTTTAGTAAAATCGCATGTGATTAAATTAAGCTTTAATTGGAACTATTTTTGAATAATTAAATTTTGTGCTAACCTTGACTAATTAAGGTTACTTGTGTTTGATTTAAATGATGCATGATTGGTACCTAATCTAATCCTATTAATGATCCAAGATGTGATTGAGTGTATAATGTATTGAGGCATTTGGTGATATTGAATGTAGGGGATTAAAACTCTTGGGGGTGTGTTGGAATAATGCATGTGTGTGCATGTGTTGTGTATTCAAATGTGAGAGTGTGTGTTGTGTAGTTTCTGATGAGATATGAGAGAATGTAGGCAACATTCTTCGGCTCATTATACTTCATTAAGTTGAGAGTTCAAGTTTAAGAGAAAGAGTTGGGCTTTAGTGAGAGAGAGCTTACAAGTTTGAAGAAGAAGAAGAAAACTAGGAAATTCATCTCACATTTCTGAAATTAAAGCCTTGGGTAAGGATTCTATGCCTAATTTATGTAGCTATTCCTCCATGCATCATGATTTTATTAAGCTTTAAGCTACTTTCATGAGAGTGCAAGAAATGGGTCTTTGAACATGTAGATTACTTTCATGTGTATTCATGGTAGATCATCTTTGATTTTATCATTTTGAGTTTGAGTTTTAAAGTCCTTGCATGCATGTGAGCTTTAATCATGTCCATGGCTTCAGAATTCATGAGTTTGTGGATCACCATTTGCATGTTATGAAAAACCATGGAAGAGTTAAAAAATGTTGCATGAAGAAGTTTTGGTTCAAACCTTTCAAGAATTGATGAGTTTTTGAATAAAAGATGTTTTAAGGGTCTTGTATTGGAGTTTTCTAAAGCTATTTTATGTATTTGATCAAATCATGCAAGACCCCAGTTTTGGAAGTTGTTTGGAAGCCATTTTTGTTAAGCTTGGTGCCCAGAAATTTACAGTTGGCTCGAGCAAAGAAGTGGTGGCTCGAGCCAACATTACGAGCTCTCAGAATTTTGAACTCTACAGAAGCTGGCTCGAGCGAAGGAGTTCTGGCTCGAGCGAGCTCTGTTTTTGCCTTCTGCTAGCTCTAGCCAAGAAAAGCTGGCTCTAGCCACCAACTTATTTTCAGCATGTTTTCAAAAGATGTTTTAAGTACATATCTTCACTCCCATCTCTTTATGGGCATTCTTAGGCATGATTTATGAGCGATTAAAGATTAATAAGCTAAGAAACAACATAAGTAAGTGAATTAGAAAATATGTGTTGAATCCGAGTATATGGGCAATATGAACAAGTTATGTAGCATGAAATGGATGGGAAATTAAAGTGAGAAAGCTAAGCCATGTATGGCCACATGAATGAGTAATAATGAGACATGTTTTGTGCCATGTACATTTATGTTTGTAGGTCAAGACTCAAAGACTAACCAACCGTTTCTGGAAGCCCACTGTGAGTAACATTTCTGTAAAGATATGTTGATATGAATTATGTTCCAAACGAGTTATGATATGTTATGATTTCTGAAATGATATTGTTTACGTGAACGAATGTCCCATGTTTGAAATCTATTATGGCATCCATAGATAGTCCCAAGTCAAGGGGGACGGCATGTAAATGCGGGTCTATGACATAACTGTGAATATGAGATCTCGTTAGCCACTTCATCGTGGTGATATGTGTTTAATCGGTATCCGGAACTGATTACTCTAGTCGGAAGACGATATGTGATATGTTCTGTGAGATGTACCATTACATTATGTTCTGATATGAGACTGATATGATTGATTGTGATATGATTTATTTTACGGATATTGTTTTTGGAATTCATTCACTAACCCCTTTACTTTAATGTTATTCACTGGGCTCTAGCTCACTGTTTTTATATATATATATATTTATAGGTGAGCGTTCTGGAGGGCAAGTGTAGGAGGGTTTTTACCGAGCCACTGTTTTGAAGCCAACCAAGTGTTTTGGGTGCCTCCGAGTTAGGGCTAGGCCTGGAAGGCCGTTAGCAAGCTTTCGGTTATGTTATACATTTTTGACCCGTACATCTGTTTTTGTATAAGATATTGTGTTATATGTTATGTAATGTAAGTGGGTAAATTAACGCCTTTGCATGTGATTATTTGTTCATATAGATGCACAGCTCGTTGGGCTATTGGTATTTTGTTTATTGCTTCCACAAGCCCCGATTATTTTGTTTATAGAAAGGCCTTTGGTAATCTCAGATTACTGGCCGGTTACGACGCTAAACCCATAGGGGGGGTCTGGGTCGTGACACGCGGTCAGTGCAGTGCTTGTCTGGACTGAATGCATCCAGTGTCTGCCCATTGTTTATGTGAGCAAAACTTTACTCCCCGCCGAGTTGAGGTACCTATCTCTAGAGAAACTCGTTTTGGCACTTATGATGGTGTCCAAAAAGTTAGCACACTATTTTCACGCTCATACAATAGTGGTGCTCACAGAATTGCCAATAAAAGTGTTGTTTGAGAAGACGGATTTCTCAAGCCGTATCTTGAAATGGTGGTCGAGCTAAGGCAATTAAACATCAAGTTCCACCTAGGACAACGATCAAGGCACAAGCCTTAGCTAATTTCGTAGCCAAGTTCACCCTTGGCTTCCATCCCGTTTGCCTAGTGATCTTATAGAACCAGCCGCACAAGGAAATATAGGTGTTGCAGAAGTTGTATAACCTACCAAAGCTTTACAAGTTCAGCCATAGTCAGCTGAGGAAAAGGGGCAAGTGCCGTAGAAATTGCAATGCCTACTACTGCTCTTTGAGTTGCAAACCAGCCGCAATCAGATAACTCTAGCGACGAGTCGACAAGGTTGGAAGTAGTAAACCAATCCACTAGATCTAATGGCGCATCACTATGGGAGAAGGTGTCATCCAAGATACAAAGTCAAATAATAGCGTGCTTGAAAGGGAAATAGCAGGGTAGCCGAGCAAGGAGATGGTCGCACAACTGTTAGCATTGAACAATACTCTAGGCATACCAAACTACTCCAAGACGATTCACCAGGAAAACACCTTTTGCCTGGGCTTATGGCATGGAATCTGTCATTCTGCTTGAAATCGGCATGCCAACCATCAGAACTAAAAATTTTTAGCCAAATTTCAACGGTGAAGCCATTACCTTGGAGTTGGACCTTGTTGAAGAAAGAAGGGAAAGAGCACTAATTTACATTACGACTTACCAACAAGAGTTGTCGAAAAAATATAACAAGACCGTGCACCCACGTTTGTTCAAAATAGGAGATTGGGTTTTGCGCAAAGTAATGGGAAACACTTTTGTGTCAGGGGAAAGAAAGTTGGGGGCAAGTTGGGAAGGACCATACAAAATCACCGGTCTTGCTGGAAAAGGGGCATACCACTTAGAAGATCTGGACGGCCGAACCATTCCTAGACCTTAGGATGTGGCTAACCTGAAATTGTTCTACTTTTAAGTGTAATCCTTCTTGCTTTTGTACAAGCCCCTTATACTTTATATGTAATAAGAAAAGTAGTCTGTCTTTTTGGAAATTGTTGTATTTGCACAATTCTCTTTTCGATTTGTTGCACTCCCAAGTTCAACCAAATGGATTTTGCGTGGTCCCATGGTCGACAAAAAGTTGGTGTTTTGCCCAATTTCACACTTCCTTGTCAAGTTGATTCCCCTCGGCAAAGTGAAAGTTAGTGTTTTGTCCAACTTCAAACTTCCTTTCTAAGTTGATTTTGCTCAGTATGATGAAAGTTGGCATTTTGTCTAACTTCAAACTTTCCTGCCAAGCTAATTTTGCTCGGCAGGCGTGAAAGTCGTTGTTTTATCCAACTTTGAATTCTTTCGCCAAGTTGATTTTTCTTGGCAAAATAAAGGTTTATGTTTTGGATAACTCCAAACTTCCTTGCCGAGCTAATTTTGCTCTGCAACATGAATGTTGGTGTTTTGCCTAATTTCAAACTTCACTACCGAGCTATTTTTACTCGGCAAATACACAGTTGGCATTTTGTTTAGTTCCAACCATCAACCGAGGTATGTTTGCTCGGCTAGATGAAAGTTAATGATTTTCAAACTTTGGAACTTTATGTTGAGCTGTTTTCACTTGGTGAGATAAGCCTCGACAACTTGTCAACTTTTTTCTCGGTGAGAAGTGTAGTTTAAGATTTTGGTTGAAAACACAAAAGGGAAAATGCAATATCGATATGGAGAAAAGTTAAAACGACACTTGAAAAAACTTGAGATTTTCATTCAAAATTAGAGTGGTCATAGAAGATGGGGCACTTTAGTTCGGTTACAAAAAGTGGGCATGTAACCTGGCTTCACCAAAAAAAAAAAAAAAAAAAAAAAGGAAAATGGATCAAGCAGCAAGATCACTGAGTTCTTCCTCGGCCGTGGTGTCTTCGTTGATGGTCAGATCCGTAATACCTTCTTCTGTAACGACGCCGGGCTGAGAGGAGCTTGCATCTAAAACTTGGGAAGCCGACCACTATGCCACATTGGTAACCTGGACCGGCTCTTGCGAAACCGAGATATTGGTCTGGAAGGTCGGCGCCTTCTTAACTGCACTATCTACCTTGGCAACCTCTATTAGTTTTTTCTGCGCGGTGCTAACATGGGCTTCCATGTAAGGAAGGAGAAAGTGAAGAGCATGATTCTTGAAGATTTCAGTATCTTCAGATTGGCCAAGTTTCTTAGCGGCTGCCTTCCAACCACACTAGAAGAGTATGTCTTTGCTTGCTTCCAGTTGGCATTTGTAAGCCTTCTCCCCCCTCTTTGAAGCCTCGTCATCTGCCTTGTCGATCGCCTCCTTCAGCACATCTTTGTGCTTATCCTTGAGATTTTTCAACTTGTCCAGGTATCTCCACTTATTGGCTTTCACTACCTTGGCTTTCGACTTATCTTCCTTTCTTAGCTTCTTAGCTAACTAATCTTTCTCGGCGGTCATGTTCGAAAGAGTGGCTTTAAGAACTTTCAGCTTGGCCTTTTTTTCGTCATTTTCTTTGATAGCAACACTGAGATTCCTCCTCAACTCTAGCATGCGTTCGTGTGCGATGAAGTTCTTCTGCGTGGCCGGCAAACAATACAGACAATACAACAAAACCAAGCAAAAAGTTAGGCAGAAAAGTAAGAAGAACAGTTCTTACTAGCACCAAGGACTTGGAGGCCGACCTGATGGCTTTTAAGTCGGTCAATTGTTGGTGCTTCTCCATATCGGCAGGAAGAAGCAATGCCTTGGTCAAATTAAAGCACAACATGTTATCTTTGTCTGTATAAACAAAATTCGTCGTAGCCACTGCCCGACCTTAGTACTTCAGTTTGGGTGCCCATGTTAGGGGAGCAGGATTGGGATCAACATGCTCGGTCTCAACACGCTCGGTTTGCCATCCTTGCTCAGCATCTTGTAGCTCGGTAACGTCTTCATCCACCAATTGTTGCTTGCGTGAGGTCTGCCTAGGCCTTTTGCGGGGCCGAGAAGTCGCCCATGCAGTGGCCAAAGCAAGGATTGAGCCAGTCTCTTATACAGCGGTTTAGACGATCTAACCCTTAGCTGATCCAATCGACTGGGAAGAACTTTGCTCGGTGGTGATTAGTGACTTGATTGCTCTTTGTTTGGCCATTTCCTCTTCAGCGGTCAAGGGAATCAAGACAACTTTGGGAAGAGTATGATGTGGTTCTGGAGTAGGCTCGTGTAGAAAGTCAGACACATTGGCTTTGTGCGGTGCGTTGTAATGGTAGGTCGACTCATAGCCCAACAAGACGTCGCAAAGACGATCTGGATGTCTTAGTGCGGCCTTGACAGTGTCCTAGTTAGCGTAGGAATAGTTGCCACCAAATGATTGTAATATGCAAATAAAGACAAGTGTTAGCACGGTGAATCACTTTTTTAAAAGACGAAAGGTGAAACTGAGCTACTCTGCTTACCAGCACTTCCTTTATTTTTATTTATGTAGAAGCCTGGTATTGGTGCCTCACTATCCTCATGGTTGCAAGAGATCCACAAGAAGTCATCATCGTTGACGTCTTTGTCTGGTGTTTCATCGATTAGTTTTGCTCAGCCCTTCTTCATTTTAAGGTACCAGCAAAAACCGCCTTTATTTTTACTAAGAGAGTATTTGTGAAATATCTCAGCTAATCCTAAATTTAAGCCTAACAAGAGATTTAGCGCTGCTACGCCGTTTATTATGTTGTATATATTGACAAAAAGTTGTGTGTGGCATAATCTAGTGTGCGTAAGGAATTCACATATTAAGCGCTAGACCAGGAAGTGAAGTCCCCTATATATTATTAATACTAAGGTGAAGGGGCAAGAGTCAAGTCAGCGCTAGGGCACGATTCCCTGCTCGGCAAGGTCAAATTGAGCATCGTTAGGAATTCCAAATTCTTCTCGGAAGTCAGCAATGGCCCTTGGTGAGCTCACCCGGTAGCGATATTTACCCATGGAGATCGGTTTTATTTTGCGCCTAACTTATTGAAGATGTGTTTTCTCGGCGACTCGGTCTTCCGGTGTCACTAGAAGTCAGTTGGGTTATGCCTGGTTGGTCCTAGTCCAGCCTACACGAGTAAAAAATGAAGTGTCTTACATTCAAGCTTTGACACAATGACAAAAGTGACCGAGAGTTACTAAGTTCGCTCGGTCATTGAGCATAAGCTTGCTTTTTAGCTCGGTTATTGAGCACAAGCTTGGTTTTTAACTTGGTCATTAAACACAAGCTTGGTTTCTAGCATAGTTATTGTGTTTGAAACATCTTGGATTTGCTTTGGAATAGGGGCAAGGGATCCTTAAGGAGAAATTTTTTGCTAAGTTTCAAAGGTAAGGTCATTTCAACTCAGTTGGGGAACAAGCTCACTTTCCTAGCCTGGTTATTGGGTAAACCCAGAATTGAGGCACAAAAATTGGTTTTTGCTTGGTGTTGGTGGCTTTTAAGATTAAAAGTGGAATTTTAGCTCGGTCCAACGCAAGGTTCTTGAAGTTTATATCAGAACCTGGGCTAGAAGAACTTCGAGTGTAGATTTATGCCTAAAATGAGCCTAAATGCTCATTGACCCACCCTAATGGGTGTTTTAAGGTTGTAATCAGCAGTTATGGGTTTAGAATCCCAGTTTGTGACAAATAAAAAGCGTGAAAAATAAAAGAAACATGAAAAACATAAGGAACAACAATGGAGATTAGAAAAAGACTTAAGGTACTTACTGTGTGTAGTGAAGATCTAGATTTTGAGTCGCTAAGAAAGCTTTTGTAATAGAAACAGACTGATCGATGAAAGAAAAAACAGGGATCCTAGTCAGCGAGATGCAGAAATGGCATTTAAAGGCTCTAATGGTCAGGGTTTTGTTCTAAGAAGAAGATGAATAGTGAGGGGCTAGAGTATATGTATCACCCATATATAGGTGGACGTAAAAAGGTGCCATAATTCAAATTTTCAGGGTACGTGCACAACGGTTGGGCAGTTACACGAAACCAACGAGAGGGTGCCACGTGTCCTAGATGTGGTATGTTGTCAGGTTAACTGATGGGCTGCTCAGACGGTCAAGTGATTGAGACCGCACTAAAGAGGTTTTAGGCGAGGACTTAGCTCGACTAGGCTAGGTAATTCCAATCATGCTGAAGCAGATGGAATCAAGGGACAATTAAGAGGGGAATTTATGTCGAACAAATGGGTTGTGCTAATCTTCGTCCAGGATAATGAATGTAGATTGAATGATAGGCGAGTTATGGGCTAAATTAAGCTTGCGCCTCAGTAATAGGTCGGGGCATAGTTGGATAAGGCCACAAGTTTGGGCCGAGCTATCTAACCTTGAGTTGGGTCGTGTGTTGGGCTAAGCCAAGATGGGTCACACTAGGGATCGAGCTAAAGATATTCACCGAGCTAGCATGCAGAAGGCTATTGAAATCGTAAGCAAAAGGGTTAGTCGAGCTATGAAGGAATGAACATAGATCGGCCTAACGTGCAAAGAGTTGGCCGAGCTATGAAAAATCAACGTGGACCGGTCTAACGTGCAAGGAGATGCCGAGTTATAAGGCAGCTGACAAAGCTGACCCGAGTTGGCTTGGCATAAGAGCACTGAACCGGTACGGTTGGGGGATAGTTGAACCAGGATTTGGTTACAAGTGGTAGCCCGATTTAGGTGTGCCACGTGGCCCAATTGAGTGAAGGTTTGGAAGATTGCTCAAAGTACGCGTCAATACCGTTTGGTGGTCTGGCCAATACTGTTTGGCAGTATTGACGCATACACGTATAAGGAAAAGAGAGGATAATACGTCCGCAAGTCCAACAAATGACGAAGGAGGTAGTGCGCACACAATCTTGGAAATCAAGGTCACAGCCTAGATAAAGCACACGTCCTCACGAAGAAGAGGGTAAGAAAGCCTACAATACTCACACTCTTCACTCCCTTCTTTGCAAAAAGCTAACTTGATCGTCGAAGCCACGTAGCTCACTTTCATTGTGTTTTAGGAAACTTGACGGCATTCAAGGCAACACGAGCTTGGATGCGAGGAGCACGGACGCGAAGAATATTTGCTCCCTATACAAAAACCATGAATTGTATCGATATCAATAGACTAAAAACCTCATATATATATATCATCTGATATGGCACTTGTTGGCTTATTTTTCCTACAAAGGAAAATACCATAAAGGAGAGCGTGCCAGTAAGGATTGAAAAATCTTTATAGATTAAATTCAAGTTAGTTATCAAGCGATTGTGTTGACAGTTCTTTTGCTTCAATGAAAAGGACTTCAAAATTTCCAAGTGTAAAGAGAAGAAATACTAAAAGAAGAAGGAAGGAGATGGAGAAAGATGATTGAGTGAACAATCAAAGTAACGATTAATTACCTCTACTCATATGCTTTGAAAAGGAAGTGCGTAAAAATACCTCTGCTCCTATGCTTCGAAAAAGAAGTGTTGAAAATAAAGTGCATGAAATATATATGACAAGGAAATATAAATGACAAGAAAAAATAGAAATCATTTGTCTTTGATTTGAGTTGGATCCCCCTACAATGTAGCCATGAATGGCTATTTATAAGCAAACATTTGTAGGAAAAACATACCTAATAACTACCACATTCTTCCATTTTCCACACTTCACACTCCATGATCTTCCACTTCATCTTTATGTCTCCGTAACTTCCTTTAACCTCCAATTCATATTCCATGATCCTTCACATTCTCCACCATCTTTTCACATGTGTTTAACGATTCATAACTTCTCATAACCTCCAAATGAATAGGAGAGTGCAACATGTCCTGCAATTTATCAATAATAATAATAATAATAAATTATTTATTTACGGTGCCAACATTACCCCCCGTAACTCTTTTGGAATGAGAAACATCGAATTCATGAAGAGTTGTACATCAATTTAGACCAAATTTCTAATTGATTAATGTATTTGAAGGGAGACATGCATTCGAAGGTTCTTTCATCATACAATATGATTGAAATTTTGATAAAAAAAAAAAAAAAAAAAAAAAAAAAAAAAAAAAAGAACCAAAACCTTGCTCAAAAGGTGCTCACGACATATTTTAGAATCTTTAAAAGCTTAGAATACAGAATAGCTACCAACTTGGAGAGTTTATAAAGCTTCAAAACATAATTAAAATAATTTCACATGTTTCGAATTTTAATGTGTGTTTCGAAATTGGATTACTTTGCATGTGTTTGAAGTGGTGAATTCTTAGCAAAATATCACTAATTTGATTTAGTCACAATGCATGCCAATGTTATTTCTTTGAGCTGATAGTAATAGTATGCTTTACTTCGAGACTTTCGATGCATCATGAGACTATGGAAATTTCAACACCTTCGAAGCACGATTCTTCAAACCTTAACAATATATTTTCACTTCCAATTGCACTACTTTGAATTGCTTCGAAGTGACAAACAACATACGCACTCTTGAAATTACACTACTTTAAGGTGTGTTGAATTACCTTTTAACCAAATATATGGACCTTCGAAGTTCTTTTGAGGGAGCTTTGAGCCATCTTTGAACTAAATATATGGAACTTTGAAGTGTTTTCGAGTTTCGAATTACCTTCGAACCAAATATATGGACCTTCGAAGTGCTTTTGGGGGAGCTTTGAGCCACCTTCGAACTAAATATATAGAACTTTGAAGTGTTTTCAAGTTTTGAATTACCTTCGAACCAAATATATGGACCTTCGAAGTGCTTTTGGGGGAGCTTTGACCCACCTTCGAGCCAAATTTGTGGCCCTTCGAAATACTTTGACATACCTTCAAAATGAACATGACAAAATCTTATAGGTAGGATGATTGTTGATAAAATCATGATATATGGAACAATGCTTAAAGATGATTGTTTTATTAGCCATTTCATCAAAATTAAATTTTGATACGGCCCACAAATTCAAAATAGATTTTGAACACTGAAAGTCATGTCATAATATAGCCTTGGAAATTCAAATGCTTTGACATTTTCAACAATGTCAAATATTTTAATTCCATCAACAGTGGGTTGATCGTCATCTTTAATCACATTTTGTCCAAGAACATGTTCTTTGGCCACATAACTTTCATCATTCATTGACAAATGGGGTTGGTTTTTTATTTTAGCCATTAACGGCTTATGAAAATCCTCCATGTGAGTTTCATCATTTCTTGGCCTAATTGGTTGTTCTGTTTTAGCCATTAATGTTTGATGAAAATCCTTCATAGACAAGCTATTTGCATGGTTTAACTTTCTAAGATTGAGTTTTTCAACCCCCCGAGCCTTATATGGAACATCGATTTTAACCCTGTTTGGCTCAACAACATGCTTTTTAGCCATGTTATTTTCACAAGTTGGCTCTTTAAAAATGAGTTTTTAAACCCCCCAAGCCATTGATGAAATCAACTCTTTCCTTTTGCCATTTTCAACACTAAAAGAATTCTGAAAAAATTCACCAATTTTGGCCATTAAAGCCTCAGTTAAAGACTTGGTAGTGAAAGTTGACAACTCATCATTCCATTGGCGAACTTCCATATCAAGTTCATGAATTTCTCCAATTAAATCGTGTGTTTTTTCTATAACCAAAAAATATATGTTGGCTTATTTTTCCTATGAAAAAAAATACCATAAATGCGAGTGTGCTAGCCAGGATTGAAAAATCCTTATAAATTAAATTTAAGCCAATTATCAAGCGATTGTGTTAACGGTCTTTTTGCCTAAATGGAGAGGACTTCAAAATTGCCAAGTGTAGAGAAAAGAAAAATTAAAAGAAGAAAGAGGGAGACGGATAAAGATGATTGAGTGAATAATCAAGGTGATTGAGTGAACAATCAAAGTAACAATTAATTACCTCTACTCCTACGCTTTGAAAAGGAAGTACATAAAATTACCTCTACTCCTATACTTTGAAAAGGAAGTGTTGAAAATATAGTGAAAGTTGACAACTCATCATTCCATTGGCGAACTTCCATATCAAGTTCATGAATTTCTCCAATTAAATCATGTGTTTTTTCTACATCCAAATAATATTGTAATTAATGGAAGTTTGTTTCGTCAAGAAAATGGATATCTTCTTGAAGATCCAAAATTTTTTGTTTACGCCAAAATATTTCATTTAACCTATTTGGAATGGATGAATCCAATTCATTTTCATTTCTTACACTTGACGTCCCACTGGGCATGCCAAAAAATATATGTTGGCTTATTTTTCCTACGAAAAAAAATACCATAAATGTGAGTGTGCCAGCAAAGATTGAAAAATCCTTATAAATTAAATTCAAGCCAATTATCAAGCGATTGTGTTAACGGTTCTTTTGCCTAAATGGAGAGGACTTCAAAATTGCGAAGTGTAGAAAAAAGAAAAATTAAAAGAAGAAAGAGGGAGACGGAGAAAGGTGATTGAGTGAACAATCCGGGTGATTAAGTGAACAATCAAAGTAACAATTAATTACCTCTACTTCTACGCTTTAAAAAGGAAGTACATAAAATTACCTCTACTCCTATGCTTTGAAAAGGAAGTGTTGAAAATATAGTGCAAGAAACATAAATGACAAGAAAAAATTGAAATCAATTGTCTTTGATTTGAGTTGGATCCCCTTACAATGTATCCATGAATAGCTATTTATAGGAAAACATTTGTAGGAAAAAACTACCTAATAACTACCACATTCTTTAATTTCCCACACTTCACACTCCATGATCTTCCACTTCATCTTTATGTCTCCATAACTTTCTTTAACCTCCAATTCATGCTCCATGATCCTCCACATTCTCCATCATCTTTTCACATGTGTTTAATGATTCATAATTTCTCATAACCTCCAAATGAGTAGGAGAGTATCACGTGTCCTGCAATTTATCAATAATAATACTAATAGTAAATGATTGATTTATGATGCCAACATTACTCACCGCAATTCTTTCAGAATGAGAAACCTTGAATTCATGAAGAGTTGTACATCAATTTAGACCATATTTGCCAATTAATTAATGTATTTGAAGGGAGACATGCATTCGAAGGTTCTTTTATCATACAATATAGTTCAAATTTTGATAAAAAAGAACCAAAACCTTGCTCCGACGGTGCTCACGACATACTTTAGAAGCTTTAAAAGCTTCGAATACAGAATAGCTACCTACTTGGAGAGTTTATAAAACTTCAAAACATAATTAAAATAATTTCACATGCTTCGAATTTTAATGTGTGTTTTGAAATTGGATTACTTTACATGTGTTTTAAGTGGTGAATTCTTAGCAAAATATCACCAATTTGATTTAGTCGCAATGCATGCCAATGTTATTTTCTTTGAGCCGATAGTAACAGTATGCTTTACTTTGAGACTTTCGATGCATCATGAGACTAGGGAAATTTCAACACCTTCGAAGCATGATTCTTCAGACCTTAACAATATATTTTCACTTCCGATTACACTTCTTTGAATTGCTTCGAATTGACAAACAACATACGCACTCTTCAAATTACACTACTTTAAAGTGTTTTGAATTACGTTTTAACCAAATATATGGACCTTCGAAGTGCTTTTGAGGGAGCTTTGAGCCACCTTCGAACTAAATATATGGAACTTTGAAGTGTTTTCGAGTTTTGAATTACCTTTGAACCAAATATATGGACCTTCGAAGTGCTTTTAAGGGAGCTTTGAGCCACCTTCGAACTAAATATATGGAATTTTGAAATGTTTTCAAGTTTTGAATTACCTTCGAACCAAATATATGAACCTTCGAAGTGCTTTTGGGGGAGCTTTGACCCACCTTTGAGCCAAATATGTGGCCCTTCGAAATGCTTTGACACACCTTCGAAGTGAACATGATAAACTCTTGTAGGTAGGATGATTGTTGATAAAATCATGATATATAGAACAATACTAAAAGATGATTGTTTTATTAGCCATTTCATCAAAATTAAATTTTGATACAGCCAACAAATCCAAAATAGATTTTGAACACCAAAAGTCATGGCATAATATAGACTTGAAATTCAAATGCTTTGACATTTTCAACAATGTCAAATATTTTAAATCCATCAACAGTGGGTTGATCACCATCTTTAATCACGTTTGGTCAAAGAACATGTTCTTTGGTTAAATAACTTTCATCATTCATTGACAAATGGGGCTGTTTTTTTATTTTGTTTTAGCCATTAACGGCTTATGAAAATCCTCCATATGAGTTTCATCATTTCTTGGCCTAATTGGTTGTTATGTTTTAGCCATTAATGGCTGATGAAAATCCTTCATAGACAAGCTATTTGCATGGTTTGACTTTCTAAGATTGAGTTTTTCAACCCCCCAAGCCTTATATGGAACATCGTTTTTAACCCTATTTGGCTCAACAACATGCTTTATAGTTATGTTATTTTCATAAGTTGGCTTTAAAAATGGGTTTTTTAACCCCATGAACCATTGATGAAATACTCTTTCCTTTTGCCATTTTCAACACTGAAAGAATTTTGAAAAAATTCACCAATTTCAGCCATTAAAGGCCCAGTTAAAGACTTGGTAGTGAGAGTTGACAACTTATCATTCCATTGGCGAACTTTCATACCAAGTTCATGAATTTCTCCAATTAAATCGTGTCTTTTTTCTTCTACCAAATAATATTGTAATGGACGGAAGTTTATTTCATCAAGAAAATAGATCTCTTCTTGAAGATCCAAAATTTTTTGTTTACGCCAAAATATTTCATCTAGGCTATTTGGAATGGACAAATCCAATTCATTGGTGTCCCGCTGGGTATGCCAAAAAATATATGTTGGCTTATTTTTCCTACGAAAGAAAATACCATAAATGCGAGTGTGCCAGCAAGAATTGAAAAATCCTTATAGATTCAATTCAAATCAATTATCAAGTGATTGTGTTGATCATTCTTTTTCCTCAATGAAGAGGACTTCAAAAATACCAAGTGTAGAGAGAAGAAATATTAAAAGAAGAGGAGGGAGACGGAGAAAGATGATTGAGTGAACAATCAAAGTAACGATTAATTATCTCTACTCCTATGCTTTAAAAATGAAGATTACCTCTACTCCTGTGCTTCGAAAAGGAAGTGTTGAAAATAAAGTGCAGAAAATATAAATGACAAGAAAAAATAGAAGTCAATAGTATTTGATTTGAGTTGGATTCCCTTATAATGTAGTCATGAATGACTATTTATAGAGAAACATTTATAGGAAAAAATTACCTAATAACTACCACATTCTTTCATTTCCCACACTTCACAGTCCATGATCTTCCACTTCATCTTTATGTCTCCATAACTTTCTTTAATCTCTAATTCATGCTCTTGATCCTCCACATTCTCCAACATCTCTTCACATGTGTTTAATAATTCATAATTTCTCATAATCTCCAAAAAGTAGGAAAGTGACACGTGTCCTGCAATTTATCAATAATAATAAATTATTTATTTATAATGCCAATAGTAGCCATATTTAAAATCATGAATGGATGAGTATTTTGAAGAAAAAACGTCCTAAGCACCTCCTTCCTAATGTTACTTTTCCTGTATTTCTAATTCTGAATTTCGTAGAGTCCTTTTACTCCCACAAAGTTGCCTAACTAGTAGAATTGGTGACATCAATGAATAACATAGTCAGAGATACTAATAAGAAGAGAAAAAACAACAACATATTGTTAAACAACAATCAAATGCCACCTAACAAACTACCAAACCAAGTGTTGAGAACCCAACTCCCATATATACATCTTAACTTCTATTAAAAATAATTGTAAGTTTATTAAGACAGCAAAATACATTAATTTAAGATAGAGAATCCGTGCCCGTTGATTTTGATGTTTGGTAGCTTAAATCATACCTTTTAGTTTATAGAAAAAATTCAAACTGATTTTCACCTTTGTATAGCGCCCACCAATGCCACTCACATTGGGTACCCATTGTTGAGATGTCAAGTTAATTATTTTATAGTTTTAATTTTTAAAATATTATCATATTCATCGTACACATTTGTTTTTTTTATAAAATTTATATTTCAAAATCTATTTGTTGCAATCTATGTTAGGTATTAAACTGTTACAAAAATAAATTCTATAGTTTTTTTTTTGTTTGTGGAACTGTGAAACTTAGAATTACTGAATTTTAGAAATTCTATAATTTTGGTGTAATAGAGAATTTCGAAATTTATACAAAATAATGTGTTTTATTTACTGGAAGTCAAAAAGTGTATAATATAGAATTATAAAAATAGGGGTGAGCATGGTCCGGATTGGACCGGATTGGGATAAAACCAAGATCAATCCGTTATCTATGGTTCCTGAAAAATTGGAACCAATCTAATCCGTTTAAATCATGGAACCAATCCGAACCAATCCATTTAAACACGGATTGGATCGGTTTAGAATCACGGATTCACATAATTAAATAACAAATATATATATATAACACTTTAGTTTCATAAAAACATAAACATAGCGTTATATTAGTTCCACAATAACTACATGTTTTTATATAATAGCGACATACTATTCTAGAATTTAAACAACCATAAGAAAACTGGTTTGACTATAAGTATTTAGACCATTACAAATTAAAACTAAAAACTAACATAGCGACATACTGTTCTAGAAAACTGAATTGGATTACAGATTTCACGGATTTCTTATTCAGCCCTATATAAAAATGTCATTCCCATATGGTTCTGCTTGATTTTTATTTATTTTTTTAATACAAATTTGTTTACATTTTGTTGGGATTGGGTTCTAGTTCAAAACTATAAAGGACTGTGATTTTAGAACAATTTGGGGTTTAAAGCATTGAATTGTGAAGATAGAATTTTTAAGAGTTCATCTACATCATAGCCAGGATGATGAATTAGTGTCTTGAATTTCATTGAGTCCTCCTACTACAATAATAAGGTAGATGATTTAGTTGCCAATTAACTATTAGAAGCTTCAATATATATCTCATTGCTGGCATCAATAACATGGTCGGTGATAATAATAAGATGAAGATGGAGATGAACAACAACAATATTGTTAAGGGAACACTACCATATGCACTTTAAAATTAAGAAAAATGTCATAATTTTTAATTTTTTGAGTCATAACTAAACATAACATAATACATAACTAAAATAATGTCATAACTAAATAAGAAAATAAGTCACAATTAAAAAAGAAAATGATATAATTAGAAATGCGTATGATATACTCTTTTTAAAGAGATATGCATTAGAATTTTCCTATGGTTAAACAATCAAATGACACCTAGGCAACTACCAAACCATGTGTTGAGCACCAAGGATCCTCTAGAGTGTTTTTTTCCTAAAATTTCCTAAAGTGGTGTATTGTGTGATTGAGATATAATACTGAAAAATTGATGTGACTTGTCATGAAATCTCAACCACACAATGCACCACTCTAGGAAACTTCAGAAAAAAAAAAACTCTAGAGGATCCTTACTCTGTGTTGAGAGGATAAAGGGAGGTGTTGTGCCTTTATAGGCACAACACTGTGTTGTGAGTGTGTGGATGTGTTTTTATAAATTTATTATATTGATTTGAATCATTCATATTATAGGATTCATCGAGTAGATCATTCATGAAAAAAATCATGTCAATTAAACATGTATAGCACATAGCAAGATTACATTTATGTTTTAAAACAATTATAGTCCGATCATAGAGTTTTCCATGTTCGATTAACCTTATTTTTTATATGAATAAGATGCCCAACAAATTTTATAATATAAATAATTTGAATTATTAAAATAAAATCAAAACGAATTTCAATCAAAACATCACAATGGCCGATGTGAAAACACCCTCCCTTTGTCCGTGTTGAGAACCCAACTGCCCTTTTTATGTTGTAGTTGGTTATGAAATATGATCAGTTCCGTCATTAATATAGAAATCGATTATGAAATGGGATATAAAATTATATGAATGGACCAAATTTTATGAAATTTAACCATAAGGGATTCATCGAGTGGTAAAAATTTCGAGTTCGATTCATTTTAAGGAGTCACTAGAAGTTTGCTCGATCGTTAACTTGAGGATCCCCGGATTAATCGATATATGTGCAAGCTAATTCGAACACTTGATTCAAAAATAAAAAATAATAAATTAAACTTTATTGGAGGTTCGTTCACATCTAAAAAATTTTATTGTTGGGAAATCTTGAAAGTCAATTTTTTATTTCTTATTATTATTATTATTATTTTGGAATGGAGGAAAGTCAAATTAAAAAAATTGAAGGTAAATTACATTTTTAATTCTTATAATTTGATTCGAATTTTAAATTGAGCAGTTTCATCAGCATATTTTAATTTAATTTTAATTTGGTCATTATGTTGTGATTGAAGGTTACAACTAATGTTTTTGAGACAATTATCAGCTTTTTAAGGCGTACACGTCACCACAAAAAAAAATTTAAAATTAAAATTAGACTTAAAAGGTAGAAATTAAATTATTCAAATTAAATTAATAGAAACTAAAATAAAATTCAACTAAACTATAAGGATGAAAAATATAATTTATCAAAAAATTAAATATGGCAAATTTCACTTTATTCATGTGATTTGGGCCACGTGCGGTTTACCCTCATAATGTTTAGAAATGACAGCATAATCCCCACGCGATTTGTTGACTACAGTGCACCATTAAACTTTTCGTCTAACTTAATAACAAGTGTGAAATATATGGCAAACACAAAGGGTTATATACTCATTTTCAAATTTCAATGGAATAAATCGCACATGAAAAGGGTTAAAGTACACTTTACTTTTCAAACAAATGACGAAAATATAAAAATATTTTAATTTTTTTCATTAAATTATTAATGGTTCTAACAGTGCATTTTAATTTACAAACCATAAGAAAGTTATGTGATTATTTCTAAATATTAAGGGAATAAACCGCATATGACCTAAATGACATGGGAGCAAAGTAAAATTTACCCAATTAAATATATAATTTAAATGCCACTCAACTACGCCGTTATAGCAAGCATACCAGTGATTGTCGTTGGTGCAAGGGGACTGCGACCTCTTTTTTAATGAATGTTATAAAGTAAACCATTTTTTTCATCTTCTTTAAAGTAGGGTGCATTTAGTATCATTTTATTTTTTATTTTTTTGTGGTCGAAAATAGAAAATTCATAAAATCAATATGAAACACTAATCCTATATTTATTTAATTTTTTTTAAAGAAATTGTTCATGTAAAAGCAATGAATTATAATATTTACTCCAATTCCCCTCCTTGAGATCTGTTTCTCCAGCAGGCACAAAATTTACTTTCATCTTCATCCCTTCGGACTTCGGGGATAATTGAATTCTCCGTTCTCAAATTATTATATCTTTTATGATCTAATATATTATTAATAATTATTAAATTATGTGAGAATCACAAGCTATAATTGAATAAGCTTTGCTTGTTTCAATAACCATTTAGAGCTATCCAAGATTATACCAAAATCAAACCTGAAAGGACGAAGGCTTATGATAAAACATGAGACAAAAAAATATTAAAAACAGAGCATCCTGAAACTCATCTTTTACCAAAAAAATTTCCCCTTAAATCAGTCAAATTACATAACTAGGATTTCTACAAATCCAAAATTTTAACCGGAAATTTGCCCAGAAAATATAATATATGATGGAGATTTATTTTAGAGGGATTTACAAATGAGTGATATTTTTTCAAAATAATTGTAGCCTCATGAAAAAGCTTCATTACTTCAATCATTAAAATTTAGGGTAAACTACCAATAGGTCTTAATAGTTGGACTTAATTTCCATAAAGTCCTATTGAAAATAATTTTAGATAAAATTATCACTAAAAATAATTTCTTTGAAACAATTTTTTACATATGTAGCTAAAAATTGACAATTATTGACTTTTTTTTGTTATGATTTTTATAAATTGTCGCTAAAACTTATAATTAGTGACTTTTTTTATGACCAAATTTTTCCATAAAATCTATTAGACAATAAGTACACTTAGGATCTACACGTAAGTACTCCTAAAATTTATATTTAATTTTTTTTTTTCAATCATATACTGATTTATTATTTTTCTTTTATTTTAAATATAGAGCCCATCATTCAAAAATTAAATCTGAACCATTCATCAAAATTTTAGATACAGATTTGAACTTCTGATATATTAAAATTTTTGTTACATAACCCCTTTCACCATCTAAACTATCTCTCTCTCTCTCTCTCTCTCTCTCTCTCCTATATTTTGTGCACCATCCTCAGGCCTAAACACAATTAATATGAATTAAAGAAACCTGTCACCTTCTCTTTCCATTCCATTATATATAAGGGAATGGCTCCAATCCAAAAACCAACAACACCGAACTCACACAGAATTGGACGACTCATTCCCTCTTCTTCATTTGCTCAGCAAAAGTAATCACACTCTTCACTATCACACTCATAATTTCTTATTCTTATTTCCTCATGTTCTTTATTTTCAGTTCACCGCTATTTTTTTTTTTTTTATATAATGTTTGTTTCATTGTTTTTTTTATTCTAGGTTGGTGATACATACATACTACAAAAAAGTTAATATGAATCATCACAAGGCAGACACAGACAGTGATCCAAAGCTCGATTTGAAGCTGAACTTATCACCTCCAAGTCCATACCCACCACAGGTGGAGTCCCCAAACGGTTCAGTTTCATTTTCCTCCATAGAAATGTCTCCTCTGAGCTCATGCGTGTCGTCAGAGTTCAGCCTCAACCCTGACAATGGCTCGCTTCACTGTACCAGCAGTCCTGAGCCCACCAAACCGATGATGCTGGCGGGGTGCCCTCGGTGCCTCATGTATGTAATGTTATCTGAAGAAGATCCAAAGTGCCCCAAATGCAAGAGCACTGTCCTGCTGGAAATTCCTCCTGAGGAAATCACTGAGAAAACTACCAAGGAATGAGACGGATTTCAATCTTAGTTTTAAATAACGGTATTGGGTATTTATCATCAGTGATACAGTCGTGTATATCAGTATCTGAAGTTGAAAATATCTATACTCATATTTAAAACACTCATTCTAAGCACCTTGGTTACTTTCCCTTAATTACTAGTTTAGTTTTTTTTCATTCTTTATGTTTTCTTACTCCTTTTGTTTTTCCTTTTGTTATTTTGTTATATGTTGTGTTTGGTTGAGAAGAAAAAAGAAGAGAGGAAAGAAGCTTGTGAGAGTCGTTTGGGGTTGATTTTAGTGTGATTGTAAGATATTTAGCCTCTCATTTTCGTTCATCCCCTCTGGAACGTACGTTTTGATCTTTAACAATATTACTAGTTGTCTCTTTGGATCTCATTTGCTTTTTCATTAAGATAATTTAAATGTGGCACCTAATACTATACACCGCAAAGTTATTCTAGTTAGTTGCTTTCATGCCACTCAATAGGTCATTTATTAATTAATCAAACACCTCTGCTTCATTTTTTTTCAAGCTTGAAAAAATGTAAAATACTAAAATAAAATGAAAGAAAGTTGTGTGACTTCTTGAAAGATGCTAGACATAAGATAAATTCGTTTGGGAACTTGGCTATTTTAATTGTCTTTTTGGCTTTTTAGTTATCTTATAAGATGAAAAAAATTATGTTTGGGATGATTTGTACATTTTTTTGTAGTTTAATATATGATTGTAAGAGAAAAAATGATTGATTGTTGTGTAAGATGTAACATTTTATTTTATTGATTATTTTAGTCTTTTTTTATTTTTATTGACTATTTTATCCAAAATCCTCTTCCCCAAACGGGGCCTAAATATTTTACCTTCTCGAATTATCATATCATTTTATTTACTTATGCTGATTTGGAAATAGACTATTTTACTTGGCTTTTTAATTTTGCAACTTTTTTATCTACTTATGCCTTGTTTGGTTTAACTTTTTTATCTGCTTATGCCTTGTTTGGAAATAGACTATTTTAATTGGTATTTTAATTTTTTTAACTACCTAAAAAGTTGTGTTTGGAAAGATAAATGACTTTTTTTGTAATTAATTTGATGGTTGTGAGAAAAAAAAAATGATTATGATATGGATGTGACATTTTATTTTTTTGACTATTTTAACATATTTTATTTTTATTGATTATTTTAGTCCAAATCTAACTTCCCAAACAAAGTCCTCATCAAAAAATATTATATTTTGTCAGCTTGAACTATCAATTTGAACAATGTCAACATTATATAAATACATCTTAAATATTATGAAATGCGTAAAATAAGTGTAAGCTTTAAAAAAATAATTACAAATAAATGATAAATTTTTATATATATTAATAATGAAAATTATAAATTTTTCTATGAACATACCTCTGAAATTAAAACTTAAATGGTAATTTTCCAGTTTTTTTTTTTCCCCTTTCTGTCTCCTACTAAAGGCAACAGGCAAGTAGCCATAATGTAGATAGTTGTGACTGTTGACTTGCGATAAAAGAGGGAAAGAGAGAGGTAAAATAGAAAATATCTTGTATGTTAATTTTTCTTTCCTTTATGTAACCGATCGTGAACATAATGTTTATATTGATACAAATTAATAAGTTAATATGACAAAATTTAACATTTTTTTAATTAAAAATAATAAATTAACATTGAGTAATAATTCAATTGGATAAAGTATAATTTTTCCTATTGTTGAAAGGGGTATTTTACCGTGAAGATTCATAGTGAAAAAATAATAATAATATTAGCAGATGATATGAATTAAGTATTGTAAATTTTAGTTCAAGACGAAAATGACACGTGACTTGCTTCAAAATTGTGATTTGCTTCAAAATTTATCCAAAAAATTAGTAAATACTCTAAATTTAACTCTCATAGGAGTCAAAAAATTAAATCAAATGGGGCACTTATTAATTACAATATTAAAATTTTTTATAAAAATATTTCACATAAATTTGTACCATTAACTTCAAGAAAGATAAAAAAAATAAATAAATAATCAGTGTGTTTGGTTTTAGTTTTCTGAATTCAGTTTTCTGAAAACAAATTTTTTTATTTTTCGTATTTTTTTTGGTTTTAGTGAATATTTTTTAAATTTTAAACAATTTTTTTACTTTTTTAGATACACATTACTTAGACATGTATCTAAATAGTAAAATATTTGTAAAAAAATATTTTAAAAAATTAATAAATATACAAAAATATTAAGAATGTACTGAATTTTCATATTATTTTTATATTTTTTTGGTATTTAGTGTATTTTTTAAAGATTTTTTTCACAAATATTATACTTTTTAGGTATATTTATGTTAGGTGTGTCTAAACATTAAAAAAAACTGCTTAAAATATTTAAAAAAATATTGAAAATATTAAAATACGGAAAATAAAAATATAGAATTTTTTGAATATTGTTTTCTGAAAACTAGAACCAAATAAACTAAATATTATTTATAATTAGTGTATCATGGACAATATTAAAAAAAGTCATAGATATAAAGTTTTAAAAAAAACATATAATGATAAAATAATTTTTTTATACAAAATATCCATAAAAATTCAATATAACAGTTATACCATGTCAATATTAACATGTGATATCACCAACCAATAGTAAAGAAACAAATGAAGAATGAACGCTACATGTTAAATGTAACTAACAATTCAATAAATTCAATATTTTCATTGAGATTAATTATATTTGCATATCAATAGTGATAGGCATCACCATTATATTGAAATTTTCATAGATAATAATATCGTAATCACTTTATTTTCAATCAAAATAACCATTATTATTCTTATTATTTTAAAAATGTCATTGACATTTAAAATAATATTTTTATAAATTTTTTTATTTAAAATATTTTGTTTATGTTTGCTTTTAAAAAAAAATTTAAAAAAAAAAATTTTCCATAACCCAGGGGGCCACTTGACCCCCGGGCCCTTGCTAGCTCCGCCCTGCATATAATAGAACCTACAAAAATTTGAACAACGTGTACACAATAATTTTTTCAAATAAATTTCTAGTCATTACAATAATTCTAGCAACACATAACCAACTATAGTGATGAAAATTTGACCTAAAGGTTTGAAAATGGTGTCATGGAAATCAACTCACATTTGTGGCCATTGACCTCATTTGCAAACCATATAAATGAATTAATAAGTTATCAATTTGGTGATGTTAGGTTTTCAAAATATATATATATATATATTCGAAAAGAAATCTAAAAAACACAATGTGTTATAGAGATTCATTTTAAATGTGTATTTCATAAACTATTAATCGATTCTAATAGTTAGACTTAATTTTCATAAAATCCTATTGAAAAAGTCTTAATAAAATCGTCATTAAAATAATGTTGTGTGGCGATTTTTTTGTATATGTCATTAAAAATTAATGATTAGTAACTTTTTTGTCACAATTTTTGTAAATTGTAACTAAAATTTATAGTTAGTAACGTTTTTCTATAATGAATTTTTCAAACTGTCACATAAAGATGAAACTTAGTGACTTTTTTGTGAAGATTTTTTTAAACTGTCACTAACACTTATAATTAGTGACCTTTTGTGACAATTTTCAAATTGTCAGTGAAAATTAACAATTAATGACTTTTTTTTAATAGTATTTGATGAAAAGCGCCATTAATTCTTACAGGACCTATTGAATAATAAATCCATCTATTAGGATCTAAACGTAACTCTCCCCTTTTATTATGGAGTAGATTTTCCTCCAACTTATTATGTAGGAACTCCTATAACCCAAATAATGTTGCAACTTATGATTAGTCAATTGTGGCACAATTTAAAACTCATTCACTCTTGTTCACTTTTCCATAAACTTCCTAATATGTTGGATACCAAATTTTAGGAAATATGCGATTTAAGAATCTTAGAACATGTTTTTAAATCTCTATTTAAAAATATATATTTTAAGGGGTTGTTTAGGATTTATTTATGGGCATGGCTTTTGTCCAGTCATTAATCGGACTGGACCGTGTTGTTGGGTCCATGGGGGCCCACCACGGGTCACGTTTTGATAATCGGAACCGTTCAATGTGTAGAACTCGTAGAGTACTATATGCCTGAAAAAAATCACGTTAATTGGATATGGATAGCTATGTAATCAAATCAGTTTTGTATAAAAAAAAAATGGACGGTGAATAAATTAACAGTTGACAAAAATCTATTTTGATCACATAACTATCGATATCCGATCAACGTGAATTTTTACAGGCATATAATACTCGACGAGTTCTACACATTGAACGATTCAGATTATCAAAACGGGACCCGTGGTGGGCCTCCACGGGCCCAATAGCACGATCCAGTCCGATTAAGGACTGAACAGAAGCCATTCCCTTTATTTATTTAGTGCACCTTTTAATTTTTAATGAAAAGATGTGCAAAAAAGTAGAGAAATGATATAACCCAAATAAGTGCACTTATTTAGATCATCTCTAAACAACACCTAATTTTCTAAAAGAATAATATTATGCTTTAACATATTATTTTACTCTTACATAACCAAATAAAATGTATTAACAATATTTTTCAATTGCTTGGTTTTAATGCTAAAGAACTTGCGTGGTGAATTTTTTTCAACCAACGAAAACATTTTAGATAACCAATCTATCTTTGTTTCACTTAAGATTTCTAGTCTTCCAAATTTTATTTTATTTTATTTTTATTTTTTTGACAAACTTTTCACTGCCTCTACATTATGAAACCAATTTAATTATAATATAGTTAATTCGTTACAATATATCAATAGTATACAATGAGTAACACCTTATAATTCGTTGGTTGCTAGACATGAGCCTCTAAACTTTACGAATATTTGAGAAATTTAGCCAAAACTCTCTGGCCTAATTTATTTTGTTTCATAAACTTCTTAAGGAGAAAATAAATAATTGAGTAAGGGAAAAGTAAAAATATATTTTTAATTTTTTTTTTTAGACAACATGTTACTGTGAACTAGAGTAACATACTATTGTGAACCAGAGTAACATGTTACCATCAAACAAAGTAACTGTCAAAAAAAGTAAAATGTTACTGTTACTGCTTACATTAATAATTTTTTTTAAAGAATTTCATAATCAACATAAATCTTATTTGATAAATCTTGATCAGAGAATTATAAAAATACTAATTTTATTAAAAACCAACATCTACATCAAAAGTTATATTATTTTAAAGTTTAATATTTTAATAATAATGGTATGTGTGAGACTTTTTAACGAATTTTTTTTTGTGTTTGTCCTTAATGTATTAAAATTTTATTATGAGAAGGTTTCGACCAAATCCCCCTTATATTTTTCATAATAGTTGTTTGAAAAATTCACTTTCTATAGTTTAGTTTACAAGATTTTTTTTTTTTTTTTTTTTTTTAAGCTATAAAGTAGTTTGATAAAAATAAACACTAAATTATATTTTTCACCCCCAAAAAATGAAAACATATGTAAAAAAGATGAGCATTTTTTAAAAATATTTTTTCCCCAAAATAATTTATTATTATTATTATTATTATTATTATTATTATTATTATCTTTCTGAAAATAGATTTTTTTTTTTTTTTTTTTTTGAAAAGTGTGGAGAAGTGGTTTGGAAATACTCTTCTGATCCTGGAGGACACTCGTAATCTTCTGCTAATCACCTGAAAATGAATAAACACTCCGGTCGGGAGTGCCGGAATTAGCACTCCGACGGGTAAGTCAGTCTCAACACTCAAGATTACTAGTATTCTAAGTTAAATATAATGGTTCTCACATACCTTTCTCTGAGGGGTGATCCCGTATTTATAGTATTCTTTTTGGGTCTTTGGGCTGGGCCCATCCTTGTTCCGTTACATGTACCTCTACTCGGCCTCTGCTCTACCGGCTGAGGTACTGGTTATATTATTCGGCTCTTTGATTGACTAGGGTACGTGTCGAATAGAGGTTACGTTCCGGACTGGACACGCTTATTCGTCCCTATGGATCTAATGAAATTCGACTCCCACAAAAAGTTAAATGAAAACCATAAGGAACAGGTTTTATTTGGAATATCAATCATATTAAAAAAATAAGGAAGAGTTGTTGCAATTAATTTGGAAACAATTCTTCATATTAATTTTGCACGAGAAATATTTAACTTGAACAGATAGTTTCTTGTGTGAATAAGAGTAATTTAGTTTTGAATTATATAACAATTGATCAATCATAAACAGGCACATCAATTGGATTGTAGAAGTTCCTACATAATAGGTTGGAAAAAAACCTTCTCCTTTCATTAATCAAAATTTAAATCTAAATTTCATAATAAAATTTTTAGTCTTTATCTGTACTGTTACCAATTAACCATGGTAGGTGAGCTAATTTTGCTACTATTTTAAGAGCGAATCTCAGATTTTTAATGAACTCTCTCCCTCAGATTCTTTCACAGAAGGTTGGTTCATAATAAATGTAAGTACATGTATTCTTCTTATCGGATTCTCATGCTTTGAGTTTAATTTTTTTATCAAAAATGTTTGGGACCCTTTTTTAGAGTACATGGCCCCCAATTTGATCTTGACCCTTAATATGTGTGTGAAGTCCACTCATGTATGTGTGGGCCCCACATTCTGAATGGTTGGGATGAAAGTGGGAGTTGTGGGGATCCTGTATATGTGGGGCCTCTATCACAAATTTTTTTTATTTTTTATTTACAAATATTACATGCAAAAACAGAACTTCGAAATTTACCGAATCCACAAAAATAATAGAGTTAATTATACCTAGTACCTTATACTTTCATAAAATTCTCAACTGTCAATGTGACCGTTAATTCTTTACCCTTCATCTCAAATTGCAATCTCAGCCTTTTTATTTATTTAATGTTAGTCACGTTTGTGAAAACTAAAAATGAATAACCAAAGTGAGATTTTGGTAAAAATAAAAAAATTAAGGTGTGGTTTTGATGAAATGTAGGGATGTATGGTCATTTCTAGCATTGCATAAAATCTTTAATCAAATTCAAATTTGATGAAAAATTGATGAAAACAGTACTCTATCCGTTTCATCAGACTGATATCAAATGAAAAGAGCGGTATATTTTTCATCAAATCAAAATAGCATTTAACATTTCATCAAATTTCGTAGGTGAGTGTTGGTGGACAATTTCCCAGATAACCGAATTTTGGGATGAATTTAATAAAAACTAATTCTTCACGGGACAATCGGCTTGACGACGAATGGAATTGATGAAAACTGTTGTATTGCATCATATCATATTAAATTTTTTATCAAATTTTTACTCAAATTATTAGAGATGCTTTGAGCCAAGAAAAATGTCATGTATGGGGTCAAATCACAAGTTATGTCAATTTTATTATAAGGATGGAAGGTTAATATCATAATTTGATTTAAATTTTAAGAAATTAATTATTACAAATAAAAGTGAGAGGATTAAAGTAAAATTTATGTAATAGTTTTTTTTGAAAACTAACTATTTGAGTTAATTTTTTAATTTTTCTTGAAATGACGTATAAAAATATATATAAAAAAGTTGACATTTTGATAATTAAATTCATTTTCCACCCTGGCTAATTAAGTTGACAAGTGGTGAATCATCACCCTCCACCTTCTTGTTTTTATAAATCAAGGACTAACGTCAATAGCCAGATTTCACTAATGTAAAGAAGTGGTATAAAAATCTTGAATTATTCTTAGGAAAAATTATTTGGTGGTCCAGATAACTTGACAATGTTCCTCATCAATCACTAAATACTATCTTCTTGTTATTTCTCAATTATTTAATACAAAATCGTAAATTCCACATCTTCCATCAATCACAACACACTTGACGTACCACATGACCATTGTTGGCCATATATTTTGTATCACCCAATCACAACCTGACACATGGTCTATCAGGGGTAACTTGTGGAATTAGTAAAGGTCTCTCGTTATCAGAGGATACGTAGCAAACATATCAATGGCAATGGGTCTGCAAAACACTGGAGCAATTGAAAGGAGTAAAGAGACGTGGCTAAACGCTTCTTGAAGACTTAAATTCGAATTCAAGAGGAAAGCCCGATTGCAAGAAACGACTTAGTAGAGACAAAGTGCTTGGAGTCATGTCCCATGATCATGGAGGTCACTTCGTGTAACAACCCTCGTACTGATTACCGATAAACTACTGAATTAGCTACTGATTACTGCTAAACTGAACTGATAATGACTGATAATTGAATTAACTGAAGTACTGAATGGACTGATTGAAATCGAAACTGAAATTGAATAAGTTTATCTATTGAATTGCATATTGCATCTGTTTGATTGATTGATTATCTGTTTGAATTCATGTGTTTAAACTGTTAATTGGAGGCCTTAACGGCGGCCGAATTAGAAACCGTTTAGTGTTTTGGACTCAGTAGAATATTTGTGATTTAATGGTATATTTATCTGAAAATTGATTAGGAATGATTAAATTAGATTAATTATTGGTTAAAAACTAAGTTTGGCTTAATTACTAAATTGCCACACCTAGTGGCCCACTACTTGGACCTTCTTGAGCCTTGTATACACTTGAAACAAACCTCTTCCTCAGCCTATGTGAGAGCTCAACCGATCTTAGGGAGGGAGAGAAGGAAGAGAATTGATTTTCATCACATTTTGCTTCATTGTGTTTGAAACTTAAGAGGATTGAAGTGTTGACTCAATTATTGATCTCCTAGGCTCTCAATTGAAGACTTAGGTAAGTGAATCCATCTTCTTCTTGTTGTCTTTGAGTTCCATCTTGCATGTATCATGGTTATAGAGAAGTTAAGTCATGAATTTGCTCATAAATGCTGAATTGGAACTCTATTGTTGCATGCATGGCTATATCCTTGCATTTTGAGGTTGATTACATGGAATTTGGTACATGCATGTTCATGTTATGGTTAGAGTCCATGTTTTCATTTTGTTTTCCAACTATTGAGCTCATTAGAGCAAAATTGGAACCTTGAATTTGGTTAAAAGCTCATGCATTGCATGTTCATCTTGCTCGTGGAAAAATGGTTTGAATTTGGGTTTGAATTAAACACCCTTGGGCTTTGATTTCTTAAATTGAGTTTTGAAACATGTTATTCTATGTATTTAAAAGAGTTTTTCCAGAAAATAGCCCAAGAGGATCGAAAACATTGCTTTTGAACTTGGTTTTGAGTTTGGGACTCAAATCTGGAATTTCCAGATTTTGGTTGTCTGCTCGAGCGGAAGAAGTAACGCTCGAGCGGAGAAATCGAGCTCCCAGCATCTTGCACTGTGCATCAGTCCGCTCGAGCGGAGTATTGGGCGCTCGAGCGGAGGACTGGGTGACACGCTCGAGCGGGCGTCGAGCGGAGATTTCACCTATCCAATACTTTTTGGTCCGCTCGAGCGGGGATTTTGCGCTCGAACGGGGACCTTTGTTTGCTTGTCCGCTCGAGCGGGACTCTGTTTCACTGAAAATTCTGGAATTGTTTCCGAAGTGTATTTTCACATCCTCATTCCATCCTAGGCATTCTTAGGCCTAGTTTAAGACATCTTAATGAGGCTATAGACGTAGAACACACCGAGGCATAATAGGGAGTTAATTATTATACTTCCCCAACTGTTAAACTTAGAGTGTGTTCATTTTGTTAACTGTTTAGGGTTGGCACTCGGGGACGCGCTCTAGCATACTGTAGCCCAATCTCTGTGAGTAACGATTGTATAAAGATATGTTCAAAAATGGTTATATGATTATCTTCTGAACTGTCTACTGAATGGAACTGCAACTGAACTGTTTACTGAAATGTAATTATTTACTGAATGAATGTATGTCCTTTATTTCTGAACTGTACTGTGGCATCCTTAGCACCTACTGTTACTGACTGTACTGTTACAGAGATCTCTGTCGGTTCCTTTGTGGAACCATACTGTTTACTGAATGACTGGCCATCATTACTGTTCGGTCTTTAAGACCTACTGTCTACTATTATGCTAATGGATGTACCACATATGACTGTTCTGACTGAAAGACTGAAATACTGTTTACTGAACTGTTTTCATTACTGTAAGGACATTACATTCTTAACCTCTTTATACATTATGTTATTCACTGGGCTTTAGCTCACTGCTCATATATATATGTAGGTGTACAGGCACCGGATCAAAGCTAGAAGCGTCGGAGTAAGCTCCAGTTTTGTCAAGCCAACCAATGTGCCTCACTGCGAGGTTCCGAGTTGCCATGCCGTGGCTTGGGGTGTTTTTGTGTCCCCCATCGGTCTCCTTACTGTTTTGTATCACTGTATAGACTGTCTACTGTTTTACTGTACTGTTGTCGAGGGATTAGGTCCCCGTACTGAATGTTTGTATATGATTGTATAGACTGTATATAGACTGTACTGTTCTGAACTGTATGAATGCATGAAAAGTTTTTGGCATACAGATTTCCACAGCTCAATGGACACTAGTTACTTACTGTATTGGCTTCCGCCAGGCCCTGTACTCTGTTTAACTGTATTACTGTTCAGTAGGCCTTCGGTAATCTCGGATTACTGGCCAGTTACGGTGCTAAACCCATAGGGCCAGGTTTGGGTCGTGACACTTCGACAGTTATCAGTCACTTTAACGGTTACTACGAGGGCCCATAAATAGAGAGGAAAGCTGATAATGAAGACAGCAGAATCAGATCTAGAAACCAGCTTATTTACTTTACATTTTTCTTTACAGTCCTTTATTTTTCCAGTCTTTTACTTTCCTGCATTGCATTTCAAATTCTTAGGAGTAGTTCTAAGTTATTATGTTTCTGTGACCACCTTTGAAGCTGTAAAAGTGCGCAGCTACAATTGTAAACTCTTGTTTACTTAATGAAATTTGATTTCTAACATTGTTTCTCCCTCGTTCTTTTACTTTTGTGATTAGTCTTCTGAATTTTCTCCTAAAACAAGTCACCAGTAAAAGTTCTCTTCATTGAGGCTAAAAAAAACTTCGAAGCAATTGTCTGATTAATTGGTTGGCATTTACTATCTTTGTAAGTACTTATTGATCATTGCTAGCACGCTCTAATTACGTTTCTAACCTTCAAAAGCCAAAAAAGCCAATATATATTTTTGGCACGCCTAGTGGGACACATTATAATGGCTAGACATATGAGACAAGGAGAAAATGAACACCTCGAAGAAAGTGTAGAAGGAGATTTAGAAGCACATAACCCAAAGGATAATGTAGTATCACATCCTATGGATGTGCCTGCTTTAAGTGATCCTACACAAGTGGTCAAAGAGACCAGCACTTCAAGATACGCAACGCACATCCAAAATGTTGGACAGGGCCATAAAACTAGACCTTCAATTGTTCTATCTACCAAACCAATGAATCCATGAGGAGGATTGGTTGATGTTATGAGACAACAATTAATGTATACAATGGAAAGATGGGCTCCTTTTTGGATCGAATCAGCTCGTATCAACCATCTGTCGTAAGATAGGCTGAAGAGAACATAAACTTATTTCAGCAGAGATTAGCTCGAGATAAACAGCGTATGCAAAGTAATGGACAAAACAATGGGTAAACTAGCAGTCAAGCTAATAATCAAATTCATGATAGACCATCACCAGTGCCTCAATCATGGTACGAAGCCCCTTCTAGACTGCTAGTGAATCGAAATATGCCTTTGCCCACTAGCGAAACCATGCACATTGGTGAAACAGGTCTAACACAAGGACATGGCACGCGGGTGTTTTCAAATTCTATGTTTGAACCTATACCTGGTACTAGAGTATTCACTAATCCTGTGTTCGAACTTACATCTGAAGGGTTGGAAGAAATTCTTGCAGTTGGAAGAGAAACAACACATGTTGCTCCTCCAGCTGTTCTCTTCGCAGCACCCTTTGTGGGACAAATGCTTGCTCCAAGAGGGCAGCAATACCCACAACATCAACTAGCACAACAGGGACAACCCATCCCTCAGGGACAACCAGTCCCAAATATGCTTTTACACGGACCAAGAGGGCCTCAAGCACAATGAGTTCCTCCAAATCTTGTGTTCACTCTTCCAATAGTGGCCCAACCAGCACAAAATGTTGTTCCTAGGGACCAAATCACTGACATTGTCAGGGAAATTTGTGGACCTATGGCCCGGGGGATCCAGACCCCTGTCTATAGAAAACCTTATCCAGAATGGATGGATAGGTTACATGAATACCCAAGGGGATATAAGATACCACATTTTGCCATTTTTTTATAGGAATGGAAACCAATCAACTGTCGAACACATTGCAAGATATACAGGCCAATGTGGTGAATTTACCAACAATGATTACATGAAATTGAGACTCTTTCCAAACTCTTTATCTGGGGTAGCCTTTGTATGACACAAACCTTACACCAGGTTCTATTCAAACTTAGCAACAAATGGAAGAAGTGTTTCATGCCCAATTTTTTCAAACAAAGATTGAAGTATCTATGGCAGACTTTGCAAGATTGAGCCAAAGGCCTGATGAGTCGGCTGCTCAATTCATTGCCAAATTCAAAAGACCATAAAACAAATGTAGGGTCATATTACCTAAACCTGAATTTGTGAGGTTAGCTCAAAATGGGATAGAGTTTATGCTTCGAAAGAAGTTTGACTCTATAGAGTTTCGAGATCTAGTAGAATTAACGTATAAGGTCACCAGATATGAAACTCTACTTGAGGAAGAACAAGATCAAAGTAATGCATCCAATATGACCTATTACAGGGACCCTAATTTTGAAATTGATGCAGTGAAGATCATAGGAAAAGAGCCTATGATCTGCGAAGCATAAATTCAGAAGGATACTACCATTGATCAGTAGTTTAGAAAGAAAGACCTTCACAGGAAATATTCTTTTGATATATCAAAAGCAGATGACATATTTGATCATTTGCTAACAGCACATTTTCTAAAATTGCCTAAGGGAGTTAAGATCCCAACTTTAGAAGAAATTAAAGGCAAATGTACTGTAAATGGCATAACTCTTGGTCTTACTCAACTAAAAATTATATTATTTTTCAAGATAGGATTCAAGAGCAAATTTGGAAAGGAAGACTGAAATTTCCAGCCAAAGCAGAAAAGGGAATAGAGATTAATATTAATCCATTTCCGGAGATTAGAGAAGTGGCAGCCAATGTTGGCGTACCAGACTTCCTTGCCCAAAAAGTGGAGAATAGACTCTCCTTGAAGGAATTGGATGAGGTCAACATGCAGATGCATGCTACCAGCCAAATTGCCTTTAAAAAGAACACCGAGGGTTCACCAGCAAATGGGCAAAGCTTCGTGGGCCAAGAGGATGATTCTAGCAAAGAAACTTTAGATGATGACTCGCTTGAAGTAGCTGTTATGTAGCAAATGTGTCCCAGGTGTAGACTGAGTTACAAATGGCTGAAAGAGCTTCCAGTTGATGGAAAACAGTACTATAAAGACGTGCAGAAAGATTGTAGGCCAGTCAATACCTATAACAAGAGGGCATACCTAAGTGGTCCTAACAAGCAGCCATCCTTGGTTGGTCAACAAGAGGTGAGAGACCTCTGTATGAAACCAGGCCATCAAACTACTATCGGATGGTCAACAAGCCTATAAGTAAAAATGAAATTGGTTCGAGGCAAGGAACCAAGGCCAAAGATTGGCCTTTGAAGATAAAAACAGCAGGCCCAACGAATAGCACAGTGGGTTCATGGGTACCAGGAGTACCAGATTGGTTTATCATGCGAAACAAACCTAAAATGATATCAACCCAAGGGAAGGCCTTTGTAAGCAAGGATAGAATGATCAAGCCTCCTTTGGTGACTCCAAATAATTGGGTCTTACTCAAAAACCCAAAGACAAATGAACCAGACATGGCTCTCGTGATCTCTAGATCTTAGAAGAGGAAGATCCAATGAAGGTTCACTCAATACCAGAAGGATCTGAAGGGAGCCGATGAGGGCACCTCTTTGGCGCAATCAAGAGTTCAAATGGGAGAATGAGAGAGTTCAAAGCCTAATCCCAAGATCAACAGAAGTGCCACCAGAGAGAAATTGGCTAAGGTCCATGTTGAACTGAAAGCCAAAGAGAAATCGAGTTTGGTAGGCCTCGAAAAGGCCTTAATGGAAAGTGATGACGATAATGAAACAGACGAAAGAACTGAGCCGGTCCAAGAAAACATATTGGCTGAAGAAGAAATGTTTGACGCCTTCATGGCTGAACAAACAAAATCTGTATTCAAGACAAACCATATAGCAATCCCGGTTTTCCCCCGTCATATAATGTGTTCCGGACTTAGGTTCCGTGGTTGGTTGTTGTTGTCTACATCTTGTTTCCATCCTTTAATTCCTTGTATTTGAGTTTTGGGATGTGTTGGGTAAGTTTGGAACAGGTTGGTTAGGTGTTGGAACAAATGGTTGCTGTCCAGATTTTGGTTTCTTCGCTCGAGCGAGGCTTTTGTCGCTCGAGCAAGCCTTGGGTTTTCGCTTCCTCGCTCGAGCGAGGGTTCCTGTGCTCGAGCGAGCTTCGTGTGGTGTGCCTCTTCGCTCGAGCGAGCACTCTTGCGCTCGAGCGTGCGTCTGCATCTTTGAAAAATATGAAGGTTGGTATTCTTCACTCGAGCGAGTTTTCTTGCGTTCGAGTGAGCGAGCTTTATGTTTTGTGTTCCTTCGCTCGAGCGAGAACTCTTGCACTCGAGCGTGCGTCTGGGTTACAGACCTGAAGCTTTGAATTGTGTGCTCGAGCGAAGCTTCTTGCACATGAGCGAGGTGTTTGTTATGTCTAGTCGCTCGAGCGACCACTTCTTCGCTCGAGCGAGCCTCGCATATATCAGATCGCAGCGGCAGTTCTCTTTTTCACTTTTTGATCTCTTTTCATCTTCAAACCCTAATTTCGGTAATCTCTCTCTCTACACACACTTTTCTCTACAAATACTCCTTGTTCTAGAGGTTTTCTACCCTAGCCCCTTTGTAAGAAAGCTAGAGTATTGCGTAGGCTTCATTTTGATCCGAAAATCCTTGGATTTTGAGCATATTGAGTCTTCCTCTTCGTCTCCTTTGGGCTTCTCCTTTTGAGGTAGGGACAATCTACTCCTTTTTATGAGTTTTGACATAAATGCTGGGCATTTGTATAAATGTAGGGATTTTGGAAGTTTTGGAAAGTTAGGGTTTGATTTGAGATTATGAAAAAGGGGTTTCTTCGTTTTGGACTCTTTTGTGAATGTAAGGTTTTGAAATGGGGTTATGGGTGTACAATTGATGAAATTGAGCTTTAGAGGTGTTATTTGAGAAAGAGGGAAAAATGCCCTAATTGGGATTAAATGAATTATTTGTCAAAATAATGAAATTAATTATGAGAATACATAATTGAGTTGGTAATGATCAAATTGGGGGAAAATGTAATTAATTGGTATAGTTGGATTGAAAATCGCTTACCTATGGAAAATGCATTAATTTATCTGTTTGATAAATTTAATTATCTATTTAGAAATAACTGTTTTGGGCTATCGGTGGAGGATAACCATGATTGTTGTAGAGTTGCATGATGATTAGGTAAATTGAAACTAATCAATTGGAATATGTCATTGAATATGACAGTTGGAATAACACATTGAATATGTGTATTAATTAATCATTGTATATAATGAAGTGTTTAAATACATTGCATATGTATCTTTGTTTGGGTGGAGATAAGGGATGTACTACATGGTTTAAGAGGAGATATGGGATGTACTCCATTGATAATTAAGTTGGCCAGAGTGTCCAGGGTGAAAGTCCCAAAACCTTATATACAGATGATGTTGATGATTGAAGTGTTGACAATATGAGTTGCAGTCTTATTTTGAATTGTTGATGAATTGAAGTGTTGTCTTTATGAGTCGTAGTCTCATTTGAATTACTTGGATAAACGAACCATGTCAATAAAGTGAATTGAAAATAGAAATGAAACCGGGCTAATAGATGAATATCAATGTTGATAGATTATAGAAATGGTGTGAACCGATGTACATGTGTTGAACATTTATCAGATGCTAATGTTTTAGTTATTTCTCATATTTGGTTTAGTATATCGCTACTGGGTTTTGGCTCACCCTTCTTGGGACACCATTTTTAGGTACAGGAGACATGCCACCTCCAAGGTTTTAGCTTGGGAGGTTTAGGAGTTGAAGGCTCTGTGTTTTGTTATTTTTGGTTTGTTGGTAATTACATGTAAAATCTAAGCCGAGGGCTTTACTTGTAAAAGAGTTAGAACTCTTCTTTTGTGTAACCAAGTAACAACTTGGAAAGATGTAAGCCACATGGCATTCTATTATTTTTTTGTAAACATTTGGAACTTATATGAGATACCCTTTTGTAATATTAACTCTGATGTATGTTTGAAAATGTGATTATCTATCATGAATATAGAACTGTTAAATGATGGGGTTGTGTATTATTTTGAGGGCGTTACAAACCAACAACATAATGCTACTAAGGAGCCTACTAACTTAAAGGTTCCAGAATGCAGTATGGAAGATACATCTCGGGCATCAGGTCAGAGCAACACAAAAGGGGAGCAGATACAACCAATAGTATAGTTTGGCTCATTCTCTCTAATGCCAATCAATATGGTCTACGTACTGCCACAGGAGTTTCAAGCTGAAGAAGGAAATCAAGAGGGTCGAGTGGGTGATCCTATAGAAGTCTACAGTGAGGATTCACAAATCAGCATAGTCCAAGATGAGTCTGAAGTAGCCAAGCCCATGGAGACTGATGAAGAAAATAAAGAGCTAAGCATAGTTACCCTATCATAGGCTTTTGAATATTCCACATTGACAATGACTCAACATGTTAAACCCTTGTACATTAAGGCATACTTCGATGGCATAGAGATGAACATGGTATTAGTGGATAATGGGGTAACAGTAAACTTGCTTCCTTATTCATCTTTGAAGAAATTGGGCAAGTGAAACCCCAGATTGATCCCAACGAGTACGACCATTACTGGTTTTGCTAGGGACAAGCAGATGGCCCAAGGCATACTACCCATTAATCTGAGTGTGAGAACAAGGGATTGTATGATTGCCTTTTTTGTCATAGATAACAATGCCAAATACAATGCCTTGCTTGGTAGAGATTGGATCCACACCAACAAGTGTGTGTCCTTCTCCTCACATCAGAAAGTGATAATAGCCCCAAGCAATGGGAAAACAAAGGAAATAAATCCAGACCCACAGCCCTTCATTGCATGTGTAGATTTTGTAGAAGCAAAGTTGTATACCGGAGGGGTGGTTCCACTAAGCATGCTGAGAAAGCCTGATGCAACAGCCGAAGTAACAACTGATGGGGAAGTGGCACACTTGAAACATTTGGTACAAGAAAGTGCTGATGATGAATATGACTACCTCATCAAGGATACCAACAATGCCTGGTTGTAGGCAGGAGGATCAAGAAGCCAAACCATTGGCTTTAGTCAAGTTCTTCACATTAGATGTTGAGGCAATAGTCCAGAAAGTCCAAGAAGAAGAAAGGAAAGCAATGACAATTGGCTGCAAACATGAGAAACAAGAAGCCAAATCATTGGCTCTAAGTAAGTATTGTGCGTTGGACATTGAAACTAAAGTCCAGGAAATACAGGAAGAATAAGCTTTATGGATGGATCTTATCTATAAAGAAGAAAGTAAAGATACTAAACCAGGAAGGGTTGTGACAGATCAGGGTGAAAAAGTTGCTTCGAAGCTAGAAAAAGCTGAATAGGAAGCATTGGTAAGCACTCTGATACCAGATCCTTTGGAAGAAGTCAATCTAGGAGAAACTTCAGTACAACAACCTACCTACATTAGTGCTTGGTTGGATCCCATTGCTAGGGACCAGTTATTGGCTATCTTGAAACAATATAAGGATTGTTTTGCTTACAATGATCTACCTAGATTGGACAGGTCATTGGTGAAACATAGACTTCTAGTCAACCCAAACTTTAAGCCATACAAACAGAAACCTTGATGAATGAGTCTTGAGGAGGTTCAGAAGGTGAATGAGGGAGATTGCTAGGCTCCTCAAAATAGGCTTTATCAAAACAACCAGGTATGTTAGGTGACTGTCCAATACCGTGCCTGTGATCAAGAAAAATGGCAAATTGAGGGTATACATTGATTTCAGAAATTTGAATTTGGCAACTCCAAAGGATGAGTACCCCATACCTATAGTTGATTTGCTGGTAGACAGTTCAGTAGGACACAAGATCTTGTCTATGATAGATGGACACTCTGGCTACAACCAGATATGCATAGTTGATGAGGATGTTCACAAGACAGCTTTCAGGTGTCCTGGGAACATTGGGACCTTTGAATGGGTTAAGCTACTATTTGGGTTGAAGAATGTTGGGGCAACATATCGGAGGGCAATGAACACCATCTTCCATGATCTCATTGGAGGATATTTAGAGTGTTACACTAATGATATTATTGTAAAATCTCAGTCTATGGAAGAGCATTTGGTCTATAGCAGCTTTCAAAAGAATGAGGAAATTCAAGTTAAAGCTCAATCAACTTAAATGTGCTTTTGATGTATCACCTAGAAACTTCTTGGGGTATAGTGCACAAGAAAGGAATATAGATTGATCATAACAAAGCCAAAGCTATCATTGAGGCCAAACCCCCATCAAGTAAGAAAGAATTGCAAAAATTCCTTAGTTAGGTTAATTTTCTATGAACATTTATTTCCAACACTGCTGGGAAAACTAAAGTTTTTTCTTATCTGTTGAAGTTAAAAAATAAAGAAGAATTTATGTGGACAACAGAGCATCAAATTGCTTTCGAAGGAATAAAAGCCTGTGAAGTTATACATTGCTGCCACTAAAGAATCATTAGGAGTTTTTCTGGATCAAGACAATGAAGAAGGCAAGTAGCAAGAAAACTATTACCTTAGTAGGTTTTTAAACTCTTGTGAATGTAAATACTCAGCTGTGGAAAAGCTGTGTCTAGCCTTGTACTTTGTAGCAATAAAATTAAGATATTATCTTTTGTCTACTGTGATATTCGTAATTATATCCACATATTTGGTTAAGTATATGTTATCTAGACCTATATTAAGAGGAAAAATGGGCAAATGGATTTTAGCTTTGTTAGAATTTCATTTGGAATATGTCCTCCAAAAGGCAGTAAAAGGTTAGGAATTGGCCAACTTCTTAGCTGATCATCTATGTCAAACAGAAAGTCAAGAAATAATGGAACTTGACACAGTGAATTTAGAGCCATGGCAGATGTGGTTTGATGGATCAAAGGCTAATGGTCTAGTTGGAATTGGTTTTGTGATTAAATCACCACAAAGGGCAAAAACCACACATGGTTTCAGAATTGATAAGACCACATGTTCCAATAATCAAGCTAAGTATGAAGCCTTAGTTATAGGACTCGAGATATTTATTGGTTTACAAGCTCATGTAGTTGACATATTTGGAGATTTCCAATTGGTAATTAATCAAGTAAAAGGGGTCTTTAAATGTCAAAGTGCAAGCATATTGTCATGCTATGTTGCTGCTATACATTTTATTTACATCTCAAGATTCATGAATCACAAGGCCAATGATGTGGCCCAGAAAGCTTTGAATTTCAAAAGGGATTATACTCAAATAGACATGAGCCAAGCAATATACCATAAACTGATACCGTCTTTAGCAAAATGAGGTATATTGGTAGAAGCTAATCAAAATGACTTGGAAAAACAAGATTGGAGACATCCAATCATTCAGTATTTGATTGGCCTTTCTTCGAAAGAGAGTAGAAAGCTTAAACTACAATCAATGCAGTTCATAGTGTATGGGAATGCCCTTTATAAAAGAGGGGCATATGGTCTTCTATTGGAGTGCCTAGGACCAAAGGAAGCATTAACTACTATAGCTAAGGTCCATAAAGGCATTTATGGTGCTTACCAGCCTAGTGTTAAGATGAGATGGTTACTTCGAAGGCATTCTTATTACTGGCCAACTATCCTTAAGGATTGCATAGAATATGCAAAAGGTTTCCAAGCATGTCAGAAGCACGGTATGATAAGGCATGTTCCAATAACTTATCTACATGCAGTGGTGAAGCTTTGGCCATTTAGAGAATGGGCAATAGACATGATAGGGAAAATTTACCCACCTTCTTTGAAGCAACATTGTTTTATTCTAGTGACCACAAACTACTTTACTAAGTGGGTTAAGGTTAGGGATGACAATTGGAACCCGGCCCGATGGGGACCCGACCCCCCGACCCCGATTTGTGCAGTTTTTCCCTGAAAAATACCCCAACGGGGCGAGGATGGTATTCAAAAATCAATCCCTGATCAGTTTCGGGCCGAGGATGGGGATAAGTGTTCCACCCCATACCCGGTCCATCCCCAGCCCCGTCCCCGTCCCCGTCCCCGTCCCTGTCCCTGTCCCCGTCCCAGTCCTTGTTTCTCTCCGAAGTGAAATTACTATTTTACCCCTCTCTATATATATTTAAACCAAGCCTCTTTATATTTTACCCCTTTCTATCTACCGCGTCTCTTATCTCTCTCTCTCCCTCACTTAGATTTCTCTCTCTCAGTGTCTCATTTCTCATCATCATCATCATCCTCCTCTAGAACAGATCTGAATAGATCCGCCGACATCACTCCATCCTCCGTCGTAGCACCGCTTCTGTCCCGCCTCCGCTGCAGCTTCGATGCTTGACCCAGACGACGGCATATGGCTTGAGCCGGCCGGTGCGCCAGTTGATCTGTAAGAACAACTCAGATCTATATATGTGTGATGATGATTGTTGATGATGATGATGATGATAGATACATATGTGTGTGTGTGTGTGTGTGTGTGTGTGTGATGAACAATTACAGTTTCAGATCTCTTTTTTTTTTTTTGGTCTTTAAGTTGTTGTTGATAATGATGATGATAGATACATATATATGTGTGTGTGTAATGAACAATTTCAGATTTTTTTATTTTTAAGTTGTTAATGATTGTTGTTGATGATGATAGATACACATGTGTGTGTATGTGTGTGTGTGTGCGTAATGAACAATTTCAGTTTCAGATCTCTTCTTTTTTCTTTTTCTTTTTTTAAGTTATTATTGATGATGATGATGATAGATACATACATATATATGTGTATGTGTGTAATGAACAATTTCATATTTTTTTATTTTTATTTTTAAGTTATTGATGATTGTTGTTGTTGATGATGATGAAACAGATTATTATTATTATTATTATTATTTTTTAATTTTTTTTTTTTGTTGAACAAAATTTAAAAAAATAAAAATAAAAATAAAACAGGTCGCGGATCTTTCGGGGTTGGGGAAACTCAATCCCCGTTAGAGGGTGGGGGCGAGGGGGTGATGGCGTCCTCGCCGGGGATTGGGGGCGGGGGCAGGGATTTTTTTGCCTTCGGGGATCGAGGACGGGGAGTGTGATCCCCGGCCCCGGCCCGGCCCGTTGCCATTCCTAGTTGAGGTTAAGCCTTATAGGACTATAGATCAGATAGAGGTAACTGACTTTATCAAGGAATTAATCTATAGGTTTGGTATTCCATAGACCATAACTGTGGACAATGGAAATGTGTTTGATGGAAAGCTAGTAAAAGCTTTTGTAGCAGAATTTGGAATTAGTCTTGTTAATTATACCCTCTATTATGCACAAGCAAATGGTTAAGCAGAATCATCTAACAAATCCTTGAAGAAGGGAATACAGAGGGTTATGGAAGATAATCCTAGAGATTGGCACAACTTATTGTTAGATGTATTATGAGCTTATAGAACTTTCCAAAGATCAAGCACGGGAGTTACCTTTTATGCCTTGGTATATGGGCACCATGCAGTATTGCTTGTGGAGATCAATATAAAGTCAATGCCAAGATCATCTAAGTACTGATCAATATCATCAAAGCATGCATTTAGAGTTAGAAGATGTGGATGAAACTAGAATTTTGGCACTAAATAATATATTTTTACAAAAGAGAAAGACAGACAAAAGCTATAATAAAAGGGTTTGGTCAAACACATTAGCTTTGATGAAGGAGACTTGGTGTGGAAAAAAATACTTCCAATAGAAATTAAAAGCCACAAGTTTGGCTGATGGTCACTTAATTAGGAGGGACCATACTGGAGAAGCTTACCATTTGAAAAATCTAAATGGATATGTGCATTCCAAGAAAATTAATGGCAAATATTTGAAACCTTATTACCCAACTATGACGGAGACACAAGGAGTTTAGAGACATTATATAAAAACATCAAGAAGAAACAATAAACACTTGTGTAAATAATAATATTTCATTTTATAAAAATTTAAGTATATTGTGCCATAAAATTCATTACAGTGTTTCAGTTGTTCACTTACAATAAGCTCTCTACTCTTAAGTGATGGAAATAATTATATAACTGTGTTCATCTCCTGCCTGCGAGTAGATAGCCCCTGATGAGTAGTATGCAACCTCTCTACATTTTGCTCCAAAGCCAGGTTGACTGCTGCTAACTCTTTCTCCAATTCTGCCTTCTTATGCAAGAGTTGAGCTTAAAGTTGAGAAGTAGAGGAGTGTTGCCCTTTCAATACTGACACTTCAAAGTGAATGTGGGAGACAATCTCCTTATCTTTTAGTAGCTCCTTCTCTAAATATTGTAGCCATTTGGCAGATATTGACATAAAAGTCAATGGTTGTTGATGCCTAGGTTAAATGGCTTCTAAAGGTAACATTGGATTGATTGAGTACTTGCCAACATTTGAGGAATCTATTCTTAATGATTACTTCTGCAAAGCTTCGAATGGAATCCTTGAGAAGGTTCTCAGTAGCTCCAAGCAAGTGCCTATGTCTACTTGGGGAAGAGGGATGGTCTCAACAGCAGATGAGCTTTTGATTATCTCCAATAAAGACTCAGCCAAGAGTAGTGGCTCAGTCTCACTACTACTTGATAGGGTTGGTGTAGATATGTCAAACAATCTTGCCAGTTGAGCTTTGAAGATGTTCATCTCCTCTTCAAAAAGTGGCATTATAGAAGGGTCACTTGTGGAAGAGAGGGCTGGAAACATTGGTATATGAGAAGGAGAGGAGGATTCCTCAGCAACATCCATTGTCCTGGCTACCAGCAAGTCTAGGGAAGAGGGTCTAGAGCTGCGTAGTAGAGGAAGAATTGGTGTACCACCAGTGCCACCCCTAGAAGTTCCAGCTGCCACTGAAGTAGGAGTAGCAATAGATGTACCCTCAGAAGGTAAAAATATAGCCAGGAATTTAGAGGATAAGAGAGTATGCATGGGTGAGGCAATGGACACCAAGGGCAAACTATGCAGCTTAGTAAGACTAGGAGTTAGGGAAGATAGGATGATTGGCATATCAAGCCTCGAAGGAATCAAGAAAGAAGCTATAGGGAGTGTAGAGGCGGGGATTGGAAACATGGCTTGCAAGGGCTCTACACTCATTGGCAAGTTAGGCTCTACTTTTTCCTTTTCCATTTAGGGCTTCTTTTAGCTCAAAGGGGCTCAAAAGTGGCCTTTTAGTTCTAGTGAGGGAAGAAGGGGATGGTATTGAAGAAGTGAGAGGTAGGCTAGTTGGTGCTGCATTTTGAAACAAAAGAAGTGTTAAGGCAATATTAGCACAAAAGATTTGAAAAACATAAGGCATTACAGAATGCTGAAAATAATAACCAGCACCAGCGGTTGTAGTAATGATAGTTGGGGAACTGCGAAGGGTATGATGTTTAGCAGCTCTACTTTTTCTTGCAGCCTCCGTTTGTGTTGCCTCGGCAACAACAACCTCTTTCTTTGAGATCTTTTACTGCCTTTTCTTCTCTAACCTTTGGAAAATTATCACCTCTTTAGCCTGCTCCCTTTCTACTGCCTTGGCAGCTGCTTCATGAGCAAAATCCATAATGAGTTTGGCAGTAAGAAAGGCTGGCCTCGTCTTTATTTTCAAAAGAGATTCTTGTTTTTCTTCCTCCTATGCCTCTAAGGGAACCTCAGGTGCCTCTTCCACAAACTCAAGCTTGAGTTGGGCCTTTCTTTTCTTTAATTCCTGTGTTTGCCCTTCAGTGTTTCCAGGGCTTGTGCTCTCTGAGGTAAAGACTCCTGTGAAGCTCTTATACCAATAAAAGAGACACCGATTAAAAGAACAGTACAAAAGAGGAGAAATGAAAGACAAAAGAAGGGACAAAGCCTGTACCTTTCTTAAAAGAAGCCCTAGTAATTCTGGGTTAGGGGGTTAAAGCAATAGGGGTTGAGGTAGCAAGGGTGGAAGCTATAGTGATGCCAGTCTCCTTGGTTGTGGTTTTCCCACCTTGGGATGGCACATTCAACTCCTTCAGTAAGTCTAAAGTGGGAGTGGCAAGATGCACCTCCATATTGGCTGTCCAACAATCTTGGAATCTTTCCATGACCCCACTGTGATTGGTGAAATGCACGAATTCAAAGTTGGAGAAATCATGTACAACTTTGATTATGGCCTCATCTAACCTGGATTTTGGCACTTTCAAATTTCTAGTCTCAAGGTCAGAATTAGAGAGGCTGCAGAGAGGGACAGGGATCTCCTGAGTAAGCCCAAACTGCCTTGCAAATTGGGAGGGGCAGTATACCTTAGAAATGCATTTGTAGGCTCTGGGGTTTAGAGTGCCAATAAAGAGATCCATTGGAACCAAAATTGAGGCCCACATTTCTTTATGAATAGGCCTGGAGGAGGTGGTATCCGTCAAAAGGGCTCTCAGCCATGCTGGCCCGATATTAGCCTTGAAGGGATGAAAGAAGGAAGGGCGAATGGATATTGGAAGTTGATGGAAGTAAGAACAATAGTCGGCAAAACTAAAAGGGTATAATGAGATTCTGGCATACTTTTCCTCATAAGTGGTGGGCTTTTGCACTAGGAATTTTAGGCAATGGGAATGAAAGTCAGTAAAGTAGGCAAAAAGCTAGAGTTGAAGTATCCAAACTGGACCTCATTGATTAGGTTCTACAGGCCTCTCACAAAATTTAGAGAAAACCCTATATACATAGCCCAAAACATAAGGGGTCAAGGCTATCTTCTTCTTCGAAGCAAGAGCCCTGGCAAGGGGGACAAATTCAGGCATTATCCTTTGAGAGGAGGTACAAAAAAGAAATTTGTAAAGCTAATAAAAGATAAAAGAAAAAAACTCTCGGTCGCTCATAGGACCTTCCCTTTTGTTCTCAGCTGCTACAAAGTCACTATAGAAAGAATTCAAAGAAGAAACAGACAAGGAGACCTTAAGGTCTAGGTAATCAGGACTAAAGGGGTCACCAATAGGTAAGAGCCCTAAAAGATGGTACATATCAAGAACGGTGGGGGCCATCATACCACGCTAGAATTAAAAGAAGTTAAAAGTAGAATTCCAAAAACAAAAAGCAACAAGTATAAGATAAGGGTCCTCATGAATTATGACAATGGAAAGTTAGAAGGCGTCGAAGATGTAGAGGTCTTCTAGCTCTTGTTCTCTAGCCTCTATGACTTTGTCATATCATTCCTCCCATTTTGTCTTCAATGTTGGCCAACATCGATGAGGTTGAGTGGCTTTCCAACCCACCCTCCAGTTGAGCTTTCATTTGTAAAGGAGGTAGTGATCCTCCAAACGTAGGTACAAGAAAGGAAGTGTAGCAAGAGTCTTCTTAAAAATAGGGCCAAGAACATATTCCCCTTGTATGTGGTGGCGAAGAATGAAGATCCTTTCATCAATTGCACTTTGACCCTTTGGTGTTTCGTACTTGGCTATTTTGTCATTTATACATCTCTTCAAAGCCACTGAGGGACGTAAATGTTCAACAATTGGCAGATTCATGGAAGAAGAAGTAGCCATTGGTAAGCGATTGAAAGAAAAGTGAGAAAATTGAAAGTGAAGGAAGAGTAAGAGATGAAGTGAGAACTGAAGTGAGAGTGAAAGTAAGTAGAAGTGAGTAACAATGGGAGCAAGAGTTAGACATGGACAAGTGAATAGGTAAGAGCATGAAAATTAGGGCTTCTTAACCTTCTTGTCCAAGTTGCCCATTTAGTTTGATGGGTTAAATAGTTCTAAGTTGTTCGGGTTTTATTTGAGCCATGTGGAATTCAAGATTCATTTAACATTTCGAAGGTCTTGGAGATACATTTTTGGACTTTCTAACCAAGAAAATTTCCTTCGAAAAGGGTTCTGCTATCTTTAGAAGAGAAAAAGTGTGCTTCAAAATGCTTGATTTGGTTTCCAAAGGAATGGGTTACTTCGAAGCTAGCATTTGTTAAATGTGAGTCTTGAAATTAAAGGCATACATATTAAGAAAATATAAAACCATAAAACCATGCAATTGGAACAAAGAAACCCATATTTTATTAACATAAACATTTACATTAGGGCGGCCTATTTGGCTATATTCTCAATTTCATAAAGTAAGGAATGGAAAAGGTTACAAGGTCATGGAACTTAGTCTAGCAAAATTTAATAAATACATGTTTCTTTTCTAACCTTTCCTCTATCCTATCTAAATGGGGCTTCTCTAACTGGCGTGCCCTTATTTGGTGGAAAAATTGTTGCTCATTTCAAATTTTGTTTGCTTTAGTGCCTTCTCCACCTTATCCATCTCATCCATGTTGGTATCCTCCCCGTATGCTGGGTCATTGTTCTTGAAGTCTTCATATTCTTCAAGGAGATTATCTACTTCGTATTGGGCTTGAATACGAGTGGCAGAAATCTCATCCAAAGATTCGCTGGTGGACAAGGCATTCTTATGCTAGTTGAGCAAAAGAGAGAGTTGGTCCAGAAAGGTATGGAGTTCTGTCTAGGTCACTGGATTGAGGATATAGCTTCGAGAGACGATATCACAAGCCCATAGGAGGTTCTTGTGAGGGGTGTCATCTCAAAGCACTTCGGAGGATAGGTAGGAGAAGGCAGCAATCAAAGTTTGGGCTTTGTACTGCTGGTAGGCAGTAGGGGGAGCTAGGACCTGATAGGGGGCGAAGTGTTGGTCCTCAAAGAGGGTGAGCTTCAATTCCTTAATCTAGTTAGGATTAGGAGGAAGAGGAGGAACAGTTGGGTCCCCTCCAAAGGAAAGTGGAAACTGGGGCTCATTCACACACTCTAGCTAGTCAGAAGAGAAGAGTTTTGCCTTCTTGGCCAAGTGTGATGGGCTCAGTCCCAGAGCCTCGATTAGGTGAGGGGTCTTCCATACTATTTTGGTCGACAAGGTGGAGGTATACCATGCCAAAAGAAAATTGTCTTCCAGGCAGCGGAGGCTGTCAAATGGTACATAGCGATATACCACGAAGCTACGAGAAGAAAGAGGAACCGAAGTAGGGTCATCGAATTCAACAAGTTTATGGTGAATTCGCTTCCTTGTCTGAGGTTGGGTTGGTTTTGGCCAAGCATTCCAACTAGTAGTTTTTGTAGAAGATGAGGCAGCCTCATCCCATGTAGAGATCTTTGGAGTAGATGAAAAACCTTCGAGATCCATTTGAGTAAGTTTTTGTTCAAAAGGTGCATATTTTGCAAAAGCCTCCATAACTTATATAAATGGAGGAAGGTAAATATGGCTAATAAATGCATGAGAGTTCTTCGAGGTTGGCCATCATTGTCCAAAACCTCTTTGTATGCTTGATCAATGAAGGAAAAGGTTTGATTGGCCATCAAGGATGTGTCAGTCCCTTCATTTGCATAGGTAGTGGAAGTAAGGTTCAAGCACAAGAGGAAGTTCAGTGTTTTAAACATTGCTTGAAGACAATTATACTTCCAGAAGAATTAATTACCATGCATGTCCTCGAACGTGGGCAGTAGTGCATCAATCCACTAATATTACCAAGTATTGGTTATATTAGTTCGAGAGATAATGTTGGCCATATGTTTTGTATCAGCCAATCACAACCTGACATGTGGTCCATCAGGGGTAACTTGTGGAATTAGTAAAGGTCTCCCATTATCAGAGGACACATGGCAAATCATATCAATGGCAATGGGTCTGCGAAGTACTGGAGCAATCGAAAGGAACAAGGAGACATGGCTAAATGCTTCTTAAAGATAAATTCAAATTCAGGAGGGAAGACCAACTGCAAGAACCGGCGTAGTGGAGGCAAAGTGCTTGGAGACATGTACCATGATCATGGAGGTCACTTTGACAATTATCAATCACTTCGACGATTATTAATATTCTTCTTATTTAGAGCTAACCAATTTCATTATTAATATTCTTTTCATTCAGAGCCAATAATTTTTTTTTTTTAAATTTTTATCACTTGGTAGATAATAACGAATAATAAAAATCATAAAGAGAAAGTTAATAATTTAATAAGAGATATGAAGTTATAGATAAGAACATTTCATAAGATAAAAATTTAAACTAAAAAAAAAGATAATATGTGATAGAAGGAGAAAAAAATATATGAGTAAATCAAAATAAAGATTTAGATACATATGTTTTTGATAGATATATAGATTAATAAATCATATCTTTATTTGAATTTTATTATTTTAATTTTTTATAAATCAATTATTTAATTTTTATCTTTATTTGTAGGTCACGAAATTAATTTTTATAAATTATTTATCAATTTTAATATGTTTATTTATCTATAAGTCATGAAATTAAATTTTTTAAATAATTTTTTTAGTTTTTATCTTTATCTATAGATCATGAAATAAATTTTCATAAATTATTTATGAATTTTTATATGTTTATCTATAATGAAATTAATTAAAGTACAAAATGAAAGGGGAAAAAAGGAGTAATTTTGTTTGTTTTTTTTTAAAATCAATTATTTAATCTTTATCTTTATTTGTAGGTCATGAAATTGATTTTTATAAGTTATTTATCAACTTTTATATGTTTATTTATGGGAAGAAATTTTAAATTATCTATAAGTTATGAAATTATTTTTTTTAAATTAACTATTTAATTTTATCTTTATTTGTAGACTATAAAATTAATTTTCAGTTTTTATATGTTTATCTATATGGGGGAATTTTGAAATTCAAAACTTTATCCATAAGCAATGAAATTAATTTTAATTTTAATTAATTAAACAAATAGAAAATGAAGAAAAATAGAAAACATGAAAGACAATCAAAGAAGGTTGTCGTGTAGAAAAGAGAGAGTTTTAAAATTATGAGAATTTAAGAATAAATATTTGGAGATTTTTGACAAAATAACTATATTTAGTTATATACATAGTATAAATAGATAGATTAAGATTATCAGAATTATGGAAAAATGGTAGAGGTAACTCTCAAACGAATTTTGTATTATTTTCTCAAAATGTTAAAATTTTGAAAATATTTTAATTTTCACATAAATAAAAATAATTACTATCCTATTTCTTTTTCTTTTTTTTGTCTTTAAAATTTCAAAAAAAAAAAAAAAGAAGTAAAAAAATGGGCTTTATTTTAATATTAGAGCAATTCTTAAGTGTGCAAGTGCATACCATATGCACTTGCGTAAGTTCTCATAAATATACGTAAGTTAACTCATAAAATTGCATAAATTTTTACAAATATATGTAAGTTAACTCATAAAAATTTGAGAAATCATAATTAATGTATATTTGTAAAAATATACCCGATTTGTAAAATAATTTATATATATTATGTATATTTATGAGAACTTACATAAGTAGCTACCATGCACCTTCCCAAACACTTCCATGTGCTAATGTCATTAATTTGCCTCAATTTCCTTTTAAAACCATTCTCCAAGGGATGAGGGGTGACGGTTGTGCCTCAATTTGAGATTTATTATGGGTTTATTTTTATGATCCGAACAGTTCATTTTATAGGGTTCGTTGAGTACTTCATGCTTACCAAAAATCATATTAATTGGATATCAATAACTATATGATCGAATTATATTTATCATAAAATAAAAAAAAAACAATAAGTTTTTCTTTAGAGAATAGCATAAAAAATATGCAATCTGAACAAATAGTTATTGATATCTGATGAATATAATTTTTGGTAGGCATGAAGTACTCAACGAACCTTATAAAATGAACGGTTCAAATAATAAAAACAAGCTCATAATAAACCTTAAATTGAGGCATAATAATTACTGTTGTGCCAAAGATACAACAATAACCGGGTTATTGGCGGAGCTAGGAAATTAAGTTAGAGGGGCATTATCAATTATAATTTATTATTTAAAAAAATCATGATCATCATTAAGATAATAATAATTTTATGAGCTAAATTTAAACATTAAAAATTACATATTCATTATTAATAGGAACAAATTAAAATTCTACAATAGTGTGGGATAGTGATGTAAGTTTCAATTTTAACACAACAAATTATGAATCAAAATTTCTAATTTTAGAAAATATAAACACATCATTTATAACACAAATTATTATAAAATTTATTTAATTTTTATTTGATAGAAAAATATTAAAGAGATGACATTGCTTTTAAATGATGTATTTTGAAAGAAAATTATTAAACAGTCTTAGAATATCATATATCATTGTTTACGTGATGCTCAAAACATGAAAAATCATAAATCACAATAAGTAATCTGTCAACAGCCTGAAAATAATGAGTTCATTATATCCAATTTATAAGATTTTTCACTATACTATTACTTTAAACTATTACATAAATAATACTATATCGTGTTTTTCAAAATATCAAATAATTACTTGTTGTGAATAATACAACAAACCTTTAGTCAAAAAACATATTAACAAAAAAAAAAAACATTTTGTATATGATAACAACACAAAAAAAAATCCAAAACCTGCCCCGCCAGGGGGGGGGGGGACTTGAGGGAGAGTACTGTACTAATAACATGATGACTTTCAAAGATACAGAAGCCATTTAAAGTTCTACTCACTGACTGAAAAGTGGAGTGCATGTTTGGTGATAGGAAAATTAAAGTCCAAATAGTATAAAGAATTGGCTTTTTTCTCTAAATTTAATAAACCAGCTTCCTACACTGTTTTTTTCAGTTACAGAGAATGAAATAATTGCCAAAACAACAAAAAGGAAAAAGATTCTGAATCAAGTAGTTACGGTCACTAAATTTCATACCACACAGCTGCATTTGTACGCATATATCTACTGATGTAAAACATAGCATTGAAATTCTGACATGTGATTTTCAATTGGTAGTAGAAATTAGTATTTTAATTAAGTACCTAAGTTATTTATTTATGGTAAATTATAAATACATCTTTTAAGATTTGTTTAAAATATAAATTGCTTCTTGTGATTTGAAAAATTACAAATATCTCCCCGTTAGAATTTTTTATTTAACAGAATTAATTGAAAAGTGAAATTTCTAATTGTTTACCTATACAATAATAAAATTATCTGAATTATTAATTGAAATAAAATTTTAACATTATTAAAAATTATTAATTAACTCGATGATTTATTAATAAAATGACCTATTTGTTATGAAATTAGAAACTTTAAAGGGCATAATGTAATTTTTAGAACCACATGAGATAATTTATAATTTAAGTAAATTTCAGCGGGTGTATTTGTAATTTACCTTTTATTTATTCATATGTGATACTATTATAAAATAAATTATAATCATAATAATGAATATTACATACAATCCATAATTATTACCAAAAAAAAAAAATCTCAACAAATATATGAAAAATAAAAATTTTACGTAAGTGAAAAAAATCAAATCAATAACTTCCTAGTAAAGTACGAACATTTTAACCAAACAACTAACTCTATTAATTTAAGTACCTACGCTCGTTAAAAATGATAAATAGACATATACTCCCTACAAAAAAAGATATATACTTAGGTAGTGTTTGGTTTACGTTTTTGGTTTATATTTATAAAAATTTTATAAATTAATTTTTTTTTATTTTTTGAAAAACATAAACTACAAACGCGTTTGCTTTAAAGAAAATATTTGAAAAATTTTAAAAACATAAACTAAAAAATATATTTGTTCAGGCCTAAAATATTTATATTTATTTTTTATTATTTATAACAATTGGATCATACACATTATAATTGAAAAAAAATTAATTGAAATAAATTAATTAAAAAAATTATTTGAAAACAAATAGTTGAAAACAAATTAATTGAAAAAAAAATTGTCAGTCAAATTTTAAAATTTCTATTTAAAAACTAACATAAACTTGTTTTTTTGAGTTTATGTTTTTTCCTCAAATTTATAAACTGAGACAACCATTTATAAACCAAAAAAATCATCAAATAAGTTTTTATGACAGTTTTTAAAATTTTTGTAAATATAAATCGAAAACTGAAAACGAAATGGTTATCAAGCAGGTACATTATTTAAAATGAAAGTTATTATTTCAAAGATTGTTTTATTATGAGTTATTTACCTAAAAATTCAATTTACAAATGTTATGGTAGTTCAGATCATATCTAAGATTTTTTTAACCAATAAGTTCTATTTAGTAAAATTGAAAATATTATCAGTTTTCTCAGTTTTTAAAACGAAGAATATTATTAATTTTGCATAATAATGTTCCAAATAATTGTTTTGCTAACTGATAAAAAAAAGAGCATGAGATTAAACGGTTTTGCCCTTCTACTTATTAGTTTCATTTAACTATCCAATAAAACTGAGAATATTATTAGTTTTTTCTAATTTTAAAAATGAGATTATTTTTAGTTTTTTTTTTCTTTTTAAATTTTTTTTTTCCAATTTTGCAGGTATCATCATACTCTTTTATAGAAACAAAATTTTTAGTTTTGCATAAAAAATTAATTAAATTTTAAAAAAAAAAATTTTTTTTTTTTTGCACATAATTTTTTTTTTATTATAGATTTTTCAATTTGAAAGTTGATGTTTTAAAATTTTGAAAACTAAAATAAATGTCAAATCATTATATTCCTTTATAGATAATTATAAATGATAAACAATCATTGTTTGAAGGTGAATTTGAAAGGCAATTCCGACCATTAAAAGTTTAATGAGTCTTAAAGGTCTAAAAAATCTTAATTAGGATTTAATGGAATATAAATCCATAAATTATGACTTGTATGTAAATGTCCCTTTTATTATTTTTATTTTTTTGAGAAAAAATGAGAATCTATTATCAAAATTATACATTGCATATTTACAAATTTAATTTAATCAAGCGATTATCAATGTCCAATTAACTTAAATTTTTGTATGAATGATTGGCTTAGTGAGCCAATTAATAACGTAAATAGGGCGCTGTTTTGGTAGTTAAGGCATGTGATCTGGGGTGCTCTCTCTCCCTCTCTCTATAGTCTTAAATTCGAAAGTAAATAATTACTTAGATTGTGTTTCGTTAGAGGAGTTAATAAAAAAAAATGAAAAGAAAAAGAAAAATAGAAAGAAAAATGATAAATGATTGATAAAATTTGAATTTCAAACTATATTCGATTGAGTTGGAAAATGGAGAAATAAAAGAGTATTTCTTTTTTCTTGTCTTTCCATTATAACTAAACAAAAAGTGAGATTATATTTTTTTTTCTTTTTTTTTTTTTTCTCATTAAATCATCAAACTAAATATAACTTCAAGATGAGTCCATACGAGATTTTAATTGCGTCTCCACTAGTGAGTGAGTCACCAAACCTAAATGATAGATCTCCGGTTAAATGTGCAACAAAAAATAATCTATTATGGTTCTAAAACTCGATTTAATTGAACTAGGCCAGGTATGGTACGGTGTCAACTTGAATCAAATTAATCAATTATCTTTGAAAAATGCAAATGTAGCCTCCACAGTCTTGATCAAACTCGAACAAGTTGAAGCAAAACTCAACTAGTTTTTGACTTTTCAATATGTGTACATTGTTAACAACCTATAATCATTTTAATTTTATGATAATCATTTTAAATAAGGGCCTGGCTTTGGTCCAGTCCTTAATCGGACTGGACGGTGCTGTTGGGCCCGTGGAGGCCCACCACGGGTTCCGTTTTGAAAATCTGAACCGTTCAATGTGTAGAACTCGTCGAGTACTATACGCTTGTGAAAAATCACGTTGATCGGATATCGATAGCTATGTGATCAAATCAGTTTTGTATAAAAAAAAATGGACGGTGAATAAATTAACGGTTGATAAAAAACTAATTTGATCACATAGCTATCGATATCCGATCAACGTGATTTTTCACAGGCACATAGTACTCGACGAGTTCTACACATTGACGGTTCAGATTTTCAAAACGGGACCCGTGGTGGGCCCCCACGGGCCCAATAGTACCGTCCAATCCGATTAAGGACTGGACCAAAGCCAGAGCCTTTAAATAAAGCCCTTTTATGTAGATTCATAAAATATATAACCTATAGGGTATGTTTGATTGGGTGGATTAGAGCATAGAATTGGGATTATTAATCCGTGGGTCTAATTATCCCATGTTTGTTTTAATATTTTGGTTTAGGATTATTAATCAAATGGATAATTAATCCAACAAATTTATAGGATTATTAATTCAATGGATATTAATCCAATTGGATAGTGAATACTACACTAATTTAATAGGATTATCAATACTTTACTATTAGTCTTTTGAATCAAACATGACCAACTTTGATTGGGTAGATTAGAGCATGGGATTGGGATTATTAATCCATGGGCCCAATTATCCTATGTTTGTTTTAACATTTTGGTTTAAGATTATTAATCCAATGGATAATTAATCCAACAAATTTGTAGGATTATTAGTAATAGGGTAGGGTGGGATTATTAATCCAATTGGATAGTGAATACCACACTAATTTAATAGGATTATTAATATTTCACTATTAATATTGTGAATCAAACATGAAGGTAAATGCACGAGATATTTGAAAAAAAATAAATTACAAAATCTATATTGAAACTTTTTTTATATATATATTATAACTAGCGTAATTACCTGTGCTATGCACGGGTATAAATAAATAATCAAAAATTAATTTTTAAAATTAAATAATAATCCAAAAAATTTATCTACAATATTTAGCAAAAATGATTTAAAATTAATTAAATTTTATTTATTTTTATCACAGTTACATATAAGAGAATTTTTGTTTATTCTTATGTCATTAATTGTGTGTTCTTAATAACAAATATATGTCATAATTTAAGTAGTAAAAATTTTAAAATAAATCACAATAATTATATTTATGATAAAATATACATATATTTCGTCTTATGAGTTTTGTAAATTTAATTTATCATATGATAGTGGTAAATTACATTTGTCAATATAGTAATTTTTTCATGTTTTGTGAAATCTAAAAATTATAATTTGTCATATGTTATACGATTTACGTAAAAATGAATTAGGATTCACTTGTAATATTAAATTTAGGCTTAACATTAGATTTACGCCAACTTGTCATTCACCTAATTATTAAAAATTGTCTTGTTCTGTTCCCAACTTATATAAATCGTTTGACCTATCTATTTATTAAATTAGTAAATAAATATTTGTAAATATTTTTTATAATAAAAATAAGAAATATGGACTTATTTTATGTATACTTATTAAAAGTTTGAATTATAGTTTTAAAAAAAAAATCTATATATTTATGTTTAAAACAATTAAATGAATAGTTATATATATTTATGTATAAAAAAATTATTTAAGATAAAGTCACCCTAAATTGTAGGTCATATTCTAGTCCTAATAAATTTAAATTTTATATTTAAATTATATCATAGTTTATCAGTTGGTTACTGATATGAGCTAATTTGAGAGTTCTAATATTGGATTAAATACTAAAAAGTAACAAAGAAAATTTAGTTCAAGTCGATTTTTTTGCCAATAATTCTTGATTTAAGCCTAATCCTTAGATAATCGTCTAGTTCATATCCAATCCATGAGTTAGTAGACCTACTTATTTATTTAATTTTTAATTAGTAAATATATTTTTAAAAAAAATTTATATCAAAAATAGGAAATATGTACATATTTGTTTGCCATATTTATTAACAATTTCAAAATTAATTAAAAAATTATGTACTTATTCTTAAAAGGATAAATTACATTGGTAATCCCTATATTTTAACTCTTGTGTTATTTTTGTCCTTGCAATTTTAATTTGCTATATTTTGACCCTAAATTTATAATTTTGTCTCAATTTGGTTCAATTGTTATAATTGCAAGTTTTTTTTTTTATTTTTTATTATTGAAAATACACACATGAGTCGCATCCATTAAACTTTTACAGACAAAATTATAAACTTGTTCAATTCAATAAGTTAATCTCAAACAACTCAACAACTATTTTCTTTCACAAATCTTAATCGGCATTATCAATTGGACCAAATTAATACAGAATTTAAAATTAGGGGTAAAAATCAAACTAATTGAAATTACAAAGGCCAAATTGACATAAGAGACAAAATGCGGGTACTATCGATAAAATTTACTTGTGACGCCCCCAAATTAATACAATAAATCCAACTATCATGCGGAAGATATAACAGAAATAAAATACTTTCTTTCATCAGAGTTTGTTTATAAAAGTCTTTCATACGGTTAAATGCCCTGTAGGCTTACATCTTCCCAAGTTATTACTTGGTTACACAGAAGTGAGCACTGCTCATTACAAATAAAGCCATTGGCCATACATATAACAAAACATAATAAAGAAGCTCTTGCTTCATAAAATCCCTCAACACTATTGCCTTGGCAGAAGTATATCACTTGCACCTAAAAATGATGTTCCCATATAGGGTGAGCCACAGCCCAGTAGAAATAATCTAACACAATATATGAGGTTTAGCAAAGATATAAGTATCATATACATAAACAATGCCGGTATAAAAACATCCACAACTTGTATACTCATATGATATTAAGGCCAAACCTTACTCCATTTTCCTTCTATTCATTTCCAATTCATCTATACTTCTCAATTCATGAGTCAAATTCATTATCTTTCAATAACCAAACCGAGACTATAACTCAATGGTTTTTCTCCATCATATAAAACCCACATAACTTCTCCAATCTGCCATTTTACGGATATTTCGTCCGCGGGAATTGGCACCCATATATAAGATTTCGGGTCTTTCGCCTAGGACACTCCGGCCAACTTGCTTTCAATGGAGTCCATCCCCTTTCTCCTCCCAACGAACCATGGAGTTCATCCCCTTTCTCCTCCATATGGAGTGCATCCCCTTTCACCCCCCGAAAACTATACATATACAATGTATTTATAAACATGGTCACATTCAATGACAACCAACAATGGATTAGTCTTAAATCACCTAATCCTCATGCAATTTCTACAACAATCATAGCTATCCTCCACCAATAGCCCAATACAGTTATTTCTAAACAGATATTCAATCTGAAGATAAATAGTTTATTCAAAACTTCTAAAGGTGTAATATAATACATATTTAATTTCACCCTCTATATTTATAATCATCCAATTTCACATTTTCAATGTAAATTTCAATTATTTATACAAAATAATGATTTAATCAAAATTAAGACAAAATCCCCCTTTTTCCAAATCTCAACCCAAATATCAAAATCAACCATTTTGGCACAACATGCCCTCATATTCAAACCCTAAACCCATTTACCTCATATTCATCAAAAACCCCTCTTTTCATTTCACACCCAAATCCTAGATTTGTCCCAAACCACAATCAAATCTCATCATTTATACACAATAACAAATAACTAAGCTAAAAACTATATGAGAGTGTAGAAAATCCCTACCTCAAGTGTAGAAGATGAGCAAAGCAAGATTGAAACTCCAAAGATGACGAAATCAACCCTTACTTGGATCAAAACGAAGCTCTTGAAGCACTCTACCTTTTTCCTAAAGACACTAGGGTGAAGAACACAATGGATCTAGATGAAATCTTAGAGAGAATGTGAGTTTTAGAGAGAGAAACTCAAGATCTGGAATTTCTGAGGGTTTCAGAGGGAGAGAGATGGAAAAGTGATCTGAAATGTCATATTTACGGACTGATATAACACGGTCCGCTCGAGCATGGAAAGCCCCGCTCGAGCGTCAGACACAGACTCACGCTCGAGCGTGAAAAGCTTCGCTCGAGCGTCGAATGCACCTTCCCAGCATTTTGTAGGTCTGCAAAAAGTGCTGAGGATTGACAATTCCCGCTCGAGCACTAGAATGCCCACTCGAGCGGAGGAGCAAAATAATGAAGCCCGCTCGAGCGCAAGAGCCAAATTCTGGGCAATAAAGGTTTGGGAAAACAAGCATCTAACCTGTTCCAAATACACCACTACAACTCGATAACCAACATAAGGGGAAGACAAGGGAAACAAAACATGAGTAACCATTCAAATCTATACTAACCCGAGTCCGGAACACCACAAATGACGGTCAAAATCGGAGTCGCTATAACCTCCCCCACTTAAAGAATTTCGTCCTCGAAATTGCAATTTATGTTCAAAATCATACTTAGATCACTTACAACAATGTTATTTCCACAAGTTCAACACCATGACCCATTCTTGGGTCATTCATTTTCGTCGACTCAATTCACAAGTCCCATATTAAAAATACATTTTACAATTTCCCAAAACATTTACAATGTTTAATCAAAGTCCAAATTTTCAAAAATTTTACATAGCATATACAATGCTTCCACCTTTCTAAAACTTAAATAACATATACAATGTTCATGTTAAGCCTGCATTTCCGAAACATATTCAACATATACAATGCTTTTACATTTCATTAACAAAATGAAAACTTAATATATGCTCATGCATCAACAAACAAATCCGGATATTTCTCTCGGACTTCTAATTCACGTTCCCAAGTCGCTTCCTCAACTCCATGATGTTTTCACAACACCTTTACCAAGGGAATTGCCTTGCCTCACAAGACTTGGTCCCGTCTATCCAAGACTCTTACCGGTCTCTCCTCATACGAGGCATCCTCATCTACCTCCAAGTCGGTCCAATCCAATACGTGCGATGGATCCGGCTCATATTTTCGAAGCATACTAATATGAAACACGTCATGAACCCCGAAAATTTGTGGCGATAATGCCAAACGAGAAGCTATCTCCCCAATCCGTTCAAGGATTTCAAAAGGGCCAATAAACCAAGAGGACAATTTCCCACTCTTCCCAAACTTCATCAAACCCTGTCTAGGTGATATCTTCAAAAAGATATGATCTCCCACCTCAAAAGACAAAGGTCTCCTCCTACAGTCTGCATAACTTTTCTAGCAACTCTGAGCCGTAGCTAGCCTCTTACAAATAAGTACCACTTTCTCCGTCGTTTCCTGAACCAACTCTGGACCTAACAAAGCTGTATCACCCACTTCGGCCCAACACACAGGGGATCTACACGGTCAACCATACAAGGCCTCAAACGGTGCCATGCCAATACTCGATTGGAAACTATTGTTATAGGCAAACTCCACTAAGGGAAAATGTCTCTCCCACGAACCTGTAAGGTCAAGGACACAACCTCGAAGCATATCCTTAAGGATCTGAATAGTACGCTCGGACTGCCCGTTAGTCTGAGGATGATACGTAGTACTAAAGGTCAATCTAGTCCCTAAGGCACTCTACAAACTCTACCATAACCTAGTAGTGAAAAGCAGATCTCTATCTGAAACAATTGTCACAGGGACCTCGTACAATCTCACCATATCCCTAATATACAGGTCGGCAAGATAATCTACCGAATCACTTACGCGCATAAGAATAAAATGTGCCGACTTAGTTAACCGGTCAACGACCACCCAAAGGGCATCACTACCCCGTTGAGTCCTTGGAAGGCCCACAACGAAGTCTATCGTAATATGTTCCCACTTCCACTCAGCTGTAGGCAAGGGTTGCAACAAACCCGCTGGCCTCTGATGTTCGGCCTTCACTTGTTGACAAGTAAGGCATTTCAATACAAATACAGCTACATCTTTTTTCATACCTCTCCACCAAAACTAGCGACTAAGATCATGATACATCTTTGTGCCTCCCGGATGCACCGCAAGGCGTGAATGGTGAAACTCTCGGAGTACTTCCTCTAGGCAAGTCTCCGGCACAAACAGACTATCACGGTATCTCACACTTTGGTCGGGATACATAGTCAAACCTCTTTCTACCTTCCCATTGGAAATTTTCTCTCGGAAGTTCTCTGCCTCAAGATCACCCCTTTGTGCTTCTAACACTCGACTCACAAGTGTAGGTTGTGCAACCACTGAAAACAAGGTTATAGACTCAACAGACTTGCCCAGTTGCAAGTCGAACTCATTAAGAGTACCCAACATTTCCCATCGTCGGATGGCGATAGAAGCTATACTGCTGACTGACTTTTTACTCAAAGCATCGGCCACGACGTTGGCCTTTTTCGGATAATAATGCAACTCGAAATCATAATCCTCCATGAATTCCATCCACCTCATCTGTCTCAAATTCAAGTCTTTTTGTGTAAATAGATATTTCAGACTCTTGTGATCAGAAAAACCTCAAATTTCTCACCATACATATAGTGCCTCTAAATTTTCAAGGCAAGTATCACTGCTACTAAGTCTAAGTCATGGGTAGGATAATTTCTCTCATGTTTTCAGCTACCGTGAGCCATAGGCGACCATTTTACCCTCTTACATCAATACACAACCCAAACCTTCCCGTGAAGCATCACAATATACTGCATAACTCAAACCCCTCTCCAGAATAATCAATACTGGAGTAGTGGCGAGTCTAATTTTAAGCTCTTGGAATGACTTTTCATAAGTCTCACTCCACACAAACTTGACTTTTTTTTCTCGTTAACTTAGTCAAAGGTGAAGCTAGTCTAGAGAAATCCTTCACAAACCGACGGTAATACCCAGCCAACCCCAAGAAACTACGAATCTCGAAAGCATTCTTAGGTTGTGCCCAATCTTGCACTGCCTCTATCTTGGATGAATCTACAGTCACCCCCTCCCCGGATACCACATGGCCTAAGAACTTAACTTCCCTCAACCAGAATTCACATTTCCCAAACTTAGCATAAAACTTGTGGGCTCTAAGTAACTCAAGTACTACTCGCAAATGTTCCTCGTGTTCCTCCTCAAAGGGTGAGTAAATCAAGATGTCGTCCACAAAGACGACTATAAAACGATCTAAGAATTCACAGAAGATTTGATTCATTAAATCCATAAACACTGCTGGGGCATTGGTTAGCCCAAAAGGCATCATAAGAAACTCGTAATGGCCATACCGTGTACGGAATGCCGTCTTCGGGATATCCTCCTTCCTTACTCTCAACTGGTGATAACCTGATCTTAGGTCTGTCTTAAAGAAACAACAAGACCCCTTCAACTGATTAAACAGATCATCTATACAAGGCATTGGGTACTTATTTTTAACAGTAACCCGGTTCAACTTTCGGTAATCAATACAAAGTCGCAATGCTCCATCTTTCTTTTTACCAAAGAGAGTCGGTGCTCCCCAAGGTAAAGTACTAGGGCGAATAAACTCTTATCTAACAATTTCTGGAGTTGAATCTTCAACCCACTCAATTCAGCAGGTGCAAATCTATATGGAGCCATAGAAATCGATGTCGTACCAAGCACTAAATCAATAGAGAATTCAATCTCTCAGTAAGGTGGTAAACTAGTAAGATCCTTAGGAAATACATAGAGGTATTCACAAACCACTCTTGGCAACCCATCCCGAATTTCATCACACTCACTACTCAAAAAGTTAGCAAGAAGACAACTAAGTTCACTCCCCCTATGTGGATCATACACTGGTGATAAATCTCTATCCACCCGGTCTCCCAAGAAATAAAAGCAATCATCGCTCGAGGTACATACAATAACCTTCTGACGATAGCAATCTATAACAGCCTGGTATGACGATAACTAGTCCATACCCAATATGACATCAAAACTAGGCATGTCAAGTAATACAAATGCAAAAGGTAATCGACGACCAACAGCCTCAATGTCACAACCCTGACATCCCTATTTCAAGATAACCTCACCGTCAATAGGTGCTTCTACACAAATAGGAGATGCTAACTGTGCCAACTCCAAACCCAAAACCGATGCAAACGCATACGAAATGAAAGAATGGAATGCACCCGTATCAATCAACACATTAGCAACTGAATTGCAAAACAAGAAGGTACCTCTCACTACAGAAGGAGCAGGTACGAAATCTGGCACCACAACTATGTACATACGCCCAGTAGGTCTCTGCTCAACCTGCTTACCCCTAGGAGCATAAGCCTGATGCACTGACTGAGCTGAACAGACTCCTTGATCTGACTGTGCTGGCTGGAGACTCTGTGTCTATCTCGAACCAAACGCACCAGATGTGCTACCCAACTGTGGGCAAAACCTCTTTAGGTGCCCTGCCTGCCCACACTGATAACAAGTGAGCGGTTGGCTTCTCTCCTCACTCTGGTTCTGAAAACGAGCCGAAAATGATGCTGCTCGCTGCCCTCCTCCTCTCCACAGGCAAGTAGGAGATTTGTGGCCCAACTGATCACATTTAAAACAAGTAAAATCTCCTTGGCCACCCCTTCCAGAACGCGAACTCGATACTGGAAAAGTGGACCTCAATTGAGCTCCCTAGAACTGTTGAGGATTAGAACCCCTCTGCCTCTCACTGTCCCCCTAACTATCTTGACTCCTCCTAGAGCCCCTCATCCTCTCCTCCTCTTCATGCATAATAGTCTCAAGATGGGTTGCTGCCTCCACAAGGCGCCCATAATCTCTAATCATGGACCCGGCCACTCGAAACTTGAGTCCGGTCCTCAACCGTTTCTTGAACTCCAAACAACGACATTCCTCAATCGCCACTAACTCAGGTGCAAACCAAGCCAAGCTAGTAAAGACAGCTTCAAATTCAGCCACTGGTGTGTTCAACTATAGCAACTTAGAGAACTGATCTCTCAACTTCTCCCCAATTGTGGGAGGTAAAAACTTGTTTTGAAAGGCGATGACAAAAGCCTCCCAAGTCACCCCAATGTGTCCACGCGCATACTTCCACCACTGACCCGCATCCCCCTTCAACTGGAAAGATGCCAAGGTCACCTTCAACTGATCATCTTCGATGCCAAGCATCTCGAATGTCTTCAGTATCTGTTCTAGCCACTTATCTACCTTCAGTGGCTCCTTGGGATCAACCCACAACTCATCCGGATTCGACCGGAAGAACTCCTTCTTCAAGAAAGATGGCCCTGCTTCAGCTATTTGGGCTTGGATTTGATTCTCAGTCCTGAGAATGTCCATAGACTCTCTCAATGCTCTAGCCATTTCGCGGGCTAAGCGCCCATGGCCTGCTGACCAACTGGTTCGGCCACATTGGCCTGACCAACTCTTTCTTTTTGTGTCGGAATATCATCCGGTAAGGCATCTCATGCCTCCTAGGTCTAACACGCCTACCACCATATCCACGTCCTGACATCCTAAGAAAAGTAACAACAAGTATTAGCACATTTTCAAACGTGGCAAAGCTACCTCACTTGCATCCTAATACAATGGACAACAATAAATCACTCCACATTGGCATGTAATCACATAAGCATACAATACATGCTAACGTCTCAATCAAGTGAGACAAACCCATTGTGGTACTAACCACTTCCCACGTACCCAAAGTATTCAAACCCGGTATGCTCTGATACCAAGTTGTGACGCCCCCCAAACTAATACAATAAATCCAACTATCATGCGGAAGATACAACAGAAATAAAATACTTTCATTCATCAGAGTTTGTTTGTAAAAGTCTTTCATACAGTTAAATGCCCAGTAGGCTTACATCTTTCCATGTCATTGCTTGGTTACACAAAAGTGAGCACAGCTAATTACAAATAATGCCCTTGGCCATACATATAACAAAACATAATAAAGAAGCTCTTGCTTCATAAAATCCCTCCACGCTATTGCCTTGGCGGAAGCATATCACCGGCAATTGAAAATGAGGTTCCCATATAGGGTGAGCCATAACCCAGTAGAAATAATCTAACACAATTTATGAGGTTTAGCAAAGATATAAGTATTATGTACACAAACAATGCCGGTATAAAAATATCCACAACTTGTATACTCATATGATATTAAGGCCAAACCTTATTCCATTTTCCTTCTATTCATTTCCAATTCATCTATACTTCTCAATTCATGAGTCAAATTCATTATCTTTCAATAACCAAACTAAGACTACAACTCAATGGTTTTTCTCCATCATATAAAACCCACATAACTTCTCCAATCTGCCATTTTATAGATATTTCGTTCGCGGGATTCAGCACTCATATATAGGATTTCAGGTCTTTCACCCAGGACACTCCGGCCAACTTGCTTTCAATGGAGTCCATCCCCCTTCTCCTCCCAACGAACCATGGAGTTCATCCATTTTCTTCTCCCGAAAACTATACATATACAATGTATTTATAAACATGGTCATATTCGATGACAACCAACATTGGATTAGTCTTAAATCACCTAATCCTCATGTAATTTCTACAACAATCATAGCTATCCTCTACCGATAAACCAATACAGTTATTTCTAAACAAATATTCAATCTGAAGATAAACAATTTATTCAAAACTTCCAAAGGTGTAATATAATACATATCTAATTCCACCCTCTATATCCATAATCATCCAATTTCACATTTTCAAGGTAAATTTCAATTATTTATACAAAATAATGATTTAATCAAAATTAAGGCAAAATCCCCCTTTTTCCAAATCTCAACCCAAATATCAAAATCAACCATTTTGGCACAACATGCCCTCATATTCAAACCCCAAACCCATTTACCTCATATTCATCAAAAACCCCTCTTTTTATTTCTCACCCAAATCCTAGATTTGTCCCAAACTACAACCAAATCTCATCATCTATACACAATAGCAAATAACTAAGCTAAAAACCATATGAGAGTGTAGAAAATCCCTACCGCAAGTGTAGAAGACGAGCAAAGCAAGATTGAAACTCCAAATATGACGAAATCAACTCTTATTTGGATAAAACGAAGCTCTTGAAGCACTCTATCTTTTTCCTAAAGATACTAGGGTGAATAACACAATGGATCTAATTGAAATTTTAGAGAGAAGGTGAGTTTTAGAGAAAGAAACTCAAGATCTGGAATTTCTGAGGGTTTTAGAGAGAGAGAGACGGAAAAGTGATCTGAAATGTCATCTTTACAGACTGATATAACATGGTCTGCTCGAGCGTGGAAAGCCCAGCTCGAGCGTCAGACATAAACTCACGCTTGTCGAATGCACCTTCCCAGTATTTTGCAGGTCTGCAAAAAGTGCTGAGGATTGACAATTCCCGCTCGAGCGCCAGAATGCCCGCTGGAGCGGAGGAGCAAAATAATGAAGCCCGCTCGAGCGCAAGAGCCAAATTCTGGGCAACAAAGGTTTGGGAAAACAAGCATCTAACCTGTTCCAAACACACCACTACAACCCGATAACCAACATAAGGGAAAGACAAGGGAAACAAGACATGAATAACCATACAAATCCATACCAACCCGAGTCCTGAACAACACAAATGATGGTCAAAACCAGAGTCGCTATATTACCCTTCTTCAAATATGTCTAATGTTGATTGTATCAATATTAAGATATATTTACATTTGAAAAACTATTTAAGACCAGATCAGGCTAGAACCTGAATAAAAAATTAATGGCTTATTAAAAATATTTAATAATTATAAATTCAAATTTGATCAATTTTTCATTTAAAATTTTTCATAGAATTAGGTTGTTTGATAATTTTAATTTATAGTTCCAATTTTTCCTTGTATTTTTTTTTATAACATTTTAAAATAATATATAATTATAATTTCTTTTGAAATTCCGTTTCAATCTCAAATTAGTTATAACTTGAATTTAGTTTTAAAAAAAAAAATTTGACTTCTCATCTACAAAAACTAACAATAAACATAAATTAATTTTTTCAACATTGTAAAAAGGTAAATAAAGAAATATATTATTAATAATAATAATAACAAAACATATTTTTATTTATCATGTAACGTCTCACCTCTGCATTGATAATAGAAATTAATAATAAAATTTATTACGATAATACAACAATAATATATCAAATGATAAGTAATAACATGTGATCACAATAATTTTTGATAGTTATATAAAAGTACCGAAAATTATAAATAAAAAACAATATATGATCCATATTCAATTTTTATATGGTAAAATTCACACTTAATCTCAACCACACATTAATTTTCTAAATCAATTCATCACCCAAACTATCTACTATTCTTCTAATATTCACCTTTTCAAAATCTACCCAAACAATGCTCTAGCCGAGCTCATTATTGTTGGAACAATCTTCTGTGTAAATAAATAAATTAGAAATAAAAACAAACAAAATAAATAAATAACATACCGGATTTATTTTGTCGAACCAAATAAAAATTACAAGATCAAGTCGAGTGTGTAACACTCTGTCCTTAAGACAGACTCGCCCCGCTACGGTGCTTACGGTTGAGTGGCGTCTATCTCCCAAGATACAATGATCTTAACCAATTTGTAGTAGCACTCCAAAACAAATTGTTCGGCGAACCAAACCTGTGATCTAACTTTCTGAATATTTATTCTAAAACTAATATATGAAGAATAAATGCACTAGAACAAAATGGACAACAAAGAGACAAAAATTTCACACTGAATTTTCAGATACCCCGGACTGCAGGAAAGGGATTAGTATTTATAGGCAACTACAGTGGTCCGAACAGGTGCAACTTGTTTTAAACAGATGCAAACCGTTTTCTTTTGAACACATTTATTCAAACATTTGAAAAGGTAACCGTTGGAATAAATTATCAAACCTTTTGTTTTGACAAATGTATTCATTGCAAACAAAAGAACTGAATGTACCTTTTATTATTAAACTATTTGGAATATATATATATATTTAATATAGCGATCCCGGTTTTCCTTTCCTTTGTGTATTGTATTCCGGACTTGATTCTGTGGTTGTGTTGTTGTCTCATTCTCATTTCCTTCCCTTAATCTTTGTATTTGAGTCTTGGGTTGTGTTGGGCAGGTTTGAAATAGGTTGGTTGTGCTTTGGAACCATTGGTTGATGCCCAGAATTTGGCCTTCACGCTCGAGCGGGGATTTTGACGCTCGAGCGGGCCCTTCGTTGTTGCTTCTCCGCTCGAGCGAGTGTTTTGATGCTCGAGCGTAATTTTCCATCTCCCAGTACTTTTGTCTACAGGTCTTCAGACGCTCGAGCGGGAGTTTTGACGCTCGAGCGTGACCCTTTGATTTTGTTCCTCCGCTCGAGCGGGGACCATGGTCTGCAAAACTTTTGGAAGTGTGCAATCGACGCTCGAGCGGTGATTTTGACGCTCGAGCGTGAGTCTGTGTCTGACACTCGAGCGGGGGTTTCCACGCTCGAGCGGGACACTTTTATATAAATCTGTATTTCACCTTTTTGGATCACTTTTTCATTTCTCTTTCTCTCTCTTACTTTCCCAAAACCAGATTTGAGAGCTCCTCTCTCTAAAACCTTACCTTCTCTCTAGGGATTGATCTAGTAGGAGTGATTTCCTCATCTTGGGCCTTTGTAAAAGTTGTGGGGATTGTCGAGGGCTATATTTTGATCCGAAAATCTGGAGTTTTGGAGCATCTTCAATTTCTTCATCATCTTCCCTTGGGCTCCGAATTTGAGGTAGGGATATCCTACTCCGTCTTATGAGCTTTGTCTTTAAATTTTGGCATTTTGATATGTTGGGGGTTGTCGGGTAATTTTGAGAAAGTTTGGGGTCCTTGAGTAATTTTCAAAAGAGGGGTTTTCAAGTTTAAAACCCATATGTATGTAATGTGTTGGAAAATGGAATTATATATTGGGTCATTGATGGAAATGGAGCCTTAGGGCTGATGTTGAGAATATGGGGAAAAGCCCTAATTGTTAATGATAAATTAATTTGTACAATTAATTTAGGGAAATGAGAAATTGAATAGGAAATATTCAAATTGGAAAGGTATGGGATTAAAGGGTGTGGTTGGATTAATTTATCGCTCACCTAGACAAAATGTTGATATTTTATCCATTTGGTGTATTTATTTTCTGTTTAGAAATAACTGCTTTGGGCTATCGGTGGAGGATAGTCGTGATTGTTGTAGGCAATGCATGATGATTAGGCAAACTAGAACTAATCAATTGAGTATGCTATCGAATATAGCGGTTGGTATAATACATCAAATTTTGTATTGATTGGTTGAACTTGTATATGATAATTGCTTATATATATTGTTTTGTGTGGGAGGAGATGGGGGATATACTCCACGGTTTAGGGGAAGATGGGGGATGGACCTCTAAACCGGAAATTGTTTGACATTGATACAGCACTACAATGTGTATCATTTGTGAAGTATAGAAGTGTTTCTATGTTTTATTGATGCAGCACCAAAATGTGTATCATTTGTGAAGTATGAAAGTGATTTTGTGTGTTATTGATACAGCACCAAAATGTGTATCCATCATGAATTTCGAAAGTATTTTAGCGATGAGTTATAATCTCATTAAATTGTTTGGCCAAGTTCTGAGCCTTGTTTTCAAACTTAGAGTTGAATAAGAAATGGAAAATGAATTGTAACATGGACATGACTGTCATGAAACTATAATATGATATAAGTGAAATATAAGTGTGGACCATCTATCGAATGCTATTATTTTAGTCATTATTTATAGTTGGTTTAGTATATTTCTACTGGGCTGTGGCTCACCCTATATGGGACATCATTTTCAGGTTCAGGTACTATGTCGCCCCCGAGATCTTAGCATGGATTGTTGTGGGAGTTAAAGACTCTTCTTTTGTTAAGTTTTGTTGTATTACATGTATATCAAGCTAAGGGCTTCTTTTGTGTAGAGTTAGTACTCTCTTCTTTTGTAACCAAGTGTTGACTTGGAGAGTTGTAAGCCTATAGGGCATTTACTTTTGTCGTCAACATGAAATACTTTTTGTAAGAATACTCTAATGATTATAATATGAGATCCCTTTTCTTTATCGTGTTTGTATGATATTATGGGCTTATTTTGAGGGCGTTACAATTTTAGAATCTATTGGTGCATTAAAAAAAAGGGGTTACTTATTAGCCTATCTTATTAATTAGACTTATTTACCTATGGGACATCATTTTTAGGTTCAAGTACTATGCCGCCCCCGAGATCTTAGCATGGATTGTTGTGGGAGTTAAAGACTCTTCTTTTGTTAAGTTTTATTGTATTACATGTATATCAAGCCAATGGCTTCTTTTGTGTAGAGTTAGTACTCTCTTCTTTTGTAACCAAGTGTTGACTTGGAAAGTTGTAAACCTATAAGGCAGTTACTTTTGTCGTCAACATGTAATACTTTTTGTAAGAATACTCTGATGATTATAATATGAGATCTTTTTTCTTTATCGTGTTTGTATGATATTATGGGCTTATTTTGAGGGCGTTACATTTAAACTATTTAAATATATATATATATTAAACTATTAGAATAATTTAATAAATAAAGGAGGAGGTACAAATTTTAGGAAACCACTTAGGAACCCAAAATTTAAATTTAGAATTAAATTAAATTCCCACAATAATTTTTATTGAAAAAATTCAAATGAATTTTATCTAAAAAATTAATGTTAGACTCGAAAACGACGTTAACTTCCCATTCACTCATAAATGGTTTTGACGTTCTGTCTTCACTGTGTGACTTGCCACGTGGCAAGGAACACTTCACCTCTTCGGACCCACCCCAAACAACGTTTGGGGCCCACTTAAAAATGGGCTCAAAAAAATATGTCTATATTAAACCATTTTTCCAATAATCCCCCACATGAATGGAATTTGACGAAGAGAAAATGCAACAACATAATCTAATTACAGAGAGTACAGAAAATGAAAATATTCTGCAAAGGATAGGTAGCTTTTGGCTTTGAACCTTCTCTTGTGAGACACTATCGGATTTACTAGCTAACCAGTGAACATGATGTCTTGAACTGTTCAGCCGTTTGTGTAAATCGAGACAATAGAACTCACACAGTATATCCCCAGACACAGTTTAGTTCTCACTATTGTGTTCATTTTGGCCCTGAACAACCTGGTCTTCATGAGTGCTCTAGAGAATTGTAGCCCTTCACAAATCTCACAGAACCGGCCCAGTTTACACTCACATAGGTGATTCTTATGAAGAGTATCCTGCTATACTCCACTAGGTTTACCGAGATATAAGAATCATTAAAATTTTACTTAACCTAAAACGCTGCAGTCATCACTATTTCATCATAAAAATGGGTAGGAGTTAAACTCCCCAGTGATCCTTCTGAGTCATACACAACTCGGTTGTCCCTTTGAACCTAGATCTTGGGATCTCCAGTCAAGTAGGTTGGGTTGCCGTTGTGGTAACTTTTATTTAATAGGCTTTAGTCCCATTCCCCTCGATGAATTTTTAACTAGCTCTCTTGCTAACCCCTTAGTTAATGGATCCGCTTTGTTGTCTTTAGACTTCACATAATCAATGGAAATAATTCCATTAGAGAGTAGTTGTCTTACGGTATTATGTCGACGACGTATATGTCAAGACTTACCGTTATACATATGACTCTGTGCTCTACCTATTGCAGATTGACTATCACAATGTATGCATATAGCAGGCACCGGTTTTGGCCACATTGGAATATCTTCTAGGAAGTGGCGAAGCCATTCTACTTCTTTCCCAGCTTTGTCTAAAGCTATGAATTCTGATTCCATAGTAGACCTAGCAATACAAGTCTGTTTGGAAGATTTCCAAGATACAGCCGCCCCACCAAGAGTAAAGACATACCCACTGGTGGACTTCGAGTCTCTAGTATCCGATATCCAGTTTGCATCACAGTATCCTTCAAGTACTGCTGGATATCTAGTATAATTAAGCCCAATGTTATGAGTAAATTGGAGATACCTTAAAACCCTTATAATTGCTTTCCAGTGTTCTACTCTCGGATTATTCGTATATCTACTTAATTTACTTACTGCATAAGCTATATCTAGGCTAGTGCAATTCATCAAGTACATTAAGCTTCCAATAATTTGGGCATACTCTAATTGAGAAATACTTTCCTATACATTCTTAGAAAGATACAAATTAACATCTACAGGTGTTCTAGCAAGATGATCATCATCTTTGCTGAATTTGTCAAGTATTTTCTCAATGTAATGAGATTGTGACAAAGCATAACCTTCTGATGTTTTGGTAATTTTCATACCAAGAATTACATCAGCAATGCCCATGTCCTTCATAGCAAAATGTTTATTCAACATTTTCTTGGTAGTTTTAATCATGTCATTATTACTACCAATGATGAGCATATCATCTACATAAAGACATACAATGACATAACCTTTATCTGTATTTTTAATATAAACACATTTGTCACACTCATTAATTTTAAATCCATTTGACATCATTGCCTTGTCAAATTTCTCATGCGATTGCTTTGTTTTAAACCACATAATGATTTAACCAATTTACACACTTTCTTTTCTTTTCCTGGAACAGAAAAACCTTCTGGTTGTTCCATGTAAATTTCTTCATTTAACTCACCATTTAAGAAAGCAGTTTTCACATCCATTTGAAAAATTTCTAGATTATATAGAGATGCAATAGCAATTAGCATTCTAATGGATGTTATTCTAGCAACCGGTGAGTATGTGTCAAAATAGTCTAGACCTTCTTTTTGTCTAAATCCTTTTACCACAAGTCTTGCCTTGTATTTGTCAATTGATCCATCCGCTTTCATTTTCCTTTTGAAAATCCACTTGTACCCAAGAGGTTTACAACCTGGTGGCAAGTCCACTAATTTCCAAGTGTGATTTTGCAAGATGGATTCAACTTCACTGTTGACAACTTCTTTCCATAAAGGAGCTTCAGGACTGGACATAACTTCTTTAAAAGTTAAAGGCTCATTTTCTAACAAATATGTTAGAAAATCTGGACCAAACGATTTTGAGGTTCTAGCATGTTTACTACGCCTAGGTTCCTCTTCCTCATTTTGATCTAACTCTTATTCTTGATCATGTTCATGATCATTACTAGTAATAGCATCAAAAGATCTTTTCTTATTACTAGTCTCTTGTCCAGTCTTATTTGGAAATACATGTTCAAAGAAAGATACATTCTGAGATTCAATAATAGTATTTACATGCATTTCAAAATGTTCTGATTTATGAATCAAAAACCGATATGCACTACTATTCTTGGCATAACCAATGAAAATGCAATCAATGGTCTTAGGACCTATCTTAGGCTTTTTAGGACTAGGAATAGCCACTTTAGCCAAACACCCCCACACTTTTAAGTATTTGTAGGATGGTACTCTTCCATGCCACAATTCATAAGGTATTTGATTTATTTTCTTTCGGGGTACTTCATTTAAAATATAATTAGCAGAAAGTATTGCTTCCCCCCACAAGTTCTGAGGTAATCCAGAACTGATTAACGTGACTGTCACGACCCCAACCCGCCCCTAGTAGGATGGTGCCATGATGGCCAGTAACCCGTGGTTACCGAAGGCCAACTTTCAAAATCAAACACAATCAGAGTATAATATGTGGGGCTTACGAATGCGGAAGCAATGATTCGAAATACAAATGGTCCATAAGAGCTGTGCATAAGTCAAATGAAATGGCATACATCTTTACATAACTTTACAACTTGGATATAAAACCAAAATGAGATACATATTACATCTTGACAAAAGGGCTGCTAGAGCCGACATGTTCAAAAATACATAAATCCTCCAAACTACCGATGCAAATACAAGGTTGCCGACGTAACATGAATCCGAAATGAGATGCCGACATAACATGCATACAAAACACACATCTCGCCGTAGCCGACTTCTAGCTTGATACCTACATATATACATAGAGAGGGTGAGCTTGGATACTCAGTGAATGGTACAAGTAATAAAGGGTTTAATGAATGATTCCCGAGGTCTTGTCAAAACGATACATATATCATAGTTTGTTCAAAACATGTACTTGGCATAACTTGTATCTAAACATGTACTTGGGGTGATGACATTCCGGGCAAACAAAAGCATAACCTCGGCATCGAGCACACCCGTTCATAGTCCGTCGGTGGCCGATATCTTAACAAGGGTGCTACTTGGGCTTAACGTCCCCTAGCACGAAAGGACGGTGCTACCTGGGCTTAAAGTCCCCTAGCACGGAAGGACTATGTTACTTGGGCTTAACGTCCCCTAACACGAAAGGACTTAGGCTTAACGTCCCCTAACACGAAAGGACGGTTCCAAGAATGTCATCCAAAACAAAGCTTATACTTGATACATAAAATAAGGGTAATCATTTATGCTTAACAAATACTTGCCAAAACGAAGCAAAGCAAGGCTTATCAAAACATGATAACGTAGCTTTATTAAAAATACCACTCACTTAGTTCTCGGGACGTCGGGATCAAGGCAAAAGTCCAAGTCCTACAAACACATGGCAAGGTCCACTGAAAACTCATCTCAAAACAAGTCTTAAATGCATGCAAATGATCTCGGGAAAACATGCTGGAAGTCAAAACACTATTCTACATGTCAGGAAGACATGCTGGGCACCAACCAGGTCTTTGCCGAGGTCCCACAGCTCTTAGCCGAGGTGTGGTTACCCGGGCTTCGGCGTGCGGCTGCATGCCGAGGTGTTCATGCAAGACAAACTAAAGGTGCAAGTGATCATGCAAGGTGGGCCAAGGTGAGATACGATGCTTGGCCTAAGTGTGAGGTCTAGGCAAGAATGATCTCGGCGACTACACTTCGGGAAGTGAAGTCTGGAAATCTGGGTTGAAGAACATGAAGAGCGTGAACATGAACATGAAGAACATGAATGCTAAAAATCATAACTTATTCATTACAAAATCTGGGATTTCATGCCATGAGTTCGAAAACATGGACCTGGGTACCCATACTTGAAGATCATACAAAAACAAACATGAAAACATGAATCTTGGCATGAGCTTTCGGATCAAAACATGACTTTTCTTGAAGAACACATAAATGCTATTTTCTCTTTCTAAAACCGAACTTCAAAACAATGCATGGCTTACAAATCATATTCAATCATGCAATGCAATAACATAATCATAAAGAACAACATGAGAAGATCAAGAATCTAACCTTAGAACACGAATCTAACGGTTTGATCTCTAGGAATCAAGCTTGGAAGTCTACTCTCTCTCCAAGAACTCCTTCTCCCTCTTCTAGAGCTTCTCTTTCTTCCTTAGAACAAAATATAACAAATGATAGGTTTCTCTCTCTAACGGCTGACTTAACACTCAGCTCGGCCACGTGGCGCTACCGGGTTGGTTCTCTTCAAAAGGTGATAGATTGACAAGACAGGTGTAAGGCAAAGCGTATTCAACAAGCTTGGTGGCAAGGGCACTCCGACAAGTGATGACATCGGCTAAGGACAAAACATCGGCAAGTCAGGGAACAATGATCTCGGCTAGGAAGGACAACACTTGGCCTAGCTGTGCCACACCTCGGCCTAGATGTGCCACACCTCGGTCTAGGTCATACCAATCCAGGAACAAGATCACTTGGGTTCAGGGACGACATCTCGGCCTAGATAATACACATCTTGGCCTTGGTGATACACACCTCGGCCTAGATGATAATCATCTCGGCCAATATGCCCGGATGGAAATGGAGGTCAATCAAAGTGGTTCCGAGATAGTTTTAGGCTTAAGATGACCTCGGCTTGGAATGACTTAGGCTTGACATGACTTAGACTTAACATAACTTAGGCTTATCATAACAAGGGAGGAACAAAGCATACACATACCACTTAGGCAAACCATATACGTACAAAACAAGACAAGATTCATAAATGTTAACTTAACAAGGCAAAAGTATATGAATGCACATGAACATGACTAAGCCATAAATGTGGGTCCTTACAGTGACATTCATCATTTCTTTTAAAGTCCTATTTTTCCTTTCAACAATTCCATTTTGCTGAGGTGAGTAAGGAGCAGTGGTTTGATGAATTATTCCATGTTCTTTACAAAATTCACCAAAAGGTGATTCATATTCACCACCTCTATCACTTCTAAGTTTCTTGATTTTCTTATCAAGTTGATTTTCAACTTCATTCTTATATTGAATGAAAGTTTCCAAAGTTTCATCCTTGGTTCGAATTAAATAAACATAACTATATCTAGTATAGTCATCTATAAAAGTGATTACATACTTTTTCCCACCTCTAGTTTGAATTGATTTAAAATCACAAATGTCACTATGAATTAATTCAAGTAGTTCCGTACTTCTTTCAATTGAATGAAAAGGAGTTTTAGATAATTTTGCCTCAACACAAATTTCACATTTATGATTTGAATCAATGTCAAATTTAGGTAAACATTCCATATTAATTAATCTACACAAAGATCCATAATTAACATGTCCTAGTCTACCATGCCATAAATTTGAAGACTCAAGCAAGTAAGAAGAAGATGTAGTATTATTAATAACTGAGGGTACAACGGTCATTACATTTAACTTGAAAAGGCCATCAGACATGTAACCTTTTCCTACATACATCCAGTTTTTGGTAAGTACAAACTTGTCACTTTCAAAAACTAGCCTAAACCCATTCTTACTCAACAGAGATCCGGAAACAAGATTCTTGCGAATGTCCGGTACATGCAGCACATTGTTGAGAGTGAGTTCCTTTCCAGATGTCATCTTGAGTACAATTTTTCCTTGTCCTTCAACTTTGGAAGTTGAGGAGTTGCCCATAAAGAGTTGTTTACCATTGTCCACTGTAGAATAAGATGTGAACATCTTTTTGTCAGCACAAATATGGCGAGTAGCACCAGTGTCCACCCACCATTCTTTAGGATTTCCGACAAGATTTGCCTCGGAAACAACTGCAGAAAGATTGATATCATCTATACCATTGGAAATATTGTCCACTTTAGTCATGTGGGCTTGAGCAGGCTTCTTGCTTGTTCTTCTTTTGCTTTTGCCTTTGTTACGACAATCTTTGGCCCGATGTCCCTCTTTGTCACAAATGTAACATTTGCCATTAAACTTGTACTTTTTATTATCCCCCCATTTAGAGCCTTGTGATGAACTTTCTCCAGAAGACTTTCGTTTCTTGGTTTTTGAAGCATGTTCCACCACATTTGTCTTAGACTCCATAGGATACTTACCAGCCCGCTTTTCAAAATTGCGGTTGTCCTCCTCAATCCTCAAACGCACAATTAACTTGTCCATAGAAATTTCTTTGCGCTTGTGTTTGAGGTAGTTCTTGAATTCCTTCCAGCCTTTTGGTAATTTTTCAATTAAGGTTGCAACTTGGAAGGATTCACTAAGAGACATACCTTCTGCGTGAATGTCATGCAGAATGAGTTGGAAATCTTGAGCTTGGCTGATCATAGTTTTTGAATCAACCATTACAAAATCCAGGAATCTGCCAACCACAAATTTCTTTGAGCTGGCATCTTCCGTTTTGTACTTTTCTCCAACGATTCCCAAAGTTCATTTGCTGTCTTGATTGGACTGTAGACGTTGTACAATGTGTTGTCAAGTCCGCTCAAGACGTAATTCCGGCAAAGGAAATCGGCATGTTTCCAGGCATCAACCGCAGCAACCACTTGTCGGTCGGTTTCATCCTCTTTCAGGATAAGAGCATCTTTACGGAGGAAACGAGCCAGGTTCAGAGTTGTAAGATAGAACAACATTTTCTGTTGCCATCTTTTAAAGTCAGTTCCTGAGAACTTTTCTGGCTTCTCTTCATGATTTATTGGTACTGTCACCACAGGAGAGGGGGTTGGTGCAATTGCAGCCACCACAGTAGTACTTGTTTGGGCATTTGTTTTAGTAGCCATCAATTCTAATTTATAAAACAAAATTATAATTAGAATTTACACTACACAGAAAATTAAACCAAATTCACAGAATTAAATTCTGTAAAAAAATAAAAGAAACAAGAATGTAACTTTTATTTTTCAATTAATTTGAAAATAAAATAAAATTTTATTTAAACAAGTTAATTTTACACAGAAAATTAAATTCTGTAAAATAAAAGAAATAAAAAATAGAACTTTTATTTTTTTCAATTAATTTGGAAATAAAATAAAATTTTATTTAACTAAAATAATTCCACACAGAAAATTAAATTCTGTAAAATAAAAGAAATAAGAATATAACTTTTATTTTTTAATTAATTTGGAAATAAAATAAAATTTTATTTAACCAAATTAATTCCACACAATAAATTAAATTCTGTAAAATAAAAGAAATATGAATATAACTTTTATTTTTCAATTAATTTGGAAATAAAATAAAATTTTATTTAACCAAATTAATTTCACACAGAAATTTAAATCTCTTATTACACTCCAATAATTAAAATACTGAAACAGAATTTTAATTAATGAAAACTCAGAAAATAAATTCTAAAAACCAAAATTAATTTTCTAACAAAATTCCACAAAAATATATTCTGAATTGTTAATGACACCAGTATCGTACTACTAGTTGTCAAAGAAAAGAGACAGTATATTACTACTATCTGTCAAATAGCACATAATCACTATTTGTTTTTCCAACCAGAATATTATTTTGTAAATCCACGAAAAATAATTTTCTTAAAAGAAGAAAGAGAAAAGGAAACAAACGAAAAATTCTGTAAACAGAATAATTCGAATCTGTCTTAAGATTGTTGAAACAATCTTCTGTGTAAATAAATAAATTGGAAATAAAAACAAACAAAATAAATAAATAACATATCAGATTTATTTTGTCGAACCAAATAAAAATTACAAGACCAAGTCGAGTGTGTGACACTCTGTCCTTAAGACAGATTCGCCCCGCTACGGTGCTTACGGTTGAGTGGCATCTATCTCTCAAGATACAATGATCTTAACCAATTTGTAGTAGCACTCTAAAACAAATTGTTCGGCGAACCAAACCTGTGATCTAACTCTCTGAATATTTATTCTAAAACTAATATATGAAGAATAAATGTACTAGAACAAAATGGACAGCAAAGAGACAAAAATTTCACACAGAATTTTCAGATACCCCAGACTGCAGGAAAGGGATTAGTATTTATAGGCAACTACAGTGGTCCGAACAGGTGCAACCTATTTTAAATAGATGCAGACCGTTTGCTTTTGAACACATTTATTCAAACATTTGAAAAGGTAACCGTTGGAATAAATTATCAAACCTTTTGTTTTGACGAATGTATTCGTTGCAAACAAAAGAACTGAATGTACCTTTTATTATTAAACTATTTGGAATATATATATTTAAACTATTTAAATATATATATTAAACTATTAGAATAATTTAATAAATAAAGGAAGAGGTACAAATTTTAGGAAACCACTTAGGAACCCAAAATTTGAATTTAGAATTAAATTAAATTCCCACAATAATTTTTATTGAAAAAATTCAAATGAATTTTATCTAAAAAATTAATGTTAGACCCAAAAACGACGTTAACTTCCCATTTACTCATAAACGGTTTTGATGTTCTGTCTTCACTGTGTGACTTGCCACGCGGTAAGGAACACTTCACCTTTTCGGACCCACCTCAAACAACGTTTGGGGCCCACTTAAAAATGGGCTCAAAAAAATATGCCTATATTAAACCATTTTTCCAACAATTATCACTCTTGTTGTTGCTATGCTCACCACCTCCACTAACCATTTTGCAACTCTAGTCTAGTTTTTCTATTTTTGTAAATATAAAAAGACAATGTTGTGGAAATAAAAATGTACCATTAGAGTTTGAAAGAGTTAAAAATGAAAAATAAAAAAAATGCGTGATTTTTTGTTTTCTTATTCCATATATGGGTGTTGAATTTTTTTTTTAAATCCGTAAATTATGGAATAGTGTTCATTGTTTAAAATTTTATTTATTGACGGGCAAGTCAATTAAATGTTTTTAATTTTTTATAAATAAAAAATTTTAAAATTTTGTTTAAGAAATTTAAAAAATGGCCAAATCATAAAGAACAATATAAGATGCCTTATTCTATATATATAAAAAAACTCATAACTATATTATCAATTCAAATATATCAAAAGAAATAATAACAACAATATAAAAAATAGACAAACATCCACCAAAAAAAAAAACTTGAAATCAACTCCCAAAACGAAGATAGTTAACAGATACATATTTATTATCAATTTAGTTGGAGAAAAAAAATACATTGGAAAAAAAAGTCATATAGAGAAAAAAAAAAAAATACTCACAAGAGAATATAAATTTACAAAAAAAAAAAATCACAAACAAACTTGAAATAAGTTTGGACTATTGGCAAAGAGAGAGAATAACCATTGCATCATTACATTTGGGGAGGAGTTGGCCGGCTAGGAAAATGATCAAATATTGAGTATTTTAAAGAAAGAATTGTATTAAATTTTTTAATTTGATTGGGTTTTTAAAATTTTAGATTTATATTATTTTCGGAAAAGGTGAGAGTGGGATGAAGGTGGCTTACCATATTATTTTGAATTTTGAAATTTAAAATCATAGATAATTAGTGTCTTTATTTATTTATTTTTATTTGAATTGTTTTGATCAACATTATTTTTGGAAAGAGTGAGGGTGGCTTATCATATTGTTTTGAATTTTTAAAATTCAAAATTGTAGATAATTAGAATTTTTTTTTCTTTTTGGTTTTTTGACTTAAGGAAGTAACCAATAGAATTTTTTTTTAATTTCTTTAAAAATTAACAAATTAATAAAATTAGTTTGGGAGTTTGGAACTTCCACAATCATTTTTCTTAAAAAGACCATTTTCCTTGTATATATATAGATTGATGTTAGTTTTATAACGCGAATATAAATTAGTGCACGCTACTGTCCAGATCTATAGGGATGATTTAAGAAGTTGGTTAAAAGCTAACTTTTTGAATTTTTTTGACTTTTTTAGTGAGAGGTGATGTGATCAAAATGGGTTAAAAACTGGCTTTTAACTTTTTTAACTTGTTCCCAAATGGCCCCATAGTGACAAAGTAAAAGTTATAGCGATCCCGGTTTTGTCCCGACCTTCATTGTGTCCTGGACTTGGGTTCCGTGGTTGAATATCGTATCCATGTCTTGTTTTTCCCCTTTGACGCTTTGTATTTGAGTTTTGAAACTTGTTGGGCGTGTTTGGAACAGGTTGGTTGTTGATTGGTTTAGATTGTTGTTAGATTTTGGCCTCTTCGCTCGAGCGAGCCTTGTGTAACTGGCTTCTTCACTCGAACGAGGTTTCTGGCGCTCGAGTGAGGTTTGAGGGTCTTCAGGTTTCTCTCCCAGACGCAGCTTTTCTGGGAAGGGGAAGTTCTTCGCTCGAGCAAGACTTCTTACGCTCGAGCATGCGTGTGTGTCTGTGGCAGACCTAAAGCTTTGCATTCTGCGCTCGAGCGACGCTTTTTGCGCTCGAGCGAGGTCCCTTGTTATGTCTAGTCGCTCGAACGACAACTCCTTCGCTCGAGCGAGGACTGCATATATCAGTTCGCAACAGAGCTTTTCTACATAACTTTTTATATCTCTTTCACCCAAAACCCTAGCGCAGTTCCTCTCTCTCTAAAATACTCTCTCTATATAAATACACCTTGATTTGGGGGTCTCTCAACCTTAGTCCCTTTGTTAAAAAGGTAGAGCAACTCGTGGGCTTCCATTTGATCCAAGAAAGTTTGAGTTTTGGGCATCTTCAAGTTTATCCTTCTTCCTCTTTGAGCTCTACATTCGAGGTAAGGATATTCTACTCTTTGATATGAGTTTTAACCTAGGTGTTTGTCATTTTATATAATTGGTGGAATTTGGGAAGATTAGGGTGAAGTTAGGGTTTGGTTTTGAATTCTTGAAAGAGAGGTTTTCTATATTTGACTCCATATATGTATGTGAGGTCTTGAATATGATGTTTTACGGGAATAAGGGGTGAGGTTGAGCCTTGGGGTTGATATTTGAAAAAAATTAGAGATTTGCCCTAATATGAGTTAAATAAATTATTTGTATAAATAATGAAATTGATATGAGAAATATGAAATTTGAAGGATGTGTAAATGAAAGGTGTAGTTGGATTTGATAAATCACTCACCTATGGAAAATTTGGCAAATTATTTGTTTGATAGATTTGTTTATCTGTTTAGAAATATCTATTTTGGGCTATCGGTGGAGGATAGCTATGATTGTTGTAGAAACTGCATGAGGACTATGTAAATTGAAACTAGTCATATGAATTATGTCATTGAATATGACGGTTTGATTAAGTTGTTGAATGTGTGAATTTGGTAGTAATTGTATATGGCACGCTTTTAAATACATTGTATATGTATCATTGTTTGGGAGGAGATAGGAGATGTACTCCATTGCTTTGGAGGAGATAGGGGATGGACTCCATTAAGTTGGTCGGAGTGTCTAGGGTGAAAGTCCCGAAATCTTATATGTATTTGGGTGTCGGTTCCCTCGGATGTGATTCCGTAAAATGGCAAGAAAATGGAAGTGTTTGAATAATGGTTATTATTGAAGTGTTAATTAATGAGTTGTAATGTCATTTTGAATTGTTTAGATAACAATAAACTATGTCAATGAATTGATTTGGGTAAATGAATAGAAATGGACTGAAATACAGATGTCGATATTGATTGGTCATGGAAATGGTGTAAGTTGGTTTGCAGGTATTAAACATTTATCTGATGCTGATACCATAGTTAATTCTCATATATTGTTTTAGCATATCTCTACTGGGCTTTGGCTCACCCTACTTGGGAAACCACTTTCAAGTACAGATGATATGCCACCTCCAAGGACATAGTTTGGGAGGCTTAGGGCCTGGAGCTCTACTTTTGTTATTTTGTTTTGTGTATATATGTTTTCTTTCAAGCCGAGGGCTTTAATTGTAAAGAGCTTATGACTCTCTTTTGTTGTACCCAAGTTATCTCTTGGAAAGATGTAAGCCCGTAGGGCATTTATTTTGTTGTTATCCATTAGTGTTACATGCTGTAGTTTTAGAATGAATATTTATGAAAGTGTAATGCATGTAATTTCTTTTGTAATAAAAACTCTGATGAATGAAAGTAATACATTTCAAATTATGCTTGTGAATCTCTTGGGTTGATTTATACCATATTTTGAGGGTGTTACAAAAGTAGTGGTAGAAAATAATTGAACATTATTTTAGTTAAATATTCTTTTTACTTTTGTATTGATATGATATATGACATGTTTCACAATATATATATATATATATATTATTTTATTTGTGTAAGGGAATGCCAAATCATCAAAATTATTAACTATTAAATAATAACTAAAATAATTTTTTTGATTTTTTATTTAAAAAAATTAAAAACACCAAATTAATAATTAAATTTGCTTTGGGTGAGATGAGAGAAAATTAACTTATGAATTTTATAAAAATAAAAAATCACATGATATTAAATTCTATTTTTTTTAACTTTATACAACACTAATTTACAAATAAAATTTGTATTTATGAGGGACAATAATATATATATATATATATTTTTTTTTTTTACCTACAATGAAATTTTATTTATGCTAGTTGCTATATAAAGAGATGATTCATGAAACCCTAAAACCCTCATTGTTGCTCTCATCTTTTTCCACTGCTCTGCTTTCATCTTATCCGCCTATCCGATCCAGCCACACACCACTCTGTCCGATCAAATTGTCCTATCTTGTGGTAAGTTCTCTCTATATTTAATCTTCTTCTCTTTGTCTCTCTCTCTCTCTCTCTCTCTCTCTCTCTCTCTCTAAAACCCTCTTCCTCCCCGTTAGACAAAAACGTTTGCTGAGTCACTGCTGCTTTCGTCTTCCATTTTGTGTTATTGAATATAGTTTTAACCTTATTCTATTTGGCTGTGTTGTGTTCTCTGCCTAAAATCAAAGTTTTTAGATTTAGTCCTCTCTCTAGATTTAATTTCTAATTTTACATTCTCTTATTGACTCCTCTATTTAGATTTAATTTCTAAGTTTTTATTCTACTGTGTTCCTACTAGTTGTTGTTGTGAAGATGCTTTGTGATATGTAATTGATATATATATATATATATATATATGTATCTATGTATGTGTTCTGAAGTTGTTTGGTGATGCTTTGTGACGTTGTTGTGAAGATGCTTTGTGATGGAACTTTTGTTGCCTTTTTATATTTAAGATTGGACTTTGTGTTTGATATTAAGACTTACGTTATGTCCTAATTTATCTATACTATCTATTAAGTGAACCCAATTTGTCTCTTGAAGCTTTTGCCACCTGTAAATTATATATAGCGATCCCGGTTTTACCCCAACCTTTGTTGTGTTCCGGACTCGGCTTCCATGATTGTGTGTTGTTGTCTATGTCTTGTTTCATCCCTTTAGTTCTTTGAAATTGAGTTTTGGGACTTGTTGAGTGAGTTTGGAACAGGTTGGTTGTTAGTTGGTAAATGGTTATTGCCTAGATTTTGATCTCTTCGCTCGAGCGAGGCTTTTTGCGCTCGAGCGAGCCTTGAGTAGTTTGCTTGTTCGCTCGAACAAGGTTTCTTGAGCTCGAGCGAGGATTGAGAATCTTCAGGTTTCTTTCCCAGACGTAGCTTTTCTGGAAGGGTGAAGCGCTTCGCTCGAGCGAGGCTTCTTGCGCTTGAGCAAGCTTTGTGGAATTATTTCTTTGCTCGAGCGTGCGTCTGCGTCTATGGCAGACCTGAAGCTTTGCATTCTGCGCTCGAGCGAGGTTATTTGTTGTGTCTGGTCGCTTGAGCAACAACTCCTTCGCTCGAGCGAAGGTCGCGTATATCAGTTCACAGCAGAGTGATGTTACTTTACTTTTTGATCTCTTTTCTCCTAAAAACCCTAGATCGGCTGTCTCTCTCTCTAAAACACTCTCTCTCTCTACTAATAACCCTAGATCTAAGCATCTCTCAACCCTTGTCCCTTTGTTAAAGTGTTGGAGCATCTCAAGGGCTTTCCTTTGATCCGAGCAAAATTGAATTTGAGGCATTCTTGAAGCTCTTCATCATCTCCTTTGGTCTCCTAGCTTTGAGGTAGGGATATCCTACTCTTTGATATGGGTTTTAACCTAGATGTATGTCATGTTGTATAAATGGTGGGATTTGGGAAGGTTTGGGTAAAAAGTTAGGGTTTAGGCTCTAAACTAAAGAGGGGTTTTCATGTGGATTTACAAAGTAACCTTGAGGGTTTGTGTATGAGGTTCTTTATTGTTGAAATTGTGAGATTTGGACCTATGGGTTGATGTTTTGGAATATGGGGAAAATTGCCCTAAGTTGAGTTGAAATAACTATTTGTGGAAATAATGAAATTGGTTTGGGAATTATGAAATTGGGGGAATATGTAATTGAATGGTGTGGTTTGGTTTGATAAATCACACACCTATGGGAATTTGATAAATTATCTGTTGATAGATTTATTTATCTGTTTAGAAATATCTGTTTTGGGCTATCGGTGGAGGATAGCTATGATTGTTGTAGAAACTGCATGAGAATTAGGAAGATTGAAACTAATCAATTGAACTATGTCGTTGAATATGACGGGTTGATTAAACCATTAAAAATGTGATTTGATTAGTCATTGTATATGACAACGTATTTAAATATATTGTATATGTATCATTGTTTGGGAGGAGATAGGGGATGTACTCCATTGTGTGGGAGGAGATAGGAGATGGACTCGATTGAGAATTAAGTTGGCCAGAGTGTCCATGGTGAAAGTCTCGAAATCTTATATATTTATTGGTGCCGGTTCTCTCAGATGTGATTCCGTAAAATGGCAAGAAAATGGAAGTATTGAATAATGTTTGTTATTGAAGTGTTGATAAATAAGTTATAGTCTCGTTTTGAATTGTTTAGATAATAATGAACTATGTCAATGAATTGATTTGGATAAATGAATAAAAATTGACTGAAATCCGGATGTCGATATTAATTGGTCATGAAAAAGGTGTAAGTTGGTTTACTAGTATTGAACCTTTATCTGATGCTGATAGCTTAGTTAATTGACATATATTGTTTAGCATATCTCTACTAGGCTTTGGCTCACCCTACTTGGGAAACCATTTTCAGGTACGGGTGACATGCCACCTCCAAGGACATAGCTTGGGAGGCTTAGGGGGCTGAAGGCTTCATTTTTGTTATTTCGCTTTGTGTTAAGTGTAAATTCAAGCCAAGGGCTTTATATGTATAGAGCTAGGCCTCTTCTTTTGTTGTAACCAAGTGATAACTTGGAAAGATGTAAACCCGTAGGGCACTTATTTTATTATTAGTAGTTAGAGTTACATGCTATAGTTTCAGGATGAACATTTTTGAAAGTGTAATGCATGTAATATATCTTGTAACACAGACTCTGATGAATGAAAATATAACATTTCTATTATGTCTATAGATCTTGTGAATGATTGATTGTATCATATTTTGAGGGCGTTACAACTTGGTATCAAAGCGTACCGAGTTTGAATACTTTGGGTACGTGGGAAGTGGTTAGTACCACAATGAGTTTGTCTCGCTTGTTAGAGACTTAAGTATGATGTTATGTGCTTATATGATAACATGTTTATGTGACTATATGGATATGGGATTTAATTTCTGGGATGTTGATCGGGTCCATGGGTTTCTGGGAGTCATGTTGGAAAGGCACTTGATCACTACCGTTTCTAACTAGAACTCTAGCAACGCGACGGGACGGTCATTATCCAAAAATGAAATTCGTATGTGTTTATGTGATTATGTGCTTATGTGGAGTGAATTACAGTTGTCCATCGTATTAGGAAGCGAGTGAGATAGCTTCGGCACATTTGTAAATGTGCTAATCTCTTTGTTACCTTCATTAGGATGTCAGGACGAGGTCGTGGCGGTAGGCGTGGTAGGCCTAGGAGGCATGAGATGCCAATACCGAATAAGATTCCGGCGCAGGAAGAAGGAGTGGGTCAGGCCAATGTGGCTGAGCCAGAAGGTCAGCAGGCCATGGGTGCCTTAGTTCGTGAAATGACTGGAGCATTGAGGGAATCTATGGACATTCTTAGGGCTGAGAATCAAGTCCAGGCCCAAGTAGCTGAGGCAGGGCCGTCTTTTCTGAAGAGGGAGTTCTTCCAGTTGAATCCGGACGAGTTTTTGGGTGATCCTAAGGAGCCACTGAAGGCTGATGAGTGGCTTGAACAGATGACGAAGATGTTTGAGATGCTCGGCATCGAAGACGGAGGTTTGAGGGTGACCTTGGCGTCTTTCCAGCTGAAGAGAGACGCGGGTCAGTGGTGGAAGTATGTGCGGAGCCGCATTGGAGGGACTTGGGAGGCCTTTGTTGAAGCTTTCCAGGATAAGTACTTACCTGCTACGGTGAGGAAGAAGTTGAGGGATTAGTTCTCTAAGTTAGTGCAGTTGAATACACCAGTGGCTGAGTTTGAGGCCACTTTCACTAGTTTGTCGAGGTTTGCACCTGAATTAGTGGCGACTGAGGAACGCCGATGTTTGGAGTTTGAGAAGTGGTTGCAGACCGGACTCATGTTTCGAGTAGCCAAGTCCATGATTAGGGAGTATGGTTGCCTTGTGGAGGTTGCAGCCCATCTTGAGACTATTATGCATGCAGAGAAAGAGAGGATGAGGGGCTTTAGAAGGAGTCAGGATGGTCAGGGGGACAATAAGAAGGAGAGGGGTTCTAACCCTTAGTAGTCCCAGGGAGCACATTTGAGATCTACCTTTCCAGTGTCGAGTTCGGGCTCTGGGAGAGGTGGTCAAGGAGACATCACTTGTTACAAATGTAGTGAGTTGGGCCACAAGTCTCTAGCTTGCCCACAGAGGGGAGGAGGGCAGCAAGCAACTTCATCTTCGGCTCGTTCTTAGGGCCAGAGTCAGGCCAGAGGCCAGCCGCTCACTTGTTATCAGTGTGGGCAGGCGGGGCACTTGAAAAGGTTTTGCCCACAATTGGGTGGCACACCTGGTGTGTCTGATTCAAGGCAGACACAAAGTCACCAGCTAACTCAGTCAGTACAGGCCTTGAGGGCCAATCAGGGAGCTTCTTCAGCTCAGTCAGTACAGCAGTCTTATGCTCCGAGAGGTGAGCAGGTTGATCAGAGGCCTACGGGGCGCGTGTATGTTGTTACAACGCTAGATCTTATACCTGCTCCATCAATAGTAAGAGGTACCTTTTTGTTTTACAATTCAGTTGCTAGCGTGTTAATTGATACGGGTGCATCCCACTCTTTTATATCTTCTGCATTTGCATCAGTTTTGGGGTTGGAGTTGGCATAGTTAGCATCTCATATTTGTGTTGTATCACCTATTGGGGGTGAGATAGTTTTGAAATAGGGGTATCGGGGCTGTGATATAGAGGTCGCCAATCGTCGGCTTCCCTTTTCTTTTGTGTTGATGGATATGTCTGGTTTTGATGTTATTTTGGGTATGGACTGGTTATTGTCATACCAGGCTGTTATAGATTGCTACTGTCAGAGGGTTACTGTGTGTATCTTGAGCGGTGATTGCTTTTATTTCTTGGGGGACCGGGTGGATAGAGTCTTATTGCAAGTATATGATTCACGTAGGCGGAACGAACTTAGTTGTCTTCTTGCTAGCTTTATGAGTAGTAAGTGTGATGAAGTCCAGGTTGAATTGCCAAGAGTGATTTGTGAGTACTCGAACGTCTTTCCCGAAGATCTTATTAGTTTACCACCTCACCGAGAGATCGAGTTCTCTATTGATTTAGTGCCTGGCACGGCACCGATTTCCATGGCACCATATCGTTTTGCGCCAGCTGAGTTGAGTGAGTTGAAGGTTCAACTCCAAGAACTACTAGATAAGGGCTTTATTCGCCCTAGTACTTCACCTTGGGGAGCACCGACCCTCTTTGCTAAAAAGAAAGATGGGGCCTTGAGACTTTGTATCGATTATCGAAAGTTAAACCGGGTTACGGTAAAGAACAAGTATCCTATGCCTCATATAGATGATCTGTTTGACTAGTTGAAAGGATCCCATTGTTTCTCTAAGATAGACTTGAGATTGGGTTACCACTAGTTGAGGATAAGGGAGGAGGATATCTCAAAGACGGCATTCCGTATGCAGTATGGCCATTATAAGTTTCTAGTGATGCCTTTTGGGCTAACCAATGCCTCAGCTGTGTTTATGGACTTGATGAACCGAATCTTCCTGGAATTCTTAGACCGTTTTGTAGTCATATTTGTGGATGACATTTTGATTTACTCACCCTCTAAGGAGAAGCACGAGGAACACCTATGAGTGGTGCTTGAGTTACTTAGAGCCCATAAGCTGTATGCTAAGTTCGGGACGTGTGAGTTCTGGCTGAAGGAGGTTAAGTTCTTAGGCCATGTAGTATACGGGGAAGGGGTGACTATAGATTCATCCAAAATAGAGGCAGTGCAAGATTGGGCACAGCCTAAGAATGCCTTTGAGATCCATAGTTTTCTGGGATTAACCGGATATTACCGTCAGTTTGTGAAAGATTTCTCCAGATTAGCTTCGCCTTTGACTAGATTGATGAGGAAATGGGTCAAATTTGTGTGGAGTGAGACTTGTGAAAAGTCGTTCCAGGAGCTTAAAGTTAGACTTACCACTGCTCCAGTCTTGATTATTCCAGAGAGGGGTTTGGGCTATTTAGTGTATTGTGATACCTCATGAGAGGGTTTGGGTTATGTATTGATGCAAGAGGGAAAAGTAGTAGCCTATGGCTCACGGCAATTGAAAACACACAGGAGGAACTACCCTACTCACGATTTAGAGTTAGCAGCTGTGATTTTTGCCTTGAAGATTTGGAGGCACTATCTGTATGGTGAGAGGTTTGAGGTGTTTTCTGATCATAAGAGTCTGAAGTATCTGTTTACACAGAAGGACTTAAATTTGAGGCAGAGAAGGTGGATGAAGTTCATAGAAGATTATGATTTTGAGTTGCATTATCATTCGGGAAAGGCCAATGTGGTGGCCGATGCCCTAAGCAGGAAGTCCATCAGTAGTGTAGCTTGTATAGCTATCCGGGAATGGGAGATGTTGGGTACTCTTGGTGAGTTTGACTTGCATTTGAGCGAGTCTATTGAGTCTGCAGCCTTGTTTTCTGTAGTTGCACAACCTACACTTGTGGACCGAGTGTTAGAGGCACAGAAGGGTGACTTTGAGATAGAATCCCTCCGGGAAAAAATCTGCAGTGGGAAGATAGAGAAAGGATTAACTATGTATCCTGACCTGAGTGTAAGATACCGTGACCACTTTTTTGTGCCGGAGTCTTGCCGAGAGGAAGTACTCTGAGAGTTTCACCATTCACGCCTTGCGGTGCATCCGGGAGGCACAAAGATGTATCATGATCTGAGTCGCCAGTTTTGGTGGAGGGGTATGAAAAAGGATGTGGCGGTGTTTGTATCAAAGTGCCTTACTTGTCAACAAGTGAAGGCCGAACATCAGAGGCCAGCAGGTTTGTTGCAACCCTTGCCTATAGCCGAGTGGAAATTGGAACATGTCACGATGGACCTTGTTGTGGGTCTTCCGAGGACTCAACGGGGTAGTGATGCCATTTGGGTGATAGTTGACCAGTTAACCAAGTCAACGCATTTTATTCCCATGCGCGTGAGATATTCGGTAGATTACCTTGTTGACTTGTATATTCGGGACATAGTAAGGTTGCACGGGGTCCCTGTGACGATCGTTTCAGATAGAGATCCGCATTTCACTGCTCGATTGTGGCAGAGTTTGCAAAGTGCCTTAAGCACTAGATTGACTTTTAGCATAGCTTACCATCCTCAAACTAACGGGCAATCCGAGCGTACTATCCAGATCCTTGAGGATATACTTCAGGGTTGTGTTCTTGACTTTAAAGGGTCGTGGGAGAGACACCTACCCTTAGTGGAGTTTGCCTACAATAACAGTTTCCAATCGAGTATTGGTATGGCACCATTTGAGGCCTTGTATGGCTGACCGTGTAGATCTCGAGTGTGTTGGGCTGAGGTGGGTGATGCACCTTTGTTAGGTCCAGAGTTGGTTCGGGAAATGACGGAGAATGTGGCACTTATCCGTAAGAGGTTGGTTACAACCCAAAGTCGCCAAAAGAGTTATGCCGAGCGTAAGAGGACACCTTTGTCATTCGAGGTGGGTGATCATGTCTTTTTGAAAATATCACCTAGACGGGATTTGATAAGATTTGGGAAGAGTGGGAAGTTATCCCCTCGGTTTATTGGTCCTTTTGAGATCCTTGAATGGATTGGGGAGGTTGCATACCGTTTAGCGTTGCCTCTACAACTTTCCGGAGTGCATGACATGTTTCATATTAGTATGCTTTGGAAATATGAGCCGGATCCATCACATATGTTGGATTGGACCGACTTAGAGGTAGATGAGGATGTCTCAAATGAGGAGAGACCGGTGCGAGTCTTGGATAGGCGGGATCAAGTCTTGCGAGGCAAGACAATTCCCTTGGTCAAAGTGTTGTGGAAACATCACGGTGTTGAGGAAGCAACTTGGGAGCATGAATTGGAAGTCTGAGAGAAATATCCGAACTTATTTGTTGATGTTTGAGTGTATGTTGAAATTTTAGTTTTGTTTATGAACCATAAAAACATTGTATATGTTTTGGATTTTAAAGACATTGTAAATGTTGAATGCGTTTCGGGAATGCAAGTTTAATATGAGCATTGTATATGTTGTTTGAGTTTTGGAAATGTAAATATATTATAAACATTGAGGCCTCGTTTGGGGACCAACCGGTTTAGCCAAAAAGCCAAAAAGTCACTAAAAAAGCCAAAAAGTCAACAATCCATACCAAAAAGTCAAAGATTCTCTTTTCTCTCTACTTTTTGCACATCTTTTCGTAAAAAGCCAAAAAGTCATCCCAAACATACTAATTTTTTTTAGCTCATATTTTAGCCAAATAGCCAAAAAATTACTAAATTAGCCTGTTCCCAAACGAGACCTGAATATGTTTGGAAAAAACTTAAAATTTGTTAAATTTCGAAAGATGCATATTAGTAATATATGTTGAGCTATATATATCATGGATTTGTTCTCTTGTGAAGAGATTGTGTGACCGGTGGGTAGGTCATGGCGATGAGAGTGGAATGGTAATCATTTTGAAAATGGGATAATCATGATTTTGAAACTTATACTAAAATTTCGGGGACAAAATTCTTTAAAAGGGGGAGATTATAGCGACCCCGGTTTTACCCCGGCCTTTGTTGTGTTCCAAACTCGGATTCCATGATTGTATGTTGTTGTCTATGTCTTGTTTCTTTCCTTTAGTTCTTTGAAATTGAGTTTTGGGACTTGTTGGGTGAGTTTGGAACAGGTTGGTTGTTAGTTGGTAAATGGTTGTTGCCCAGATTTTGGTCTCTTCGCTCAAGCAAGGCTTTTTGCGCTCGAGCGAGCCTTAAGTAGTTTGCTTCTTCGCTCAAGTGAGGATTGAGGGTCTTCAGGTTTCTTTCCCAGACGCAGCTTTTCTGGAAGGGCGAAACGCTTCGCTCGAGCGAGGCTTCTAGTGCTCGAGCGAGCTTTATGGAATTGTTTCTTTGCTCGAGCGAGACTTCTTGCGCTCGAGCGTGCATCTGCATCTATAGTAGACCTAAAGCTTTGCATTCTGCGCTCGAGCGACAACTCTTTCACTCAAGCGAAGGTTGCGTATATCAGTTCGCAGCAGAGTGATTTTATTTCACTTTTTGATCTATTTTCTCCTAAAAACCCTAGATCGGCTGTCTCTCTCTCTAAAACACACACTCTCTCTCTCTATTAATAACCCTAGATCTAAGCATGTCTCAACCCTAGTCCCTTTGTTAAAGTGTTAGAGCATCTCAAGGGCTTTCCTTTGATCTGAGCAAAATCGAATTTGGGGCATTCTTGAAGCTCTTCATCGTCTCCTTTGGTCTCCTAGCTTTGAGGTAGGGATATCCTACTCTTTGATATGGGTTTTAACCTAGATGCATGTCATTTTGTATAAATGGTGGGATTTGGGAAGGTTTGGGTAAAAAGTTAGGGTTTGGGCTCTAAACTAAAGAGGGGTTTTCATGTAGATTTACAAAGTAACCTTGAGGGTTTGTGTATGAGGTTCTCTATTGTTGAAATGGTGAGATTTGGACCTATAGGTTGAGGTTTTGGAATAGGAGGAAAATTTCCCTGAGTTGAGTTGAAATAACTATTTGTGTAAATAATGAAATTAGTTTGGAAATTATGAAATTGGGGGAATATGTGATTGAATGATGTGGTTTAGTTTGATAAATCACACACCTATGGGAATTTGATAAATTATCTGTTGATAGATTTATTTATCTGTTTAGAAATATCTGTTTTGGACTATCGGCGGATGATAGCTATGATTGTTGTAGAAACTGCATGAGAATTAGGAAGATTGAAACTAATCAATTGAACTATGTCGTTGAATATGACGAGTTGATTAAACCATTGAAAATGTGATTTGATTAGTCATTACATATGACAATGTGTTTAAATACATTGTATATATATCATTGTTTGGAAGGAGATATGTGATGTACTCCATTGTGTGGGAGGAGATAGGGGATGGACTCCATTGAGAATTAAGTTAGCCGGAGTGTCCAGGGTGAAAGTCCCGAAATCTTATATATTTATGGGTGTCGGTTCCCTCGAATGTGATTCCGTAAAATGGCAAGAAAATGGAAATGTTGAATAATGTTTGTTATTGAAGTGTTGATAAATGAGTTGTAGTCTCGTTTTGAATTGTTTAGACAACAATGAACTATGTCAATGAATTGATTTGGATAGATGAATAGAAATGGACTGAAATCCGGATGTCGATATTGATTGGTCATGAAAAAGTTGTAAGTTGGTTTACTAGTATTGAACCTTTATCTGATGCTGATAGCTTAGTTAATTCTCCTATATTGTTTAGCATATCTCTACTAGGCTTTGGCTCACCCTACTTGGGAAACCATTTTCAAGTACAGGTGATATGCCACCTCCAAGGACATAACTTGGGAGACTTAGGGGGCTGAAGGCTTCATTTTTGTTATTTCGCTTTGTGTTAAGTGTAAATTCAAGCCAAGGGCTTTATATGTATAGAGCTAGGCCTCTTCTTTTGTTGTAACCAAGTGATAACTTAGAAAGATGTAAACCCGTAGGGCACTTATTTTATTGTTAGTAGTTAGAGTTACATGCTATAGTTTCGAGATGAACATTTATGAAAGTGTAATGCATGTAATATCTCTTGTAACACAGATTCTGATGAATGAAAATATAACATTTCTATTATGTCTATAGATCTTGTGAATGATTGATTGTATCATATTTTGCGGGCGTTACATTATATATATATATATAAACTACACCTGCATGTCTCAACTGCCCTACATGTTCGATTCCCTCACATTTTATTATTTCACACCTACATATTCTCTTACTTTAACTGCTCAATTATATTTTTTTACTTCATCCCTCATGTTTGTTCCCTCACTTTTTACTCATCTCTTTGCACAAACTTTTCAAAGGATTTCCAATCTCTCTCAACAATTCCGTATCAGTGAATTCAATTCAGTCAATTCGTCCAACAATTTGAAGTCAATGAATCGGATTTGAATGGGTTCAACCATGGTTGGAAGATTGGTGGTGGGTCTGATTCTAATGGGTTAGGCTCTATTGTTGTTTTTATTTTTAACCTCAACCATGTTGTTAATTTTGGAAGCAATTGTTACTCAAGTAAAAATATAAAAATAAGTATTATCAAGTATGTTTTCTTTATATAATTAATTTTTATATTATTGGTATGTAAAATACAGATTGGGTATTGTAAAGTTTTTTAATTTCTTCTCCTAGTTCTCTCTAAATTTCTTTTTAATTGAAGTTCTTTTCTTCAATTTTTCTCAAATTTTTTAAAATTTTATTACTTTATTACTTTATTATGATGTATCATAAAAATTCTGATGAACCAATTCAAATGGAGGTATTGTTCTATGGCTGTTGCTTCCTTAATTTTTAGGCAGCACAAAAGGACTACAGAAAATATGAATACAAAGGTAGCGTTTGATAACGTTTACGTTTTTGGTTTATGTTTACAAAAAATTTATAAATTGGTTTTTATTTATTTTTAGAAAAACATAAACTACAAACGCATTTGGTTTGAACAAAATGTTTGAAAATTTTAAAAACATAAAGTAAAAAATATGTTTGTTCATGCCTAAAATATTTATATTTATTTTTTATTATTTATGACAATGGGATCATACACATTATAATTGAAAAAAAAAAATTCATTGAAAAAAAAAATTTTATTGGAAAAAAATAATTGGGAAAAAATTAATTGAAAAAAAAAACTAATTGAAAAAAGATTAATTGAAAAAAAAATTATTTGAAAAAAAAATTAATTGAAAAAAAAATTGTTAGTCAAATTTTTAAATTTCTGTTTAAAAACAAACGTAAACTTATTTTTTGAGTTTACGTTTTTTCTTCAAATTTGCAAACTAAGACAACCATTTATAAATCAAAAAAATTATCAAACAAGTTTTTATGATAATTTTTAAAATTTTTGTAAATATAAATTTAAAACAAAATGGTTACCAAACAAGTCCAAAATAATTGTTCCTCATGGGCCATCCAAACCTCCGAATTTTGGCCCCCCAAAAAAAATATATGTTCAGAAATTATGAATAGAAAATATGAAATATAGTAGCAGCTTAGAACAAAGGGGTTGTCTAACGACACCACCCTTCTTTTATGGTAAGTGTTTTATCAGTGTTTGTTTATTTTCTTTAGTATAAATTCTGTAATTGTTTAGTCAAAAAAATGATATTTATTTTTTTTTTTTTTTTTAGTATCAAAATAGATATTGTTTATTTTTATTTATTTATTTATTTTAAATTCTGTAATTGTTTAAGAAAAAGAAAAAAGAAAAATCGGTGGCACATCTCATCTGCTTTGACCGTACATGTTTTATAAGTTTGCACAAGAAAAATTGGTGGCACATCTCATTTGCTTTGAATGTACATGTTTTATTTAAAATTAGTGTTTGTTTGTTTGTTTGTTTGTTTTAAATATAAATTTTGTAATTGTTTAGTTTAAAAAATGGTATTTATTTTTAATGTTTATTAATTAGCAATTTAGAACTGATAACTTCGCAATGGAAAATTCACATTTCCAATTTGTTGATCGTGTTCATTGAAAAAAAACAAAACAAAACAAAACAAAACAAATGTATACATTATAATGGGGATTTTAGGCTCAAATTTTTATGATTTTTTTATTTTTTATTTTTTCCACCATATAAAAGTTCAAACAAAATTACAAATAAAACGAAAAAAAAAAATGTATAAAATATGATGTGGATTTTATGCTCATATTTTTATGATTTTTTTTTTCTTGCATTTTTTCCACCATAAAAAAAGTTCAATCTAAATTACAAATTAAAAAAAAAAAACTTGTACACATTATTGTTTCATTTTGTTGATCATGTCAATTTAAGCTCATATTTTACACTCATATTTATGAATTTTTTTTTTTTCATTTTTTCCTCCGTATTAGAGTTCAACCTAAACAAATAATTAAAAAAAATCATGTATACATTATTGTTTCATTTTGTTTATCATGTTGATTGAAAAAACAACAAACAAACAAAAAAAAATATATGTATACATTTTAATGTAGATTTTAGGCGCATATTTTTATGAAAAACTTTGTCATTTTTCCAACCAAACAAAAGTTCAATCTAAATTACAAATAGAAAATATATATATACTATCTATGATATATCAAATTATCAATTGCGATGAATCAATCCTCCTTCTCTAAACTCTTTATTTATTTGTTTCCAACTGGTGAATTAATGTATAATTATTTAATTGAAGCTATTTTATTTTTACTTTTAAAATTTTCTAACCTAGGGTTAAATCTTACTTTTCACCCATTTTTAAATTAATAACAGAAAAGAGGTAGGATACGTATAGGATTATGTATGAGTAACAGAAAATTTTAAATTTGTTTGTTATAGCTGATAAGGTTTAATTTATTTGTTTATTTTTTACATTTATTGATTAGCAGTTTATTTTTAGATAATAAAAAGATTCCAAAAAATATTTAAATTTAAAAAAAAAAGAAAAAGAGAAAGACATAGGATATCTTGAAAAATTATGTACGAATATAATTTTAAATTTGGTTAAGCAAATAAAAAATAAAAAAAAAATTATAGATAATAAGGAGGACACCAAAATATATTAAAATTAAAAATAAATATTTAATTCTTTTGATGATCATTATAACAAAACTATTTGGATTGTTCCTAAAAACATTAAAAAATGAAACTTAGAAAAATAATTGAAGATAAATCAAAATTTTAAATTTATTTGTTATAACTGATAAGGTTCAATTTATTTGTTTATTTTTTTATATTTTTTGATTAGTAGTTTATTATTTGTAGATAATAATAAGATTCTAAAAAATATTAAATTAAAAAAAAAAAAAGAGAGATAGGATACCTTGAAAAATTATGTACGAATATAATTTTCAATTTAGTTAAACAAATAAAAAATTAAAAAAATTATAGATAATAAAGAGGACATCAAAAGATATTAAAAATAAAAATAATTATTTAATTTTTTTTTTATAATCTTTATCACAATATTATTGAGATTGAATAATAAAAGAGAAGCCATTATTCTTATATTATAATTTTTTTTTTGAGTTATACACGCATTGCATGTGTCCCACCGCTAGTTGAACTTATGTTATGTTATGTCCTGGTTTATCCAACTTCTAGACTTTGTGTTTGGGATTGAAACTTATGTTATGTCCTAGTTTATTGGATCGGTAAACATTAAACAAGTAGTCAATTTAGCAATATTTGCTATTGCTTAATTATGTACTGAAGTTGTGTTGTTATTATTATTATTATTATTGGTTATGTTTTCATATTATTGTTGAATGGTGATTGTGGAAATAAAATTTTGAACAATTATTTATTTGGATAAACAAGTTTTTCATGTTCAGTCAATCGTGCCCTGTCGTGTCTTGGTAAACAAGTTTAGAAATTAATCATGTCAATCGTGTCACCCATAAGTTGACAAGATTATAAACATATCGTGTTCGTGTTCATGCTTTCGACACGCGAACCTAATATGACATGACATGATGCCCACCCCTATTATACGATGATGAACACAAAACCTAAGGAATAAATTGCATGAAAGAGAAGCTAGTTGCTCTTGCTCATCAATCACGATGGTATTGTCTTGTGTTAGCGTTAGCGTTAGCGTTAGCGTTAGCATTAGCGTTAGGTCAATAACTACTGATTTTAACTTCAACTAAAGGTTGGTTTGGGAACCCCTAAAATAGTCAAACAACCAAAAAGTTGCTAAAAAAAGCCCAAAAGTTAAGAGATATACAAAAAGTCAAATATTTCATTTTCTTTTTATTTTTTGCACGTTTTATCATAAAAAGCCAAAAAATTATCCTAAAACACACTAGTTTTTTTTCATCTCATGTTTTAGCCAAAAAACTAAAAAAGTGACTAAAAGAACCTATTCTCAAATCAACCCTAAAAATCAACAGTGAGAAGTGAGAGTGTGGATTGGTTGCAATTAATTTTGCTCCTTTCTTTACCCTAATTGTTTCGCCTTTTATTTTTACTTGGTATTTAGGTTTGCTAGTTTCTTTTTGAAGTAAATGGCAAATGACAAGAAGAATAAGATGGTGAGTTTCATGTATATATATTTTCTTGAGAATGTTATACAAGGAATTTCTTCTTCTTCTTCTTCTTCCCTTTTTTTTTTTTTTTTTTTTTTTTTTTTTTAAGGCATCCTTCTGAGGTAGGTGTCAGACGAAAGACCTCATTGAGTCTGAACAATGTAAAACAATATATTTTATTGAAGATAGAGGAAATGCATTTCACCTCCGACGATTTAAATCAAAAGAAAGTGCAGCGCAATTACTTGAAGTTTGAAAAGAAATCGGCAATACACTTTTCCCCATCTATCTCTGATTTTTGAGGTTCTCTCTTTCTAAACAACTTATACTTCTTGTGGGGAGTTTCTATCTGCATGTCATATAGTTTTTGCTAGTACACATCATTTCGCAATTCATTTTTCCCTCTTGGTTTTGCATGCTTGTTGGGTGATTTCACTTTCTCTTTGCTTGTGATTTTAAGGTAGGATTTCTAACTCTTGATTCAATATAGTAGAAAACATGTTTTGGATGTTCATAGTCTCAAGAGTATGGTTTGAATTTCCAAGAGCATATTGAGGAATTTTTTTAATCAAGAAAGCATGTTGGAGTGATTTCTATTATGACAGTATGTTGGGGGATTTTAATTATGAAAGCATGTTCTAAGTTTCAAGTTACAAAAAATCTTATTGTAATAAATAATTGCTTGAATGATTGGAATCGTGAATATTTATAGGGATTAAATTATGATTAGATGCTAAGAAGCACGGATACGGATACAATACGACACGAACACGGCGATACGGCAAAATTTGAAAAACTAGGATACGGGTATGGCGGGGATACGTTTGTAAAAAATATTATTTTTACAATTCTTAGTAATGTAGTGTCATGCCCCACTTTTTATTACTCGAAGTATTACCAAATTCATTAACTTAATTCCATTTCAGAGATCACATGCGGAAATAAACTCATATATTCAACTCGTAGAAGTGAATAACAACACTCTCATTCGTATGCAAAGTAAATACAACATGAGCATGCTAAATAAATTGCCCTTGGGCTTACATCACTAATCAATCAAGAAGAAGGGTGCAACCCTTTTACACATATGGCATTCCGCCAATACAAGAGAGGCCCCGTGGCCAACAAATAAGAAGATCCAAATCTTGCAGTACATCCTGCTCAACACCTGAAAAAGATTCAACAACGTAGGATGAACATATAGTCCAGTAGGGATCTCAACATGGCCCTCAACAATAACAATTTACAAATAGCTATGATCATGAATGCTCAATCTCATACTAGAATAGTAATGTGACAGTTTATACAAAATATACATAAGTATGAACTTTTCTTGAAAACAACCATTTCAATCAACGCCATAGGCGGTTCATCTTTCCTTTCCTTTCATTAACCCCCGTTCCCAATCTTTCATAACATTAACAACTTCTTAGGAAAATAATTGCACTAAGCCCATTACTCTCTTCCATTTTCCATACATACAACAGGTGTGCCTTTTTCAAACATATTTTTAAAAATGTTCGGTCTCCTTCACACTTTCCAAAGGACAAAAGACATTTTGGTTCGCTCCAAATACAATCATAACTATACATGCATACGTTTATAAAAAGGGAGATAACAATTCACCAACATGTATATAATCAACCAATGAGGCAACTCGGCCCTCCAAAACTGTAACCATCACAATCCATGATATTCTCAGATGCACTGAAACAACAACAACAAAACCTTGCTCTACCAGCTATGTGCATAGTAAGCCAAAGATCCACCTCCCACAACAATACACCAGTTTACCAGGCGCTAGCTGGAAGGGTGTGGTACCTTAGATTCTCAGCGCAGTCAGTTCTCCAGGCGCTAGCTGGAAGGTCACGATACCTCTGATTTTCAGCGCAAGGTATAACACCACCAACTAACATACAACAGTGCATAACTAACATGTATAGCACATATACATAAACCATCAAGATACAAGCAATGTGTTAAAGTGTATGAACACATACTTAATTCCCCCCGAGCAAGTGTACATATATAATGTACCTCAGCACTTCTTCACATACAATGTTCAATCAACAATGGTATAATGCATACACGACAATTCAACACAACCATGTCATCCTCCACCGATGACCAATGACAAAACCTCTAGATGCAAGTATTTAGTACATCTATTAAAGACTTAGATTACTTTGAGACCACAAACCCAACAACAACACTAACACGGTAGTTAAAGATACAACCCCCACGTGTGTGTATTTAACACTCAAGAAACAACAATCCAATTTTCATACTTATATCGAAGGTACTTTTCTCATTTCACAAAACAAATTCCATTTCCTTTTGTTTTCACAAAACCAACTCCATCCCTTTTGTTTCCACAAAACCAATTCCATTCCTTTTGTTTTACAAAACCAATTCCGTTGATAATAAAGCCATAACTCACATTAGTCCACTACATTCATTTCAAAACCATTCCATAGCCAAAGTTAACCCCTTAGGCATTAACACCTTCACCCAACTCACATTAACAATAGAGATTTACAACATAGGTTAACTACCCTCCATTTTAATTTACCAAAACAAAATATAATTTAGGGTTTTTTCTTCTTTCAACTATAACACGCTAATTTGCACTCCAATTAGCCCAAAACAACCATCAATGATAAAATAACCATTTCAAACAACCAACCCTAGGTTCCTTCTCATGATTTCAAACAAATCCAACGTGGATATGGTTTTCATGCAATACAAAACTACCACATGTCTATCTATAGACGAATTATTGAAAAAGAACAAGGAAATCCCTACCTCAAATGTAGAACCCAAGGAGAAGAAGAGCAAAACTCGGAAGTGCTCCAAATCCTAAATTTCTTGGATCAAAACGAAGCCCTCGACGATCAACGCACTTTTTACAAAGGCCCAAGGTGAGGAAAACACTCCTACTAGATCAAACCCTAGAGAGAAGTTAGGTTTTAAAGTGAGGAGCTCTCAAAATCGATTTTGGGAAAGTAAGAGAGAGAGAAGAAAAGTGAAAAGTGATTCAAAAATGCCCAACTACTATCTGATATACGACAAGTCCGCTCGAGCGGAAAACACAACGCTCGAGCGTCAAGAACAAAAAGCATGGTCTGCTCGAGCGCAAGAAGGCCCACTCGAGCGCCAAGACACAAAGATAAAGCACATCCGCTCGAGCGCGAACACCAATCCGCTCGAGCGTAGATCTCCCCCTCCCAGAACTTTCACAAACAAAACACTACCCGCTCGAGTGCCAACAATCCCACTCAAGCGCTCGAGCGTAGAAATCACACATGCAGAAGTTTTGCAGAGGTACTAAATACTGGGAGTGTGCAATCTCCGCTCGAGCGGGAAGACCAAAAACCAGGCAACAAGATTTTAGACCGAGGTTCAACCCACCTGCTCGAAACATGCCCAACATCCTAAAACTCAAACAAAGAGTAAGGGATAAGAATGAGGATAAGACAACAACAAATCTATGGAACCGAGTCCGGATTACAGTTAAACAAAAAAGAGAAAACCGGGATCGCTATATGTAGTATGCATAAAAATAAAACCTAAAGCAAAAGAAAACTTGATAAAAAAAGAAAGATTCCTATAAAGCTAAGAGTCTTCAAGGTCAATAGCTTTAACTTGTTCCAGTTGTTGAAACTAAACTTCCCGTACCCGAACTCATTTCCTAAAATTTATAAATTTGGTAAAGAATAAAACAAAACATTAACGTAGTTATTTTTTGGCATGAACATCAAGAAAAATTCAGCAATTCAATTAAATTTCAGCAATTGAATTCAATTAAATTCAGCAATTCAATTAAATCTCTTAAATCTTTAAAGAGATAATCTGTAACAAGTTATTGAAGGTAAAACATAAATTAACATTAAGCAGAAGATGTAACACAGGAATAGGAAAAAAAATTTAAGAGTAAATTTTTGGCTACTGTTTAACAGGACTGGAATAGAGTAAATATACCTCGGATTAGGATTTCCTTTCAGCTTAGCTGCAAATAAAAAATAAAAAAATAAAAAATAAATAAAAAAAATTCAAAGGGGTCAGAGACAAAGTGAGATTGAGCGAGAGGGACAAAGAGACTGAGGGAGAGGGAGAGCATAGCGACCCTGGTTTTGACCCGTCATTTGTTGTATTTCAGACTCGAGTTTAATGTTTCCATATTGTCGTTTACCTTTTTTTTCCCTTGTATCTCTTGAAATTGGCCTTGGGGTTGTTGTGATTGAGTTTGGAACAGGTTGGTTGCATGTTTTTCCCAAACTTAGTTGCCCAGAATTTTGGTCCTCCGTTCGAGCGGGGAGTTGCAAACTCTCGGTACTTGATACATCTACAAAAGTACTAGAGGAGTGTTTTTCACGCTCAAGTGGCGTTTCCTACGCTCAAGTAGGTGGATGCTCGAGCGGCTTCCTTTGCGCTTGAGCGGGTTGTCTGTGTCTACATAACTACTGGATGTGTGTATTCTATGCTCGAGAGAGCCCTTTTTATGCTCGAGTGGAACAAAATGTTGTGTCTGATGCTTGAGCATCAAACTCTCCACTCAGGCGGATTGTGCGTATATCAGATCGCGAAAGTGATGTTTTATATCACTTTTTCGGTTCTTTCTCTTTCTAAAACTTTCCCAAAACCTATATTTGGACATTCTCTCTCTAAAATACACACTCTCTCTACATTTTGGCCTTGATCCTTTGATCTCTACACCCTTGTAGCTTTGAGAAAAAGTTGGAGTATCTCAAGATCTACATTTCTACCCGATTGGATTTGGTTGTCGTCATCTTTGAGGCTTCTCTCGTGCTTAACTCGTCTTCTCTCTTTGAGGTAGGGATCTTTCTACACCTTGTTATGATTTTTAACTTAGTCATTTGTGGTTATGTAACAATGATGGGTTTGGAGGTATTTTGAACACAAACCTAGGGTTTGGGTGAGATATAAAAGAGAGGCTTTTGATAGAAATGAAATAAATGAATATGGGGTTTGAAAATGAAGTATTGTGGTGCCAAAATAGTTGATTTTGGTATTTGGATGAGATTTAGGAAAAATTAGAGGTTTGCCCTAGAATGGGTATTATGTTTATTTTGTACAAATAAATGAAATTAATGTTGTAAATATGAAATTGGACAAATATGGAGATAGATGGTGAAATTGAATAGATGACATGTCTCATCCCTTGAAAGTTATGAATAAATTATCTGTCATAAGATTGCATATCTGTTTAGAAATATTTGTATTGGGCTATCGGTGGAGGATAGCTTTGATTGTTGTAGAAATTGCATGTGGATTAGGTAAATTGAAACTAATCACTTGATGGTTGTCATTGAACATGGGGATGTGTAAATACATTATATATGTATGTTTATTTGGGAGAAGAAAAGGATGCACTCCATGTATGATTATGTGTTTAAATACATTGCATATGTATAATTGTTTGGGAGGAGAAAGGTGATGGACTCCATTATAATTAAGTTGGCCGGAGTGTTCTGGGTGAAAATCCTGAAACTATATATGGGTGCCGATCCTGCGGACGAAATATCCGTAAAATGGCAGTGGAAATGTTTTATGTCATTTGTGAGATTGCTAACCAATGAGATGTAATCTCATTTGGGTTAATGGAAAATAGGAAAAATTGGCTCATGTGTTGAAATAAATGAAAAGGAAATGAAATGGGATATGGACTTGGTTCATTTATGAATATATAAGACGTAAATGTTTTACCCCTGATATTGTATATGTATGTCGCACTTATAGCTTCGCTAAATCTCATATATTGTGATAGATTGTTTCTACTAGGCTTTGGCTCACCCTACTTGGGAAACCATTTTCAGGTACTAGTGACATGCTTCCCCCAAGGACGTAGCTTGGGAGGACCAAGGGGCTTAAGGCTCTTCTTTTGTGTTTACATGTTTATTCAAGCCAAGGGCTATTAAATGTACAAAGCTTATGACTCACTTTTGTTGTAACCAAGCAAGTCTTCGAAAGACGTAAGCCTGTAGGGCATTTATTTTGTTGTCATTATCTAGTATTACATGTTATAGATTCAGGATGAATATTTATGAATGTATAGCGCATGTAATACCTTTTGTAATTCAAACTCTGATGAACGAAAATATATTAATTCTATTGTATCTACTTCTCGTGTGAATTGGGTTATTAGTATTATTTTGGGGGCGTTACAGAGAGAGAGAGAGAGAGAGAGAGAGAGAGAGAGCGATGGGAGAGAGAGAGGGAGCGAGAGCGAGAGCGAGAGGGAGAGAGTGAGTCAGATCAAGTGAGAGGGACAAAGAGATCGAGGGAGAGGAAGGGTGAGAGAGAGAGAGAGAGAGAGAGAGTAAGATCGAGCGAGAGAGAAAAGACAAACCTTGATCGACTCCTCCTCCTCCTCCTTGCTGTTGTTCGCGAGCCTTGAGCTAGGGCTTGGTTGATTTTTTTTTTGTTTTATTTTAGGTTACTTTTGTTATTTTACATTTTGACCCCATTATAAGTTTTTAAAATTATTTTTTTGCCCCGCCGTATCCCGAAAGTATCTCAAGCGTATCCTCGCGTATCCTAAACGTATCGGAAACTCAAATTTTTTTTACAGAAATTAGGATACTTCTTTGTCGTATCCAATACGTATCCTGCCATATCGGACGCGTATCCGTATCCGACACGCGTACGGGGGCTATTTTGGAGTATCCGTACTTCATAGATTAGGTGCCATGTTAGGGAATTTCTTGAATCACTATAAAAAAGAGAAATTTTATTATCATGATGGTGAATTTTAAGTAAGTTTGGGGTTTATTTTATAAGTTCATTAGAATGGGATCTTTGGAGTCATATTCTAGGTAAATTTGATTAAGCTGTAATTTATACTTGATAAATTTTATATGCTTTACATGATTTGACAACATTTGAAGGTTATAAAAAAAAATTAGTATTTGAGCATCAAGTGCATGATTCGAAACTTGTCTGCATACTTGCATGCCTTGAGAATGTCTTACTCGAGGTTTAGAAGTTAGTATTTTACCTATTGAATGATTGATTTGATTTAAATGTCATCCTTAGGTTAGAGCTCTTCTTGCTAAGAATCTGAATTTTAAAAGGAAGAGTGAAAGTTTTGAGTCTTCGAAAAGAATATGAATCTTGTGGCTTAGGTTTAAGCTTTGGCTTGATTTTAATTGTTTTGTGATTTTGAAGTAGTGCAAGAAACTTGGAGATGTGAAACTCGAAGCATATGATGAGTTTAGACATCTCTTGACAAAAATGGGAATTTTATGGTTAAAGTACATGTCATGTTATAAAAGTATGAGCTTTAATCACCAATTTTAAATTTTCTATAACCTTACCTAATGAAATCAAGATTGGGTATTAAAATTATATTAGGTAAATTACAAATACACCCCTTAAGGTTTAATAAAATACAATTTTCCCCTTCACGTTTAAGAAATTACATCTCACCCCTTGTGGTTTTCAATCGCATAACAAATAGCTTCTCCACTAATCAACCGTAAAGTTAAACTAATAGAGTGTATGATGTAAGCGTGGGCACCACACCTGTTTTCACAGGGTGCAGTATCCCGCTCATTGAATTTGATTTTCTAGCTTTTTTTGTTTTATTATTTTAAATCGAGTGTGAATCGTTAAGGTTTAAAAATGGCAATATTTTCTCCCAAGTTGTTAGATTCCATCTCATTTTCAAAGGGACATAAAGGGATAATTGGCAAACATAGACTAATTCACAAAGATTGGAGTAACCACCCTCTTTTTATAGGGGAAACTAGGAAACCCTAATTTCATGTTAATTTAGGCAATTGATACGTGTTTACTAAAAATCTTGGTTTGATAGTTTAGGTATGAAAGGGGAAGGTCATGATTGAGCACTCCTTTCACCCAATGTAAAATATTGGTCTCTACTAATTTTTTTTGTATTTAATTTATAAATTTATTTTAATCACCTATGCCCTTAGACTAACCTATCAACCATGTATATGTCTTTTTCTTTCCAAAAACAGTTTTAGGAAGGTTTCAAAAAATGAAAAGTTTCTGAAAATGGAAACCTACCAAAACAGAGTTTCTAATAATAAATTTTTTCTGACAATGAGATTGATACACTTTAACCTAGGCTATACAAACTTGCTTAAACGTGCAAATAACACAGATAAGCAAGTATAACAAATAGAACAAGAGAAAAGCATGCAGTTCATGGGAAATGATGCAATCACACGAAAAGAAACCAAACCATGATTAGTATTATGGACATATGACCCTAGATATGAAACTGATGCAAAAGCTCACAATAGCCCTGTTTGGTAGAGCTGTGGGAAAGTGCTTATAGCTTATGCCTAAACAGCTTATAGCTTATAACTTTCAGCTTAAGCTGATTTCCAGCTTATTCTTAAAGCATCTCCTGCCCCACTCAAAGAATAAGCTGATTTCTAACTTCCACAAAACTATAAGCTATAAGCTATAAGCTAAACCAAACACATCAAAATAGCTTAAATTAAGCTGAAAGCTGAAATAAGCTGTAAATAATTTCTGCCAAACAGGTACAATATACGACTCTAGACTCAGTAGACACTGTAGCATGATGAATCTGCATTATAACATGATTTTATCCATACAAATCAATTAAACAAAATTAAACACAACAACTGACATGTAAAAATGGTGGGTTACCTGGCCTATATACATGATGTGCATGTTATGAATTTTAAAACAATTATACAAAATGCAAAAGAGTGCAAAAATAGCGAAAAGAAATGATAAACAACTACTCTATCATCATGAATCGTGTATGACTTATGTCTAATCATTATCAGATATGAAAATCATGATGAAAGTACATGGAAACAGTGGGTAAACAGAAGTTTAGTTGTGGTTTGTTGAACAAAGTGAAGGATGCAACGTAAATTAGCAAGAGATGAGTTTAGGAATGCTCCCTCCAGGTTTAAGGTTCTTAGTGCCACATGCCTTTACCTTTTGGCAGCTCAAGAACACCTTTAGGTTGCTGGAATTAGGGTTGAATGTTTGGAGTTAGTGTGTATAGATGAAGCTAGATTAGTATGGTGTTTTTGCCCCCGTTATTCATCTTGTTAAAAGAGGAGGGGGTATATATAGGCCTAGGAGGCTTAAGGGAAAAGCTTATACATATTAGGTCAAAATCCTAATGTTGTATATACATAGCTGCACGGTGTGCCGCCTTGCCATAAACAGAATTATAAACAAAATTTTGCAAAACTTGATCTACATACATTCAAGTCCAAACTTGCTGCTACACATCGTGAATGCGACCACATGTTTTTTCTAATCCGCAAATGTGGCCGCACCTTTTGATCAATGGGCCCCACTTTATACCATTTTGCTTTTGCATTGCAGTTCAATTTCTGAGTATTTTGTGTACCCCTCATGTATTTAATCAATTTCCAATTGACTCTTTAGAGAAAACCTTGATTTTGGATATTCTTATTAAAGAACGGGCAATTTGGAATTGGTTACCATGTGATCACACACCTCTTTTACCTTTTTGAAAATATTTTGAGTACACTGTTTTGGCCAAGGTCAAAAATATTTTTGAAAGTTTAATTAGAGGAATGCTAATCCAACAAACTTATTTGTAGTCCAAGAACGCCATTGCATTGGAAATGTAACAATGTCACACCCTCTCCCACTCTTGATTAGCACTACAGTCATTATTGTCTACAAGCATTTAGTGTGTCGCCGAGGAGGATTAAAGAGTATTTTGATAGTGTAAAGAGAGGAGTTTGGTGGTGGGTGGATGAAAATGAGAGTAGTATGATAATTTCAGTTTAGTATTAGAGGGTATTTGGGTATTTGTACTTGCTAGAATGTGAGGAGAATTCGTATTTTTGACAAACCTTGAGGGTGTATTTGTAATTTATCAATTTTTATTTGGATCACATCTAGGAAAACTAGGAGCATTTGTAAAAGATAGAAGTTTGTACCTTGATTGGGAACAAGATTAATTTGTAAGTACAATGTTGGTTCTTGATTTAAAATTGGCTAAAAAGTTAAGTTTAAGCGTAGTGAATGATTTTTAAGTATCTGTATTGAATTTGTATTTTTCTTGATTGTTTGTGAATTTGGGGGATATTAGCTTCTTGGTGACATTTTGACATAGTAACTCATACCTTATATTTCCTTGTAAATTTGTGAGATTTATGTCAAGTTTGCTTGCTGATTGAATTTGAGTTAGTTTACTAAAATATGATATGTTAGTGTTATCATGGAAATAGTAAGTGTCACAACCCGCTCCCTGTACCCAAGGGTTAAGCATCGTGATGGCCAGTAACTGAGGTTACCTCTGGCCAATTCTTAAACAAATTAATAAACGCGAGAGGAAATAATATTTAAGTGAGCGTACCAAAATAATCATTGGAGCTTCTATTTTTATTACAAAATTTATTGACCAAAAAGGTCGATATTTACATATAAAAATATCATAAAGTGTTGTGTGTGTCTATTTCGCAGCCCCGCATCTAAAACTTTCCAAAGGCTATTTCTGAATTGCATTGTTTCCTGAAAATTGGTAAACAGCTATAAGCACATGGCAGAGTGAGAAAATATTATACCAAGAGTATAAGGGACACAAAATAACCATGGATAGTTATGTAACTAAAATATGTAAGATAACTTATCTGAATAAATAATCATTTAAGTAGCAAAACTGAGATTATGTAAATAAATAACCATAACCATAACCATAACCACGGTACCGAACAGAACAGAACAGAAGTCACAGGAGTGACAGTCATAACAAAGGTACGGATTCAATAGGTAGCTCATACGGATTATAGAGGTGGCTTCCACAATAGTGTAGCACTTATCTCCGCACAGAACAAAGGTCAATAGATCCATGACAATAAAGGGTCAATAGATCCATGACAATAAAGGGTCACAAAGAGACCAAGCATAAGCCAATGGTTATTTAAGTCCCCTAAGGCGTGGGACTTCCGTGATGGTATTTACAAAACATAATTGTTTATAAGGTTATAGTCAAATATTCTTCAAAAGTTAAACAAACATATCCATAGATTTCATTTTAACAAATAGGGTTCAGAAAATAATCCACATAACTGAAATATTAATATAATTTATAATACTTTATAAAACATAACTTGTATAAAATAAATATGGTAAGTCAAAACATACATAAAATATATCATGGTGACTCAAGGTATAATATAACTCACCTTAACTTTAATACCTCACTATTTCTTTCCACTATCAAAGACCTTTTTGACTTCCATTATTTTTTCCTTCCTTTCCTTCCCTTTTCTTTCTCTCTTTCTTTCCTTCCCTCCTTTCTTTCTTTCTTTTCCTTTCTTTCCTTCCGCCCTGATCAACTCCTCCCTATTTATAGGGAGGTGAAAGCATTACGTGGCCCGTGCGAATCTTCTCCAGATTCGATAATAAATTTTATAGATTCATTCTTATCCTTAATAAATATTTAAGATAATTACATTTTGACCCAATTTTTTAATATAACTGTATAAATAAATTAATTCCTAATTAAATTACATTTTATCGTATACCAATAGAAAAATATTTATTTATTTTATTACCACATTCATTATTATTATTATTATTTATCTATTATTATTTATTTATACTTTGATCCCCAAATTTTTTTACTAATTATATTATGTTATAAAATTACACATAACAATACAAAATCAATCATATATTTTCTTAACTGTGATTAAATAATATTAGTATAAATTTTACAGAATAATTAAAAATTTGAGTTGTTACAGTAAGAAAAAAAATCCCGATTGAATTTGAGTTAATTTACTAAAATATGATATGTTAGTGTTATCGTCATGGAAATAGTAAGAATTGGTACTTTAGACAAAACTTGAAATGTGAAACATTTTCAAAAAGGTTGGATTAAGGTTATGTGACTTAAGGTATCATAATGGAAAGGAGAAGGTTAACGGAAATCCAAGTGAGATATGTTTGATAGTAAAAGGTTCCTAGTGTGGATTTTGAAAAGGAAAAAAGTTAGAAATGTTTGTTATCGTGGAAGTTTCAAATTGTTTAAACTTATTAATTCTATATACTATATTCAGTTGAATATATAATATAGGATGTAAACCTGTAAACCTGTGATAGCTCGAGTAGTCAGTCATTACAGGTAAACAACATTATGACATTTTGAGTACTCTATAAAATATATTATATATTTTACCTCTATTAATGATTTGCAAGCAGGAGGAGGATAGGCAAATGCTTAACCAATGCTTATTTTATTTTAGGCCATACCTATGTTACTTGTTTTATTTTTTGGGTTAAAAATCATTTTAGGTTGACGCCTAAGATGATTACTTATTGGCTTTCAAGAAGCTAGAGACGAGTTTGGACGATTTTGTCAATGAACACAAAATTATTTTGTAATAATAGACATTTGATTTCTAGTCTATATCAAAATATTCTTACGTAAGTGGTATAATTTTATGTCTTGAATACATTAAGTTGTTATTTCGTTTCTTTAATAATTTTTTAATATTTTCTTTTAAATGTAATGATTTAATCGGATTATGTCAGCATCTAAAGACAGTGGAAGTAAAACCCATATTAAGCTTGAAAAATATTTTTGTTTTACGCAATAGCTATGGTAATGACAATGATCATCTGCATCTTACCGTAGTAGATTTTGATTATATCTATATATATATATTTAAACCACAAATAAATTGGCAGTTATATGTAAGAATATTTTTTAACTGAAACTTGATTGTGAACCTACAACGTGGATTGTGTTGTGTTGGCAACACTAGTTGAGAAAATTAATAAGGCTTGTGACTATGAACTATATGGAAGTCTAGAAATGCACACATTTTTCCTAAAGACGGCTTAAAGAAATAAGCAATTTATTCTCAAATAATTGCATTTTTTTTGTGTGGTTATTTATGTTAATACTTGCAAAAGTATTTTCTTTGTAGTTTCCTTGCTGAGTTATATAAATAGTCTCTCTTGTGGACATTGGATGAGAGGAGAGATCATTCACATTCAACCTTTGGGAATGCGTGCAGACCTTAATGCTTCCGATTTACAATGATGTTCAAATTTTTACTGAATATCCACTAAGGCGTGAAGAGGAATATCTAAGGCACAATAGGTTATTGAAATTGAAGAAAGGGATTGAAGCTGCATATAAGACGAAAAAGGGCATGCATCAAAAGGTAGTGGTAGGGGATGTCAAACGAAACAAAACAGAAGGATAATGCAACAAGAGATTGCTTGTCCTATACAGAAGAGCTATGCACACATTAATGAGGTGAAGCAGCGTCTTCAAGACCCGATAAAACAAATTTGAATATTCACTTAATGACTTGATATTTATCTATTTCTTTAAATATTTTTAATAATGCCGGATCTTCAATGTGAGGAACAATTACAAATTCTGTTTGACTATACTTTCCCATGCTACATAGGGGAACTGAGGAGTCAAGCTATTACAATGGAAAGTACTTTCCATAAAGTATTGTTGCCGTGCCCGACTAGGCTGATTCAACAAAAATGATATCCCAGAGCGTCAATGATGTGTGAGGTAATCTTATAGTGGCTTTTGAAGTAGCATCAGATGAAATGTGTTGACACTATAAGATCACCTCACACATCTTGATAATCTTTCAAAAGCCACTATAAGATCACCTCATACATCATTAACACTCTGTGTAGACGTGCCCGAACGTCCCGGCTCCGCGCGCGAAGGCGCGAAATCCGTTTTGTTCTTAAGCTACTACAGTTCGGACTCAATGTCATGGTTCTGAATCTAATCTCGCAAAGTGCAATGCAAGATCGATAAATCACCAAAGAGTCCAAATCCGGCAAATCGTTTTGGAAAATTGATTTTTATAAAGAAGTGCCAAACATGGACTGCTTTGCCAGATACAGAGTCGCCACCTAAATGTTTTTGTTTTGGGAAATTTAGGAAACCCTGACTCGTGCCTAAGGCCACGTGTCCGTTATCACCAAAGTTGCCTCGGCTCGGGAACTTGGGTACGAGAGGGAAAGGTCATGCAATGAGCACCCCCGCTCGCCCGATCAAAGATCGGCATTTAGTAACATGATATTTTGTTTTTGAAAACACATGTGTTCTTATTCTGGTTTATTAGCTAGCTTGCTACGTCATGCGCACAACATACAAGTATACACTAGATCGCCTAAGTTGGAACAAAACATCTCATGTTTGTTTGAAAATGGTTTGAAGGTGCTACTCGCAAGTAGGCTAAGATGTGGATTTGCCACCCTCAAGTGGGCTTAGAAAACATGATTTTGTCACTCTCAAGTGGGCTTAAAACTCGCATTTCAATAAATTGTTCCAAGTCAAGTAATCCAACCTTCAACCACAGGCATTCAGGCAGTTATATCATTTAAGCAAATAGCCTCATGGCAAGCATGCTGTCATGGCAATCAATAACACACATGCAGGGATGCTAAAGCATAAACACTTACAGTGTACTCCGAGCCAAAACAGCAACTAGTTAGTAATCAATGCATGATCCTAGCTATGTTAAGATGCCTAATGCAACACATGCAAAAATGCAACTAAAATAGGCTCGGCTATTCTAAGATGGCATATGAAATGCAACTAGATAACATGTATTCAAATTGGTATTGAAATACAATGTAGTTTGTATGATGCGCCGAGCCCGGTACATGCAAGACAGATGAATGAATGCAAACATGCAAGCATAAGGATGCTAATCAAAACATTACCTAGAACTAACCATCGTAAGCGGTTAAGTAAAAGGGAGAAAGACGTGGGGTTGGAAGACATTCATACACTCACGCACACTTATTACAAAATTCGCCCTCTCGACGGAGGGTCCGAATGAATAAACTAGCTAGCTACGCTACACTAATTAATTACTACAAAACCTTAACTAATTAAGCAAATTAATTAAGTTACAAAACCAACTAAGTAAGAAAAGAAAGAAGCTGAATCAAGCTGCCATAGCTCTGCCTCGGAATGATGAATGATGCATGCTCGGCCGCGTCTTCCTGGAAATCCGTTACCATGCCTCATGTTGCCTCTGTTTGCATTGTTCTACACCTCTGAAAATTATGCCAACTTCTGTGATGCATTTGACCTACCTCATGGACATTCTGAGAGGTCATCGGCCAAGAGGGGTGCCCATCGGCCAGTGGATAATGGTCATCGACCAATTTTGAGGCTATCGGCCAAATATTGTTAGTCGATCGGCACACCAGATAGCCGATCGGCCATCTCTTCCCGCAAATTCTCCTTTTTGCTGCAGTAGAGCACAAATAGAGGCATGGCAATGTATTGCAAGAAAATGTGTGTGCAACCACACCCCTTATCATGTTTAAAACTCAAAGGAGTGTAGTGCTCGACTCTCGAGCCACCAATCACGCAGTCCAATGCATGATGGCCAAAGAGGCCGAGTTGCACAAATCAATGTCACATGAAATGCACAAAAACACATAAATGCCTTAACCTCTATCATGCATGATCAAGAGGGTCGGCGACGGAGAATTGAGGCACGTTTCATCACTTCAAGTATGAAACGTCCATCGTTCCTCGTGTTTGGCTTAACACCCAAACCAAACACAATGTAATGCATGCAACATGATTGACTTATCAAAACTAATGGCATGCCAACTCAATGCAATGCAACCTAATCATACAAGCAAAGCTAATGCAACATAAGTATGCCAACAACAATGTCATGCAATGCAACTAGCATGCAACAACGTGCAATGTACTAAGCTTACAATAACATACAAAAACATGCAAGATGGACTTAAACTAAAATGGGCAAACCTCAATCATGCCCAAATCAGTGGCCAAAATGATGAAACAATGGCATGAAAAGTAAGAAAAATGCATGCACATGCAATGGCCCATCACCTAGGCATAAGGAGCACAACTCTCAAACATGAGAATGTGGCAATGAAGTAAGCTCTGAAATCATGTGAGGAATGATGCCAAATCATGCACACAATACAAGCAAAGCATGCTAGGAGGTTCAAAGCTTAAGACTTGCCAAGGAGCTTGTACCAAGGCCACATGAATCAAACCCCAAAGGGCCAAGGAGAGCCAAAACAGTCCTAGATCATGCCAAAATGAGTCTAAAACATGCATAGGCCAAAACTAAAACAAGCCAACATGAAGGGCATAAGGCATGATGTATACAAGGCCAATAAAGAGGGTTACACTACAACTACCAAGACCAAGCATGGCATGACTTAGCCAATAAAAATCAGAGTTATGGCATGTCAAAACAACCCCAAATACACATTGAAATGATAGCTCGCAAGCTTAGGCATGAAGGCATACGCAAAGGCTCATGTTCAAGGCATAAAGGACCAACCCTTCAACGCATTGAAAAAGTGAAAGATGTGAGTGCATGGAAATGAAACATGCTCTGAAATCACATAACAAATGATGCCAAATCATTCAAATAGGTCAAGCAATGCATGCTAGTGGACTTGATGCATCAAGCTAACAAGCTATGATGAACCATAGCTATACAAATCATGGCATGCATGGCCAAAACAACAAAAATTAGAGCTTAAGCATGCTAAAACATGACCAAAAGCTTCTTAGAGTTAAGCCAAAATCATGCTAGAATGACATGTTAAAGCATGATACACATTAGGCTAATTCATGGAATTGCACTACAAGTGCATGGAGCATGCAAGGGCCAACCAAACCAAACCTTAACAGAGGTATGACATGGCAAAACATCACCAAAAACATTCTGAAATAGAATCAAATCATGCTAGAAAGGCATGCTACTTCATGAAGCATACAAGACTAGTTTATGAGAAATACACTACAAGTGTATAAATCATGCAAGGAGTTAGTCCACCAATCAAAATCAGAGTTATAACATGTCAAAATAACACCAAAAACATGCTTGAACTAAGCTAATTCAAACCACAAAAGCATGCTACTTCGTAAGGCTAACAAGGCTAGCAAAGAGGATTTACACTACAAGTGCAATAAGCATGCAAGAGGTGACCAAAACAGCCAAAAACAGAGTTATGGCAGGTCTGATAAGTCACAAAAATGAGCCTAAACAAAGCCATAAAGAAGTAAAAACACATGCTCATTTGGTTGGCCATCAACATTAGCAAGCAAGACAAGAGGAGAGGGGACCACCCTCTCTTATTTGGGCCCTCAAAATAGGGTTTTTATGACTTGAAAATCGTCTAGATTTCAGTGGTTAAAAGGCCACGAAAAGTTGTTTTGAAAGGCCTTAGAAGATGGCTCAAAAGCTATACAAGCTAAGGAACAAAAGGGAGAGACAACCCCCTAACACAAAATAGGCCTAAACCATCACTTTTAGGACTAAAAAACAGAGATTTTCTCAGTTCAAAACCAAGCCAAAAATAGTTTGCAAAGGTGGTAAAACAAGCATGCAAAGCAAAGGTAAAAGGGGTGAGTGATTACCTTTGGAGCACAGCAGCAAAAAAAGCCACTTTTCTTGAGCCAAAACCACCTTTTGGAGCTCAAACCAAGTTCCAAGGGACCTCATCCCAATGGTGATCAAGTCTTCTTAAGGGTTGATAGGTTGAAGATGGTTGTATGCAAGCCTTCTAGCACAAATGCTCAAGAGAGGATTGTAGAGAGAGAGGTTCTAGTGTGAGAAGTTCCCAAACCTTTTGCCAAAAATGTTCTCTAAATGTTATAACCCTTGAAAATGAGATATAAGGCTTCATTATATAGCAAAATATCAAGTTTGGTCGAAAATATCTAAGCTGGGACAGGTGGCACAAGCTGAAAACAGCTGGAGGAGAAATATCTGCCAATTCTAGGCTTTCTGGACATTTTTGGCCGATCGGCCAACATTTGTGGCCGATAAGGTTCACTTTGGGCCAACCTATAGCTACTGAGGTCAGATTGTGGCCAATGCACTTCCATAGAGGCCGATGGCAAAAATCAATCCTGGTCCCTGACTTGAAGAAAGCCTAACTCCTTCATCTGGACTCCTTTTTAGGTCATTCTTGAGCCTAAACTATAGCCCCAGAAGTCTTATTTCCAATTATGCAAACCTCACATCAAAATTCCATGTGTGCTAAGAGATATCCCTCTTTTAGTGAAGGCTACTCAATTTCGGTCCAACCAGAATGATGCCCAACTTCAGCCAATCATATCTCCCCCATCTAGACTCGGCTTTTGGAGATTCTTAAGTGAAAAATGAAGCCTCGGAAGTAAGATTTCCAACAGTGGTGGACTCATAGCTGAAATCCAAGTGTTCAAAAGGATAGGCCTGATTTAGCAAGGGCTACTCGACTCTCTCTCTTAACTGTTCATTCCCAACTTCTTCCTCAACTAGGTTTCTTCCCTCTTCTCCCCTTTTATTCAACTCCAAACCCCTAAGCAAGGTGTTTTGAAAGATTTTTCAGAGATTTCACCTCTCTTTCATTCATTTCCACTTTGTCCTTGCTCGGTTTACCGAAAAGCGCAACATTTGACAAAATGCGAGCCTCGGAACATCGTAGGAACTTTATTTCAAAAATATTTTGAAAGAGAGGGTTTTAAGGTCTAAAAACCATTCAAAATAGCTTTGGTCCAAAATGGGGTGTGAGGTTGGGATTTGACTCTCCTCTTGCCGAAGAAATCGAACTTTTACTCTGCACATCTTTCACCACCAAGTAAACAATCAGCAGGGCCCAAGTCTTAAGGGCGGTCAAAAATGGGGTGTCTACACTCTGGGATATCATTTTTGTTGAATCAGCCTAGTCGTGCGCGGCAACAGTACTTTATGGAAAGTACTTTCCATTGTAATAGCTTGACTCCTTAGTTCCCCTATGTGGCATGGGAAAGTATAATCAAACAGAATTTGTAACTGTTCCTCACATTCAAGATCCTGCACAATTAAAAATATTTAAAGAAATAGATAAATATTAAGTCATTAAGTGAATATTCAAATTTGTTTTACCGGGTCTTGAAGACGTTGCTTCACCTCATCAATGTGTGCATAGTTCTTCCGTATAGGACAAGCATTCTCTTGTTGCATTATCCTTCTGTTTTGTTTTACCTGACATCCCCTACCACTACCTTTTGATGCATGACTTTTTTCATCTTATATGCAACTTCAATCCCTTTCTTCAATTTCAATAACCTATTATGCCTTAGATATTCCTCTTCATGCCTTAGTGGATATTCAGTAAAAATTTGAATATCATTGTAAATCGAAGGCATTAAGGTTTGCACGCATTCCCAAAGGTCGCATGTGAATGATCTCTCCTCTCATTCAATGTTCACAAGAGAGGTTGTTTATATAACTCGGTAAGAAAACTATAAAGAAAATACTTTTGCAAGTATTAACATAAATAACCACACAAAAAAAATGCAATTATTTGAGCGTAAATTGCTTACTTGTTGTAAGCCATCTTTAGACAAAATGTGTGCATTTCTGGACTTCCATATAGTTCATAGTCACAAGCCTCATTAATTTTCTCAACTATAGTTGCCAACACAACACAATCCACGTTGTAGGTTCACAATCAAGTTTTAGTTAAAAAATAACCTTACAAATAATTGCCAATTTATTTGTGGTTTAAATATATGTATATATATTACCTCTAGAATCAAAATCTACTACGGTAAGATGCAAACGATCATGTCATTGCCATAGCCATTGTGCAAGACAAAAATATTTTTTAAGCTGAATTTGGGTTTTACTTCCACCATCTTTAGATGCTAACATAATCAGATTAAATCAGTACATTTAAAAGAAAATGCTAAAAAATCGTTAAAGAAATGAAATAACAGCTTAATTTATTCATGACATAAAATTATACCACTTACATAAGAATATTTTGTTATAGACTAGAAATCAACATCTATTATTACAAAATAATTTTGTGTTCATTGACAAAATTGTCCAAACTCGTCCCTAGCTTCTCGAAAGCCAATAAGTAATCATCTTGGCCTTCCTCCTAAATGATTATTTACCCAAAAAATAAAACAGGTAACATAGGTATGGCCTAAAACAGACTAAACATTGGTTAAGCATTTGTCTACCCTCCTCCTGCTTGCGCATCATTAATAGAGGTAAAATATATTATATATTTTACAGAATACTCAAAATGTCATAATGTTGTTTACCTATAATGACTAACTACACGAGCTATCACAGGTTTGCAGGCTTACATCCTATATTATATATTCAACTCAATATAGTACATAGAATTAATAAGTTTAAACAATTTGAAAATTCCACAATAACAAACATTTCCATCTTTTTTCCTTTAAAAAATCCACACTAGGCACCTTTTACTATCAAACATACCTCACTTGGATTTCCGTTAACCCTTTCATTCCCATTATGATGCCTCAAGTCACATAACCTTAATCCAACCTTTTTGAAAATGTTTCACATTTCAAGTTTTTGCCAAAGTACCTATTCTTACTATATTTCCATGATAACACTAACATATCATATTTTAGTAAACTAACTCAAATTCAACCGGCAAGGAAACTTGACATAAATCTCACAAATTTACAAGGAAATATAAGGTGCGAGTTACTATGTCAAAATGTCACCAAGAGCCCGAAATTCATAATCAATCAAGAAAAATACAAATCTAATATAGATACTAAAAATCATTCATTTTGCTTAAATTTAACTTTTTATCCAATTTTAAATCAAGAACCAACACTGTACTTAGAAATTAATTTTGTTCCCAATCAAGCTACAAACTCCTCTCTTTTACAAATGCTCCTAGTTTTCCTAGATGTGATCCAAATAGTAATTGAATAAATTACAAGTACACCCTTGAGGTTTGTCAAAAATACGAATTTTCCTCACATTCTAGTAAGTACAAATACCCCAATACCCTGCCAAAAACCCTCTAATATTAAAATGAAACTATCATACTACTCTCATTTTCATCTACCCACCCACCACCAAATTCTTCTCTTTACACTATCAAAATATTTTCTAATCCTCCTCAGCGACACACTAACTGCTTCTAGACAATAATGATGGTGGTGCTAATCGAGAGAGTCCTTTGATTAAGGCCAACTTTCAAAAATATTTTCGACCTTGGCAAAAAATAGTGTTTCAAAATATTTTCAAAAAGGTAAAAGAGGTGTGTGATCACATGCTAATCAATTCCAAATTGCCCATTCTTCAATAAGAATATTCAAAATCAAGTTTTTCTCTAAAAGGTCAATTGTGAATTGATTAACTAATGAGGGTACACAAAACACTTAGAAATTGAACTACAACGCGAAGCAAAGTGGGACCCATTGATCAAAAGGTGAGGCCACATTCCATGGTCAAATCATAGGTCAACACTTGCTGCTGCAAAAACAGTTCGCAGATTAGAAAAAACATGTTGTCGCATTCACGATGTGCAGTCGCAATCAAGTTTTGCAAGATTTTGTTTTCCATTCTGTTTATGGCAAGGCGACACACCGTGCAGCTATATATATACAACGTTAGGATTTTGACCTAATATGTATATGCTTTCCCCCCAAGTCTTCTAGGCCTATATATACACCCTCCTCTTTTAATGGGGATGAATAACTAAGGCAAAAACACTATACTAATCTAACTTCATTTATCCACACCAACTCCAAACATCCAAGCCTAATTCTATTAATCTAGAGGTGTTCCTGAGCTGCCAAAAAGTAAAGGCATGCGGTACCAAGAACCTTAAACCATCTCTTGCTAGTTTACGCTGCATCCTTTGATTTGTTCGACAAACCATAGCTAAACTTCTGTTTACCCACTGTTTGAATGTACTTTCATCATGATTTTCATATCTGATAATGGTTAGATAGAAGTCACGTATGTTTCATGATGATAGAGTTGTTTATCATTTCTTTTTGGAAAATTCTATTTCCACACACCTACTTACCTCTGTCTAAACACTTAATGAAATATTATTTTAATGACAATTATATCCTAAATCAGAATGACGATTTAGCACTTACTGGTAAAGCTCTTTGGAGAGTTAAACTTGATGATTTCTTCTAAGAACTCTTGAATATTACGGAGAACCTTTGTCAACACAAGTTTATTCAAAACTTTATCACGGGACTTCTTTTTAAGAACTGGCTGGCTTTTGTATAAACTATCTCAGAAAACTCCTTAAAAACATCATTTTCAGTATGAATGGATGCTATTAAAGAAGGAACTATATTACGAAGTGCTCCTTTTAACTTTCCTACTAAGAGTGCTTCCTGCTTAGGATCCTCTAATGCTTCATCTCTTGGTCTTGGCACATATATGGACTTGAAGCCCTCCAATGGGCTTTCTTATGAATACAAATTGTTCAATCTATATGTCACGGTTCATTATGTTCATACTAAACAATAAATAATCATCTCATTGTACACACACTATTTTCTGGGTTTTATTTTTCTTGAAGCATAATTTGAATATCAGGTGTGTGAATGAGGGTTTGAATTGAAAATAGGTACAAGTGTATGGAAGGAAGATTTATGTGGTGTGTGTATAAGGATACAAGTTAGTGTATAGTTGGAATATGAAGTGTGTGGAATAAGAACAATAATCTATAATTAAATTAATAAATGTGTATACTGAGAAATGATGTGTATAGAGGTAAGTAGGTGTGTGAAAATAGAATTTCCCTTTCCTTGTGCTACTTTTGCACTCTTTTGCATTTTGTATAGTTGTTTTAAGATTCATAACATGCACATCACGTATATAGGCCGGGTAACTAACCATTTTTACATGTCAATTGTTGCGTTTACTTTGTTTAATTGATTTGTATGGATAAAATCATGTTGTAATGCGTATTCATCATGCTATAGTGCCTACCGAGTCTCCAGAGTCGTATATTGTGAGTTTTGGCATCAGTTTCATATCTAGGGTCATATGTACATAATACTAATTAAGTTTTCATGGCTTTGGTGCTCAGAATTTCAGTAAGTCTCCCTCCATTCTTTTCCGTCTATTGTGTGTGATTGCATCACTTTCCATGAATTGGATGTTTTTCTCTTGTTCTATTTGTTATAATTTATTATCTGTGTTATTTCCACATTTGAGCAAGTCTGTATTGATGTCTTTACTAAAAATCTTGGTTTGACAGTTTAGGTATGAAAGTAGAAGGTCGTTGATTGAGGAAATAAATCTTGGTAGGTGATTAAAATCAGTTTATAAATTAAATGCGGAAATAAGTCTCTAAAAAAGATATTAGAAGAGACTAATATTTTAGATTGAGCGAAAGGAGTGCTCAATCAATGACCTTCTACTTTCATACCTAAACTGTCAAACCAAGATTTTTAGTAAAGACATATCAAATTGCCTAAATTAACATGAAGTTAGGTTTCCTAGTTTCCCCATAAAAAGTTGGTGGTGATTCTAATCGTTGTGAATTAGTCTATATTTGACACCATCAATCTCAAAAACACTTATAGCACACTGTTGTAAAGGCTATTTCGTGTCTTTATTAAAAATGAGGTGGACTATTTAGAAGAAAAAAAAAACAAAACAAAACAAAACAAAAGAAGTTACGAGTTAGCCAAAAAAAAAAAAAAAAAAACTAAAATTAAAACTAACTTATAATCATTTTTTTTGAAACGTCTTATAGCAACAGGGAATAGCAGGAGTTTGGTCATTCTTTTTGCAAGCTATAGCCACACTACATAATCGGTGATGCTAATTTTTCACACATTTTGTCATATAACAAACATTTTAACACACTTTTTTTAACTACACTACTGGAGATGCTCTAACACAGAGAGAGAGAGAGAGAGAGAGAGAGAGAGAGAGAGAGAGACTAGGCATAACACACACAAATTAGTTGAGAGAAAGCTTGTATATTCACTATAGAGAGAACTCTTACACTTTGGATGGATGTGAGGCAAATGAGCTCTCATTCCTTTTTATAAGGCAACCTAGTATTCCTAGAAACATTCTAAGGCCCTTATTAATTTGGGTGTGTAGAAATGCATGGAGGCTTCTACCGCATTGCAAGAATATTTCCTACTTTGGAACTATCGATGTACATTCTAGAATAGGTCATGGAGGCTTCTACCACATTACAAGAATATTTCCTACTTTGGAACTATATATGTACGTTCTAGAATTATGTACAACATTATCATATTGTTTCAAGTCTTCTAGAAGCTTTTGTAATCTTCCATTAGGCTCCCTTCCTTGAGCCTTCCCCTTGGTAGGCGATTTTGTCTAGGTAATTTGGCAGGACGTGACAATGTGGCTATGTAACGCCCCAAAAACATAGAGAATTGGACTATACATTCCACATTCCACATATATACTACATGCATTCAATAAGCGAAAGTTTAAGTAAATTCCAAGCATTCTATAATCATAACAACATTGTTAATGTTACAAAATCATATCACATGCATTAATACATTCATTGATTTTAAGACCTGAATCTATAGCATGTGATCAATAAGCAATAATATCTAAATTATTACAAATTCATGCCTTTTTGGCTACATGTTTCCAAGATTATACTTGGTTACAACAAAAGTGGGTGTTAAGCTCCATTAGCTCCAACATCCTCTCAAGGTATCCCTTTTCTATCCCCTTAGTAGAGGCATACTATCAACACCTAAAATGTTTTTTCACATAAGGTGAGCTAAAGCCTAGTAGAGACAAGTTTAATGATATATATGGTGTTTAATGAAACTATCACTACTAGAAAATGAGGCTTTTGACACGGAATTTTTTGCGACGGTTTCAAAATCGTGGCAAAAAGTAACCTTTTGCGACGGCAAAAAAAACTATCGCGAAATTATCTTTTTTGCCACGACATTTGATTGTTGCAAAAAAGGCACCGACTAAATACCACTATTAGAGATGAAAAATCCAAGACCGTGGCAAAAAGTAATGTTATATGCGACGGCATGTTACCCGTCGTTTTTTTTTTTTTTTTCTGACACTTTTTGTTAGCCCGTCACAAAAAATTTTATTTTTGGAAAAAAAAAATAAGGATGTAAAATGAAGGGTTGAGATCACTTGAAGAAGATGAATACCTTACCAAAACGACGTCGTTTTGGTGAGGTAATTCAAAATAATAATAAAAACACAAAAGCCTTTATTCTCTTGGTTACGTATTTCAAAAGAGAGAGAGAGAGAGAGAGAGAGAGAGAGATGAGGAGTTGCTGTCCTCGCTGCCCCGTCCCCTGCTCGTCTACCGCTGCCCTACCCCTGCTCGTCCGCCGCTGCCGCCGAGGAGTGGTTGAGTTTGGATTCAAGAAGCTGGTATTCATTCAACAGATTCAACAGGTTCATCTTCCAAACTTAAAATATTAGGGTTTTTAATTCAAAAATTAGGATTTTCTATGCTTTGATTTGAGGCTTTTTACTTGATTTATTTCAAATCTATTATTGGGTTAAAAATTAGGGTTTTGATTTGGGGGTTTTTACATGATATTGAGAGCTCTCTCGCCTGTCTCTTGTTATTGAAACTAGGGTTTTGATTGAAGGATTTCAATTGAACCAAAAAAATAAATAACTAGGGTTTTTCCAAATGTTCATCCCTCTCTTTTTAATAAATTATTCAAGGATCTTTCTTTTCTTTTTCTTTTTTTTTTTTTTGGCTGGTGTTTATGTCTTTTCCTTATCATTAGCAGTTGGTATCTTTACTATTTTGGCACTTAATATGTGCCTATGTTTGTTTTTCCAGATTTGCATACAAAGGCTACTATATTTGTTCTTATTTGTGCTTCTATATTGGAATGGATTGTACATAATTTATTATATTTGTGGACATAGTCCTTTAAATTAATTTTATTTCTATCCCATTCACATGCCCTTTTTGTAAGGCGGAATTGGTTATCGGAGACACAGGATTTTGATGTTGACCTGTTTCCCAATCTTTCTTTTCCACCTATGCCACAGATGTGAGCAATTCTACTCAATAACTAATAAACAATGAATGACCAGTTATTGTTTTGTTGTTTACACCATTGACCCTCAACACTTGGAATGTATCGTTCAAAAGTAGGAATAATGTGGTGATTTGGAATTTTAGTTAATAAAGTGTTAATGGGGAATGGTGAAAAATGTTTTTTCATTTTTTTTTTTTTTTTAAAGTTCATAACACACCAGACTGTACAATGAGTAGTTGTTCTTACTAATTGAACTTTCTTGAGTGTTACAATTATTAAGACATCTCTATTAATTAAGTGAGAATTTCAAGTAGCTAAATCATGTGACTTAAGTTATTTACATTTGTAGTGGCACTTTGTGCAAGACAACAATTGGTTTTGGAATGATCTTTATAATCTGAGGAGCCATCTTCTTAGAAGTATCTGTTGACACTGCATATTCCATTTGGTGATTGATGTTGCAAGATTACTTCACATTTAGAAATTCAATAAGTTTTGATTATTTAGAGTGTTACTCTATTTTCTTTTTCCATATTATTTAGTGATTCTCATTAGTTTGCTGATGTTATTTGCTGTGTTCTTGGAATCATGATTGGTACTGCTATAATGAAGATGTAGAGAAAATAACTGAAGTTTAAAAAGAAACAAGTAAAACATGTAAAAGAAGTTGTTAAGTTTGAAATATGTCATAATAACATACTACAACAAGAACTATGTCGCTTAATGTAATGACCCCAACATGTATGGTGTAATTATTCGTAATTAATTATGTGATTAGATGAATTAATTGGAAAATATTTGTTGGAATTACGGCTTCGGGACTGAAATTGATGACCTTGATGGGTTCAGAAAATGAAATTGAACACGCCTATGTGACACCGGGAATTTCTAGAACCATTTGGGACGTTAAATTGAAGACTGAATTTCGTCTGAATCGCTAAGTCTTGTTTGGCTTAAATGTTTTGTTATAATTGTTTATAATCAAGTGTAAGGGCCTTGTTTGGCTAAGAGAGTTTTGGCACCAATGTGTTATATGATATATGAGATAAGGATGTGGGGCTTTATTTGATCATTTGACTCAACTAAGAGGAAAGAAACATCTGAGAGAGAGAGAGAGAGAGAGAGAGAGAGAGAGAGAGAGAGAGAGAAGGGAAAGAAAGGGAAAGAAGATAGAAGAGAAGAAGAAATCAAGTCTAAATCCTCTCCATTTAAGTGCTTAAGGTAAGGATTTTCTCTAATTACTTGAGATAAGGTTGATGCATGCATGTTTCATGTTAAACAAGAGGATTGAAAAAGGAGAATTTATGTGTAATTGGTGCATGCATGTCATGCATTTATGATTATTTGGCATATTGAGGTAGAACCTCCATGGCTATAGAGATATGAAGCTTGTATGTATATGTTCATGGATGTCCACCTTGATTCATGGGTTTGATCTTGGTTATGGTTCATGTGGGTTTTGATTTAAAGCTTTGATGTTGAAATTATGTGGTTAAAATGTTTTGGGTTTTGATTTCATAAGAGGGGAGGTTAATGTTTCAAAGAAAAGGATGAAGTGTAGAAGAAGAACCAGAATTTCAGATTTTCGCATTGTCCGCTCGAGCGGAGGGAAGCCCGCTCGAGCGTAGAAATCAGCTTCCCAGCAGTTTTGAAAGATTGTACTGTCCGCTCGAGCGGACAAAGGGGAGCTCGAGCGGAGGACCTTTTTCAGGAAAGTTTTTGGAAGTTGTTTCACATGATTTTTAGCATGTTAATGGCTTCATTTAGCATCTCATGAGCATGAATTAAAGTAAAGAAAGATTAGAATGAGCATGAAATGAATATGAAAGAGAATGAGCATGATATGAATATGAAAGAATGTAAAGGAAGAAAGAAATGGCATGAATTATGTAGATCGATGATGAATGATAAGAAATGTATTATGATGTTAATTGCAGGTCACGAGGTGAAGACCGTGCAATCGGTTTTGGAAACCCACTGTAAGTAACATTTCTGTAAATGGTATATTATTATGAAGTATGTTCAAAAGTGATACGTTATGATATGTTTTGAAATGATAAATGTTTTCTGTGAACGAATGTCCTATTTGCGAACCTAGTATGGCATCCATTATTAGTTGAAGTCGTGGGGAACGACATAGAAGTGCAGGCCCATGCGCTTAAGTCATGGGGGACGGCCTGGAAATGTAGGCCCATGACCAGTTTACGAGATCTCGGTATGTGTTTAATCGGTATCCGGGACCGGTTATTCTAGTCGTTGGACGACAAATGTTATGTTATGTTATGTTCTATGGAGTATGCCATTATGTATGTTCTTATGAGATTATGATCATGTTTATGAATGATATGTTTTATGGATATATATGAAATGTTGGAGCTCGTTCACTAACCCCTTTACGTTAATGTTACTTGCTGGGCTTTAGCTCACCCCCGTATTTATGTATTTATAGGTGAGCATTCTGGAAGTCAAGCCTAGGCCGAGCTTTGCATCGAGCCACAGTTTTGAAGCCACCAAAGTTTTGTGCGCCTCCGAGTTGAGGCTAGGCCTGGAAGGCCGTATGAGTATGTTTTGACTGTATATGTGGCAGGAGCCTATAGTGCATGTTATATGTATGATCTTATCATGATACATGTTATGTAGTGAAGTGGGTAAATTAACATCTTTGGCATGTAAGTGAATATTCATATAAATGCACAGCTCTTTGGACTATTGTAATTTGTTTTCGCTTCCGCGAGCCCCGATCATTTATGTTATGTATAGTAAGGCCTGTGGTAATCCAAGATTACTGGCCGGTCACGACGCCAACCTTCTAGGGGCGGGTTTGGGTCGTGACACTTAAGGCAAGATTTTGTTCAATTTTTGCATCGCTTGGTGCAAACACCCCATTTTTGACCGATCTTAAGACTCAGACGTCATCGATTGAGCGCTCGGTGATGGTGCATGTTGTGCTCGTTCTGAGGTTTCAGAGTTTTGGCTGAGAGCCTTGCCTCCGGGCCTCGGAACTCTTTGTGCTTTGGCTCGATTTGTAGACCAAGTCTTGTTTTCCCTTCCCGGAGGGAGGGAGTGGTCTTGTAGACCATCTCTCTGTGGTCGTAGACTACTTTTCGTGGTCGTAGGCCACTTTTCCCGTTTGGAGACTAGTTTCCGATTTTTGGAGCCTTTGGCCGCGCGCCTTGTCTCGGGACCGCTTAACATTCTCCGTTTGGCGTGATTTTTGAACCACACCTTGTTGCCTTTGCCTAGAGGAACACTGTGGTCCGGGAGACCACTTTTGTGGTTGCATACCACTTTTGATGCTCGTTAGCTAGTTTTCGGGGCTTTTGGCCGCGTGTTTCGCCTCCCGATTTCTTGTATTGCATCCATTTTGGTTCGTTTTTTGTACAAACCTTGCTTTCCTTGTTTGGAAGGTGGTACAAGGGTGGGAAACTAGTATTTCTCCTTGGAGACCACTTTTCCTTTTTCCAGCTAGTTTTCTTGTCAGATAACTGGCTTTCTTGGTCTTTGGACCATCTTTTCTGGTCGGCCACCACACCACCACCTTGCATTTAGTGTGTTGACCTATGGCCGACCAATTTTTGCTCTGGTTGACCACTTAAAGTGGTCGGCTGACCACTTAAACTAGCAGGCCTACCACTTCAAGTGGTCAGCTGCTTTTTGACACCTTTTTGGAGATATTTTGGGACAGCTAGCATAGTTGGAGGGCACCAGAGCTATCCTCCATACACGTGTATGGAGGGATTGACTTGGCTCTTAGCTTCTCCAAGAAGCTTTGGCTTTCCTCTTCTATAAAATGGAGGCCCCTCCTCCCTCCTCCAGGTTCAGAAAAACTGAGGGAAGAGGATAGATATAGCATTGTCTCTATATTGCCTTGTTTCTCCATTTTCATGCCTTAAAGTGTAGGTTTGTCTTACTTTAACACACAAACACACACTCAAACACTATCCTTTTGTTACTGAGGTGCTTAGGGGCTGATTTTGGTGTTCTTGGGTTGTCTTGAGCTTGAAAAACCTGCTGGAGTTGCAGTTATAAAGAGGGTCTTCAAGGGTGAGCTTTTGACCTTTAAATCCCCCTTTCTTGCTTAAGCTTTTAGCCTATCTTGCATGCTGTTTTAAGCTTGACTTATAACTAATAAAAGTTCTGTTTTTGCATGCTTTTGATCTTTGTTTGAGATCACTTTTATGTATGGGGTTGTTTACCCCCTCTTAGGCCTTGTTTGGCCTTGTTTTTGAGCCTTTTTTGTGAGCTTCGGGACCACCTTGTTTTGGCCTTCTCACCACTAAAATCCAGAGAGATTTTAGTGGTGGGGATGGTGTTTTAAGGTCCTAAGAAGGGGAGAGCCATCCCCTCTTCTTGCATCTTCGATACATGCCTTAATATGCCTCATGTTTGAGCATCTTTACTAAGTGCATGTTGAACATATCTTAGCTTGTATTTGTGGTTATTTTGCTATGGCATACCACTGTTTTTGCTTGCTTTGGTCACTCCATGCATGGTTAATACACTTGTAGTGTAAATCACACAATCTAGCCTTGTATGCCTCATGTTTGAGCATGTCTTTCTAGCTTGTTTTGGAGCCATCTCAGTGGGTTTTTGGTGTTGTTTTAACATGCCTTAGATCTATTTTGGGTAAATCCCTTAAACTAGCTTTGTATGCTTCATGAAGTAGCATGTCATTTTAGCTTGGTTTGAGTCCATTTCAGCATGTCTTTGGTGATGTTTTACCATGTCATACCTCTGTTTAGGTTTGGTTTGGTTAGCCTTTGCATGCTCCATGCACTTGTAGTGCAATCCCATGAAATAGCCTAACATGCATCATGTTGTAACATGTCATTTTAGCATGCTTTTGGCTTAGCTTAAAGAAGACTTTGTTCATGTTTTAGCATGTTTAAGGTCTGATTTGTGTTGTATTGGTCATGCATGACTTGCTTTGTATAGCCTTGGTTCAATCTAGCTTGTTAGCTTTGTGTATTGAATCCTCAAGCATGCATTACTTGGCTTATTTCAATGATTTGGCATCACTTGTTATGTGATTTCAGTCCATGTTTCATGGCCATGCATTCACATTTGTTACTCATTCAATGCGTTGGAGGGTTTGCCCCTTTATGCCTTAACATGAACCGTTGCGTATGCCTTCATGCCATAGCTTGCGAGCCACCATTTCAGTGTCTTTGGGGGGTTATTATGCCATGATATAACTCTGATTTTTTCTGGTTAATTTATCCCATGCTTGGTCTTAATAGGTGTAGTGTAATCCACCTTATTTGCCTTGTAAGCACCATGTCTTATGCCCCTCATGCTAGCATGTTTTGGCCTCCTTCCACGCATGTTTTAGACTCATTTTAACATGTTCTAGAACTATTTTGGGTTGCCTTAGTCACATGCTTCATGTTTTGTATACTTGTAGTACAAATGCTCTTGCTCGCTTCAAGCTTTGAGCACCATTGCATGCTTCATTTGTGTTGTGTACATGATTTGGCATCATCTAACATGACATTTTAGAGCTTATAGCATGCTTTTGTTCCTAGTTCATTCATGCTTTGAATGCCTCTAAGTATTGTCCATGTTTGCCTAGGTTATGGCTTAGCTCATATGCTTGCATGCCTAGGCCTTTGGGCCCTTATCTCAGTATGTTTAGGTCCTTGTTTTGACATACTTGAGCTCTGTCCATGCTTAGTTTATGCATTTGTGCCATGTGTTGCATGCCTCCTTTGTGTTGCTCTTTGCTAGCTTGCATGCCTTAGGACCCTAGCATGCTTTACTTACGTTGTTTGAATGATTTGGCATCATTTCTTGCTTCATTTCAGTGCACTTAGTGTTGTTACACTTCCACCTCTGTCACTCATTGAGTACTCTTGAGAGTTGTGCTCTTTGGCCTCTTTGATGGCCAATGCATTATGCATGCATGCCTTGCTTTGTGCGCCTTCATTTCATCACTAATGGCCACTGATTTGGGCATGACTGAGGTCTACCCCTTTTGGTTTAAGTCCATTTAGCATGTTTGTTTACATGTTGTTTGTGTGCTTATCTTGCTTTGCATCGAGTATGCATGTCCCTAGCATTGATAAGTTGCCCTTGTTTCATTGCATTGTGCATGCATGCATTACATTATATTTAGAATCTTAAGTTGCTTTGCATTGAATATGCATGCCATTGAGCATTGAGTATGCTTATATTACATCGCATTGTGTATGCCATGTTCATCGCATTATGTATGCCTTATACTTTGCATTGTGTATGCTTAGGTAGCATCGCATTGTGCATGCCATGTAGTTCATGGCATTGAGTACGCCACGTAGTTCTTTGCATTGTGTATGCTAGTTGTTGCATGCATTAGCATTGTGCATGCCATTAGCCTTGTTAGGTTGTTCATAGTGCATTGCATGTTTGCATGCTTAAGTCATATTGCATACTTACATGATCGAGTCGCATTGTGTATGCCATGCTTGCTTGCATTGTGTTTGGAATAGGTGTTAGTCCAAACACGGGAAACGAGGGACGTTTCATACTTAAAGTGATGAAACGTGCTTTAATTCCCGGTCGTCGACGCTCTTGATCGTACATGATAGAGTTCTAGGCTTTATGTGTTTACTTGTGCATTCATTTTCATATTGAATTATGCAACTTCGCCTCTCGGCCATCATGCATGAAAATGCGCGATTGGTGGCCCGAGGGTCGAGAACCACACTCCCTTGAGTTCATGACATAATAGGGAGAGTGGTTGTGCACACATATCTTGCAAATACATTACCATGCCCTTTCTTGCTCTCTGTTGCAGAAAACTAGGATTCAGCAGCAACAACTGGCCAGCCAACCAGCCAGAAAAAGTAGCTGGCCGACCACTTTTCTGGTTTTTCAACAACCAAAAGTGGTCGGCAGGTGTCTAGAGAGACCAAAAGTGGTCGGCCACCCTCCCACAAGATTCCTAAGGTGGAGTTTCATCTTTCTGGAGCTTGGTGCAAGTTTCTGAGAACAAATGAAAACAGAGGCAAATCGGGGCATCGCATTGGATTTCCGAACGAGGCGACCGGGCTTGCATGCAGTCTTCTCCCTCCGAGAACCTCCTATTTTACTGCTTTCCTTAGCTGCCATGCTTAGATAGCTAGCTTTTGCTTTGGTTTGTACCTTAATAGTTAATGGGTTTAGCTATTTCAAGTTGTTTTGTAATAATTAGTTAACTAGGATTAGTTAATTAATTGTGTTGTGTAATAATTAGTTTAATTAGCTTAGATTAGCTAGTTAGCTCTTTATTTGGTCCCTCCCTCGAGAGGGCGTATTGTTGTAATAAGTGTGCGTGTGTGTGATGCATGTCTTCCAACCTCCATTTCTTTCTCCCTTTTACTTAACCACTTACGATGGTTAGTTTTAGGGCATATTTCATTTAGCATACCTTATGCTTCGCATGCGTGCATCCATCCATCTGTCTTGCATGCACCGGGCTCGGCGCATCATACTAACTACATTGTATTTCAATTCCGATTTGAATACATGTACCAAGTTGCATTTCACATGACATTCTAGAATAGCCGAGCCTATTTTAGTTACATTTTCGCATGTGTTGCATTAGCCATCTTAACATGAACTAGGATCATACATGATTTCTAACTAGTTCTTTGTTTTGGCTTGGAGTACACTGTGAGTGTTTACGCTTTAGCATACTGCATATGTGTTAATGTTGCCATGAAAGCATGCTTGCCATGAGGCTATTTGCTTACGTGATTAACTACCTGAATGCCTGTGAGTGAAGGTTGGATTACTTGAATTGGAACAATTCATTGAAATCTGCATTTTAGCCTACTTGCGAGTAGCAAACTTCAAACCATTTTCCTAACAAACGGATATGGGATGCTTTATTCCAAATTAGGCGATCTAGTCTATACTTGTGTGTTATGCGCATCACATAGTAAGATTAGCTAATTAACCGGAATAAGAGCACATGTGTTTTCAAAAACAAGATATCATGCTTAGTACAGGCCGATCTTTGATCGGGCGAGCGAGGGTGCTCATAGATGACCTTCCCCAATCGTACCCAAGTTCTCGAGCCGAGGCAACTTTGGTGATGACAGACACGTGGCCTTAGGCACGAGTCAGGGTTTCCTAAATTTTCCGAAAATAAAATATTTAGGTGGCGACTCTGTATCTGGCAAAGCAGTCCATGTTTGGCACTTCTTTATAAAAATCAGTTTTCCAAAATGATTTGCCGGATTTGGACTCTTTGGTGATTTATCAGTCTCACATCGCACATTGTGAGATTAGATTCAGAACCGTGACATTTGAGTCCGAACTGTAGCAGCTCAGAGAACAAAACGAGGTTTCCTCAGGAGTTCTCTCCGGGGGCGCGTCTACAGTTTCTGGCGACTCTGTTGGGGAATTTAGAGAACTTGACTCGAACTCATCATATCTTGTTTTGATTACACTTATGTGTTTCTTTGCATTACATTTGCATTGGTGCGCCTAGGACACCGTGTTTGCCATATGCTATTCCTGAACGATTTGCTGGAGGCCCGCTTTGAGAAGTGTGCCATAAGGCTGACCGGTTGCAAGCTCTGCCACGACGGGAACACAAACCTCGGTTTTTACTGAGGCACCCTTTTGACCATTCGACCTAGTACATATCGGAATCCGTAGTGACTATTCCAAACTAGGGCAGGTTGCTTACCCGATTTTAGGTTATTTGAAACCGCTGTGTGCGTAGTGTAACCCTAGCTCCTGACAAAATAGGACAGGGAAACCCTATCCCAACATAGGGGTGTTTTGGCTCTCACTTGCTTGTTATGTGCTGTTAGAGTGTGCCTCTACAGGTTGCATATCAGTTTGCGAGTCTGGGTATCAAGCCTGAGGGCATCAGTATTTTGAGAATCAGTTATATTTGCGAGTATCAGATTCAGTTTTGGGGCAGCCATTTGGGCAACAACGATCAGAGTTAAGGGCAGTGTGTTCAGCTTACAAATACCGACTGTGTGTTGTTATGCCGACTGTGTGTTGTTACGCTGATTGTGTGTTGTCAAGCCAACTGTGTGTTGCCTTTAATTTATTCAATTCATAATATAGCACACTGCACGTGTTGGTTGTTTATTTCCTTATTATGCTTTATTTATCTTTTTGCAATGTAGTTTAGCACAATTGCATCCAACCAGGTAGATATTCCCCGAGCACTCTGGGTCAAAGGTCGAAGACTTAATCGATCCAGGGATCTGATAGACGGACAAGCAGTGTTTCTCTCTTTACCCCCGGTTGCTAGGCGGAGTTCAAGAAGGCGCAGTGTATCAGTACAGAGGTTATCAGATCAGTGGTCCTTGAACGGTCAAGCTGAGGTCTCAGTTTCTACTGCAGAGTCAGAGATACCGTTTGTTCAGTTAGATCAGCACAACATGGTAGGCTTGGAAGAGATGATGCGTCAACTCCAGTAAAGTATGAAAACTATGCAGCAGGATGCTGCCCGTCAAACAGAATTTGCTACACGCCAGGCCGAGGTTATGGCTCAACAGGCAGAGGTAATTACCAGGCTATAGCAGCAAACCGGAGCGTCTGCTTCACACACACCTCCTCCCCCACCAAGAGTTCCAATACTCGGGGAGACAACTAATGTCTAGGAAGATACGGACATCCCCACAGGGCCAGCTCCGCCCCCAATCCTACCCCAGCTATTTAAAGCACCCACCAACCTTGTGGATTCACCGTTCGAGTTCGAGGTGGATCCAACGGCGTTAAAAGTAAGCAAGCTGGAAAAGCTGTTCAAGAAGTCTCAGGGTGTGAAATCCATTCCGAATATTGAAGATGGATACACCGACTCGGCCGTGACTTTACCGAATTGATTTAAAATGCCGCACATAGACCGCTTCGATGGGTCTGGAGATTCTATGGTACACCTGTGGCTGTTTTCAGACATCTTAAGGCCAATGGGCCTTTCCAGATTACCGAAGCTTTCCCTGTTTGGCCGGACCTTGTCGGGTGTAACGGCTATTTGGTATGCAAAATTGGAAGGCTCCGTTAAGAGAAGTTAAGAGGAGATGGCTGAGGCCTTCATAGCTCAATACTCCTATAACACCCAGATCGAGGTCACAACTCGTGATCTCGAGACCACCAGGCAGGAACCGAAGGAGAGCTTCTCCGATTTCGTAACCCATTGGAGGGCCAAAGCCTCGATGATGACCATCAGGCCTGTGGACAAAGACCAGATACAGATGGTTGTGCGAAACCTCCAGCCCAAGCTCATGCAGAAGATGATCGTCCTCCCCCTACCCACCTTTGCAGATCTACATGAGATTGGGGTGCAAATAGAGGACGCCATAAAATAAGGCCTCATTGATAATGAGAGAGAGCAGCCTAGGAGGGCATTCAACCGCGGTACAAATGTAGGCACAAGTAGTGCTACGGCTGGCAGAACGTCAGATGTCGGGATGGTCACCACCACCACTGCAAAAACCCTCACAACTACCCCATTCACTGGTGCATCCGGTAGTAACTCACAACCAGCTAGTTATGCGCCCAGAGGCCAAAGAACCTTCACTCCACTATACATTCCCCTATCCAAAGCTTTGGGGGTTTTGATCAAGAAAGGACACCTGAAGCCCCTAGAGCCGCGGCCCTTGCCAGAAAAACTTCCTCCCTCTCATAACCCAGTTAAGTACTATACCTATCACCAACAGCATGGTCACGACACCGACCAGTGCTTTAGACTGCGTCACGACATCAAAGATCTCGTTGACAATAAGGTGATCGCACCTCCGAAAAAACCAAACGTCACAACCAACCCACTCCCACCACATAACCAAGCTCCACCTCCCAAACGCATCCACTTTATCCAAACAGGGGTTATGTCATACGACCCTAGCATATATATCACCCCTTCTCACCTACCTAAGCCAGCGGTATTCATTCCAGAAAGCACGGATTTGTGCATACTGGACATCTCCCAAACCCAACCTGAACTGGTGATGGTGACTATCGAAGATAGAATCGGGATGATTGCAGGAACAGATAGAAATGATTATTCAGAGCCTGAGGGGTCTGTAAGATTTGTGTACGACCCGAGCGGTTACATTACACCAACAGGGCAGATTAAGTCAAGGGTAGAACTACCGGCCGGAGCAGAGATCTGTGTCGTTCGAGAGGATGGACCTAATCAGGAGCTAGATGACTTAGTGGAATTGGAAGAGGACATAGCCATCCTTCAATTCTTCAATGAACAGGATCCGGGGGTTGTGACTGTCAACTGGTTTGATTTAGATAGGTCAGCAGAAGCTACCGGGAGGCTCAGTGATGAGCCGGATGCTATTGAAGAACTTCAGCCAGACCAGGGGCAATTAGGGATTGGAATATCATCAGTAGTGGCTGGAGTGGCCGGAGATCAGAATGAACCGCCGGTTAGCACCGCTGTTAAGAATTTTGCTTAGGATCAGAACAGTTTGAGTACAGAGGATGCTGAGCAGCAGGCCGCACTGAAAGAGTTTGAGCAAGAGAAGATCGAAGATCAGGAGAGGGCTACAAAGGCCAAAGCCCTCGTAGAGATAGAATGTGCTAAGGGCCCGGGAATGGAATATGCTGTGCGCACAGGAACAGTTGAGACAAAACCGGACAGTTGCTTGTCGATGGCCGATGGCATGTGGTGGGAAGATGACAACCTATGTCTTGCCCACACGGACGAGGATTGGAGGAACAACCAACCGGATGATACCTGGTATATTGGGGAATTTGACCACATGACTAGGAGCGGGCGTTATTTCAAACCCCCGCACTTAGATCAACCAGAAGCGTCCGGAAAGGATAAGGAAGCGAAGAAGCAAAAAGATAAGCTGCTCGAAGAGGAGGCTGTGCTGAAACAGCTGAAGAAGATACAGGCAGACATCTCCATTTGGGGACTGCTTATGGCTTCAAGAGTACATAGACAAGCTGTCCTTTCTGCAATGGACAAAGCCAAACTTTCAATAGACACCACGCCTGAGCAGCTGGTAGGATTGGTCTTTCCGGGAGGAGCTTCCCCGACGTTAACCTTCACTGACAAGGAGTTGCCGCCTAAGGGCACAAACCATAACAAACCACTCTACATCTCTGTGGAGTGTAGAGACAAGTGGATACCAGTAGTTCTTGTTGATACTAGATTCGTCATCAACGTATGTTCATCAAGGACGGCATATGCAATCGGGTTGAAGCCCGCGGACTTCGCACCTACTGCCCAGGTGATTCAGGCATATGACAATACCAGCAGAGAAGTGATAGGGACTGTGCAGATTCGGACTAAGGTTGGTCCAGGGCAGCACGATATTGACTTCCATGTCTCAAACGTTCCCGCAACCTTCAATCTACTCCTAGGGCGGCCGTGGCTGCACCAGGTAAATGCAGTCTCTTCCACCCTCCACCAGGTGTTGAAGTACCCCCATGGGAAGGGGGTGGCTATAGTTTTCGGGAATTCGTCAATCCATCCGCCGCTAGAGGTGTCTACGCCGGTTCTAGAGATCGAACATAGCGCAGAGGATGCGTTCTTGTCAAGATTTAGCCTAGCTGAGGCTTGGGTTGTATAGAACATACTAGCTATCGATGAGGGGTTATATGTCAGTGCACAGTCCGTGTACCTCATGAACAAACTCCAGCACATCCCCGGGATGGGATTAGGGAAAAGTGGTCAGAAAGGCGCTCCAACGTCGGCCGAAGTGCCGCATAACCCACATACCTTTGGTCTAGGTTACCTACCTACCAAGGAGGACTGGGTGAGAAAAGGAAAAGAAATGGCCGAAAGGGCCAGAGATAAGCAAGCGAGGAAGCATTTTGAGTTGATGCACCGACCTATTTAGGGTACCCTGAACGGACGCTTTATCCAGGAGGGGGAGGACTTCCCGTTCTGCGGCTTCCCAGAGCCATGGTTGAACGCAGAGAGGAGATGCTTGCCAGGGTTCGAGATCTTCTTTGATTTGCAATTGTCTGAGGATGATGTTGCCAAGGAGCAAACAGACCCGATAGCTGAGGCTAAACAGTACAAAGAGGAGGTTTTCGAGGGCGCAGAGTTTGAAATGGGGGTAGCACTGGCTTGTCTACTTTCAGATCCTCCGATCATGCATGAGTGCTTGGGGGATGACCTCTCAGTGTCCGTGATTAGGAACGAAATAGCTACGAGCCCACCTTCAAACATTCTGGATGCATCCATTGCACCTTCCCTTGTCTGGCAGTACGAGGAAGGATTCTTATCGAGCAACACCGGCGGAATCTGATTCCACTGAGTCTTGTGAGTCGGAATTAGGTTCTAGCTCGTCTGAGTCTGAGTCCGGTATTCCTGGGAGTGACAACCCGGATGCCACAGTCCTGCCTAGGTCGTCTTTTTCTTTTTCCTTTGAATCTATTGTAATAAAGGAACCAGGCGACTTGGAAGTGCTTAATGAGAATTGTGCGACTGTGGCCTTCGATTACTTTTCTGTGCCCTTAATTTATTGCATTAATCAGAATTTTCAAAATTTTGATGAAAACGACGAGGAAGAAATTCCTCCGGTTTTGCAATATTTGCTGGATCAAGAGCAGGAGAGGTTTGTTAAACCCTTGGTTGACGAAATCACCCAAATTAACATTGGTACTGAGAAGGACCCGCGGCTGGTCCAGATTAGGTCCACGTTGCCTTCGGAGGAACGCGAGCGCTTAGTCGCTTTATTAAAAGATTTCAAAGATGTTTTCACGTGATCCTACGAAGACATGGCTGGAATCAATCCTGAGATTGTACAGCACCGGATCCCTCTTGACCCAGAGGCCCGACCTGTTAAGCAGAAGCTCAGAAGGATCCGCCCAGAATGGGCTCTCAAGATTAAAGAAGAGGTCACCAAACAAATTGACGGAGGGTTCCTGCTGGTATCTGAATACCTAACTTGGTTGGCCAACATCGTTCCGGTGCCGAAGAAAGACGGTAGAATTCGGGTATGCGTGGATTTCAGGGATTTGAACAAAGCTAGTCCGAAGGACGACTTTCCTCTGCCGCATATCGATGAGTTAATGGACTTCACTGCTGGGCATGTGTTGCTCTCATTCATAGATAGGTTTTCAGGCTACAATCAGATATTGATGGCACCCGAAGACCGGGAGAAAACTGCTTCCACCACCCCGTGGGGAACTTATTGTTATAGGATAATGCCGTTTGGGCTGAAGAATGCTGGGGCTACATATCAACGGACTGGGACCACAATATTGCACGACATGATCCACAAAAAGGTTGAGGTGTATGTAGACGACATGATTGTCAAGACCAAGGAAAGAGAGGGCCACTACACCGCCTTGTAGAAGTTCTTTCAACGGATCAGAGAGTATAGGCTGCGGTTGAATCCTCAGAAGTGTACATTTGGCGTTACAGCAGGAAAAATGTTGGGGTTCTTGATCACACAGAGGGGCATCGAAGTCGACCCTTCCAAAATCAAGGCCATCTTAGAAATGCCACCACCAAGGACTGAAAAGGAGGTGCGAGGCTTTCTGGGTAAAGTGCAATTCATAAGACGGTTTATTTCAAAATTAACCTTGACTTGTGAACCACTCTTTGGTCTCCTGAAGAAAGGAAAGAAATTCCAATGGGACGGCTGATGCCAAGCTGCTTTTGAACAGATCAAACAATACTTATAGAACCCACCTGTGTTGTCACCGCCTGAGCTGGGGAAATCGTTGATTTTGTACCTTTCAGTGACTGAAACTACAATGGGCTGCATGCTCGCACGAGAGTTTGAGGACAAAGTGGAGAGGGCTATCTACTATCTGAGCAAGAGAATGCTGGAGTATGAGACCCGCTACACTCCACTAGAGAAGGCTTGTCTGGCCTTGGTATGGGCTACCAGGAAGCTACGGCACTACCTGTTAGCTCACTCTGTAATACTGGTTTCTAGATTAGATCCCATCAAATATCTCTTCGAGAAACCAACACTTATGGGTAGGTTAGCTCGTTGGTTGCTTCTGCTTTCCGAATTCAATCTGAAGTAGGTGACGCGCAAGTTAGTAAAGGGGAGAGCGGTAGCAGAGTTCTTAGCCGATCACCCAGTGGACAGGGATGAAGTAGTTGAGTACCTATTCCCAAACGAGGCTATTTTGCATGTCGAAGACGAGTTTTGGACAATGTACTTTGACGGAGCGTCAAACCAATACGGGTATGGGATAGGGGTATTATTGATAGCACCCGACAATTCTCCGCATACCTTTAGCATTCAAACTCCGGTTCAAAGTCTCGAACAATGAAGCAGAGTATGAGGCATGTATTGCCGGTTTAGAAGCCGCCCTAGAACGAGGGGCAAAACGGTTGGACGTCATCAGGGACTAGAACCTTGTTGTATCTCAAGCTAAAGGAGATTGGAAAGTCAAAGAAGAAAAATGAGAATCTACCACCAGACCCTGGACTTGCTGATTTCTCAGTTTGAGAAGCTGAACTTCGCTCATCTGTTAAGAGAGAACAACAGGTTCGCAGATTCACTAACAACTCTATCTTCCATGATAGACACCCCCTTTGGAGTCCGGATGCGCCCGATCATCATCGAACAGAAATTTGTGCCGGCCTACGAGCTGCTTGCTGCCATAGAAGAGGTACGAGATGAGAATCCCTAGTATTACGATGTCTGGAACTTCTTGGAAAAAGAGGCATATCCACCAGGGGAAAATGCCAAAGATAAGAGGGCAATTCGAAGAATGGCTGCTCAGTTCATCATCTGCAGAGGAAAACTGTACAAGAGAGGTCATCTTGGGATGCATAAGCTGTGTGTTGATGTCCAAGAATCAAAGCGCCTGATGGAGGCCATCCATGGAGAAGAGTGTGGAGCGCACATGAACAGAGTGATGCTAGCCCGGAAAATCCTTAGACAAGGTTATTACTGGTCCACCATGGAGGAGGATTGTATTAGCTTTGTTCGGCGATGCCACAAATGTCAAATCCATGCAAACCGCATGAACATTCTGCCGTTGAAGCTGTACAACATGACTTCGCCATGGCCATTTTTAGTCTGGGGAATTGATGTGATTGGAGCTGTCATTCCGAAAGGGTCCAATAGGCATGAGTTCATTTTGGTAGCGATAGACTACTTCACAAAGTGGGTTGAGGCCTAGTCATATGTGGTGTTGAAGGCTTCGCATGTTGCAAAGTTCATCAGGAACAACATCATCTGTCACTATGGGGTCCCGAACGAGATCATTTCAGATAATGGTTTCCACTTCAAGAAAGAGGTGATCGACTTGTTGGGCAAGTACAACGTGGCTTTTCATAAGTCATCCATATCGTCCGCAGACCAACGGAGCTGTTGAGGCCGCCAACAAGAACATCAAGCATATACTGCAGAAAATGGTGGAAACCTACCGGGACTGGCCAGATAAGTTGCCATTTGCTCTATGGGGCTACCGGACTTCAATTCAAACTTCTACTGGAGCGACTCCGTATTCCTTGGTTTATGGGATGGAGTCTGTTCCCTATCGAAATTGAGGTTTCGTCGTTACGGGTACTAGCTAAGTGTCAGATAGCTGAGGCAGATTGGCAGCAGAGCAAGTTCGAAGAACTTATGCTATTTGATGAGAGAAGGCTGAAAGCACTGTACCATGTTCACGGGTATCAACGAAGAATTTCCAGGGCTTTCAACAAGAAGGTTAAGTCCAGGAATTTGAAAGAAGGAGATTTGGTGCTCAAAGACAACCGAGCTCCCATCCACGACCCTAGGGGTAAGTTCAGACCCAATTGGACTGATCCTTACATCATCAAGTCTATCTAGTCGGGCGGAGCTGTCGTTCTGATGGACCTAGATGGCCTAGAGTTCTCCCAACCGATCAACATGGACAAGTTGAAGAAATATTTTCCCTGAGAGGCTCGCTAGGCCGAAAACCCGAAAGGGTGACCTAGGCAAAAATTAGAGCACAGAAAATTTGAAATTATAAAAACTGAGCTCGCAAGGTTGAAAACCCGCAAAGGGCGGCCTTGGCAAAAGTTAGAGCGCAAAAGGAGAGGGTTAATACACGAGTGAACCCGAGCCGAACTACGTAAGGCTTGATTCCCATCTTTGGGATACGTAGGCAACTTCATCCTGAAGTCCAGCCATAAACACTTCCCCGATCAACTTTGTCCATGTGATCATGTTTGGTCATCTTTGTCTATTCAGCATTCAAGAGCTCGGTTTTGATCTCCGGTGCAGTGCTATTTAGACTAGAGGCAACTTTCCAGTTGCTGGAATCCAGGGTTGTACATATCAGTGATAGATCTCAGGCGTGTCCAGTTCTGATCCATATCAAAAATGGTTTTGAAAAGTTTTAATAAAAGATGATTTTGTTCAAATTAATCTTTTTACAACTTAGTCCATTTTTGGACCAAACGGAAAATTTTCAATACCCACAACCTTCAATTTCATTGATTTCAATACAAAGTTCTCCTACTCTTGAATACAAATTGAAGTTGCTTTTATTACATTCATAAAGAAAACTTGAAAGTACTGATAAAGCAATAAATTCGGGGCATGGATAAGTCAAGTGTTCCTGCGCCCCCTCCCAGAGTCGGTCGAAGCCTCTGATGCCAAAGTGGGCCCTACCTGTGCCTCTTCATTGAGCCAATCTATGCACTCATTAGAGAGGGTGCAGCTAAAAGTGGGAGTCGGGGCCAGAAGCTCTCTAGTCCTCCATGCCGTGGCATACCGGGCCAGCTGTGTGCCTCAGATCGGAAATCTAGCAGGGTACCCTATCCCTTCCTCCGAATAAGTCGGATCATGCCCAAACTGGCGCCGGATCCGAAATGGAAAGTAAAAGACACAGTGTCAACTAACTGAATCCCGGGCTGGCGAGTCATGCTGTAGCTCATCGCCGGTAAATTAAGCCAAGGGCAGCGCCAAGCAATGCGGTCTGTAGACAAACTGCACATCCAGTCAAACCACCATCCCTCATCAAGGGCATCGACTAGACCTCGTCGGAAGAAATAACTGCGAGCTGAGTATGCGGGGCAAGAGTCCATAATCCTCAATTTGTCCATCAACCATATCTGGGGAGGGATTAAAAACGAGAGATTAAATAATAGAGAGATATTCGTTGAGAGAAAAAGTGAGAAAAGGGTTTTGAGAAAAAAACCGAGCCTGAGAGCCGAGTGATGTGAGCAATATATGTGAGATAGGGTGGGAAGTATTACCTGCAATAGTAGTGGACTCCCCGCGAATCTAGCCGTCTCCCGGCTATGAAAAGCGTCCAAGCCTATCAATGTCTCAGCTAATGTCATGGCAATGCAGCTTTTGCCTTCTCGTAAGCCCTTGGTGACCTCAATCAAACGAGTGCTAAACCCACCAGAGCTTGGGGCAAGCAAGAAATGAGACAACATGCACAAGCAAAGCGCATGTCGCTGATAACCCTGCCAATGATGGTCGCCACGGTCGCCGGCATCAGAAAACCGACAAACCAAACTCGGAATGTCTAGCTCTCCATCGTGAATCAAGGACCGAGCGTCATGCAAAGTAAGGCCGCACATCCTTCCTAAGGCTTGGACATGGCCGAACCGCAGCTGAGGTAAAATTTCTTCCTCGCGTTCGAATTCCATTAAAGCTTGGAAGTCTTCAAATGTAGGACACACTTCTTGTCCGCCAAAGCTAAAGACGTGTGTTACTGGGTTCCAAAACCTTGCCGCGGCATGAAGAAATGGAAAATGCAGCGAGATGTGGCTCAACATGAATAGTGCATTTATGCCAAACCCCCAGAAATTCACATTTTCCGAGCCATCCAAGGAAGCAATCCAATTTGTGAGATTTTGGATGAGAAACGCCTCCATTTTGGTGCAAAACTGAGTTGGAATGAGGGAACCACGAAGCTGGAGCCTTTATAAAGGATAAGACACTATTTGGACGACAAGTGTCAGAAAACTGGAGGTTTCCAGGTCAAGTGGTCGGCCGACCACTTTTTCTGGTCGGCTAGCTACTTTTTTGGGTTGCAGACAGAAAAACTGGTCGGCAGGTTCCTATGGTGGTCGACCATGAGCAAGAAGGTGGTTTGCAACTGTTTCTTGCCTCCAGGAGTGAGTCTCTAACTTCCCCATGTGCTGGGAGTGCTGAAGGTCCAAGTTTACCTCTGTTTCGGGTGCATTTTGTCGATTTGTTTGTCTCAAAATGCATTCGCTCCTCGAGTTGTTTTGCTTATCGAGTTGTTAAGTTTTTGCTTATCGAGTTGTTGCTCTTTGTTTATCGAGTTGTTGCTCGTTGCTTATCAAGTTATAAACTTGCTAAGGTTTCGTTTCTTAGTGAGTTAAGTTGTTTAGTTTGTTGCGTCGGTTCACTACCTGACTTGGTAATGCACATTGTTTTAATTTTCATTCAAATTCTCTCTTTTTTTGTGCAAAATGGTGCAATGCGATGCTAAAAATACAAGTACGACACTCTTTGAACAAAAAGTCATTTTCATTCCATCATGGCTTCTTTTTACAACATTTTACAAAAGGGTACAAGTTTTGAAGAAAATAAGACTGCCTAAGCTGTACAATGTGCTACAACTACATGTAAAAAGAAAAATAAAGTAGGAACATCTGCATCAGTGCTATCAAGCTCACGACCTAGAGGCCCTCTTCACCCTCTTCGGCTGAGCAACCTCTACGCCACCGGCACCGGCACCATCATCTGAATCGGAGTCACCGCCCTCAGAATCCTCCTCGGTGTCGCCTCCGTCCTTAGAACTGGAACCAGAGTCATCATCCCTGCCTGCAGATGTCTCAAACTGTGGATATGCCAACTCCTCCTCCTCGCTAGACTCATCATCCTGTCTAACAGGTGCCCTGCGTCCCCCTCGGCTGCGTGCTGAAACTCCTCTCCTAGTTGTTCGAGAAGGCCTGGATGGCCCAGTCCGCAAAGACGGGACCTGAAAATGATAGTTTGAATACGTCAGCCAGTATGTATATCAAATGCAGATGTGAGAATGACATAGAGCGGGTGCATGCAGATATGGTGTGTGAATACGATGTGTCAGATGTGCTCTACACATATAATGAATCAATACAATGAAATGTTCGGTTTCCATATGCCATCAGAAGCATGATTAATGTGAGGAAATCGAGAAGTACCTGAACGCCAGAAGCACAAAGCATCGTCTCCCTCTGCAGAACCATGCCCTCTAGTGAAGCCACCACTCGGAGTAACCCCTCAGTATACTCCCTGGGAGGCTGCACACACAAGTTCAAGTCATCAGTGAATGAATGAAGGTCTAAATATCTGAATGATAAATGAAAACTGTGAAGCATACCGGTGGTGAGTCAGGGTCACTGACGTATCGGTGATCCGGCCGCGGAGGCTCTAGCGGGATCTCGTATGGTGTCCCATACTCCCAACCTGTCAGCCCGGTCGGAAGATCTGGCCATCCAGCATACTGGTAAGTAGAAGGCATCCACCCAGCCCCACCCCTCGATGCGCCGGCTCTGCTAGTCGAACGAATGTCTCTAGCTCGGGCGCGACTCGAGGAAGGCACGTCAACAGCCCTCCTCCTGGAGGCACGGACATCTGACAGTGGAGGCATCAAGTACGTATGGCGATATGTCGCATAATCCCCCTCCTCCAGGAAAAGCATCGCGTCAATACCCAACATGAGGTCCACCGTCTTCCGGGGTGTGAGATCCCCTGCAAACCACATCTCTGGTGGAGGCAATGAGGGGACATCCTGATCAGAGTTCCTCATCATCTGCCGCATGAAGCGCTCTCTGAGGAACCACGCTCTACCAACCGGTCCCTCAAGCAGAACCTTGTATCGCGAATTGCCCATGCTCCAGCGAATAGAAACCGAGGATTCCCTGGCATGACTATCCAAGGTTGCCAGTTAACCTGTGGGTAGCAAGTGCATGAGCTAATTAGATGTCATGAATATGCGAGATGAATCAAAACTGAAAGCATGAAGAACTGAGAGTTCTGGATTACCTCCGTCGTCCGTACAGTGTCAAAGAACTGCCGGAGGAAGGGCAAAGTCTGCCGGGGCCTCGGCCGGCACCGACCCTCAAATCTGCGCGAGTAGGGTATCTCAAGGGGTGCCTTAACCTCGAGCTCAGGAGCCAGCGTCGAGAAGTATGCATAAACCCACAGCTGTTAAAGGCAAGACAGTGGCCGTCAGAATACAGAATGCTGAGTGTAGAACGCTGTGTGCAGTATACAGAATATACAGAGAATACAGAGAGCTGAGTACATAATCATAATACAGAATGCTGAGTGCAGAATCAGAATACATAATGCTGAGTGCAGAATGTGAGTACAGAGAGTATAGGATGCTGAATGCAGATAGCTGAGTGCAGAATATACAGAAAGTGCAGAATGCCAAGTGCAGAATGTAGAATATAGAATGTAATGTGTGTCGTGTGCAGTGTATAGATAATCGAAAGTAGAACTATAAATCAAGAGGATAGAATGTACCTCCCAGACTCGCCAGTAGCCCCCAACTATGGTCCCCCGCTCGCGGGAGGTCGCACTCATATAGTAGTAAAGGGTAGCAAGGGCAGCGCCACCCCAATCAAAATACCGGACCTGTGATAGGTCCACTAGAGCACTCAGCAGATAAAGCCCAAATGTGTTCCCCCTGTCGGAGAACAATGTGGTCCCGAAGAGGAACACCAAAAATCCCCGGGCATACTGATGTATGGCCTTAATGGTCTGGGGCATAGTCCTCCAGTACTGCTTGGAGAACCAGGTGTACCTGACCCTGCCTGATGATCTGTCAATCGGCGGACGGTCTCCAAGCAGATAAATCTATGCGGCCTCCCACTCACCCATATCTGCGTCGTATGGTATCGGCTGGTCTCCCACATTAAGGCCCGTCAACATGGAGAAATCAAATGGGGTCATCGTCATGTCCCCGGTAGCCGAAAAATGGAAGGAGTTGGTGGTGTCCCACCATCTCTCTACAAGTGCACCCAGGAGGGTCCTGCTCGCTGGATGACGTGACAATCCCGCACAAAATGGACCAAACCCTGCCTCGTCCACAATGTGCCGGACAGTATCCGGGAGCTCCACGTACCACTCCCTCGCAAGGATAGATCCATAACCCGTGTGAAACGGGAGGACACCTGCATTCAGAATGAATAGATGTATTCAGTTCAGAATCAAATGTATGAGCTGCGTGTTCATAATCAAATGTATGGGCTGCGTGCAAATGCAAATGTATGAGCTGCGTGTTCAGAATCAAATGTATGAGCTGCGTGTTCAGATTCAAATTTTTGAGCTGCGTGTTCAAAATTTCAAAAAAACGTGAGCCGCGTGTTCACCATAAAATTTTTGAGCTGCGTGTTCAAAATTTCAAAAAAACGTGAGCTGCGTGTTCACCATAAAATTTTTAAGCTGCGTGTTCAAAATTTCATAAAAACGTGAGCTGCGTGTTCACCATAATTTTTTGAGTTGCGTGTTCAAAATTTCAAAAAAACGTGAGCTGCGTGTTCACCATAAATTTTTTGAGTTGCGTGTTCAAAATTTCAAAAAAATGTGAGCTGCGTGTTCACCATAAAATTTTTGAGCTACGTGTTCACTATAAAATTTATGAGCTGCGTGTTCACCATAAAATTTTTGAGTTGCGTGTTCAAAATTTTAAAAAAAACGTGAGCTGCGTGTTCACCATAAATTTTTGAGCTGCATGTTCAAAATTTCAAAAAAAACGTGAGCTGCGTGTTCACCATAAAATTTTTAAGCTGCGTGTTCAAAATTTCAAAAAAAACGTGAGCTGCGTGTTCAAAATTTCAAAAAAATGTGAGCTGTGTGTTCACCATAAAATTTTTGAGCTGCATGTTCAAAATTTCAAAAAAAAAAAACGTGAGCTACGTGTTCACCATAAATTTTTTGAGCTGCATGTTCAAAATTTCAAAAAAACGTAAGCTGCATGTTCACCATAAATTTTTGAGCTGCGTGTTCAAAATTTCAAAAAAAAACGTGAGCTGCGTGTTCACCATAAAATTTTTGAGCTGCGTGTTCAAAATTTCAAAAAAACGTGAGCTGCGTGTTCACCATAAAATTGAGTTGCATGTTCAAAATTTCAAAAGATATGAGCTGCATGTTCACCACAAAAATTGAGCTGTGTGTTCAAAATTTCAAAGATGTGAGCTGCGTGTTCACCACAAAAATTGAGCGGCGTGTTCAAAATTTCAAAAGATGTGAGCTGCGTGTTCAAAACTTGAAAAATGTGAGCTGCTGTTCACCACAAAAAGTTTGAGCTGCGTGTTCAAAACTTGAAAAATGTGAGCTGCATGTTCACCACAAAATTTTTGAGCTGCGTGTTCAAAATTTCAAAAGATGTGAGCTGCGTGTTCATCACCAAAAGTTTGAGCTGCGTGTTCAAATTTCAAAAATGTGAGCTGCGTGTTCACAACAAAGAGTATAAGCTGCATGTTCAGAAATTCAAAAGTTTGGGCAGTGTGTTCAGATTGAGCAGTGTTATGAGTTGTGTGCCAACAAAACAGAATGCTGTGTTATGGACTGTGTGCTCAGATTGAGCAGTGTTATGAGCTGTGTGCCAACAAAACAGAATGCTGTGCTATGGACTGTGTGTTCAAATTGAGCAGTGTTATGAGCTGTGTGCCAATAAAATAGAATACTGTGTTATGGACTGTGTGCTCAGATTGAGCAGTGTTATGAGCTGTGTGCCAACAAAATAGAATACTGTGTTATGGATTGTGTGTTCAGATTGAGCAGTGTTATGAGCTGTGTGCCAACAAAATAGAATGTTGTGTTATGGACTCTGTGTTCAGATTGAGCAGTGTTATGAGCTGTGTGCCAACAAAACAGAATGCTGTGTTATGGACTGTGTGTTCAGATTGAGCAGTGTTATGTGTTGTGTGCCCAAATGTGCTGTGTACCCAAACGAGCTGTGCGCGAATTAATGAAGCATTATGTAATGAGCTGTGTGCCAAACTAGTGGAGTGTTGTGTGCGTGAATATGTTCATGACGAGCAGACAGGATACATATCGAAAGTATGGAATGTGCAAATATAGTACGTACCTCATGCGCATGATAAGATAGATGGGACTCCGGCTCTCGTAGCAGCAAGTCTGCAGGTGCCGCCGCGTGAAGTGCATGAAGTGATAGAAGATGCTAGGAGGGAGGATGTGCTCCTCCAGCTCGTACCCCTCTGGGTCGAATGGCCGTATCCTCGAAGGCAACAGTATGATGTCGGGCTCGTCCTCTGCATATGGAAAGCCTCTGCCATACGGAGTGTCGTCGGCCATCTGAAGAAATCTACAAAAGATGCAAAAACAAGCGAAATGAGCCAAAATCACAAAAAGTCAACAAAAGTCAACTCTCAGGAAGAGAAAAAGTCAACAAAAGTCAACGCCCGAGAAAAGGTGCCAAACTTTGAGACAAACATACCTCAAGTGGTGAAAATGGAGAAAGAGGCTCCGAAAACAAATTCTAATCGGTTCAAATCGAAGAGAACTGAAAGTTTTCGCAAAACAACTTCACGTGGGGCGTTGGAAAACGTGTATAAAGTGTAGATCTAAGAGAGAAAAGGGTCTAGGGAGCAAGAGAGTGTATTTCGGCCTTGGAGGTGTGATACAAACTGATTTAGAGTGGTGTACTTAAAGAACCGAAGCTTAAAAGACCAAACTGCCCCGAAATTATGTAAACTGGTCGACCAGCCAATTTTTCTAGTCGACCAACCACTTTGTTGGGCAACAACTGGTCGGCCACTGATATAACTGTTCGACCATCCTCCTGGATGATCCTCAGTGCTCCATTGTTCTCCCTGTGTGTTTTGGTGATGACTGGAGTCCTCGGCCCTCGGGAAAGTGCAAGAAAAGTACACTTTTCGGCTCGAGAATGTCCCTACAGGAACTTCAATTCAAGTCTTTGATGCATAGCTCATTGTTTACTCGTCAAGAGCAAGGTGTATCCTTTTTGAGTATGTTGTGACCCCTTCGGGAGGTAAATCAAAGGGTTACGGTCGAATTGCTCTCTTTAAGCCTTGTACTTCTTTATTCAGCATTTCCTTTCAAACACACATTTGAAGTTACGCATTTCTTTTGCATTGTCTTGCACTTTCCACACACGTTGTTGCACACGTTTCACCTACTTTGTTATGCGCTCAGTACTTTTGTTGTCATGCTCGTTTTGCTTACATCATTATACGCACTCCTGTTACATTGTTATGCATGCACACTCCACTTACATTGTTATGCTTATTTTACCGCATTGTTATGCGTCACACTTAGGTTGCATTGTTTTGCATCAATTCCTGCATTGTTATGCGTCACACTTAGGTTACATTGTTTTGCATCCCCTTTCGCATTGTTATGCGTCATACTTATGTTGCATTGTCATGCATCCCTCGACTTATGTTATTACGCACTTTTCACTTGCATTGCTATACATGTTCTAACGATATTGTACCTATTGAGTTTCTCTCTTTTGCAGGCACGATATTGTATGTACGGTTCATTTGAAGCTGGCACGACCAGACGAACCGGACAGGTATTGTATATACTCCGTATGAGACATAGTGAGAATTGTATAATTCTCTTACATCCTTTCTGCATGTAATGTAGTTTGTTTTGTATTCACCTGCTTAAAACTGTTGCATTTATTTTGCATAATTGCTTCGTTACAGCTTTCTTTGCATGATCATAAGTTATGTTCAGCTTCTTGCATTGTCACTTGCATTTTGCCCCTGCCTGTGGGCACATTTCTTTGTTATCTTGCCTGTTTGTCTAAGTCTTCAGCCTTGTCAAAAATGGGTCGTCTCTGGGCTTTGACACTCACTCCCGTCACTTATGACTTCCGAGTTCTGTCAAAGAGGGGCAACTGTAGACACCCCATTTTTGACCGACCTTAAGACTCAGACGTCATCGATTGAGCGCTCGGTGACGGTGCATGTTGTGCTCATTCTGAGGTTTTAGAGTTTTGGCTGAGAGCCTTGCCTTCAGGCCTCGGAACTCTTTGTGCTTTGGCTCGGTTTGCGGACCAAGTCTTATTTTCCCTTCCCGGAGGGAGGGAGTGGTCTTGTAGACCATCTCTCTGTGGTCGTAGACTACTTTTCGTGGTCGTAGGCCACTTTTCGTGGTCGTAGGCCACTTTTCCCGTTTGGAGACTAGTTTCCGATTTTTGGAGCCTTTGGTCGCGCGCCTTGTCTCGGGACCGCATAACATTCTCCGTTTGGCGTGGTTTTTGAACCTCACCTTGTTGGCTCTGCCTAGAGGAACACTGTGGTCCGGGAGACCACTTTTGTGGTTGCATACCACTTTTGATGCTCGTTAGCTAGTTTTCGGGGCTTTTGGCCGCGTGTTTCGCCTCCCAATTTCTCGTTTTGCATCCGCTTTGGTTTGTTTTTTGTACAAACCTTGCTTTCCTTGTTTGGAAGGTGGTACAAGGGTGGGAGACTAGTATTTCTCCTTGGAGAGCACTTTTCCTTTTTCCAGCTAGTTTTCTTGTCAGATAACTGGCTTTCTTGGTCTTTGGACCATCTTTTCTAGTCGGCCACCACACCACCACCTTGCATTTAGTGTGTTGACCTCTCCCACCTATGGCCAACCAGTTTTTGCTCTGGTTGACCACTTAAAGTGGTCGGCCGACCACTTAAACTAGTAGGCCGACCACTTCAAGTGGTCGGCTGCTTTTTGACACCTTTTTGGAGATATTTTGGGACAGCTGGCACAGCTGGAGGGTACCAAGAAGCTTTGGGATTGCCTTGGCCCTTAGCTTCTCCAAGAAGCTTTGGCTTTCCTCTTCTATAAAAGGGAGGCCTCTCCTCCCTCCTCCAGGTTCAGAAAAACTGAGGGAAGAGGATAGATATAGCATTGTCTCTATATTGCCTTGTTTCTCAATTTTCATGCCTTAAAGTGTAGGTTTGTCTTACTTTAACACACAAACACACACTCAAACACCATCCTTTTGCTGCTAAGGTGCTTAGGGCTTGATTTTGGTGTTCTTGGGTTGTCTTGAGCTTGAAAAACCTGCTGGAGTTGCAGTTATAAAGAGGGTCTTCAAGGGTGAGCTTTTGACCTTTAAATCCCCCTTTCTTGCTTAAGCTTTTAGCCTATCCTGCATGCTGTTTTAAGCTTGACTTATAACTGATAAAAGTTCTATTTTTGCATGCTTTTGATCTTTGTTTAAGATCACTTTTGTGTATGGGGTTGTTTACCTCCTCTCAGGCCTTGTTTGGCCTTGTTTTTAAGCCTTTTTTGTGAGCTTCCGAACCACCTTGTTTTGGCCTTCTCACCACTGAAATCCAGAGAGATTTCAGTGGTGGGGATGGTGTTTTAAGGTCCTAAGAAGGGGAGGGTCATCCCCTCTCCTTGCATCTTCGATACATGCCTTAATATGCCTCATGTTTGAGCATCTTTACTAAGTGCATGTTGACCATATCTTAGCTTGTATTTGTGGTTATTTTGCTATGGCATACCACTGTTTTTGCTTTCTTTGGTCACTCCATGCATGGTTAATACACTTGTAGTGTAAATCACACAATCTAGCCTTATATGCCTCATGTTTGAGCATGTCTTTCTAGCTTGTTTTGGAGCCATCTCAGTGGGTTTTTGGTGTTGTTTTAACAGGCCTTAGATCTATTTTGGATTGGTTTGGTTGGCCCTTGCATGCCTAATACACTTGTAGTGTAAATCCCTTAAACTAGCTTTGTATGCTTCATGAAGTAGCATGTCATTTTAGCTTGGTTTGAGTCCATTTCAGCATGTCTTTGGTGATGTTTTACCATGTCATGCCTCTATTTAGGTTTGGTTTGGTTAGCCTTTGCATGCTCCATGCACTTGTAGTGCAATCCCATGAAATAGCCTAACATGCATCATGTTGTAACATGTCATTTTAGCATGCTTTTGGCTTAGCTTAAAGAAGACTTTGTTCATGTTTTAGCATGTTTAAGGTCTGATTTGTGTTGTATTGGTCATGCATGACTTGCTTTGTATAGCCTTGGTTCAATCTAGCTTGTTAGCTTTGTGTATTGACTCCTCTAGCATGCATTACTTGGCTTATTTCAATGATTTGGCATCACTTGTTATGTGATTTCAATCCATGTTTCATGGCCATGCATTCACATTTATTACTCATTCAATGCGTTGGAGGGTTTGCCCCTTTATGCCTTAGCATGAACCGTTGCGTATGCCTTCATGCCATAGCTTGCGAGCCACCATTTCAGTGTGTTTTGGGGGTTATTATGCCATGATATAACTCTGATTTTTGCTGGTTAATTCATCCCATGCTTGGTCTTAATAGGTGTAGTGTAATCCACCTTATTTGCCTTGTATGCACCATGTCTTATGCCCCTCATGCTAGCATGTTTTGGCCTCCTTCCACGCATGTTTTAGACTCATTTTAACATGTTCTAGAACTATTTTAGGTTGCCTTAGTCACATGCTTCATGTTTTGTATACTTGTAGTACAAATGCTTTTGCTCGCTTCAAGCTTTGAGCACCATTGCATGCTTCATTTGTGTTGTGTACATGATTTGGCATCATCTAACATGACATTTTAGAGCTTATAGCATGCTTTTGTTCCTAGTTCATTCATGCTTTGAATGCCTCTAAGTATTGTCCATGTTTGCCTAGCTTATGGCTTAGCTCGTATGCTTGCATACCTAGGCCTTTGGGCCCTTATCTCAGTATGTCTTGGTCCTTGTTTTGACCTACTTGAGCTCTGTCCATGCTTAGTTCATGTATTTGTGCCATGTGTTACATGCCTCCTTTTTGTTGCTCTTTGCTAGCTTGCATGCCTTAGGACCCTAGCATGCTTTACTTATGTTGTTTGAATGATTTGGCATCATTTCTTGCTTCATTTCAGTGCACTTAGTGTTGTTACACTTCCACCTCTGTCACTCATTGAGCACTCTTGAGAGTTGTGCTCTTTGGCCTCTTTGATGGCCAATGCATTGTGCATGCATGACTTGCTTTATGCGCCTTCATTTCATCACCAATGGCCACTGATTTGGGCATGACTGAGGTCTACCTCTTTTGGTTTAAGTCCATTTAGCATGTTTGTTTACATGTTGTTTGTGTGCTTATCTTGCTTTGCATCGAGTATACATGTCCTTAGCATTGATAAGTTGCCCTTGTTTTATTGCATTGTGCATGCATGCATTGCATTGTATTTAGAATCTTAAGTTGCTTTGCATTGAATATGCATGACATTGAGCATTGAGTATGCTTATATTACATCGCATTGTGTATGCCATGTTTATCGTATTATGTATGCCTTATACTTTGCATTGTGTATGCTTAGGTAGCATCGCATTGTGCATGCCATGTAGTTCATAGCATTGAGTACGCCACGTAGTTCTTTGCATTGTGTATGCTTAGGTTACATCATTGCATTGTGCATGCTAATTGTCATTTGCATTGTGTATGCTAGTTGTTGCATGCATTAGCATTATGCATGCCATTAGCCTTGTTAGGCTGTTCATAGTGCATTGCATGTTTGCATGCTTAAGTCATATTGCATACTTGCATGATCGAGTCGCATTGTGTATGCCATGCTTGCTTGCATTGTGTTTGGAATAGGTGTTAGTCCAAACACGGGAAACGAGGGACGTTTCATACTTAAAGTGATGAAACGTGCTTTAATTCCCGGTCGCCGACGCTCTTGATCGTACATGATAGAGTTCTAGGCTTTATGTGTTTACTTGTGCATTCATTTTCATATTGAATTATGCAACTTCGCCTCTCGGCCATCATGCATGAAAATGCGCGATTGGTGGCCCGAGGGTCGAGAACCACACTCCCTTGAGTTCATGACATAATAGGGAGGGTGGTTGTGCACACATATCTTGCAAATACATTACCATGCCCTTTCTTGCTCTCTGTTGCAAAAAACTAGGATTCAGCAGCAACAACTGGCCAGCCAACCAGCCAGAAAAAGTAGCTGGCCGACCACTTTTCTGGTTTTTCAACAACCAAAAGTGGTCGGCAGGTGTCTAGAGAGACCAAAAGTGGTCGGCCACCCTCCCACAAGATTCCTAAGGTGGAGTTTCATCTTTCTGGAGCTTGGTGCAAGTTTCTGAGAACAAATGAAAACAGAGGCAAATCGGGGCATCGCATTGGATTTCCGAACGAGGCAACCGGGCTTGCATGCAGTCTTCTCCCTCCGAGAGCCTCTTATTTTACTGCTTTCCTTAGCTGCCATGCTTAGATAGCTAGCTTTTGCTTTGGTTTGTACCTTAATAGTTAATGCGTTTAGCTATTTCAAGTTCTTTTGTAATAATTAGTTAACTAGGATTAGTTAATTAATTGTGTTGTGTAATAATTAGTTTAATTAGTTTCGATTAGCTAGTTAGCTCTTTATTTGGTCCCTCCCTCGAGAGGGCGTATTGTTGTAATAAGCGTGCGTGTGTGTGATGCATGTCTTCCAACGTCCATTTCTTTCTCCCTTTTACTTAACCACTTACGATGGTTAGTTTTAAGGCATATTTCATTTAGCATACCTTATGCTTCGCATGCGTGCATCCATTCATCTGTCTTGCATACACCGGGCTCGGCGCATCATACTAACTGCATTGTATTTCAATTCCGATTTGAATACATGTACCAAGTTGCATTTCACATGACATTCTAGAATAGCCGAGCCTATTTTTGTTACATTTTCGCATGTGTTGCATTAGCCATCTTAACATGAACTAGGATCATACATGATTTCTAACTAGTTCTTTGTTTTGGCTTGGAGTACACTGTGAGTGTTTACACTTTAGCATACTGCATGTGTGTTAATGTTGCCATGAAAGCATGCTTGCCATGAAGCTATTTGCTTACGTGATTAACTGCCTGAATGCCTGTGGGTGAAGGTTGGATTACTTAAATTAGAACAATTCATTGAAATCCGCATTTTAGCCTACTTGCGAGTAGCAAACTTCAAACCATTTTCCCAACTAACGGATATGCAATGCTTTGTTCCAAATTAGGCGATCTAGCCTATACTTGTGTGTTGTGCGCATCACATAGTAAGATTAGCTAATTAACCGGAATAAGAGCACATGTATTTTCAAAAACAAGATATCATGCTTAGTACAGGCCGATCTTTGATCGGGCCAGCGGGAGTGCTCATAGATGACCTTCCCTAATCGTACCCAAGTTCCCGAGTCGAGGCAACTTTGGTGATGACGAACACGTGGCCTTAGGCACGAGTTAGGGTTTCCTAAATTTCCCTAAAATAAAATATTTAGGTGGCAACTCTGTATCTGGCAAAGCAGTCCATGTTTGGCACTTCTTTATAAAAATCAGTTTTCCAAAACGATTTGCCGGATTTGGACTCTTTGGTGATTTATCAGTCTCACATCGCACATTGTGAGATTAGATTCAGAACCGTGACATTTGAGTCCGAATTGTAGTAGCTCAGAGAACAAAACGAGGTTTCCTCAGGAGTTCTCTCCGCGGGCGCGTCTACACCTGGATATACTAAATAACTGTTTCTCACATTGGGGTGAGGTAGTGATGGCCTAGAAAAGGTTGGTTTCTCTCAATCTCTCTGTTTGTCTCTCTTTGTTTAAACTATCTGAACACGCTTAACTTGAATTACATGTTTGTTGGTTATTTGATAGGTATGATGGCATTTACTTATCAATAATAGTCTATAGCAGACAGGTTTCTAGTGTTTGTTATTGGACTATATTTTGGTTGAGTTTACTCAGAAGCAGCTTAACTGAAGTACATAGGTATTTGACTGATGGTTGTTTGGGTTATTAATCTGATGGGTGAGTAATCCAATTAGAGCTTATGTGTCTATAATTCATCATGGACTTGCTTGTATATATGTATTTTATTAAATGTATTAGGAGATAGTTGTTTGGTTGAAGATTATAAATAATGCTATTCATAAGTAGCTGTTGTCAGTCAATTTATGCATCCTAAGATTATATAGTTTCAAATTTAACTACTTGAGTTATGTGTTGAGTACTTTTTCATCCTATTTTATGTTTTCTTTGCAAGTGATTTGTTTTCGATATCTTATGTTTTTTTTCCCCCTTCTTGAGCCAGAGCATACACAAGTTTTTTCCCCCTGCTTTGTTGTTGCGTTGCTACGAGAGCTTACAGGAGTAACTATACCACCTGAAAGAATCTATGGTCTGGGAACTAAGTGAGAACATTTTTAAGTATATATATATATAGATATATATATATATATTGTGTTATTACAAATGAAAATTACTCTGGCTGGTCTTTTAAGCACCCCTCTCAAATTTCAGATAATCAACTTATTTACACTATTCTTATTTATATTACCAAACAATCTAACACAATCTCTTTTTTCTTTTTGATTTTTTATGCGTATTTGTTTTCCTATATGTTTTTGATTAGAGCAAACGGTGAGTCGGAGTTTTCTTTGATCATCACCACACTCTCGGCAACTAGTCAATCGCTCCGATTGTCTTTCTGAAAATCCGAGCATTTCGAGGTACCCATTCAATTCCGATTTCTCTTCACTATTTCTTTAATTTTGATACTCATGTATACATAGTATATTCATATATATCTGTAAAATTGATTCAATCATTCTTTTCTCTTTTTAATAATGAATTAGAAATGCTTGCTAATCAGGTCCATAAAACTCTGATGATATGTTTAATTATTCACTATTCATACTTCAAATCTCCATTTCAATAGCCAAGTTATCATTGCAAGAGGGGAAAAAAAGTTAAGTTGGTATCAATGTCAGATAGAAACATCGAAAATATGTTATTTTTTTGTTCCACAAAGTCTTGTAAGAATAAACCCTCAACAAAATAGCACCTGCATCAAACAGTGAGTCATCTTCAACCCTGTTAGGCTGCTACTTGTCACCCATCTTGTTTAATGCAAACCCTGATCTCCAACAGGCTCTCCAAGAATGTATTACATTAGAATCAGACATTAGCATAGTTAACCCTTTTCTAACTGCAAATGATTAGTTTTTTTTGTTTCTTTTTGTAGATGCAACCCTTTTGAGTACGTGATGATATCTTTGCATATTGATATTGGAGTTTACAATCTTATTTATTTATTTGTTGAAATAAATATAAAATGTTTTACATTTTCTGTAAGCTTAAAATTAATTATATTGTAAATGTTTTTTTTTTTTTTGTTTCTTTTTGCAGATGCAACCCTATTGAGTACGTGATGATATCTTCGCATATCGATATTGGAGCTTACTATTGATATCAAAACAAGATATAATACATATGTTTTTTTTATTTGTATTGTCGATACTTTTGTTTTATTTTAGATACAAAAATTTGAGTTATTGAATATCAAAAATTATTAGTATTGTTGGAGGATGTTTTATATTTTTTTGTAAAGAATATTCGGTTGACAATTGTTACAGTGTACATATATATTATTCCTGGTATGATTTTGTGAATGTGAATGTGAATGTAAATGTGAATGTGGATGTAGATGTATTTTATTTTAGAAAATATTAATAACTTGTACAGGGAATGAATTAATAAAATATATATTGATTTTATGAAAATAATTTTATTGCGACAATAATACACCTCGCTAATGTAATTATCATTTCTTTACATTTTATTAGCGACGAGTTAACCTGTCGCATATGCATATTAGTTCAAATTTTTAGCGACGGTTTAAACTGTCGCAAATACGATATTAATTTAATTTTACTTTTTTGCGATGTTTTAGACTGTCACTAATAATATTTTTCGCGACGTTAAATACCGTCGCTAAAAAAGTTTTGGCGACGGCAACTAACATCGTCACTAAAAGTGAAGCTTTTTCTATTTTTTTTTTTGTGTTAGGTTAAACCGTCGCAAAAACCATTGATTTGTTGTCGCTACAAGAAAGCAATGGGTTGTAACTGTCGCAAATACTTTTTGTCACGCCCCCTTCCGCCACCCCCTATTTCCCGACACTACTCCGTCGCAAAAAGCCTTTTGCGACGATATGTGAACCTTTTGCAACGGCCTTGTGCAAAATCCACAAGCTTGGTGAAGACTTGATGGTGTATTAATTCATTTTGATAGTAAAGAAATTCTAAAGGAGGTTCCTTGGGGAGTGGACGTAGGCCTGGCGTGCCGAACCACTATAAATCTTAGTGTTTGATTTTCTCTCCCTATCTCTCTTACTTTCATATTGATAATTATTATTCTGTTTTTTATTTGTTAAAATTCTGAATATTGTGTTTATAAATTTTAATATTGTAAAATTTTTTAATAAACCAATTCACCCCCCTGTAACGCCCTCAAAATAAACCCATAAATCATACATTCTCGACGCTTAGACATAAAAGAATAAAGCATAATTATATATCATCAGAGTACTCATTACAAAATGTATTACATGTTGACAACAAAAGTAAATGCCCTATAGGCTTACAACTTTCCAAGTCAACACTTGGTTACAAAAGAGAGTACTAACTCTACACAAAATAAGCCCTTGACTTGATATACATGTAATACAACCAAAAACAACAAAAGAGTCCAACAGCCTCAAGCCTCCCAAGCTACGTCCTTGGAGGTGGCATACTACCTGTACCTGAAAATGATGTCCCATATAGGGTGAGCCAACGCCCAGTAGAGATATGCTAAACATAATATGGGTAATAACTAAAACATTAGCATTTGACAAATGTGTCCATGAATCAATTCATAACCCATTTCAAATACATGACAAATGTGTCCATGTTTCATTCCATTTTCATTACTTATCCAATTCCTCAATTCATAATCCTAGCTCAGAACCTGGCCATATACTTTAAATGAGATTACATCTCTTATCAACAGTACTTCCATTTCAATTGAAATAACAGCTCAAATTAAACACTTCACACTTAACCAAAGATACACATAATTGTTGTATCAATCTCAAATCAAACACTTCCATACTTCATATATGATATACGAATTTGCTATATCAATACTTCAATAGATACACAAAATTGCTGTATCAATGGAGTCTATCCCCTATTTCCTCCCAAACAATATCCGGTTTAGGAGTCCATCCCCTATCTTCCCCTAAACCGTGGAGTACATCTCCTATCTCCTCCTACACAACACAATGTAAATAAACACATATCATATACATAATCAAATCAATACATAAAATTCATGTATTATAATAACCGCCATATTCGATGGCACACTCAATTTGATTAGTTTTAGTTTGCCTAATCATCATGCATTGTCTACAACAATCAAGACTATCCTCCACCGGTAGCCCAAAGTAATTATTTCTAAACAGATAATAATTACGTCAACAGATAATTTATCAAAAATTCTCAAAGGTGAGTGATTAATAAATCCAACTCCACCATTTCATTTCACAATGAGACAATTGCATTATTTCTAGCTCAATTCCATATTTCCATAACAATTGTCATTCATTACACTAATGACCCAAATACACCCAAACATGGCATTTTTCCCTTTTTCCCAATATTGACCCAAAGGCTCAAATATTAACGAAAACATCAATAATCCCCTTTTTAAGACCCAAAATATATATATATATATATATAGGCCAAAAGGACAAAACCCCTTTTTTCAAAACAACACCTTTCAAACCCTAACTTCCCAAATCAAACCATCTATACAAATAACTCAATATTTATGTTAAAATACATAAGAATGAGTAGGAATCCCTACCTCAAATCCGGAGCCCAAAGGAAGAAGAGGAAGAAATTCAAGATGCTCCAAAACCCAAGATTTTCGGATCAAAGTGTAGCCCTTAACAATCCCCACAACTTTTACAAAGGCCCAAGGTGAGGAAATAACTCCTATTAGATCAATCCCTAGAGAGAAGGTAAGATTTTAGAGAGAGGAGCTCTCAAATCTGTGTTTTGGAAAGTAAGAGAGAGAAAGAGTGTTGAAAAGGTGATCCAAAAAGTGAAATCCCGAAGTGATATACCAGTTGCCCCGCTCGAGTGTCAGACACAGACTCACGCTCGAGCGTCAAAAGCACCGCTCGAGCGTAGATTACGCACTTCCAGAAGTTTTGCAGACATGGTCCCCGCTCGAGCGTCAAACTCCCCGCTCGAGCAGAGGAACAAAAACAAAGGGTCACGCTCGAGCGTCAAAACTCCCGCTCGAGCATCTGAAGACCTGCAGACAAAAGTACTGAGAGATGGAAAATCATGCTCGAGCGTCAAAACTCCCGCTCGAGCGGAAAAGCAACAACAAAGGGCCTGTTCGAGCGTCAAAAGCCCCGCTCGAGCGTGAAGGCCAAATTCTGGGCATCAACCAATGGTTCCAAAGCACAACCAACCTATTTCGAACCTGCCCAACACAACCCAAGACTCAAATATAAAGAGTAAGGGAAAAAAATGAGAATGAGATAACAACACAACCGCGGAACCAAGTCTGGAATACAATATACAAATGAAAGGAAAACCGGGATCGCTATAACCTTCCCCCTTTAAAGAATTTCATCCCCGAAATTTAGTACAAGTTTTCAAAAACAAGTTTTTCTCAATTCTCAACAACATTACAATTCATTTCCCAACAACTTGACCCATTACCGATCATTTCATCTCTATTCAAGAGGCATTTCACAATATGTACTCAATATGCATTATTAGCATGCTTTCCCTTGAAATCTACCAATTTCAATACATTTTTCACAATTTCACATTGTATTCAAGGTTCATGATATATTTCCACTTCTACAACACATTCAACATATGCAATGTTACATTAAATCTCCTTTTCAAGGCAAGTTCTAAAATATTTCCATAAATCCAAAACATATACAATGTCTTACAACTCAAGACATATTTAATGCTCTTAAAGTTCATTAATATTACAAAATCCCAATACATGGTTAAACAATTACAAACAAGTCCGGATATTTCTCATGGACATCCACCTCACGTTCCCAAATGGCTTCCTCCACTCCGTGATGTTTCTACAAAACCTTTACCAAGGGAATGGTCTTGCCTCGCAAGACTTGATCCCGCCTATCCAAGACCCGAACTGGCCTCTCCTCATACGAGATATCCTCGTCAACCTCCAAATCGGTCCAATCCAGCACATGGGATGGATCTGGCTCATACTTCCAAAGCATACTAACATGAAACACGTCATGTACCCCGGATAACTGCGGCGGTAAAGCTAGACGATAGGCAACCTCCCCAATCCTCTCAAGGATCTCAAAGGGACCGATAAACCAAAGGGACAACTTTCCACTGTTCCCAAACCTCATCAAACCTCGCCTGGGTGATATTTTCAGAAAAACATGATCACTCGTCTCAAATGCCAAAGGCCTCCTCCTACGGTCGGCATAACTCTTTTGGCGACTCTGGGCTGTGACAAGCCTCCTACGGATAAGCTCAACTTTCTCCATTGTCTCCCTCACCAACTCCAGGCCTAACAAAGGTGTATCACCCACCTCAGCCTAACAAACTGGAGACCTACACGGTCGGCCATACAAGGCCTCAAACGGTGCCATACCGATGCTCGACTGAAAATTGTTATTGTAGGCAAACTCCACCAAGGGCAAGTGCCTCTCCCATGACCCACTAAAGTCAAGAACACAACCTCAAAGCATATCCTCAAGGATCTGAATAGTACGCTCGGACTGCCCGTCAATCTGAGGATGATAGGCCGTGCTAAAGGTCAATCTAGTGCCGAAGGCACTCTGCAAACTCTGCCACAACCTAGCAGTAAAGCGTGGATCTCTATCAGAGACGATCAATACTGGGACCCCGTGCAACCTCACTATGTCCCGAATATATAAATCGGCAAGATGATCTACCGAATCTCTCACGCACATAGGGATAAAGTGCGCCGACTTAGTCAACCGGTCTGTAACCACCCAAATAGCATCACTACCCCGCTGAGTCCTCGGGAGACCTACAACGAAGTCCATAGTGACATGCTCCCACTTCCACTCGACAATAGGCAAGGGTTGTAACAAACCCGCTGGCCTCTGATGCTCGGTCTTCACTTGCTGACAAGTAAGGCACTTTGATATGAAAACTGCCACATCCCTCTTCATACCACACCACCAAAACTGGCGACCCAAATCACGATACATCTTGGCGCCTCCCGGATGCACCGCAAGGCGTGAATGGTGAAACTCTCGGAGTACCTCCTCTCGGCAAGACTCCGGTACAAACAAGCGGTCTCAGTATCTCACACTCAGGTCGGGATACACAGACAAACCCTTCTTAGCCTTCCTACTAGAGATCTTCTCTCGAAGGGACTCTACCTCAAGGTCACCTCTCTGTGCCTCTAACACTCGATTCACAAGTGTAGGCTGCGCAACAACAGAAAACAAGGCCGCAGCCTCAATGGATTCGCCCAGAAGCAAATCAAACTCGCCGAGTGCACCCAACATCTCCCACTCCCGGATGGCTATACAAGTGACATCACTGATGGATTTCCTAGTAAGGGCATCGGCCACAACATTGGCCTTTCCCGGGTGATAGTGTAACTCGAAGTCGTAGTCCTCAATGAATTCCATCCACCTTCTCTGCCTCAAATTCAAGTCTCTCTGTGTAAACAGATACTTCAAACTCTTATGATCCGAGAATACCTCGAACCTCTCACCATAAAGGTAGTGCCTCCAAATCTTCAAGGCAAAAATTACGGCTGCTAGTTCTAGGTCATGTGTAGGGTAATTTCTCTCGTGTATTTTCAACTGACGTGAGCCATAGGCAACCACTTTCCCCTCTTGCATCAACACACAACCCAAACCCTCTCGTGAGGCATCACAATAAACCGCATAACCTAAACCTCTCTCCGGAATAATCAAAACCGGAGCGGTGGTCAATCTAACCTTCAACTCTTGGAACGACTTTTCACAAGTCTCACTTCATACAAATTTGACCCCTTTCCGCGTCAATCTAGTCAACGGTGAAGCTAGCTTGGAGAAATCTTTCACAAATCGGCGGTAATACCCAGCTAATCCCAGAAAACTGCGGATCTCAAAAACAGTCTTAGGCTGTGCCCAATCTTGCACTGCCTCAATCTTGGATGTATCAACAGATACCCCTTCCCCAAAAACCACATGGCCTAAGAATTTAACCTCTCTTAGCCAGAACTCACACTTCCCAAACTTGGCATACAGCCTATGGGCTCTAAGCAACTCAAGCATCACTCTCAAGTGTTCCTCGTGCTCCTCCTCCGAAGGTGAATAAATCAGAATGTCGTCCACGAAAACGACTACAAAACGGTCTAAGAATTCCCGGACGATCCGGTTCATCAAATCCATAAACACTGCTGGTGCATTGGTGAGCCCAAATGGCATCACCAGAGACTCATAATGGCCATACCGCATTTATTGGCTCGAGCGAGCTTTCCTTCGCTCGAGCGAGCGAGGTCTATGTTTTGGGTTTCTTCGCTCAAGCGAGCTTTTCTTTGCTCGAGCGTGCTTCTGGGTTGTAGACCTGAAGCTTCGTTTTATTGGCTCGAGCGAGACTCTCTACGCTCGAGCGAGATTTCTTTGTGTCTGGTCACTCGAGCGACCACTCCTTCGCTCGAGCGAGCCTCAAATATATCAGTTCGCAGCAGTAGCTTCTTCTTCACTTTTTTATCATCTTTTTTTCACAAACCCTAGATCGGCTGCTCCCTCTCTCTCTACATATCTTCTCTCTACAAATCCATCGTGTTCTGGGGGTCTTCTACCCTAGCCTCTTTGCAAGAAAGGTAGAGCTTGGTGTGGGCTTCACTTTAATCTGAAAAAGTGGGTGTTTGGAGCATCTTGAGTTTTCTTCATCTCCTCCTTTTGGTCTCTCAATTTGAGGTAGAGATACCCTACTCCTTCTTATGGGTTTTGACATAAATTTTAGTCATTTTGATCAGTTGGTGAATTATGGTAATTTTGGAAAAGTTAGGGTTTGATTTGTAATTTATAAAAGAGGGGTTTTTCATGTTTGAGTCAAATATGTGTAAGAGACATGAAATTGGGGTTGTTTATGTTATATGAGTGAAATTTGACCTTGGGGGCAACATTTGAGAATAGAGAGATTAAAGCCCTAATTGAAATTAATCAATTAATTTATATAATCAATTTGGGAAATATGGAAATATGAAATTGGGTTGAGAATCATGAAATTGGATGGAATTGTGGTAGAATGGTGTGGTTGGATTAATTTATCACCCACTTATGAAATTGTTGATTATTTATCTGTTCGATAAAATTATTATCTGTTTAGAAATAACTGTTTTGGGCTATCGGTGGAGGATAGTTTTGATTGTTGTAGACACTGTATGTTGATTAGGGAAAACTGAAACTAATCACATTGAATATGTCATTGAATATGACGGTTGGGATAATACATCGAATATGTGTATTGATTGATCATTGTATATGTATATTGTTTGGGAGGAGATATGGGATGTACTCCATGGTTTGAGAGGAGATAGGGGATGTACTCTCAAACCTGTTTGGAAGAAGATAGGGGGTGGACTCCATTGATAACTAAGTTGGCCGTAGTGTCTAGGGTGAAAGTCCCGAAATCTTGATTACGTTTGCATAACATAGATAATTGAAGTATGGAAGTATTTTAATATGAGTTGTAGTCTCATGTGAATTGTGAATAATGGAAGTGTCTTAATATGAGTTGTAGTCTCATTTAATTGTTTGGCTAGATATTGAGCCAGGTTTATGAATGTAAATTAGATAAGTAAAGGAAAGTGGAATGAAACAAAGATGTAATTGTCATGGAATTGGAATGTGTTGTAAGTTGATTTACAAGTATTAATCATTTATCAAATGCTAATGTTTTAGTTATTGCTCATAATTGGTTTAGTATATCTCTACTGGGCTTTGGCTCACCCTATATGGGACATTATTTTCAGGTTCAGGTGATATGCCACATCCAATGACGTAGCTTGGAAGGCTTTGAGGCTGATAGATCTTTTTGTTGTTCTCTTTTGGTATTACATGTAAATTCAAGCCAGGGGCTTAAAGTGTATTTGAGTTAGTATTCTCTTTTTGTAACCAAGTGTTGGCTTGGAAAGTGGTAAGCCCGTAGGGCATTTACTTTTGTTGTCAACATGCAATACTTTTGTAATGAATACTCTAATAAATGGAAATATACTTTATTCTCTTATGTCTATGCATGTCAAGAATGTGAGTTTATATGTATTATTTTGAGGGCGTTACAAAACTTTTTTTATATATATATTATAACTAGCATAATTGCCCCTGCTATGCAGGGGTATAAATAAATAATCAAAAATTAAATTTTAAAATTAAATAATAATCTAAAAAAATTATCTACAATATTTAGCAAAAATGATTTAAAATTAATTAAATTTTATTCATTTTTATCACAGTTACATGTAAGAGAATTTTTGTTTATTCTTATGCCATTAATTGTGTGCTCTTAATAACAAATATATGTCATAATTTAAGTGGTAAAAATTTTAAAATAAATCATAAAAATTATGTTTATGATAAAATATAAATACATTTCGTCTTATGAGTTTCGTAAATTTAATTTATCATATGATAGTGGTAAATTACATTTGTCAATATAATAATTTTTTCATGTTTGGTGAAATCTAAAAATTATAATTTGTCTTATGTTATACTATTTACGTAAAAATAAATTAGGATTCACTTGTGATATTAAATTTAGGCTTAACATTAGATTTATGCCAACTTGTTATTCACCCAATTATTAAAAGGGTAAACTACCAATAGGTCCTATTTTGGAGACTTATTACCCAATGGGTCCTACTTTGGAGACTTAATACCCATTAAGTCCTATTTCATAAATTTATTAAGTGATAAAGATAAATTTATCAGTCTTTTTTTTTATGAATAAATTTATAGTGATAAATTTATCAGTCTCTTTGTTTTATGAATAAATTTTTAGTGATAAATTTATCACTCTCTTATTTTTATAGTGTTAAATTTATTAGTTAGGACCTATAGGTAAATAAGTCTAGTGAATAGGACTAATTGGTAAGTACCCCTTATTAAAAATTGTCTTGCTCTGTTCCCAACTTATATGAATCATTTGACCTATCTATTTATTAAATTAGTAAATAAATATTTGTAAATATTTTTTTATAATAAAAATAAGAAATATGGACTTGTTTTATGCATACTTATTAAAAAGTTTGAATTATAGTTTATATATATATATATATTTATGTTTAAAACAATTAAATGAATAGTTATATATATTTATGTATAAAAAAATTATTTAAGATAAAGCCACCCTAAATTGTAGGTCATATTCTAGTCCTAATAAATTTGAATTTTATATTTAAATTATATCATAGTTTATCAGTTGGTTACTGATATAAGCTAATTTGGGAATTCTAATATTCGATTAAACACTAAAAAGTAACAAAGAAAATTTAGTTCAAGTCGATTTTTTTGCCAATAATTCTTGATTTAAGCCTAGTCCTTAGATAATCGTCTAGTTCATGTTCAATCCATGAGTTAATAGACCTACTTATTTATTTAATTTTTAATTAGTAAATATTTTTTTTTTTGAAATTTATAACAAAAATAGGAAATATGTACATATTTGTTTGGTATATTTATTAACCATTTCAAAATTAATTAAAAAATTATGTACTTATTCTTAAAAGGATAAATTACATTGGTAATCCCTATATTTTAACTCTTGTGTTATTTTTGTCTTTGCAATTTTAATTTGCTATATTTTGACCCTAAATTTATAATTTTGTCTTAATTTGGTTCAATTGTTATAATTGCTAGTGATTTTATTTTTTATTTTTTTATTATTGAAAATACACACATGAGTAGCATCCGTTATACTTTTATAGACAAAATTATAAACGTGTTCAACTCAATAAGTTAATCTCAAACAACTCAATAACTATTTTCTTTCAGAAATCTTAATCGGCATTATCAATTGAACCAAATTAATACAAAATCTAAAATTATGGGTAAAAATCAAACTAATTGAAATTATAGAGACCAAATTGACACAAGAGACAAAATGTGTCTATTGATATAATTTACCCTTCTTAAAATATGTCTAATGTTGATTGTATCAATATTAAGATATATTTACATCTGAAAAACTATTTAAGACCAGATTAGGCTAAAATCTGAATAAAAAATTAATGTCTTATTAAAAATAGTTAATAATTATAAATTCAAATTTGATCAATTTTTCATTTAAAATTTTTCATAGAATTAGGTTGTTTGATAATTTTAATTTATAGTTCCAATTTTTCCTTGTATTTTTTTAAAAATATTTTAAAATTATATATAATTATAATTTCTTTTGGAATTCCTTTTCAATCTCAAATTAGTTATAACTTGAATTTAGTTAAAATTTATTTTTGACTTCTCATCTACAAAAACTAACAATAAACATAAAATAATTTTTTGAACATTGTAAAATAGTAAATAAATAAATATATTATCAATAATAATAATAACAAAACATATTTTTATTTATCATGTGACGTTTCACCACTGCATTGATAATAGAAATTAATAATAAAATATATTACAATAATATATCAAATGATAAGTAACATGTGATCACACTGATTTTTGATAGTTATACAAAAGTATCAAAAATTATATATAAAAACAATATATAATCCATATTCAATTTTTATATGGTAAAATTCACACTTAATCTCAACCACACATTAGTTTTCTAAATTAATTCATCACCCAAAATATCTACTATTCTTCTAATATTCACCTTTTCAAAATTTATCCAAACAATGATCTGGCCGAGCTCATCATTACTCTTGTTGTTGCCATGCTCACCACCTCCACTAACCATTATACAACTCTAGTCTAGTTTTTTTATTTTTGTAAATATAAAAAGACAATGTTGTGGAAATAAAAAGGTACCATTAGAGTTTGAAAGAGTTAAAAATGAAAAATAAAAAAAAAATGCGTGATTTTTTGTTTTCTTATTCCATATATGGGTGTTGAATTTTTTTTTTAAATCCATAAATTATGGAATAGTGTTCATTATTTAAAATTTTATTTATTGATGGGCAAGTCAATTAAATGTTTTTAATTTTTTACAAATAAAAATTTTAAAAATTTTGTTTAAGAAACAATATAAGACACCTTATTCTATATATATAAAAAAAGCCTCATAACTATATTATCAATTCACATATATCAAAAGAAATAATAACAACAATATAAAAAATACACAAATATCCACCAAAAAAAAAAATTGAAATCAACTCCCAAAACAAAGATAGTTAACAGATATATATTTATTATCAATTTAGTTGGAAAAAAAATACATTGGAAAAAATAGTCATATAGAGAAAAAAAAAAAATTACTCACACGAAAATATAAATTTACAAAAAAAAAAAAAAATCGCAAACAAACAAACAAACAAACTTGAAATAAGTTTGGACTATTGGCAAAGAGAAAGAATAGCCATTGCATCATTACACTTGGGGAGGAGTTGGCCGGGTTAGAAAAAAGATCAAATATTGAGTATTTTAAAGAAAGAATTGTATTGAAATTTTTAATTTGATTGGGTTTTTAAAATTTTAGATTTATAATATTTTCGGAAAAGGTGAGAGTGGGATGAAGGCGGCTAACCATATTATTTTGAATTTTGAAATTCCAAATCATAGATAATTAGTGTCTTTATTTTATTTTTTTTATTTAAATTGTTTTGATCAATATTATTTTTGAAAAGAGTAAGGGTGACTTATCATATTGTTTTGAATTTTTAAAATTCAAAATTGTAGATAATTAGAACTTTTTTTGTTTTTGGATTTTTGACTTAAGGAAGTAACCAATTGAATTTTTTTAAAAAAATTTCTTTAAAAATTAACAAATTAATAAAATTAGTTTGGCAGTTCAGAACTTCCACAATCATTGTTCTTAAAAAGACCATTTTTCTTGTATATATATAGATTGATGTTAGTTTTATAAGGCGAATATAAAGTACACGCTACTGTCCAGATCTATAAGGATGATTTAAGAAATTGATTAAAAGTTGACTTTTTGATTTTTTGGGCTTTTTTATGTGAGAGATGATGTGACTAAAATGGGTTAAAAACTAGCTTTTAACTGTTTTAACTTATTCCCGAATGGCCCTATAATGACAATGTGAAAGTAGTGGTAGAAAATAATTGAACATTATTTTAGTTAAATATTCTTTTTTCTCTTACATTGATATGATATATGACATGTTTCACAATATATATATATATTATTTTATTTGTGTAAGGGAATGCCAAATCATCAAAATTATGGACTATTAAATAATAACTAAAATAATTTTTTTGATTTTTTATTTAAAAAAATTAAAAACACCAAATTAATAATTAAATTTGCTTTGGGTGAGATGAGAGAAAATTAACTTATGAATTTTATAAAATTAAAAAATCACATGATATTAAATTCCATTTTTTTTAACTTTATACAACGCTAATTTACAAATAAAATTTGTATTTACAAGGGACAATAATATTATTTAATTTTTTTGTTTTTTTTACCTACAATGAAATTTTATTTATGTTGGTTGCTATATAAAGAGATGATTCATGAAACCCTAAACCCTCGCTGCTACTCTCATCTTTTCCACTGCTCTGCTTTCATCTTATCCACCTATCCGATCCAGCCACACACCACTCTGTCCGATGAAATCGTCCTCTCTTGTGGTAAGTTCTCTCTATATTTAATCTTCTTCTTTTTGTCTTTCTCTCTCTCTCTCTGTAAAACCCTCTTCTTCTCCGTTCGACAAAAACGCTTGTTGAGTCGTTGCTGCTCTCATCTTCCATTTTGTGTTACTGAATATAGTTTTAACCATATTCTATTTGGCTGTGTTGTGTTCTCTGCCTGAAATCAAAGTTTTTAGATTTAGTCCTCTCTCTAAATTTAATTTATAATTTTGTATTCCCTTATTGACTGCTCTATTTAGATTTAATTTCTAAGTTTTTATTCTACTATATTCCTACTAGTTGCTGTTGTGAAGATGCTTTGTGATATATAATTGATATAAATATATATATATGTGTATTTATTTATGTATCTATGTATGTGTTCTGAAGGTGTTTTGTGATCTATGAATCACAGGTACTCCAAAAATGTTGCCGTACAAGTACCGGGTACTTACTGGATACAAGTACGCCTACTGGTACGGCTACACGCGTATCGGATAAGCCAAAAACGCACTGAGTACATTTTATACGGTCAGTATAGTAATGGGTACGCCATGGGTACATTTTTGGGTACTCCAGGGTAAAAATGAAATTTTTTATAAATTAAAGGGTACCGGAGTAATTTTTTGTGTCTATTTTAAAAAATTATAAAACTCTGGGGTTCATTTGTAATAAATAAAACACGAAACCAAATAAAATTAGGGTTCTATTATTCCATATCATTCGATCATCTCATCTCCTTCCAAGCTTCCAGTGTCTCCTTACGAAATACACCAAGACTGAAGAACTTCGAAGGTGCTAGGGTTCAATGTCTATTCGATCATCTCCTTCCAGAAATACTCCCAAGAGAGTCTGACGAACATTTCGAAGGTGCTGCTGATTGATTCTCTCCTTCGAAGGTGCGATTGAAGAGGTAAGTTCATCTTCGATTCTTCCCCCTCTTCTTCTTCGATTCTTCATCCTCTTTCTTTCATTTTTTTTGGTCCAGATTTTGTGCTGTTTCTTCGCAGCAAACGATCGATTCTTCTCTTCTTTCTGATTTCTCTTTCTTTGATCCTCCCCCTCCTTCTTCTTCTTCATTTTTCTTGAACTCTCTCTTTTTTCTTTTTTCTTTTCTGATATATGTCAGATTTTTGAACTAAGATCTGTCCAGATTTCTTGAACTAAGATCTGTCTTGACTTTTTTATTTTTTTATTTTTTCTGATAAATGTCATATATATATGCAATATGATACTTGTTACTTGATATATATTTTATTCAATATATTAGATCTGTCCAATTTTTTTCTGAAATCTGTCCAGATTTCTTGAACTAAGATCTGTCCTGAATTTTTTTTTTTCTGATATATGTCATATATATATGCAAATATGATGATACTTGTTACTGGAATATATATTTTATTCAAAATATGAAATATATTAGATCTGTCCAAATTGTTACTTAAATATTTGATGAGCAAAAAGAACGATTTTAAAAATAAATTATGGTCACAGGTTCACAGTGCATAACATGTCAAAGTGAGAGATTGAATTGGCATTGTTTTTCCTTTGTTGTTGGCATTGTTGAATTGAAATATATTAATATTTGTCTTTTAGTTTTGTAGTTCTCTTTTTAGTTTTGTTTTGATATTTAATCTTAATTTGTAGGTTGGATCCTTTAACCATAATTATAAATAATAAAAAAAATATATATCGGCGTACCGCAGCCGTACCCGTATCATACTTTTTTTTTAGTTTTGCCGTATCGGCGTCCCGCACTTGTACCCGTACCGTACTCGTACCTGCACCGGTGCTTCTTAATTGGTGATGCTGTTGTGAAGATGCTTTGTGATGGAACTTTTGTTGCTTTTTTATATTTAAGATTGGACTTTGCGTTTGATATTAAGACTTCTGTTATGTCCTAATTTATCTATAATATCTATTAAGTGAACCCAATTTATAGTCTCTTGAAGCTTTTGCTACTTGTAAGTTATATATATTAAAAAAAAAAAACTACACCTGCATGTCTCAACTGCCCTACACGTTCGGTTCCCTCACATCCTATTATTTCACACCTACATCTTATCTCACTTTAACTGCTCAATTATATTTTTTTACTTCATCCCTCACATTTGTTCCCTCACTTTTTACTCATCCCTTTGCACAAACTTTTCAAAGGATTTCCAATCTCTCTCAACAATTCCGTATCGGTGAATTCAATTCAGTCAATTCCGTATCGGTGAATTCAATTCGGTCAATTCGTCCAACAGTTTGAAGTCAAATGAATTAGATTTGAATGGGTTCAACCATGGTTGGAAGATTGGTGGTGGGTCTGATTCTAATGGGTTAGGCTCTATTGTTGTTTTTATTTTTAACCTCAACCATTTTGTTAATTTTGGAAGCGATTATTACTCGAGTAAAAATATAAAAATAAGTATTATCAAGTATGTTTTCTTTATATAATTTATTTTTACATTATTGGTATGTAAAATACAGATTGCGTATTGTAAAGTTTTTTTATTTCTTCTCCTAGTTTTCTCTAAATTTTTAGCTGAAACTCTTTTCTTCAAGTTTTCTCAAATTTTTTAAAATTTTATTACTTTATTACTTTATTATGATGCGTGATGAACCAATTCAAATGGAGGTATTGTTCTATGGTTGTTGCTTCCTTAATTTTTAGGCAGTACAGAAGGACTACAAAAAATATGAATACAAAGGTAGCATTTGGTAACGTTTACGTTTTTGATTTATGTTTACAAAAAATTTATAAACTGAATTTTGTTTATTTTTAGAAAAACATAAACTACATACGCATTTGGTTTGAACAAAATGTTTGAAAATTTAAAAACATAAACTAAAAAATATGTTTGTTCATGCCTAAAATATTTATATTTATATTTATTTTTTATTATTTATGACAATGGGATCATACACATTATAATTGAAAAAACAATTACTTAAAAAAATTAATTGAAAAAAAATATTAATTGGGAAAAAATTATTTGAAAAAAAACTAATTGAAAAAAAAAATTATTTGAAAATAAAATTAATTGAAAAAAAATTTGTTAGTCAAATTTTTAAATTTCTGTTTAAAAACAAACGTAAAATAATGAGTTTACGTTTTTTCTTCAAATTTGCAAACTGAGACAACTATTTATAAACTAAAAAAATTATCAAATAAGTTTTTATGATAATTTTTAAAATTTTTGTAGATATAAATTGAAAACGAAATGGTTACCAAACCGGTTCAAAATAATTGTTCCTCATGGGCCATCCAAACCTCCGAATTTGGCCCAAAAAGAAAATATGAATAGAAATATAAGAACTTCAGAAATTATGAATAGAAAATATGAAATATAGTAGCAGTTTAGAACTAAGGGGTTGTGTAACAACACCACCCTTCTTTTATGGCAAGTGTTTTATCAGTGTTTGTTTATTTTCTTTAGTATAAATTCTGTAATTGTTTAGTCAAAAAAATGATATTTATTTATTATTTATTTTTTTTAGTATCAAAATACATATTGTTTATTTTTATTTTTGTTTAAATTCTGTAATTGTTTAAGAACAAGAAAAAAGAAAAATTGGTGGCACATCTCATTTGCTTTGACCGTACATGTTTTATTTAAAATTAGTGTTTGTTTGTTTGTTTTAAATATAAATTTTGTAATTGTTTAGTTAAAAAAAAGGGTATTTATTTATTATTTATTTTTAATGTTTATTAATTAGCAGTTTAGAACTAATAACTTCTTAATGGAAAATTCACATTTCCATTTTGTTGATCATGTTCATTGAAAAAAAAAAAAAAGAAAAAAAAAAAGAAGAAATGTATACATTATAATGTGGATTTTAGGCTCAAATTTTTATGATTTTTTTTTTATTTTTTCCACCATATGAAAGTTCAAACAAAATTACAAAAAAAAAATGTGTAAAATATGATGTGGATTTTACGCTCATATTTTTATGATTTTTTTTTTCTTTCATTTTTTCCATCATATAAAAGTTCTATCTAAATTACAAATTTAAAAAAAAAACTTGTATACATTATTGTTTCATTTTGTTGATCATGTCAATTTGCACTCATATTTATGATTTTTTTTTTCCCCACCGTATTAGAGTTCAACCTAAACAAATAATAAAAAAATCATATATACATTATTGTTTCATTTTGTTTATCATGTTGATGGAAAAAACAACAAATAAAAAAAATATATGTATACATTTTAATGTAGGCATATTTTTATGAAAAACTTTTTCATTTTTCCCACCAAACAAAAGTTCAATCTAAATTACAAATAGAAAATATATATGTATACTATCTATGATATGTCAAGTTATCAATTGTGATGAATCAATTCTCCTTCTCTAAACTCTTTATTTATTTGTTTCCAACTGGTGGATTAATGTATAGTAAATTTAATTGAAGCTATTTTATTTTTATTTTTAAAATTTTCTAACCCTTGCTACTTCTTTTCACCCATTTTAAAATTAATAACAGAAAAGAGATAGGATACGTATAGGATTATGTATGAGTAACAGAAAATTTTATATTTGTTTGTTATAGTTGATAAGGTTCAATTTATTAGTTTAAGAGTGCTAACATAACCTCTAGTGAAAGAACTAATTCTGCATATAGAGTTATGTAGATTAATTGGTTAAGAAGTGATGTATGAACATAAACCAAGTCCAAAATGGGATCACCTTGCACCGCCCGGTTTGCATATTTGACCAGTATTTGTAAGGATCCTTATAGTTATTGCTTGGTGATTATATAATAGTTTTTTTTTTGCCATTTGTTGTGCTTACTAGGGCTTTTCATTTATTTATTTGTTAATCTATTCTTTATTTATTTATTTGATTATAACCCATGTACCAAATTTGAATGATTATGTGGAGGTTCCACCGAAAAAGGCTCCCCAGGAAGGAGATTGTTGTGCAAGATGCCATGGATAATGTGGCAAAAAATGATATTCCTGTTGCTAGCACAAACATGTCTAATGCTTTAGTGTGCTTCACTTGTGGCTCTCCATGCTTGAAGGTGAAGATAAGATTGAAAATTCTATCACTTCTCGAGAGAAAATTCGGAACTTGAAGTTGGCTCGGGAGAGAGGAGGTATCAAGATTGCTTAACTACCTTATCCTCGAGTTGTGGAGGATGTTTTATTTTGGTCTAGTGTCACGGTCTGACTCTTTTAGCTACGTAGCAGAATAATTTTTTGCTCGTGAGGTGCTTGAACTCCACCTAGTCTAAGCCCACCTAACGCTTTCAAACATATGAGTGTTGAGTCTTTCACTCGTCTTGACATATGTAGGTCCAAACTTATCTAGCAAGAACAATTCCTTTGAAAGAAATCTCGCACTTTAAATGCCACTTGAAGACATGCTTGTCCCAAGTTGTATGTCTATATGGCTAATAGGTTGCTTCACCACACTGAGCTCACCTATGAGCAAGGCATGCTTGTCCCACCGAAGGATCAAATGTCAAGGCATCTCGTGCCATCAGTGCCAATCAGAAGTGTTGCCCACAATTAAGCTACTTGAGGTTGCCTAACCATGTGCTAGCACAGGCCCCCAACCTTTGAGACAAGCTTCCATTGCATTTAAGGTCTTTGTTGTGCACTTCTTGAATAGTCACGGGGCCCTCCTTTACCCCACACTATACTGAGGGTTGCTTGTGCGACCACAACATACTCGTTCATGCTTGTATGCTCTTATACACCAAGGGACATTGCACGCCCAAGGCGTTGCACTTGCGTGTTGCATGAGCAAGGCAACTGTGGTCTGTAGCCCCCACCGATAGCATACCCTCCCAAAAGCTATGCACAAGGTGCCTGGCATTATGTTAGAGCTACATGCCTGTAACACCCCCAAATGATTGACATATGATAACTCTGATTAATCCTACTCAATTCAATAATAATTATTCTCCAATCATCATTATACAGGTCAAATCTCTGTGTTTGTGTTCCATGACATATAAGAGATTTACAAAAGGAATCCACATGCAGTTACATATTCAATCTCCTCTAAGGTATGAATCTATAGCATGTAAGACAGATAATATAAAGGAACAATTATAAAATGAGCCTCTTGGGCCACAAGTTCCATGGTTTGAGCTTGGTTACAAGTAAATGGTTTACAAACCCATACATGTAAGCCCTTGGCTTAGCAAAAATACAACAACTAAACAAAAAAGTCTTGTGCTTTCAAAACATCCACTCACCTTCACGGAGGCGAAATCACATCATTTTCTGCACAAATTCACTAGAGATGAGCACAAAACCTGATAGGAAAATCTTAATAAAGTATATATGTTTTAAGCAGCCTAATAATATGGATGCAATGATATGTCATTCTCCAAAATCATGGGTTTTATTCGTTAAAAATCTCATGCCATGCTCTTTTCGAAAACATAACATCTCAACGAAATCCAAAATACCAATATGGGGTGGTAAATACGAGTTAGTTAATCCCTAGGCTGGTGTCTGCAAGTAGACATATCAAGTACTACCAAGGCCACTTTACCGGCTCTTAACCAGAAAGAAATTTGGAACCTACTGCGCGGGTTTTTGGATTTTCACCAAGAACCTCAAGCCAACTTAACAAATACCAAACTACACCCCTATCCAGACTTATCAACGTATTTACCCCAAAACATTTTAAGTTCAAAGGTTGTCTCAAAACCGTAACTCGATTTTTCCAAAATCATAGCTTTAATAAAACATTATTCAAAAGATATGCAATGAATGAAAATGGAGTGCAAATTTAATATATTCTCAATAAGCAATCCCCAAAATTAACAACATTCTCTCAATGTTAACACAATGTTCAACATTTCTTAAAATCATTGCAATTACCGATATTTCTCAAATATCATCCAACAATGTATATGTGACACATGACAATATTCCATATTCACAATCAATGTCAAATTTCATAATTTAAACATATTTCCATCATGCTATTCTTGGCAATCTTTCAATAACAATTTCGTCCATCTCATGGATGCCTCAACAATATATATGACATATGAAAGTTCATCATCTCTTTCCAATAAAATCCCAACATTTAAGAGTTTTCACAAAAATCAACTTCCCCCAATTCCCACGATCTAGGGCTTTCTTCTGAAAACAACTTCTCTCATTTTCAAGAGGTACTTCCCTCAATGGACTCCCAATAGTCTTATAAGTTAACAAAGCAAGTTAATTTGTGTAAAAAAAAAAAAAAAAAATCATGAGAGAAGTCCCTTTTTCAACATTTCAAAAGTTACAATACAAATCTCAAACTTCCAACACAATGATCTCATCAATAGTAAGTTGAGACATGCTAAAATCATATATATAACTCAAAGACTCCCTACCTCAAGTTTGAACAGGAAGGGTGAGAAAAGCCCTAAGATTTTGTCGGTGTCGAAAGTTGATCTCCTCCACTGCACAAGTTGTAGCCCTTGATGAGGTCTCCAAAAATTTCCAAAGCACTAGGGTCAAAATCCTACTGGGTTTGGAGAAATCAAGGAATAAATGAGGTTTGGTGAGAGTGAATGAAGAGAGAGGTGTGTTTTAGAGAGAGAGAGAAGTGAAAAGAATCAGATAGATTTAGACCAAGGGAAAGGAAAAGAGAAAAATTTTAGACATAAAACACTCGTGCACGTGCACGCCTTTTGCCCCATGTGTGACGTGCTCTCTTCGCACGTGCGGGTCCCATGGTTGCACATGTGGTTTCCAACACAGAGGCCAAACCAAACTTCGAGGCAAAATCTGCACGTGTGACAACCATTTCCGCACGTGCATCACCTTTCCACAGTGCCCTCCGCACCTGCCTTTAAAGCAGAAGCAAACGTTTGAGATTCAACCCTTATTGAATGTGTGACACCTCCTTCACATGTGCGTCTCATACCCTCGCACGTGCAGTTTTGTTTATCGTTCTTGATTCGCAAGTTTTGTCATGATTTCTCCAACCACGGGCCCGACTCTGCACCCAAAACAAGAAAAACTCAACTCTGTGAACAAATTAGGATATCAACACGAGGAAGTTTTCGAGAGTGGTGAATTCACACAACCGATGAGGCCTTAGATTGAAATCAAAAACCCAAAATTATGAAATTAAATGAAATTAAAGGAAGAATAAAACGGGTGACATACCCGGCACATCCCAATGCCATTCAAAGATTTTCACGAGTAGTAGCTTTGCCATTGAACTGCTAGCCTTTAGCCATAGGACCCTTATGAGTGTGGTTGAACCCAAGCACATGTCCGTCAATTGGCACATGAGGCTTTGTTGGTGCCTCGATAACCCATTCAGTCTAAGGACACCCCTAAGATGATATAATGCTGGGCATAGTGGGTGTGTATCCCAAACCTTGCGCTTGGGAGGAATGTGCAGTGTCAACACCCATGGCCCTTGATGACACCGTCCTTGAAATTCCCAAACCCACATGGAGACCTTAGACATGCCTCATGGATGCTAAATGTCTGCCCCAGGTTCCCTCGGGGTTGCCTATTTCAAGCCCACTTCGTGCAGGGAGGCAGGTGGTAGCATTCCATACCCCCTTACAATAGCATTTTGAGCCATTTATTGATTGACATGAGGAAACATTGACCATGTTTGAGGAGTCATAATGATTTTTTAAGTTTCACAATTTTTGAAAAATCCTAATCTATAAAAGTGGGAAACTACACATCCTCACGAGTTTCTAGTGAAAAATCTCATGCCAAAACTTCATCGTTTGAGCCCCTGAATCGTATGTCAAAGATTTGCCAAAACTTGCCCCACCAGGTTGCTTGACGTGTATTGGCATGCATGCTTGGGCAGGTGAGCACGTGGGGCATTGGGCTGCTTGTGTGACATTCACACCTTTAATTGGAGCCATCCTCCAGGCTATGTTGGGGTGTCAAACCACTGACTTGGAATTCTGATACCACACTTGTGGGTACTTCCAAAGGCTTTGATTGAGCATTCCAAAGGTTAATGCCACCGCAATGTAATGAATATGCAGTCGTTAGCCGTCAAGGCGTTAAAACATTTATCAACATCGGAAAGAATGTTGTATCTGAATTCCGAGAGAGTGGTGGTATGCTGACCGGCGCGTATAATAATATTGTAAAAAATGCAATTATTTATTATTTTGTATGGGAATGTCACACAAAATCGTTTGTAAGGGAGCATTTGAATTGTAGATTGAAATATTGTTATTAATAAAATAATTGATTACAACTTATTTTACATCGGCCTCCGTTGTACATTTGTTTTCTGGGCTGATGTCGATCCTTCCACTGCGGCCTTTACAGCTTCTGCTACTAATTTGGACACCTCATCCGTAGTGAGTCTTGATGATTCGGAGTTATTGGATCCTGCTTCACTTATTGATGGGCCTATGCCCAATGAGTCGCTAGGCTGATCTATTGGGTTGCGTGTCTATATATTTTGGTCACATCTATTGAATAAGTCCGGCCCAGTCCGAATTGAACTTACGGATGACCTTGCGAACAATAACCTTTGGGCCGAAGAGCCGTATTGGCCCATTGGTGCGGATAACGTCATTGTGGACCTAAAGTGTGATTCGGATTGACAGCGTGTTAGCCTTGCTTCAACGACGTTGCGTTGCACGTGCCAAATATCCACGTGCTTGTTTGTGAATATTTTGGACAAAACAGTTATTAATGGCGGCCTGTAAGCAATTTCGTCTGGGAACGGCGACGTTTGAAACGCCAATGTGGCTTTCATTTTGCAATATCTCACATCGTCATTGATATTGGTTTTCAGCAATTTGTACGACGCTGTCCATGGGCATCCTTTCTTGTTTGCGGCAGCAAACACGTTTCCAAAATATGTGATGTCCACCGGGTATGTAACTGGGAAGGTAAAACGGGCCTGTAATTGATCGTCCGCTCATAGCTGTGTGCGCCGTATTTCAACTTCCACACGACCGGTTGAATTAAATGGACACTGTGGTCTGTAACTTAGTTTGCATTTGTCAATTATCATTGACTTGAATGTTAGCTTCTGTCACATTGCGTCGCCTATTTTGGGATTGGTTATGGATATGTTCGACACCGGTATTTTCGATGTCGCGTCTATGATGTCGGTTTCCAATTCACCTTCTTCATTCTCATGAAGAGCATCCGTAAGTCTGACTGGGTTGATTTCTCCTGACATTATGATTTTAGAATGGTTTTAGCGCAGCGGCCTCTCCGAATTGTCAAACACACAATTCGTTTATGAATTCGGAATGTATAATTCATATTCTTATATAAATGTTAAGTGCATAGAGTTGGGAGAATAAGTATATATAAAACGACGTCCCATTGAGGCCATAACTCACTCTCAATGACGTCACTTACCTAGAATATGACTCCAAAGGTCCGATTCTAATGAACTTATAAAATAAACCCCAAATTTGCTTAGAATTCACCATTATGATCATAAAATTTTCCTTTTTTATAGTGATTGAAGAAATTCGCCTAACATGGCACCTAATCTATGAAGTACGGATGCTCCGAAATGGCCCCCGTACGCGTGTCGGATACGGATACGCATCCGATATGGCAGGATACGTATCAAATACGGCAAAGAAGTATCCCAATTTCTTTATAAAAAAATTGAATTTCGGATACGTTTGGGGTACGCGAGGATACGCTTGGGATACTTTTGGGATAGGACGGGGCAAAAAAATAAGTTTAAAAATTTATAATGGGGTCAAAATGTAAAATAACAAAATTAATCTAAAATAAAACAAAAAAAATCAACCAAGCTCTAGCTCAAGGCTCGCGAACAGCAACAAGGAGTCGTCGATTAAGGTTTGTCCTCTCCCTCTCCCTCCCTCTCGCTCGATCTTTCTCTCTCTATCTCTCTCGCTCGATCTCACTCACTCTCTCTCTCTCCTCCTCTCGCTCCCGCTTCCTCTCTCTCCCCCTCGATCTCTCTGTCCCTCGCTCAATCTCACTCACTCTCTCTGTTTGTCTCTGACCCCTTTGAATTGCTGAATTTTTTTGATGTTCATGCCAAAAAATAACTACATTAATGTTTTGTTTTATTTCTTAACCAAATTTATAAATTTTAGGAAATGAGTTCGAGTACGGGAAGTTTAGTTTCAACAACTGGAACAAGTTAAAGCTATTGACCTTGAAGACTCTTAGCTTTATAGGAATCTTCCTGTTTTATCAAGTTGTCTTTTGCTTTAGGTTTTATTTTTATGCATACTACATTACTAAGAATTGTAAAAATAATATTTTTTACAAATGTATCTCCACAATACCTGTATCCTAGTTTTTCAAATTTTGCCGTATCGTCGTATCTGTGTCGTATCGTATCTGTATCCGTGCTTCCTAGCATCTAATCATAATTTAATCCCAATAAATATTCACGATTCCAATCATTCAAGCAACTATTTATTACAATAAGATTTTTTGTAAATAGAAACTTAGAACATGCTTTCATAATTAAAATCCCCCAACATAAGTTCATAATAGAAATCCCTCCAACGTGGTTTCTTAATTAAAAAAATTCCTCAATATGCTCTTGGAAATCCAAACCATACTTTTGAGACTATGAACATCCAAAACATGTTTTCTACTATATTGAATCAAGAGTTAGAAATCCTACCTTAAAATCACCAGCAAAGAGAGTGAAATCAACCAACAAGCATGCAAAACCAAGAGGGAAAAATGAATTGCGAAATGATGTGTACTAGCAAAAACTATATGATATGCAGATAGAAACTCCCCACAAGAAGTATAAGTTGTTTAGAAAGAGAGAACCTCAAAAATCAGAGATAGACGGGGAAAAGTGTACTGCCGATTTCTTTTCAAACTTCGAGTAATTGCGCTGCACTTTCTTTTGATTTAAATCGTCGGAGGTGAAATGCATTTCCTCTATCTTCAATAAAATAAATTGTTTTACATTGTTCAGACTCAATGAGGCCTTCCGTCTGACACCTACCTCAGAAGGATGCCTTAAAAAAAAAAAAAATGAAGAAGAATAAGAATAAGAATAAGAAATTCATTGTCTAACATCCTCAAGAAGATTTATATACATGAAACTCACCGTCTTATTCTTCTTGTCATACGCCACGGACTTCAAAAAGAAACCAGCAAACCTAAATACCGAGTAAAAATAAAAGGCGAAACAATTAGGGTAAAGAAAGCAGCAAAATTAATTGCAACCAATCCACACTCACTTCTCACTATTGATTTTTTACTAAAATAACCTATTCTCAAATCAATCCTAAAAAATCAACAGTGAGAAGTGAGTGTGGATTGGTTGCAATTAATTTTGCTGCTTTCTTTACCCTAATTGTTTCGCCTTTTATTTTTACTCGGTATTTAGGTTTGCTGGTTTCTTTTTGAAGTCCGTGGCGTATGACAAGAAGAATAAGATGGTGAGTTTTATGTATATATATCTTCTTGAGAATGTTATACAATGAATTTCTTATTCTTCTTCTTTTCTTCTTCTTCTTTTTTTTTTTTTTTTTGAAGGCATCCTTCTGAGGTAGGTGTCTGACGGAAGGCCTCATTGAGTCTGAACAATGTAAAACAATTTATTTTATTGAAGATAGAGGAAATGCATTTCACCTCCGACGATTTAAATCAAAAGAAAGTGCAGCGCAATTACTCGAAGTTTGAAAAGAAATCGGCAGTACACTTTTCCCAGTCTATCTCTGATTTTTGAGGTTCTTTTTCTAAACAACTTATACTTCTTGTGGGGAGTTTCTATCTGCATATCATATAGTTTTTGCTAGTACACATCATTTCGCAATTCATTTTTCCCTCTTTGTTTTGCATGCTTATTGGTTGATTTCACTCTCTCTTTGCTTGTGATTTTAAGGTAGAATTTCTAACTCTTGATTCAATATAGTAGAAAACATGTTTTGGATGTTCATAGTCTCAAGAGTATGGTTTGAATTTCCAAGAGCATATTGAGGAATTTTTTTAATTAAGAAACCATGTTGGTGGGATTTCTATTATGAACTTATGTTGGGGGATTTTAATTATGAAAGCATGTTCTAAGTTTCTATTTACAAAAAATCTTATTGTAATAAATAATTGCTTGAATGATTGGAATCGTGAATATTTATTGGGATTAAATTATGATTAGATGCTATGAAGCACGGATATGATACGACGATACGGCAAAATTTGAAAAACTAGGATACGGGTATGGTGGGGATACAGTTGTAAAAAATATTATTTTTACAATTCTTAGTAATATAGTATGCATAAAAATAAAACCTAAAGTAAAAGATAACTTGATAAAAAAGAAAGATTCCTATAAAGCTAAGAGTCTTCAAGGTCAATAGCTTCAACTTGTTCTAGTTGTTGAAACTAAACTTCCTGTACTCGAACTCATTTCCTAAAATTTATAAATTTGGTTAAGAAATAAAACAAAACATTAATGTAGTTATTTTTTGGCATGAACATCAAAAAAATTCAGCAATTCAATTCAATTAAATTCTTCAATTCAATTAAATCTTTAAAGAGATAATCTGTAACAAGTTACTGAAGGGAAAACATAAATTAACATTAAGCAGAAGATGCAACACAGGTACAGAAAAAAAGAAATTTAAGAGTAAATTTTCGGCTACTGTTTAACAGGACTGGAATAGAGTAAATATACCTCAGATTAGCATTGCCTTTCAGCATAGCTGCAAAAAAAAAAAAAGAATTCAAAGGGGTCAGAGATAGAGAGCGAGTGAGATTGAGCGAGAGGGACAGAGAGATCGAGGGAGAGAGAGATCTGATGGGAGAGAGATGGAGCGGGAGAAGAAAGAGTGAGTGAGATCGAGCGAGAGAGATAGAGAGGGAGTAAGATCGAGCGAGAGGGAAAGGGAGAGGGAGAGGACAAACCTTGATCGACGACGACTCCTCCTTGCTGCTGTTCGCGAGCCTTGAGCTAGGGCTTGGTTGATTTTTTTTTGTTTTATTTTAGATTACTTTTGTTATTTTACATTTTGACCCCATTATAAGTTTTTAAAATTATTTTTTTGCCCCACCGTATCCTCGCGTATCCCAACATATCCGAAATTCAAATTTTTTTTAAAGAAATTGGGATACTTCTTTGCTGTATCTGATACGTATCCTGCCCATATCGGATGCGTATCCGTATCCGATATGTATCCGACACGTGTACGGGGGCCATTTCGGAGTATCCGTACTTCATAGATTAGGTGCCATGTTAGGGAATTTCTTGAATCACTATGAAAAAGGGAAATTTTATTATCATGATGGTGAATTCTAATCAAGTTTGGGGTTTATTTTATAAGTTCATTAGAATCGGACCTTTGGAGTCATATTCTAGGTAAATTTGATTAAGCTATAATTTATACTTGATGAATTTTATATGCTTAACATGATTTGATAACATTGGAAGGTTATAAAAAATTAGTATTTGAGCATCAAGTGTATGATTCGAAACTTGTCTGCATACTTGCATGCCTTGAGAATGTCTTACTTGAGGTTTAGAAGTTAAGAATGTCTTACTTGGGGTAAGAAGTTAGTATTTTACCCAAGGTTCTGAAAAGCGGTTGCGGTTGCGGTTGCGGTTGCGGGGTGTAAAGGCCGTAGCGTAACGGTTGCGGTAACCAAAACCGTGAATTTTTTTACTTTTCGCACAATTTGAAAAAAATTAACCAATATGCATATTTTTTTTCTATGATCATATTTATTGGGTTTAAAATAAATATTGATCAATTTTTGTAAATTTTTAAGTATGGTCTAATATATTTCATATTTTTAAATCACTATAAACGGAGTTTTTTTCATTTTGTTTTAATAATTAATGACTTTATATTATACAAAAAATCAATCACTAACTATTATATATAAGATAAACAATGACAAAAGTAATAGAATAAATAAGAGCTTAAATATATATATATATAAATATTTTAACCAAGCCAAATAGATAATGACCACACTTATTATTATCATTATTATTAAACAATATATAGATAGACAAGCACAAACAAAATGATTGAGTGATAGAAGCTGAATAGAATAGCATAGGTCTTACAGCTTAAACAAATTAATAGCATGTTCTTCATCTTCCCTCTTCTCTCTCTCTATCTCTTGCTCCTTCATTTTCTCTCTTTATCTTCTCTCTTCTCTCTATCCCTCTTCTCCCATTTTTAGCCTTTTTTTTTTTTTGTTTTTTCGAAAGAAGCAGTTCGGAATTGTTACATAACAGTGCGTAACAGGCCGTTACGGCTGTTACGGCACCGTTACGACCACTACGGCAGCTGCTATGGCCGACACATCTGTGAATCTCAATCACACTGCAAAAGCGGCCATAACGGGTGGCGGTAACCACCACAACCGTTATGTAACGGTTGCGGCCGCTTTTTAAAACCTTGATTTTACCTCTTGAATGATTGATTTGATTTAAATGTCATGCTTAGGTTAGAGCTCTTCTTGCTAAGAATTTGAATTTTAAGAGAGAGAGTGAAAGTTTTGAGTCTTCAAAAAGAATATGAATCTTGTGGCTTAGGTTTAAGCTTTGGCTTGATTTTAATTGTTTTGTGATTTTGAAGTAGTGTCAGAAACTTGGAAATGTGAAACTCGAAGCATATGATGAGTTTAGACATCTCTTGACAAAAAAGGGAATTTTATGGTTAAAAGTGCATGTCATGTTATAAGAGTATGAGCTTTAATCACCAATTTAAAATTTTCTGAACCTTACCTAATGAAATCAAGATTGGGTATTAAAATTATATTAGGTAAATTACAAATACACCCCTTAAGGTTTATTAAAATACAATTTTTCCCTTCACGTTTAAGAAATTACATCCCACCCCTTGAGGTTTTTAATCACATAACAAATAGCTCGTCCACTAATCAACTCTAAAGTTAAACTAATAGAGTGTATGATGTAAGCGTGGGCACCGCACCTGTTTTCACAGGGCGCAGTGTCGCGCTCATCGAATTTGATTTTCTAGCTTTTTTTGTTTTATTATTTTAAATCGAGTGTGAATCGTTGAGGTTTAAAAATAGCAATATTTTCTCCCAAGTTGTTGGATTCCATCTCATTTTCAGAGGTCATAAAGGGATAATTGGCAAACATAGACTGATTCACAAAGATTGGAGTTTAATTTTTTGTTCATACTTTTTGTTATAGGTTCTTCGACCATGGGTTTTTCCTATTTTTGGTCCCGAGGTATTATTTTCTCCAGTGTGTATATGATAATCTTGTCCAATTATTCTAGACAGGATTATTTCACATGGTTATATTAACTTATTTCCAAACATAATTTACTGAATCTAGCTAAGTTGATTATTAATTTTATGGATGTAGTGGAATGATATTAGCCCAAACGAAGTAGCAATTGCATTGGAGATGCTTAGGAATTATGAGCCTCTGAAGGTATGAACTTGGCAGTTTTTGTGTTCTTGACTTCTTTGTTGAACTCTTAGAAATTTGTCACTATTGTTTGTCCTCTTTTTAGAGTATTTTTTCTTAACATTCAAAAGAGTTCTGCTAAATTAACATCATAATTAGTACTTCAAGTTCTATTCTATAAAATCTGGTGCTGCTGTCCAAATCTTCTGCTGACATGAGTTGCAGCTTCAGCATGATGTGTTCTAAACACACATTGTTTGTTAATTTAGTAGTTGGAGCACATTTTTCTGTTTCACTTTGGTTTCTTTATCAGTTTTTTTTTTGGTAAGGTTCTATATTATTTTTACTTTCTTAAAATTTAAGTGTTCGACTTTTAAAATTTAAGTGATCAATTTTAATCATATGTCTGATATGTTGTCCATTGAAAACCAGGAAGATTGTAAAATGCAGCTTACCTTGGAGTTGACAAATGAGAAAAGTTATCGTATTCTTGATTCTTTGGTTTTAGAGGCTTTGGGGGGCGTTGACATTCAATTGCTACGTAATTGTTTACCTAATACAGCAGATGATGGGCTTGTTTGGTTTGTTTTTGAGAGAGTTGTTTTTGAAAAAAAAATTGGAGATGGAGTTTAGAAATTTTTTTGGTTTGTTTGGTTGTATATTTTGAAAGTAGTTTTGGAGTTTGGGAGTTTGAGATGATTTGATGTTTTGTTGTAATTAAGTAGATGCATGTGAGAGAAAAAGTGATTGAGAAGAAGAGAGGAGAGAGAAAAAGTGATTGATTGATGTGTAAGAGAGAAAAAGTGATTTTGGAAATTTTTTGAGAAAAACACAAACCAAACAAAATTTTGAAATTTTTTTTCAAAAACAACTCTCCCAAAAACAAACCAAACAAGCCCGATGTGTTTCTCGCTGAGGATGTTACTTTTGCATGCTCAGTTTTAGCTGATGGCTTATTCGTTGGGCTCTCTGAATTGGCTGCTATGAAAGCATCAGCGGTATCACCCTCTCTCTGCTCTTTCCCCCCACCCCCTTTCACTGAATTTGTCTTGTGTGTGTGGAAATGTTACAACTCTATGTAAATGGATGAATCAAAGTGTTTGTTTTATGCATTTTTCTCTCTTTATACTCTTTTTTTTTTGGTGGTTTTCTGTTCCATATTTGAAATGGCCTTTCTTGAGTTCCTAAGTTGCACATACACTATTAAGATTTTGGCATGTTCATGTTGGACACTTCTTGACATGTGTATAACACACATCCTAACTTTTGCTATTTTTATTTTTAAAATTGTTTGTATAACTGGACTAACTTTGCACAGTTGGGGTTATACATGTTTTTTGCTTACGCAAGCATGAAATTCTTAATTTTAGGAACAATTTTTGAAAATTTATTTAGATGTTTGACTTTCTAAAATTGATGTTGGACTTTTTGTTCTCACTTCTTTTCTCATTTATAGAATGTGTGAAATGATTTCTTATACTAATAAAATAAAAATTTATTTTTAAAGTAAAAATGAATAGAGTTGTTAGTTGGGTAAATTATATTGATTTTCCCTGAGTACTGATGCAGCTTGAGGAACTTTTATCGACCTCCCGTATGGTAATGATAGTTGTAACTGTTTTAATGAAGGTGAGGGAATTTGTGTATTACCTTTAGGTACTTTGCGTTTAAATGTGGACACGGACACAACATGAACACGATGATATATTATATTTTATTTACTACGTAAATTAATTCTACATCCACAAACAAGTAATTCAATATTTTACAAACAATCCGAAGTGTCCTTGATGTGGCCCTGACGTGTCCCTTGAAAAAAATTAATTAAATAAACCGGCACACCGGATGGCGTGTCCCATACGTGTCCCTATTTCAATACCTCTATGACACTTGTTTTGAAGTGTTAGTGCTTAATAGATTGTCGCACATTAATATCCAAACATCTACCAAAAATGCTAAAACAAGTTATATTCCCTTACCAAAATATAATTCAATGGCTAAGAATAAAACATTTGAAATTCTATGGCTACTACAGGTTGCGTTTGGATTTATAGTGGGTTCCTTCATGTCCACATGCTGACATGAATTATTGTATGGATCTTGCTCAGTTTACGCGTGTTCAACCCTAAATCAACCAATTTAATATTCGTGTTGTCGTGTCGTGTAATGTTTGTGTTTGTGTCAAATAAATGACCAACCCTAACTCTCTAATTATGTGTAAATTTTGAGTTGTGTTAACGGGTTGGATGTCAAATTCTCACCCCTACCAGCAAGGGAACAAGAGGAAAAATAGAATACAAATTCCTAAATAAAGTTACTGTTGAATTAATCTTCAGTTTATGCTTCAACAAAATTTGTTCTCGTCCCCTATCACTAGCGCCACAAACTAGTTCTTGTTGTTTCATAGGTTTTCCTAATTTTATGTGTTCTATGCCCTGCATGTTCAAGTGGTTCATATATTTTTGTGGTGTACTTTTGATTAATCATTTTTCCTGCCTTCATTTCGGCTGTTTTCAGTTACTGTAGTGCATCCTGGGTGGGTGTTCTGTTGGTCTCATCGAATTCCTTAGCTTCTTGCATTAGGGGTGTACATGGATTAGTTTGGTTCGATTTTGGGGAAAACCATGAACTGCACACCAATCTGGGAGCAATAAACCGCATGTCTAAACGATTTAATACGTTTATAAAAAATAAAAATAAATTGGACCTGGACAGGGGACTGGTTTTTGAAAGAAAAAGAACCAGTTCAGACTAGTTTACGAATTAGTCAGTTTTTGTTTGACAGCCCTATCTTGCATTGTTTGGTCATGTAATTTTTGTTGGTAAGAATGTGTACATGAAATTGGTAATTGGATTGTGGTGCCTTGAATCCCATTCGCAATGCTCTCTCTATGGTTTCTATTTTATGTCTGCTTTCATGATGTTGTTTGTTTTGTTTTGTGTTTTTTGTGTTTTTTACAGTTGCTGTACTTCCAGGAAGCTGTAATTTTTCCTTTATCAGATGGTTGCTTTGGACCTTTTACAGCTGAGTTCATTGAAGTGATTAAAATTGCTGACCATGAGAGAATAATGCAAGGTGATCGTTTCATCAGTGTAAAGCATCTTTTGTTTGGCCTTTCACTTTCAAGTGTTCGTAGATGTGTTGAGATGATGTGCTCCATGGTAGAATGCTAGATTATATGGGTCAATTAGCTTCGAAGCTCTCATCGTTTAGCATTTACAAGTTATCGTGCGATGCAGCTACCATTCTTGGTTAGATTTCTATTTTTGTAATGACCTCAACATCCTATTGAATTTACTCATTATAAATTTATATTGCCGCGGGATATTATGAATCTTTTTATTTAAATGGAGGTAAGTTGGGCTGTTCTGGAAATATTTAAGGCATTAAATTGCTAGTTCAGCCTTAATGTTGCTTTGGGTTCGGTTGAGGAAACTGGATTTGTCCAGTGGGTGGATGCAGTAGGTTTATGCATATTCGTGTTCCCCCCTCACACCTGAGCATATATTTCGCAGGTGATAAGAATGTTGGACTTGAGCACTTGGTTCTGGCAATTTTCTATGGAAAGCAAGAAAATGATCGTACAGGGACGGTAAGGTCTATATTTATTTGGGTATCCTTTTTGTTAGGTCTTCCCATCTTCATTGTTATGGATAACTGACCAAAACGGAAATGTCCACTGGCACACAAATATTGGTTAGTTATCCGTCTTACTGTAACGCCCTCAAAAAAATAAATAAAACCCATCATTCTTGACATGCAACAATATAAGTGAAATAAACATCTTTCTATTTATCAGAGTAATTCTTACATGTTGACAACAAAAGTAAAGGCCTTATGGGCTTACAACTTTCCAAGCCAACACTTGGTTACAAGAAATGAGTACTAACTCATATACATATTAAGCCCTGGACTTGAATTTACATGTAATACATCAAAGGAAAGCAAAACAACCAAAAAGTCTGTCTGCCTCTAGCCTCCCAAGCTATGTCCTTGGAGGTGGCATGCTACCTGTACCTGAAAGTGATGTCCCATAAAGGGTGAGCCACAACCCAGTAGAAATATACTAAACCGACTATAAACAATGACTAAAATAGCAGCATTCGATAGATGGTCCACACTTATATTCCCACTTATAACACATTACAGTTTCATGACATTCAAGTCCATGTTACATTTCATTTCTCACTTCTTTTTCAACTTTGAGTTTGAAAACAAGGCTCAGAACCGAACCAAATAACTTAATGAGATTATGACTCATCTTTAAAACACTTTTGAAATTCATAATGAATACACATTTTGGTGCTGTATCAATAACACATAAACCACTCCCATACTTCACGAAGGATACACATTTTGGTGCTGTATCAATATAACATAAAAATACTTCTATGCTTCACAATTGATAACGATATACATTTTAGTGCTATATCAAATCAATTCAAACATTTCCATAATCCACACTTGATACACATTGTAGTGCTGTATCAATGTCAAACAAAATCCGGTTTAGAGGTCCATCCCCTATCTTCTCCTAAACCGTGGAGTACATCCCCTATCTCGTCCCACACACACAATGTATATAAACGTAGATCATATACATAATCAATCAATACATATGGTTAATGTATTATTTCGACCGCTATATTTGTTAGCATACTCAATCGATTAGTTTTAGTTTGCCTAATTATCATGCATTGTCTACAACAATCAAGACTATCCTTCACCGATAGCCCAAAGCAGTTATTTCTAAACAGAAAATAAATGCACCAAATGGATAAAATATCAACATTTCAACTAGGTGAGTGATAAGTGATTCAACTACACCTTTTAATCCCATACATTCCCAGTTTCAACATTCTCAATTCAATTTCTCATTTCTCAAAATTAATTTTTACAAATTAATTTATCAATGTAATTAGGATATTTCCCATAATTAATAAAACAATCCTAAGGTTCTATTTCTATCAATAACCCAACATTTACCTCATTTCCCCATGCTAAACATGCATATAGGTTTATATAAGTAAAACCCCTTCTTTTGTAAAATTACATAAAGGCCCAAACTTTCTCAAAATTACCCAACAACCCCCAACATATCAAAATGCTAAAATTCAAAGACAAAGCTCATAAGGAGGAGTAGAATATCCCTACTTCGAAGTTTGAGCTCAAACGGAGATGAAGATCAAAAACCAACGTGCTCCAAATCCCAAGTTTTTCAGATTAAAATGAAGCCCTCAACCCACTCTATCTTTTTAACAAAGGACTAAGGGTAGAAACTCACTCTAGATAGATCAAACCTTAGAGAGAAGACAAGTATAGAGAGAGAGAGAGTCGGATCTAGGGTTTGCAAAATGAAAGAAGATGAAAAAGTGATGTTTTCCCCGCTGCTGCCTGCTGATATATAATAGGCTCGCTCGAGCGAAGAGTTGGTTGCTCGAGCGACCAGACACAAGAAACCTAACTCGCTCGAGCGAAGGACGTCTCGCTCGAGCCAACAATTCAAACCCTCAGGTCTGTAACCAGATGCACGCTCGAGCGACAGAACGCTCGCTCGCTCGAGCGAAGAATAACCAGCTTGCTCGAGCGAATAAAAGCTCACTCGAGCCAAGAAATGCAACTCTCAGGTCCAGAACCAGACGCAGTTTCATGCTCGAGCGAAGAAACTCTAGTTCGAGCCACCAGACACAAAACTCAACTCTTACTTGAGCGAAGAAATCCTGGCTCGAGCGAAGGACCAAAAGCAAAGAGCTCGCTCGAGCGACAAACTTCTCGCTTGAGCGAATGACCAAAATTCTGGGCAGCAACCATTTGATCCCAAACACAACCAACCTGTAACAAACCTGCCCAACACATCCTATAACTCAAATACAAAGTACGAAAGGATGTAAACAAGATATAAACAACTGCTAACATCCACGGAACCAAGTCCAGATCACTGTACAACAAGGGGTGAAACCCGGGATCGCTATTACTTACTTTTTTCCAGCATATTTTGCTTGGCAACATGGGGTCTTGAGCTTGCTATTATGTCAATTACGAGTGACTTTCCATAATTATTATTTTATTTTTCTTGAAGGCTGCACAGGATGATTGCAGTTCTTTGTTCTTCGACGAGAACAAATGGGATGATTACCTCTTAAAATGTGAGAATCAAATATCCATTCATTGTTTATATGATATACACAACTGTTTAGATATTTATAATATATATATATGTATATCTGTAAATGGAGTTTTATTCAATTGACTTCCTGTGCTTATTTTTGCCTTTTGCAATCTTCCTTCTCCCCAGATTTAAGATACAGGGATGAGTGGTGATTTTGCAAGCTTCAATGACAGTGATTCTTTCAGATCATTGCTACCTGAAGATTGTTTGTCTTACGGTAGACCGGCATTATGTGGCTTTTCCATCATGGATTCTGCACAAGGCTTTGCAGTCTGGCTTGAAGTTGAACGCTATTCGGGGGTAGAATTGTTACCTTCCCTTGTGTGGGCTGGTCTGGCTTCCTGTGTATATGCTGTTTGATACATTATGAATGCCCCTGTGAATATGGCTGGAAGGTTATTATTACTTTCGAAATGGGAATATATATTGCAACTGAAGCCCGTGTTTGATTTATTTATTTGTTTATCTTTTTGGCTGAAAATTAATTTTTTAATTTTTTATGAAAAGATATACAGAAAAGTAAAAAGAGTGATGTGACGATTTATAGTTATTTTTTGACTTTTTGATTAAAATGTATAGTTAACAAACAAGACATTAATGTACATTTCATGTCAAAAGCAATAACATATATTGATGATAAAAATATAACTAATAAAAAGTTCTAGTAGTTGGATTTAATTCTCATCAAGTCTTATGGCAACCAGCATAAATAAAATTTCATTGTAGGTAAAAAAAAAAACAAAAAAATTAAATAATATTATTGTGGCTTGTAAATACAAATTTTATTTGTAAATTAGTGTTGTATAAAGTTTTAAAAAATAGAATTTAATATCATGTGATTTTTTAATTTTATAAAATTCATAAGTTAATTTTCTCTCATCTCACCCAAAGCAAATTTAATTATTAATTTGATGTTTTTGATTTTTGATTTTTTAAATAAAAAATCAAAAAAATTAGTTTAGTTATTATTTAATAGTCAATAATTTTGATGATTTGGCATTCCCTTACACAAATAAAATAATATATATATATTTTGTGAAACTTGTCATATATCATATCAATGTAAGAGAAAAAAGAATATTTAACTAAAATAATGTTTAATTATTTTCTACCACTACTTTCACATTGTCACTATGGGGCCTATTTGGGAACAAGTTAAAAAAGTTAAAAGTCAATTTTTAATCTATTTTGATCACATTATCTCACATAAAAAAGGCAAAAAAATTTTAAAAATCAAAAAGTCAGTTTTTAACCAACTTAAATCATCCCTATAGATCTGGACAGTAGCGTGTACTTTATATTCGCCTTATAAAATTAACATCAATCTATATATATACAAGGAAAATGATCTTTTTAAGAACAATGATTGTGGAAGTTCCAAACTCCCAAACTAATTTTGTTAATTTGTTAATTTTTAAAGAAATTAAAAGAAAAAATCTATTGGTTACTTCCTCAAGTCAAAAATCCAAAAACAAAAAAATTTGTAATTATGTACAATTTTGAATTTTAAAAATTCAAAATAATATGATAAGTCACCTTCACTCTTTCCAAAAATAATGTTGATCAAAACAATTCAAATAAAAAAAAAATAAAGACGCTAATTATTTATGATTTTGAATTTCAAAATTCAAAATAATATGGTTAGCCACCTTCATCCCACTCTCACCTTTTCCGAAAATACTATAAATCTAAAATTTTAAAAACCCAATCAAATTAAAAAATTCAATACAATTCTCTCTTTAAAATACTCAATATTTGATCTTTTTTCTAGCCCGGCCAACTCCTCCCCAAATGTAATGATACAATGGTTATTCTCTTTCTTTGTCAATAGTCCAAACTTATTTCAAGTTTGTTTGTTTGTTTGTTTGTTTGTTTGTGATTTTTTTTTTGTTTTTTTTTTTTGTAAATTTATATTTTCGTGTGAGTATTTTTTTTTCCCCCTCTATATGACTTTTTTTTCCAATGTATTTTTTTTCCCAACTAAATTGATAATAAATATATATCTGTTAACTATCTTTGTTTTGGGAGTTGATTTCAAAATTTTTTTTTTGGTGGATGTTTGTGTATTTTTTATAATGTTATTATTTCTTTTGATATATGTGAATTGATAACATAGTTATGAGTTTTTTATATATAGAATAAGGCGTCTTATATTGTTCTTTATGATTTGGCCATTTTTTAAATTTCTTAAACAAAATTTTTAAATTTTTTATTTGTAAAAAATTAAAAACATTTAATTGACTTGCCCATCAATACATAAAATTTTAAATAATGAACACTATTCCATAATTTATGAATTTTAAAAAAAATTCAACACCCATATATGGAATAAGAAAACAAAAAATCATGCATTTTTTTTATTTTTCATTTTTAAGTCTTTCAAACTCTAATGTTACCTTTTTATTTCCACAACATTGTCTTTTTATATTTGCAAAAATAAAAAAACGAGACTAGAGTTGCATAATAGTTAGTGGAGGTGGTGAGCATGGCAACAACAAGAGTGATGATGAGCTTGGCTAGAGCATTGTTTGGGTAGATTTTGAAAAGGTGAATATTAGAAGAATAGTAAATAGTTTGAGTGATGAATTAATTTAGAAAACTAATGTGTGGTTGAGATTAAGTGTAAATTTTACCATATAAAAATTGAATATGGATCATATATTGTTTTTTTATATATAATTTTCGATACTTTTGTATAACTATCAAAAATTATTATGATCACATGTTACTTATCATTTGATATATTATTGTTGTATTATCGTAATAAATTTTATTATTAGTTTCTATTATCAATGCAGTGGTGAGACGTCACATGATAAATAAAAATATGTTTTGTTATTATTATTATTGATAATATATTTCTTTATTTACCTTTTTACAATGTTCAAAAAATTGATTTATGTTTATTGTTAGTTTTTGTAGATGAGAAGTCAAAAATAAATTTTAACTAAATTCAAAATTTGAGATTGAAAAGGAATTTCAAAAGAAATTATAATTATATATAATTTTAAAATATTAAAAAAAAAATACAAGGAAAAATTGGAACTATAAATTAAAATTATCAAACAACCTAATTCTATGAAAAATTTTAAATGAAAAATTGATCAAATTTGAATTTATAATTATTAAATATTTTTAATAAGCCATTAATTTTTTATTTAGATTCTAGCCTAATCTGGTCTTAAATAGTTTTTCAGATGTAAATATATCTTAATATTGATACAATCAACATTAGACATATTTTAAGAAGGGTAAATTACATCGATAATACCCGCATTTTGTCTCTTGTGTCAATTTGGTCTCTTTAATTTCAATTAGTTTGATTTTTAGCCCTAATTTTAGATTCTGTATTAATTTGGTCCAATTGATAATGCCGATTAAGATTTGTAAAAGAAAATAGTTATTGAGTTGTTTGAGATTAACTTATTGAGTTGAACACGTTTATAATTTTGTCTATAAAAGTATAACGGATGCTACTCATGTGTGTATTTTAAATAATAAAAAAATAAAAAATAAAAAATAAAAAAAACACTAGCAATTATAACAATTGAACCAAATTGAGACAAAATTATAAATTTAGAGTCAAAATATAGCAAATTAAAATTGCAAGGACAAAAATAACACAAGAGTTAAAATATAAGGATTACCAATGTAATTTATCCTTTTAAGAATAAGCACATAATTTTTTAATTAATTTTGAAATTGTTAATAAATATACCAAACAAATATGTACATATTTCCTATTTTTGTTATAAAGTTTTTAGAAAAATATATTTACTAATTAAAAATTAAATAAATAAGCAGGTCTATTAACTCATGGATTGGACATGAACTAAACGATTATCTAAGAACTAGGCTTAAATCAAGAATTATTGGCAAAAAAATTGACTTGAACTAAATTTTCTTTGTTACTTTTTAGTGTTTAATCTAATATTAGAACTCCCAAATTAGCTCATATTAGTAACCAACTGATAAACTATGATATAATTTAAATATAAAATTTAAATTTATTAGGACTAGAATATGACCTACAATTTAGGGTGGCTTTATCTTAAATAATTTTTTTATACATAAATATATGTAACTATTCATTTAATTGTTTTAAACATAAATATATATATATATTTAAACTATAATTCAAACTTTTTAATAAGTATGCATAAAATAAGTCCATATTTCTTATTTTTATTATAAATTTACTAATTTAATAAATAGATAAGTCAAACGATTCATATAAGTTGGGAACAGAATAAGACAATTTTTAATAATTTGGTGAATGACAAGTTGGTGTAAATCTAATGTTAAGCCCAAACTTAATATCACAAATGAATCCTAATTCATTTTTACGTAAATCGTATAACATAAGACAAATTATAATTTTTAGATTTCACAAAACATGAAAAAATAACTATATTGACAAATGTAATTTACCATTATCATATGATAAATTAAATTTACGAAACTCATAAGACGAAATGTATTTATATTTTATCATAAATATAATTTTTGTGATTTATTTTAAAATTTTTACCACTTAAATTATGACATATATTTGTTATTAAGAGCACACAATTAATGATATAAGAATAAACAAAAATTCGCATTAAATTGATTTTTTTGAAAATATTTTCCTATAATAATAAGGATAAAAAATAGAGTATATTTGAACGAAAATGTGTAACCTTTCATGATGTCTCTTTATATAAAAGGGTGTGACTCCAGAGTCATAACCTTTATGATTAGTCACAAATATTTCTATAAATACCATTCGCATGGGATTGATAAGTTAAGAACTATTAGGATTGATACATATATCATAGTCAAGTATAAAAGGGAGAGTGCATAACACAAATTAGTTCGCTATACACATAGAAAGTTGTGCAATTTTTATGTGGGGTGATCGTTATATCTTGGAGGCAGGACGTACATCAATCGCAAGCACCAGAGGCGAGGGCGAAATTCTGTCTTAAAGACATAGTGTTCAAATACTGACCTCGGTCACATTCTGTATTAAATTTGTAGAATTTCTATAAGAAATTTCCTATGTTTTGTTTTATTATTTATTCGCATTAAATTGATTTTTTTGAAAATATTTTCCTATAATAATAAGGATAAAAAATAGAGTATATTTGAAGTAAAACAGAGTAAGAATAGTGGTTCTGTTTTATATATATGTAAATGAAGTTTTATTCAATTGAGTTTTTGTGCTCATTTGTGCTTTTCGCAGTCTTCCCTCTCCACGGGTTTAAGAAATAGTAGCACATAGTGATGTAGAAAGCATCAACGACAGTGATGCTTTCAAGTATTTGGCTTTTTAATCATGGAAGAGCTGCACAAGGCTTTCAAGTCTGGCTTGAAGTTGAATACTATTCGCGACCATGGGCGGAGCAACAATATCAATAGTTGTGTCACTCAATCTTGAATTTCTTTTGAAGCAAATGTAAAACTTTACCCAAAATGTTTGGGATTTTACAAGTTAAATCCAGTGAAAAAATAAATTCTCAAATTTAAAATTTGATTAAAAAAATGTTTCTCTTTAATTTGATGAACACTTATGCTGCGTTTGGTTGAGGATTTGGTAATGGATTTGGAAAAGGAAAGATAAAAGGTAGGTGAAATGTGAATATGATATACTTAAATTTCACATAGTTTCATACACATTTTCTCTTTCCTTTTCCAAATCTATTCTCAAATCCCCCAACCAAATACAGCGTTAATAAACTGATTTATTTTTTTTAATTAATTGAATATAGTTTTGAGCATTTTAGTGTAAAATTTAAATTAAAAATATCAAAGATTGGAGAAGTTCTTAAAGAAATAATAGAGAATTGTCATTCTCATTTTACCAATGACAACTACAAATGTAAAAAAATCTTTCATTAGGATACAATTTACCCTGTTTTTTAAACTTTAAGGAGAATGATTGTAATTTAATTTATTTTATTTTATTTATTAGGCGGTCTAAAAGGCTGGGCATCCGAGATTGTGGAGTTTTGGGGCTTAAAAGCCCAACATATTGAAAAATTATTGGTTGGTCTAGGGCGATACATAGTCGTATCTCTCACCAATCACAATTTACCATACTCCCTCAAATTTTTCAATTACCTAACACAAATTCATTGACCCCTACCTCCTTTACCAATCACAATATCGTTGGAACAACACGTGATGTTACCCCGAGACCAACCAATTACTTCTCCAACATACCACATTAGCATTTATGACTACGTTTGATTTAGTTTTGAAAAATAATTTTGTGAAAAAAGTTTTGAAAATTCAAAACTTGTTTAGTTATAAGTTTTCAAAACTAATTTTTGAGTGTTTTTTTGGGTCTTGTATTTTTTATCTTGTAGTCATTTTTTTTGGGGTGGGGGGGAATATTATAGTCAAATTTGTTTACTTTTTTTTTTTTATATACCTAATCTAAATTTATGTTTTAGATGTATCTAATTTAATTAATAGGGTAAAGTTTCACACCATATTTTTTATTTTTTATGAACATTTTATAATTTTTAACACTTCTTTTCTAGTTTTATATCCCTCAATCTACACACATTTAAAGCGTTTCACATTTAAATATAACTTTTTATAAAATTAATGAATAATGAGAAATATTAAAAAAAAAATTGACATAGTTTAAAAATTAATATAGTTTTAATGTTTTATATATATATATATATTTGAGTTCTTTAGATTTTGTTTAGGGGAGTTTTTTTTAAAGTCCTTCATATTAAGATTTTATAAGATAAATAACATAAAATATTTTTATAGTAGTTAAGGTCCCTTAACGTTTCTATAGAGAAAATTCGTCTCAGAGAAATTTCGTCCCGACTTAGAGAAATTTTAATTTTTACAGAGAAATTTCTTTGATTTCATAAAAAAATTTGAAATTTCTCTGAGATCATACCAAAGAAATTTCAAAATTTTTTTGAGTCGGAGCCAAAATTTTTCTGAGTTAGGTAAAAAAATTTTGAGTCGAATTTTCTTTGTAAAAATGTTGAGAAATCTTAGCTAATAATAATAATAAAAATTTCTGGACATCTCTTACTATACAAAGTTGGAGAGGAATGTTTCACTAATTTTTCCTTTTATTTACTGTTTAAGTCTATTTAGATCACATAGATCTAAAACATAAAAAATTATTTGGCCAATACTTGAAAACCAAACAAAATCAATTTTGCGAAAATCTTAAGCCAAATAGATTTTGAGTTTTGGAATGAGTTTTGAAAAACATTTTGGTTCTAATTTTTTGAATTCAATTTTTTGAAAATAGAGTTTTTTTTTTTAATTTTTCGTATTATTTTAATTTTAGTGAATTTTTAAAAATATTTTAAGTATTTTTTTATACACTTTTTAGATACACTTAACATAATTACAATTAAAAAGTAATATTTATGAATTTTGTTTAAAAAAATTTCATTAAACACCAAAAATATAAAAAAAAAAACATGAAAATTCAATACATTTTCTTATTCTTATATATTTATTAATTGTTTTTTTTATCATATATTTATTAATTGTTTGAAAATTATTTTTTATAAATATTTTACTTTTAGGTTTATTTAGATTCATTAAAAAGTAAAAAAATTACTTAAAATATTAAAAAATTTACTAAAAATACAAAAATACACACAAAAAAAAAACTTAATTTTTACAAAATTAAATTCAAAAAATTAAACTATCAATAGGTTCTAATAGTTGGATTTAATTCCTATCAAGTCCTGTTAAAATTAAATTCTAGTAAAATCATCGCTAAAAATAATTTTTTGTAACATTTTTTGCATTTGTCCCTAAAAATTGAAAATTAGTGACTTCTTTATGTCACGAATTTTATAAATTATCGTTAAAACTTATAACTAGTGATATTTTTATATGACAAAATTTTCAAACTTACTCTAAAAATTAAAAATTAGTGACAATTTTTTGTGATGATTTTTTAAACTGTCGCTAAAATTTATAATTAGTGATATTTTTTATGATAAAATTTTTAAACTGTCGCGAAAAATTAACTATTAAGGGTAAATTACATTGACACCCCATGAGGTTTATATTTATTACAGTTCCTCCTCTTACCTTTTGAAAATTACATCTCCCTCCATGAGGTTTAAAGTTTCATTACAGATTCTTCCTCTCAGCAATTCAATTTTTTTAAATACTAATTTTGCTCTCACTGGGTAAATTATATTGATACCCCTCACATTTTAGAAATTACAATCCCCTCCCTAAGGTTTAAAGTAGTATTACCAATTGCCCTCTTGGTTAGTATTAGTGGAAAAAAAAATTCATTGAAAAAAAAAATTATTTGAAAAAAAAATTAATTGAAAAAATTTTTTGTTAATAAAATTTTTAAATTTCTGTTTAAAAACTAATGTAAACTCATTTTTAAAATTTACGTTTTTTTCCTCAAATTTACAAACTAAGACAATCATTTATAAACCAAAAAAATTATCAAATAAGTTTTTATGACAATTTTTTTAAATTTTCGTAAATATAAATTGAAAATTGAAAATGAAATGGTTACCAAACAGGCTTTGGATGATAAAAATGACGTAAAATTAACAAATAATTAAATAAATTATCAACGTAAAAAATAACTTATCAAAAGATTCGCTATGTATGATTTAATTTTTAAAAATTAAAAATAAATTTGATTAAGAAATAAAAAATAAAAAATAAAAAATAAATATTATTTTTATATAATTTTTTTATCCTTCAAGGGTTAGAAATAATTTTTTACAAATTAAATTGAACATCATACGCATGTATGTATATAAGAGGTCCAATCCAATCGAAGATTGAAAAACAAGGCAGTGATGGAGGAAAACACCTTGATTAATAGTAGTTCTTCTCTTGTTTTTGGAAGCGAAGGTGAGAGCAATACACTTGCTCCAGACAAAAGCACACTTGAAAGTGAGAACTGGGGGGGTGATTTTTGTAACTCAGAGTAAGCTTTATTTGCACTTCTCTTCATATCATTATGTTTTTTTATTTATTGGCTTTTTGTTTAATTTTTCCATAGCAATTCATGCTTATTATTATGCTTTGTGGGCTGAATTAGTAACATTGACTCGGATTCGACTGAATTTGAAATTGTGGGACTTCATTACGGTCCTTACAGCGACGATGACGGCTTTCGGTATGAAACCAAGGAGATCAATTTTGTTTGGGATGGATGGTGAGTTTTAGTAGTAGTTACTCTTCTTGTTTATCACATACAAGTTTCAGTTGCCTTTACTTTTACTCAATAAATTTGTTCATGGTTGATTTGTGTTGAGGTTGTTAAAATTGGAATCCTACCTTCTGGATAATGATAAATTTGATATAATACATCTTTTATGCTACCATAAATTCTTAACTACACGCATTTGCATGTGCAATTCTTACAAAAACTCCAAATATAAGTCCAAATATAGGGGTGTTTTGGAAAAATCCAAAATATGAGACAAAAAGTGTCAATACCAATAGCAGCATTCACTTTATATATTAGAATAGATATGCTTCCCTTGTCCCAAACAAAAGCAATTAATATACTCAAATTCAAATTCAAAGGTGTTGATTCCCATCGTTGCCCCTTTATTTCTTACTTTTTAAATATATTCTTTGGCAACATAAAACTTTTGTGCATTGACTTTTCAAAAGTGGGCATGCGCATTGTGGTTGGGACGTCCAAAAATGGAATTATGGACTAACAAAATGGGACAGAGGGAGTAGTATTTACTAATAGTAATTATTAATGACAATTGTTAAAATTGTAACTAACATTGAGTTTAGATTGAAATCCAGTTTTCATTTCTCCCTCCATTCAATGGTTGGTGTACATTTTATTTTTTCCTCTTGCTCCTACTCCTCTTCCCCATTTTTGTCAATCTTTATTTTGTGGAAAAGGTTTATTTTCTTTCAGATTACGGGGCACAATCTATAATTTTTTCTTTTGGGTTTGTTTCTTTACGTGAATCCTTAGGAGTTTGGTAGTAGGATGGTTTGTTGGCTGTCATAGCGAGAGATGCTTCATTTGACTAGTTTTTTGGTGGTTCATAATTCATTCAATGGCTGAGAGGTTTTCGGTCTATGAAGGCCTCACTCAATTTATTGTGTCAAAATATAAATTTACTAAAGGTACGAGAGTCAATTTGACTTGATGCACCTACTATGGATAATCGAACCAAACCAAAATAGGGCTTCTGTCCTCATCAAATAGGGTTGGCCACATGATTCTTTTAGCCATTTTGCTTTGTCAAGAGTTATATGTTCAATTAATTAAATAATTCATATAATTTCTTACTACCGCAATCCATGTCAATTTAGCTCTTCTCCTTCCTCTAACATTTCTGTTTACGACGATCATATTACTGCTATGTATGGATAGAGTTTTCCTTTATGTATGCTTATCTTGTGATGTTGAACCCTCTTTCAGGGATAAACTTGTAATTTTACATATTAAGTAACATGTTTTTCTTACCAGAATAACCTATTTGACTCTTATTTAACACATTTTAAAAAGTTATTGAAATCTCTCTCTCTCTCCCCTTCGCTTTTTAATGAAGGTATTGTTTACTATAAGATCAAATGTTACTGAGAAATGCAAGTCTGTGGCCCTGTTTTCGGTTCCCAAAATCATATCCACTATGTATTCTCTTGTTCCTTGCTTATCTTTTTCTACATAACCGTCGAAATATCCACATAATTATTTTTATTTCCTATAAAATAAAATAGATATTTGTTGCATTAACTCATCCAGTTAATCCCAAAATTGCGTTTTTAATTTGTTCCTCCAATCCTATTTGGGATTCATAGGTGCTAATTACATTAATTATAATTTCTCCCATTACAAGTTTAATTAACATGATTATGTTCTGCCTCCAATTCTTGTAATTGTTACTACCTTGTCTTTAGCAACAATTAATTGTGCATCTTTTCTAGTTTTAATGTATTTTATATCAATATTTTCAATTGATAAGCGTAGTGTGGTCTATGCAAGTCATGGGAAATTATGTTGGATGGTGCGTCTTTGTAGTCCCTACATTGTTGTTTTATGTCTTAAAACAATATTTGTTTACGTTCCCAGTTATCCCAATTTTTTTTACCCAACTGGTTTCCTATATATGCTTTGTCATTCGTGCTTTAGTAGTTCTCAGTTAAACAACTACCTACTGAACTAACACCTTGGAATTTTAATTTCTTCCTTCCTCGTTCATGGATGTGTTGGTATAACTACATGTTTTGTCGATAAAGGAATGTACATATATCGCTTCAAACCAACAAAATGGGTCCATCATAATTCAGACCAAGGGAATTGATTTTTTGAGAGTCCTTACTTCTTAGTAATGTAGATGCACCTAGACTCTTGTTATAAATTATAATTATGGTGCATCTTTTTGTAAGCACCACTATGCCTTTTTTTCCTTTTAGATAATCAAGTCTCATTCTTGTTCACCTGTATTTGATTACGCATTCTTAAACAGGGAAGCTGCTCTAATTGTGTCTAAACGAATGCTGGCAGATTATTATTCAGAAAAAGAAGACAGCAGAAAGGTATTTGCTCATTGTAGAATGCTGAATATACTTGCCTGTATGAGAATTTGATCTTAACTCCCTCCCTTTTTTGCTGTCACTTTTTTAGGTGTTGACACTTGAACCATATGAGAATGAGACCCATTTTGGAAAAAGCAATGTCAGGCAAACATTGGAGCTTGAAGGGAGGGCCTAGCCACCAGAAAGGTTTCTTGGTTGTTTTATCCTTATTTGGGAAATGTAGAAAACAACCTTTTGTTGGAGGTCTATAAATTATTTGTTTATTTCATCTGTGTTCTTGATTTTTTTAGCGACGTACTTTTTTTATTCATGAAGTTTTTGAATTTTTTAATTGCTACTAGAGCATTTTAGGAAGGACAAGCCTAATAAGAAATATAATCTTGACCAAGTGTTACTAGAACTGCTAATACATTTTGGATGCACGTTTTGAAATATGGTACAATTTTGTTCCAAAGCAATTAATTATCTATCCAAAGTGATTCCAAAATTTTTTTCCTTTGTTTTTCTTAGGGGAAAAATTAAATATAATGAACTAAAATCTAAGGAGCATTGCAGTTTTGGAAGGACAAAATGGGAAAAAATGCTCATAATGCTTATGAAAATGTGTTTTTTCATGATCAATTGAAAAAAATGTACCATTTTTTTTATTGGATGTCTAATCTTTGAAAGTAAATTGCCTAGGAGTACCTTAAATTTTAATATTGTAATTTATACAAGTCTACCCCTATTGTTTCACATTTTAGTGCATGTGGTGTTTTATATTCTTGTTTTAGTTCCCATTCCATACAGCATAACGATCCAAGTGACATGGGTCAAGACAGAGAATGGAAAATTTGGTTTTGGTAGTAATGGAAATTTTTTGTTTGTTTTGAATTCTATTGTATTCAAGGAATATGAATATATTTTTTTTTTTTCTTTAAATTTTATTTTGATGAGAAACTTTATGGTCTATTGATTGTGTGATTATGGGCCATATTATGAAACATTGATGAGTAAGAAATTTATTTTCTGTTTAATGTATGATCGTGGAGCATATTATGGTTTCATTTCTTACTCTCTTTTTTCATCTTGACATTACGGAATGCTAAATCATGATGTCCCTTGGCATGTATGCATGTATTGTCATAAGGTGATTCAATTATTATTACTTTCACTGCAGCACAACCATCTTGGTTGATAATCACTTTTGACAACTAATTGCGCTTTGGAAAACGTTATTTGAACGCTAGATTGATTATCAAGGCCAGCATAATTTTCATGATCCATTCTCAGAAATTGCCTTTGAAAAAGGGCAAATGGGCATAGTTTATTAAGCACACTAGCTTTAGCCAAAACATGTATTTTTGGGTGATTTGTGCTGCGTGTCCATTAAAAATTAATATAATAATAGTTAATTTGTACTAAAAGGATGTTAACTGACGTTGTCTTATTTTGCCTTAAGTCCCTTTTGTCCAACACTAAAACCTGCATTGGTAGGTGTGGAAATTGAAGTATAAAAATATGGAATGATATTACTTTTGATTTATCTAAAGATATATTTAACCCTTTTTTTTTCGTTTTTACTTCACTTATTGTGCATTGCCTATCAATCCCTGAATTTTACCAAATTTATATTTTTAGGTAGTACAAGATCCCTCGTGGTTTGGGCCAATCAAAGAAGAACAGTACACCAAGATTGGTAAGGCTATTGCGGTATTAGCCCATGGAGCGATGTGTTATGTTATGTTCTGTTCCTTCAAGAAGCTAATCAAAGACAAGGATTACAATACTGTTGGCGAAAGTGTGTTTAAAAGTATTGTTAAGTTTGTCTTGAGTGTTTTTGATATGGTAAATTCTAAATTCTACCTTAATGTGCCTGTGGCCAATTTTTTGTGGATATTGTTTTTGGTAGTAGTCTCGCGGAGCTTTCATCAATTTTCTGTGGTTTAATATTTGCTTTAGTCTCGTGTAACTAAAAAATTTATTTGATGTTTTGTTCAACATTTAATGTAGGTACATTAGATTTCTATTTTGTTATGTTTGAACAACTCATGGATTTGATGGTGATTCATTATATGTTTGTCAAGTAAGATTTAGATGACTAGATCTAAATTTCACTAGGTGGATATGGCCGAGCTTGATTATGAATGAGTGCTGATAGGAATTCAGAGTGGATGTGTTATAATGGTGGTAGATTATAATATTATAGTATGAATGTCTTTGTTGCATGGGTTTTTATGGTTTGGAAGGTCTCTTTCATAGTGCACTTACATTCAATATATAAAATGATACACATTGGCGGTTGCCGGTATGTGATTTTGCTGTTGTAAATGTATTACTTTTGTCTTGTGTCATTATTGATGTATCTTCTTCTGATATATTTAATTAACATAATTTTTGTTTTTTTGCTATAGCTGTGGTGTTTCTCATAATATGTTTGAATTTACACGAGTTTTTATAAGGTGAATTGTTAAGGAATGTTGGTTCCATTGCTCTCATTTTCATTTACTTTTATATTCCAGGAAGATTTTGAGAGAATATTTGATCAGAGTGTGGTTGAGGATGAGTACTCAAAATTATGTGAAATTCTGGACTCTGTAAGAATTTTTATATACAAGAAATTTTTTTCTTTTTTGGCTGTTTACCTGTTCTCTTTTTCTCATATGTGAAAACACCTTTTTCCTTGTGCAGTGTAAATGTGATCCTCTTGTAGCTATTGCTGAGGGGAAGGTGAAAGTTGATCAATTTTCCACGCTAAGGGAACATGATCTTTGTGACACTATACGGGTAAGAATCTTTCTTTTTCATTCCTAGCAATTGCTTTGGCTTTAATAATTGTTAGAATGTATCAGGGACGGATCTACAGTAGGACCAGGGGTAAGAATCTTTCTTTCCCCGGATTTTTGATAATTCTGTTAGTACCCTAACATATATAAATTATATATATCCTTCATAAAATTGTAACAGTGCCCTCCTTAAAATGGTGATGATGCCCCTTCTATTAAGGATTTTCTTTCTAATTACAAAGATTCTACTAATATGAGTCCTTCTACCATACACTCCACAAAAGGGTATACCATATACAAGTTATGATATTTCGTGGTGTTAATACCATAAAGTGTTAGAACTAAATCATTTTTGGTTATAACTAAAAGGACCATAATAAATAATAACCAAACAGGACGGCTTCGGTCATAACCTAAAAATAATCCCAATGGGTCATAACTAACATCGCAATGAGTCATAACCAAAATAATAGTCACAAGAAATTATAACTAAGTTATAACCAACACTACAATGAGTCATAATTAATACCATAATGTGTCATAACTAAGGTTATAAAGATCATAACCAAGGTGATAAAGATCATAACTGCGACATGCAATACACACTTTTTTGCAATTGGTTTTTATAGAATTTTCCAAATAAATATATCATTTCTATTTCGACTTATTTTCTTTTATAATTTTCCAATCTACTTATAATAGTTATTCTCCAATATTTTTATAAAATTTAACCTTAAATCCCTTTGAAATTCATATTTATCCAAATGGACTTATAATATTTAAGTTTAGAAATATTTCATTGTTGTTTATTATGAAAAAAAAAAAAAAATCAATATTGTCTGTATGCAGCAACATAAATGTAGTGCCGAAAGAAAGGTGAAAGCTGATCAATTTTCCAAACTGCGGGAACATGATATTTATGATGACAGAATAGAGGTAAGAATCTTTCTTCCTCATTGCTAGCAATTGCTATGGCTTTAATAATTATTGTCAGTTTGTATGTTTCTCATTTAAATATTTGTCTTGATGCAACTATATCCATGTAGTGCCAAAAAAGAAGTTGAGGTAATTTTTTATTTTATTTTGTTTTCTAGGTTGTGAAATAAATGTATTCTTGAATGTTCATTGTGGTAATTCATTTTGGTTCTGTTGGTTGATTGACTTGTCAAGCCAATTTTTAATGCATTGTTTGGATTTAATATTTTATAGTATCTCCCTGACCCTATGGAAACTAGATAAGCATACCATCAATTTATTATAAATTTTCTTGAGGTTTGTTTCGACGGCATTTAGATACTATCAAATTGGGAATTTGGTCTTAGGTAGCATTTGGTATCAGAGTTAGGTCAAGTACCTAGTAATTTTGCTTCACCAGTAGGCGACAGCCTTGCCTTGGCTGCCCGCTAGATCTCAACCCATTCCACTGTTATATTTTCTTTCAGTATCACTTCGTGGTGATCTCCAACTTTATCCACTAGTTTATTCCTATCCCAAATATCTCTATCATATTTTTTTTTACTCGCAATCCATTTTTGGGTGTGTTTTTGTTTCACTTTGTCTTTCTCTCTATTTCAACCTCAAATAGGTTTCCATCTTCAAACCTATTTGAGTTTGAGGAAGGATATTATACTTATATCATGGTGAGCATGGTGATATACCACGTGAACACTGCAAGAAAACTAACTATTTACGGCATCATGTTTACGGCATGCATTAAATGCATGTCGTAGTTAGTACATTCTACGACATTTTTTTTTTGCAAGCCGTTAATGTTTTGTCAATAACAGCATACATACTATGCAAGTCGTTAATTCATATATTTATGGCATGCAAAAGTATGCCGTAAAAAATGTATGTTTTTACGACTTACAAAAATATGTCGTAAAATATTTGTACTTTAGACGACATACATTTCATGTTGTAAAATATTATAACTTTACACGACATGCTAATGAATGTCGTGAAAACTTGTACCAAAAAAAAAAAAAAAATGCAATTTGATCTTTTTATGGCATGCAAAAGTATGCCGTAAAAAATGTATATTTTTACGGCATACAAAAAATGCAGAAAATGCATGTCGTAATTTATGAGCTCATCACATTCTTCTACGGCTTTATATTTACGGCATGCATTAAATGCATGTCGTAATTAATTGCGCAATTTAAGTAAATTTAGAAAGTAAAAAAAAAAATTAATATGAAAACATTTACTAAAACATAAGAAAAAAAAAAAACTTAACAGTTTTTGAATTTCAAAATCAAACTGAGTTATACGCAAATTAAAAATTTTAGCATTTATGCAAAATGATAGGGTATTTAGGTGTTGTTTGGCATGTGTTATTTTAACACATTATTTTATTTGAAACACATAATTTTTTTATCACATCATTTTAATCTCAACAAACATTTTACATTTTATTTATAAAAAATTAAAAATTGACAATTCCCAAACAATCCCTTGTTATCATTTTAACTCATAATCGTTCCATACTTCATATTTGCTAGGTATTTATTTATTTAAAAGGACATGAGAGTCCCGATCTTCATTGTCGAAAACAAAAGCCCTAGCATTCGCTCTCAATCTTTCACGCCGAGCTCTCTGAAATTCCATGGCTATCCCTGCCTCTCACATTGCGTTGAAGATGGATGATGAAGCTATCGCAGATGACTTCTCTTTCGGGAGCTTCTTCTCTCGAGAGTTGTGTCTCAGAAGGTGTGCCATCTCTATCTCTATCGCACAAGCGTTGCCCTCTCTATCTAAAATCTGAATTTGATTTTCATTTTTGATCTGATTTGCTTTTGTATTTGATTTTCATTTTTGGTCTGATTGACATTTGTATTTGAATTTGAAGGGTTCATGCCCTAGTTCTACAAAATTACCTTTGCATTGATTGAGCTACTGATTGTCTTGCTTTGATTGAGATATTGATTCAATTTTGGGATTGGCATTGATTAAGAAGAAGTCGACGAACAACGACGAGATGACGAACAATTCATCACTGAACTGCTCTGGTTCTCCCTCAATCTCTCCGTCGTAGGGTTTTGACTCGATCTTCCTTCACATTGTAAGATAAGTTTTTCTCTGTTGCATATATGTAGGTTTTAGTTCATGGTTATTTACATATTTCTTTAGACAATAGCAATTTTTTTTTTTGTTACAGTAGACAATAGCAATTAGATAACGAGCTCCATTACATGATGAATATTTTCTTTTTGCATCCAAATTTGGCAGTTGAATGTCCATTCCAGCCTTCTTCCTTCAATTAATCTTTCCTATAATAAGGACAAAAATTCAACATTATAAAATTTACTATCTTGCTAAGAGCTATGAAGCTCACTGGTTGGCAGTTTCCTCGAGTTCCCTGAGAGCTATGCTATACCACTGATGATGATGAAGAATGAAATTAGGAAATGAATCTACCAGAGTTGAGAAAACAAAAGCATGTATTTGTTCGGACGAAGGTATATTTTCCCCTGATTTAATTGGAACTGGTTATTTTTTCTTAATAAATTGTTTTTATTTTTTATTTGGGCGATTTATATCCTCTGGAATTTAAGATACATTTATCCTGTTGCAGCACCAGAAAGTGCCAAAAAGAAATCTGGATGAAAATTATAATTCAAGAAAGAGGTGGCTCTTAGTTTCTGCCCCCTGGACACTTCAGTGCAACCCGGCTGTATTCTTACAAGAAGGCTCTGGTCATCACTTTTTTACTAGTTTATTGCAAACTATTTCAAAACTAATATTGCAAACCATATAATGTACTATGTAGATATTTGATTCGATCTTAAAGTGCATCCTTGCTCTACTGTTCACAGTTAATTCAGAGAAGTATTTCCCATATGCATTGCGACAATCCAATTCTGTTGTGTTAGGGAACTTGGAATATCCACCTTTTAATTGAAATGAAACAACCCTACTTTAACTTTAAACACATGCCGTTGGATTATCCCAATAAGACCATAGCAAAAAAGGAGGGAAAAAAAAAAAAAAGATTGAAAGCCATCCACATAAAGTATATTAGTTGATATACCTGGGTCATACAAACAACTACTACTAAAACAGAGGAGATTGATAAGATTGAGAACATTATCATTTTTTTGGAGACCATAGCAGTCTATTAGTTAATATACCTGGGTCATACAATCAAACGGTTACAAAAAGGTAAAGTCGACGAGTACAATATAAGCAGTACACACACCTTATCATTTTCACTGCTTAAAGGGAAGAGAAAGCCTCAGTTCATTCTAGAGACACTCTGCTCCTCCTTTCGGCGGGATCGAACTCTCTCAAAACTCTCTCTCTCTCTCACACACATTGCGATCAAAGGTAAGGCTTCAATACGCGTTTCATTAGATTGGAGTTTATCAATTTTTTTTTGTTTTTTTGTTTTGGTTTCTTCGCATAGTTTACTTCAGATTCTTTGAGGGTTTTTCTTGAATGATTCATAAACTTCATTTTCTCTCTTGAATCAGCCATTCTCGCTCTCTGTTTCCTCTGTGGTTTAGTCAAAATGTCTTTTAGTTTGATTTTTTCTCAGATTGCTGAATCTTTAGGGTTCACAATCTTATGTTCTTGCTTTCTAGGGTTTTGGATTTTTGAAACTCTGTCATTTGAGTATTTTGATACTTATTTGGCAAATATTCATAGATTTGGGGCTCAGTAAATCCTTGGCATTTGATATTTGATTTTATCTTATAGTTTGATGACAAAAAAACTTTTTTTTTTTTTTTTTTTCCATGTTTGCAGTTATAGTTTGGTTGATCTCCCAGGTTCTAGCTCTGTCTGTGTTGCTTGGTTGTGATGGCGGTATGTGAGACACTGATGTTACTTCCAACTTATCTCTGTCACTTCCTTTCATTGTTACTATTTTATTGACTCGGTGATTTTTAGGTTGAGAGGCTTTTTAAAGATGAAGCTACTGAAGAGAAGGGTGAGCGAGCCAGAATGGTAAGTTTTCACTCTCACTAATTTTATTTATGTCTTTAAGTGATTTATGTATGTGTTTATGGCATTCATTTCCATTGTTATATGTATTTGTGATAATCAAATGACACATTACATGGACAAACTTGCTTACAGTAAGCTAGTTCAGTTAACAGTATTACAACTATTTGGCTATATTATTGCCCTTGTATTTCTGACAGTTTCAGAGGTGAGATTTGTTGATTATGGCTAAGCTGGTTAGGTTAGAAGTAGTATTACAGTTTTGGGTTTAAAATTTTATATTCTATTTTTGTAGTTTTAGTAGTGTCATGTTCTGGTTGTGAATTACATTTCTTATGGAACTTTAAGTCAAATTTTAACTAGCTTTTTGTACTAATGAATAAGCATTGCTCTCCTTTGGTTTTTAGGCATTCTTTATTGGTGCAATGGCAATTGCTGACTTGGTGAAGACAACTTTAGGGCCTAAGGGAATGGTAACCTTATTCTTGCCTCAGTTTGTTGCTAAATCAGAAGTTACTACTCTTTAGGTGTTTGGTACCCATTTTGTTCTCCAATTTAATTTGCTGCTCTTGCATGTAATTTCTTTACGGGATAAAATTTTACAATCAACAGGCAGGGGACACAGTGTTACTGTGACAAATGATGGTGCTACAATCTTAAAGTCCTTCATATTGATAACCCAGCTGCTAAAGTTCTTGTTGGTATCCTTGCTTTCTTGTTTTTGGCTTAACTGTTTAGTAGGTTGTTTATATGGCTAGTGGAAATTTTCCTGCTGCTCATGGAACATGTTTGTGCTTGGGGGATATGTCTCGGACTAATGTTCAGACAAATAGTTATTATTCAGTATATTTTCATCCTGGCTGAAAATGAACATTATCATTTTCAAAATATATAAACAAGTCAACAATTAAGCCTTATGAGATATGGGGTTTTTTTTAGTGTTTTTTTTTTTTTAAATAAATAATTTACATGAATTGCAATTGCTAAATAATTCCTTTATTTTTAATTTTTTTGGTAACTATAGTTATGATTTTGCCACATTAGGTTAAACCTTATGTTTTTCTCCAAACAAGCCATCCACAGAGGAGATTGAGAACATTTTGCAACTTTGGCCATGTTAATTTTCCATGTAAACTAATTTTTATTTTCTCTAGGCTATGTTTGGATCTTGTTTTTGTGGAGGGAAAAGTGAATGAAGTAAGAGCTAAATTATTTAGGCATCCACATAAAGTGGGGGGTGCTTACCATTTATGCCTAGCACTCTATCGAGGATACTAATTCATGTGCTCAATTGGTTTGGCTTCTACTCTAACCCCTTGAATTGGTATGAGGGTAATTTGGATCTAATATACAATACTTGCTCTAAATCTCTGCTCCAATTAGGTTATAATGCACTTCTGTTTTTCCATATTGATGAAGTAAAAACCACAATTTGAATTGGGAATGAAGGTAAACTATGTAGATAAGGAAATATCTTGGGTTAGAGCTTTTTAGCAATTATGTTAGGTTTCTCTTGAACTCATAAAATGGCTGAAATTTTAGTTTTATTTGTTTAACATCAGGGCTTATGATGAAAGGTATCGTGTAATGGTTAAGTAATCAAGTTGTATATAGAAAATGTGAAGTTCAGTATAATTTTTACTTTTGCGCAATTTAATGTTATCTACTAAGTTTTTGTTGCATGATAATCATTAACCGGTCTTTACCTTTTGATGATTAATTTTTGCATGCTCTAGGGCCTTTACAAGCTATCTGTCTCCACAGACCAGACGCCTACTATAAGCCTTATAAATTTCAAAGTAAACCTGTACTTTAGTTAGGCTTAGATGGGTTGCCCTTTTTTGTTTTGTTTCATTTTCTTTTAATGGAGTGCATTTACTCTCTCTCTCTCTCTCCCTCTCATCTTTAGAGTGGTTGCTCTTTTCTGTTTTGTTTCATTGTCTTTTAATGGAGTGCATTTCCTCTCTATCTCTCTCTCTCTCTCTCTCACAGTTTACTTGCTCATTGCACTAACATCACTTTGTACTCATCCTTATCAGTGCTATAATAAGAACTGCGCTGTTTGTTACAAATCTGTTCTCTTCGATAGGGAATGGTGGACAGGCTGATTAGTCGAATCGAAAAATCTGTGAGAAACACTGTTGGGTGTCAAATATGAATGCATGAGGTGACATGGGAGTGGCCTAGGCAGATTTTGGTTGAGTGCTAAGATATTCATCAAAAAAAAAAAAAAAAACTTCATTGATTTGATATGATGTTTAGCAAAGCATATACATAAGTTATTTATTTATCAGAGTTCTCCTTACTGTTATATTGTTAGCTGCTCTTATTCCATCGTAGCAAGGTTTTGAAGCATATTTAAGGTTGCTATGCAAATATTTCAAGTGCCACCCCCTTTGGTTGTCTGAAAATAAGGTTCATTTATCGATCTTGTATTAAGTTGTCAAGTAGGTTACTTAAAGTGATGATCGGAAAAAAATTCATAAGTTTGTAAGTTTTGAAGAAGAGATTTCCTCTTAAGATGGATTTATTTTTTTGCAGGTTGTTGAGTTTGCCCTGGCTTTGCAGGAAGCTGGATGCTTTTCTGTTGTTCTGGAATGTGTGCTTGCATCTGTTGCTGCTGCAACATTTGCTCTTCGAATCCCTACAATTGATATTGGGACAAGGCCTTTTTGTATTGGCCAAGCTAATTGATTCTTTAGCTCTCTCTACTACTCCTAATTATGAATTAGACTTGACTAGCTTGTGTTGTGTATAATCTTTTTGCTTTCATTTGTACATATAATTTGCTATCTGATCTTGTAATTTACTTTTCAAGTACTAAAGTGGGCATTTTAATGATATCACGTGTTCATATATTGAGTTTACTCATGTAATGAACTTTGAATTTGCTTCTCTCTCTGTCTCTGTCTCTGTCTCTATATATTTATATATTAAAAATAACTTTCTACGGCATACAAAATTATGTCGTGAAAAGTGTAATAATTTATGACATGTAAGAAAATGCCGTAAAAGATTATATACGGCATACAAAGTATGCCAGAAATATATTAATAATAACCTTTTACGGCATACAAAATTATGTCGTAAAAAATGTAATAATTTATGACATGCAAGAAAAATGTTGTAAAAGATTATATACGGCATACATAGTATGTCATAAATATATTAAAAATGACTTTCTACGGCATGCAAAATTATGTCATGGAAAGGATGCTGATTTATGACATGCCAAAAATGTCGTAAAAAATTATCTACGGCATACAAAGTATGTCATTAATGTTTAATTTATTACTTTTTACAACTTTAGCTGCATGTCGTAAATGACGTTTGACTTTCCACGGCATGTCATATAACGGCATTTGTGTGCATGCCGTAAAAGAGTTTTTACGGCATGCATTGCAAGTCGTAAAAATTCAATTTTGTTGTAGTAGAACCACCTAAGTCGCCCCATCTGGCGCACAATCCAAGTCACCCCCTCTGGCACACAACCCAAGTTGCCCCCTTGGCGCACCACCTAAGCAGCCTCCTGGAGTATTTTCTAATAGGCCGTCCCTTGGCACACATAGTCATCTATTGCCATCATCGTTTAACACCACATCATAAGTTATGTATGTACCATATTTGCTGGTTCAACATCCAGTCAGTCTCTACAACGGTCTGACATGACCCCTTAAATTGTCCCGACATTGATTCCGGTTAGTTCCTACAATGGTCCAGCATGACCCCTTTAAACTGTCCCAACATTGATTTTGGTCAGCTTCTTCTAGGGCAGTTTGGTTCTTTTCTTTTCTTTTTTTTTTCCCCCCTTTTTAGGGTGTGGTGTTGATGTATTAAGCACTTTTTGACTTTTTTTATTTAGTGGACTACCAGATTTGTTCGGTAGCATTTATTTGGACTAGCCATTGAGTTTTTTCCGGCTTCTTCCAGTCATCCATTGGTAAGCTGTGATTGTTGAATATCTTCACACCAGTTTGAGGGGGAGTGTTGAATATAGAAATTAGAGTATATCAAATTTTTTTATTTTTAGTATTATGTGGGTGTTTGGGAAGTGGCTATTTTTTAAGCTTTTTGGCTTTTTGACTATTTTAATATGCTATTTTAGTTTTTGTGTTTGGGAAGATGGATTGATTTTTTTGTTTGATTGTTGTATTGAAAAATGTGTTTGAAATGATGTTGAGATAAAAAATAATTAAATTATTCCCAAAAAGTTGTGCCTGACGTGATGATTGATTTGTTGGGATATGAAATGACTAAATTGCCCGTGTGTGTTGAAATGCTAAGGTGGTGGGTTAGTCAAAAATTAAAAGGGCAAAAACGTAATTTCAAATCTGCCCTGCACAGTCATGAATCTGTCCGCGTCAGTTTTTGATTAAAAAAAAAAAAAAACTCAGCTACAGTACAACTTTTTGGCTATTTGAATGAGGCTAAAATAGCCTCTCAATCTCCTTCCCAAACACCGCCTATGTATATAATCTGTGATTGTGTCAATCATTAATTTAGTATTGTTTCTTATTTATATCATTTCTTAAATTGTATCATGAATTTATTATATATACATGGCATCTACCTCATTGATGGGAAAAGCCAAATAATTCTTTTCATTCTTTTGTATGCACTAATGAGCTGAGAATTCAGGCTAAAGTTGGAAATTGTTCCTAACCACCCTTGCTTCCACTACCACCATTCCTTACTCCACCTCCCTTAACGTTTATTGCCCTATCTCTCTTTCTGTTCTTTAACCTCCAACCCCTCCCCTATCTCGATCTCGATCTCGATCTCGATCTCGATCTCGATCTCGATGTGGTTGCAGGTCTTTATGTTAGAGTTACTTGCTGACCTCACTGTTCGTCACTGCAAGTTAAAGAAAGAGATGAGGATGGAGGTTATGGGCAGTGTGCGGTGTTAATGGTGATTGCTATGGCTGTAGATCTGGTGGTGTTAGCCTTGATTTCGATGTTGTTGGTGGTTGGGGACAGAAGGGAGAGATTGAGGTTGGGGCGGTGGAGGGTTCAGATGCTAAGGGGGAGATGGTGAGAGGCTATTTAGTGGGGAGCTGTGGGTTTGGAAGGTTGGGTGGGCTGGGGTTGGGTTTTGGGTTTGAGGTTTTGGATCTAACTTGTGTATATGTGGCCCCACGTGACAGTTTCCGCCTAAATTTGGAAGGAAAGTTAGCTTCAAGAGTAAATTGGGAAAATTTTGAAACGTGAAGGGCCGAAGTGAAAAAAAAAAACCATAGGGCCAGCCAAAGTGGGAAAACGGTCAAACTTAAGGGGGCAAAGTTTAATTTACCAATTTAGAAGTACGGATAGCAACAACAGTTAGCTTTGGGGCTGATTTTAATTGGGTGTTATAGCTGAAATTGCCATAAGAGTAGGGGACAGGTAGGGTTTGTTTGGGGTAATAAATGGTTAAGAGTTTAAGAATGAAAAGATGAGATTTTTCGGGGCTGTTTTAGGGCTGTGAACAGGTACCCATAAAACAGTATTTGGGCTGTTGAAGTGCAGAAAATAAATGAGAGAAAGAAGGAGAAGAAGATAGTTCCTAGGAATCACTCATTGAGGCCTTAGGCATCACACTTAAGGTTTGATTGCATTACACAATCCATAAGAAAGCTTCAAAGTTGTTAAAATTGTCTAAGGCCCAATTAGGTTAGACAGAGAATACATGAAAGTGAACGAAAAAAGAAAAAAATAATTTTTTGTGTTTCTTTAGATAAAGAGTTCTCGAAAGTAATGGAAACTAAAGTTTCCTGTACAACTCAAATTAGCTTGTTAGTTAAGCTTGCAATTTTTTTTTGCAAAATATACAATTTCCCACAAAACTTGACGAAGAGTATATTGTTTCCCACTTTGTCTATACTTCTCTTAACAACCCCTGTTATGCGGTGATTACATTTGTTTCCATCCTTTTCTTGCAATTTTTTTATTTTTATTTTTTATCTATTCAAATGCATGCAAGAAACTAAAATTTCATTTTTTCCCTCTTTTTCACTTCACTTTTTACCATTTTCATTTTCTATCATTCGTTTCTTTCTAAACAAAAACGGAGCCTAAAATATCAATTCCATTGAATCAAAAGCATTACATGACCTAATATAAAATTCGAAGATTTCCTAGACCAACTAGAACAAAAAAAAGTAAACGACTAAAACTTTGACTTTCAAAACCTATCTAAGACCAAATAAGAAACATAACTAAAAATTAATTTATTAACTTGACCCACATGATGACCCATGGGCGACCCCTACAGCCCATGATAGCAAATATGAAAATTACCAAAATACCCATGACCTAAAAAACTCTAAAAAAAACAGAAAATAAGACTTTAATAAAAAAAACTTGAATCCATGGCAATTTCCAAATATTGCCACTTCTTAAACTCTTTCTTGCTCTTCTTGTGGATTGCATCAGCTAACTTCCTAAGAATCGGGACTGAAATTGGGATTTATTTCACCCTTTTGTGGACAAAGATATTTTTTTTTGGCTGTTGTCTTTCCTTTGTTGTAAGTACCTTGGTAGTCATGACTGCCTGTATGACTTTATTTGTTTTTCCTATTTTTCTTCATTTGTCTATTTATTTTTCGGATGTAAATTGTTTTTAGGAAGTTTAATTTTTTGTTCATACTTTCTGTTATAGGTTCTTCGTCCATGGGTTTTTCCTATTTTTGGTCCCGAGGTATTATTTTCTTCAGTGTGTATATGATAATCTTGTCCAATTATTCTAGACAGGATTATTTCACATGGTTATATTAACTTATTTCCAAAGATAATTTACTGAATCTTGCTAAGTTGATTATTAATTTTATGGATGTAGTGGAATGATATTAGCCCAAACGAAGTAGCAATTGCATTGGAGATGCTTAGGAGTTATGAGCCTCTGAAGGTATGAACTTGGCAGTTTTTGTGTTCTTGACTTCTTTGTTGAACTCTTAGAAATTTGTCACTATTGTTTGTCCTTTTTTTAGAGTAATTTTTCTTAACATTCAAAAGAGTTACGCCAAATTAACATCATAATTAGTACTTCAAGTTCTATTCTATAAAATCTGGTGCTGCTGTCCAAATCTTCTGCTGACATGAGTTGCAGCTTCAGCATGATGTGTTCTAAACACTCATTGTTTGTTAATTTAGTAGTTGGAGCACATTCTTCTGTTTCGCTTTGGTTTCTTTATCAGTTTTTTTTTGGTAAGGTTCTATATTATTTTTACATTCTTAAAATTTAAGTGTGACTTTTAAAATTTAGTGATCAATTTTAATCATATATCTGATATGTTGTCCATTGAAAACCAGGAAGATTGTAAAATGCAGCTTACCTTGGAGTTGACAAATGAGAAAAGTTATCGTATTCTTGATTCTTTGGTTTTAGAGGCTTTGGGGGGCGTTGACATTGAATTGCTACGTAATTGTTTACCTAATACAGCAGATGATGTGTTTCTCGCTGAGGATGTTACTTTTGCGTGCTCATTTTTAGCTGATGGCTTATTCCTTGGGCTCTATGAATTGGCTGCTATGAAAACATCAGCGGTATCACCCTCTCTCTGCTCTTTCCCCCCACCCCCTTTCACTTAATTTGTCTTGTGTGTGTGGAAATGTTACAACTTTATGTAAATGGATGAATCAAAGTGCTTGTTTTATGCATTTTTCTCTTTATACTCTTTTTTTTTTGGTGGTTTTCTGTTCCATATTTGAAATGGCCTTTCTTGAGTTCCTAAGTTGCACATATACTACTAAGATTTTGGCATGTTCATGTTGGACACTTCTTGACATGTGTATAACACACATCCTAACTTTTGCTATTATTATTTTTTAAATTGTTTGTATAACTGGACTAACTTTGCACAGTTGGGGTTATACATGTTTTTTGCTTACGCAAACATGAAATTCTTAATTTTAGGAACAATTTTTTATAATTTATTTAGATGTTGACTTTCTAAAATTGATGTTGGACTTTTTGTTCTCACTTCTTTTCTCATTTATAGAATGTGAAATGATTTCTTAAACTAAAATAAAATAAAAATTTATTTTTAAAGTAAAAATGAATAGAGTTGTTATTTGGGTAAATTATATTGATTTTCCCCAAGTAATGATGCAGTTTGAGGAACTTTTATTGACCTCCCGTATGATAATGATAGTTGTAATTGTTTTAATGAAGGTGATGGAATTTCTGCATTACCTTTAGGTACCTTGCGTTTAAATGTGGACACGGACACGCGGACACGACGATATATTATATTTTATTTACTACATAAATTAATACTACATCCACAAACAAATAATTCGATATTTTACAAACAATCCGAAGTGTCCTTGATGTGGCCCCGACGTGTCCTTGAAAAAAATTAATTAAATAAACCGGCACACCGGATGGCGTGTCCCATACGTATCCCTATGTTCAATACCTCTATGACACTTGTTTTGAAGTGTCAGTGCTTAATAGATTGTCGCACATTAATATCCAAACATCTACCAAAAATGCTAAAACAAGTTATATTCCCTTACCAAAATATAATTCAATGGCTAAGAATAAAACATTTGAAATTCTATGGCTACTACAGGTTGCGTTTGGATTTATAGTGGGTTCCTTCATGTCCACATGCTGACATGAATTATTGTATGGATCTTGCTCAGTTTACGCGTGTTCAACCCTAAATCAACCAATTTAATATTCGTGTTGTCGTGTCGTGTAATGTTTGTGTTTGTGTCAAATAAATGACCAACCCTAACTCTCTAATTATGTGTAAATTTTGAGTTGTGTTAACGGGTTGGATGTCAAATTCTCACCCCTACCAGCAAGGGAACAAGAGGAAAAATAGAATACAAATTCCTAAATAAAGTTACTGTTGAATTAATCTTCAGTTTATGCTTCAACAAAATTTGTTCTCGTCCCCTATCACTAGCGCCACAAACTAGTTCTTGTTGTTTCATAGGTTTTCCTAATTTTATGTGTTCTATGCCCTGCATGTTCAAGTGGTTCATATATTTTTGTGGTGTACTTTTGATTAATCATTTTTCCTGCCTTCATTTCGGCTGTTTTCAGTTACTGTAGTGCATCCTGGGTGGGTGTTCTGTTGGTCTCATCGAATTCCTTAGCTTCTTGCATTAGGGGTGTACATGGATTAGTTTGGTTCGATTTTGGGGAAAACCATGAACTGCACACCAATCTGGGAGCAATAAACCGCATGTCTAAACGATTTAATACGTTTATAAAAAATAAAAATAAATTGGACCTGGACAGGGGACTGGTTTTTGAAAGAAAAAGAACCAGTTCAGACTGGTACAGATTAGTCAGTTTTTGTTTGACAGCCCTATCTTGCATTGTTTGGTCATGTAATTTTTGTTGGTAAGAATGTGTACGTGAAATTGGTAATTGGATCGTGGTGCCTTGAATCCCATTCGCAATGCTCTCTCTATGGTTTCTATTTTATGTCTCCTTTCATGATGTCGGTTGTTTTTGTTTTGTGTTTTTTGATTTTTTGTTTTTTTTCAGTTGCTGTACTTCCAGGAAGCTGTAATTTTTCCTTTATCAGATGGTTGCTTTGGACCTTTTACAGATGAGTTCATTGAAGTGATTAAAATTGCTGATCATGAGAGAAGAATGCAAGGTGATCGTTTCATCAGTGTAAAGCATCTTTTGTTTGGCCTTTCACTTTCAAGTGTTCGTAGATGTGTTGAGATGATGCTTCATGGTAGAGTGCTAGATTATACGGGTCAATTAGCTTTGAAGCTCTCATCGTTTAGCATTTACAAGTTATCGCGCGATGCAGCTACCATTCTTGGTTAGATTTCTATTTTTGTAATGTCCTCAACATCCTATTGAATTTACTCGTTATAAATTTATATTGCCGCTGGATATTATGAATCTTTTTATTTTAAAATGGAGGTAAGTTGGGCTGTTCTGGAAATATTTGAGGCATTAAATTGCTAGTTCAGCCTTAACGTTGCTTTGGGTTCGGTTGAGGAAACTGGATTTGTCCAGTTGGTGGATGCAGTAGGTTTATGCATATTCATGTTCCCCCCTCACACCTGAGCATATATTTCGCAGGTGATAAGAATGTTGGACTTGAGCACTTGGTTCTGGCAATTTTCTATGGAAAGCAAGAAAATGATCGTACAGGGACGGTAAGGTCTATTTATATGGGTATCCTTTTTGTTAGGTCTTCCCATCTTCATTGTTATGGATAACTGACCAAAACGGAAATGTCCACTGGCACACAAATATTGGTTAGTTATCCGTGTTACTTTTTTCCAGCATATTTTGCTTGGCAACATGGGGTCTTGAGCTTGCTATTATGTCAATTATGAGTGACTTTTCCATAATTATTATTTTATTTCTCTTAAAGGCTGCACAGGATGATTGCAGTTCTTTGTTCTTCGACGAGAAGAAATGGGATGATTACCTCTTGAAACGTAAGAATCAAATATCCATTCATTGTTTATATGATATACACAAATGCTTAGATATTTATATAATATATATATACATATATATCTGTAAATGGAGTTTTATTCAATTGACTTCCTGTGCTTATTTTTGCCTTTTGCAATCTTCCCTCTCCCCAGATTTAAGATACAGGGATGAGTGTGATTTTGCAAGCATCAATGACAGTGATTCTTTCAGATCATTGCTACCCGAAGATTGTTTGTCTTTTGGTAGGCCGGCGGTATTATGTGGCTTTTCTCTCATGGATGAGCTGCACAAGGCTTTAAAGTCTGGCTTGAAGTTGAACGCTATTCGGGGGTAGAATTATTACCTTCCCTTTTGTGGGCTGGTCTGGCTTCCACTGTATATGCTGTTTGATACATTATGAATGCCCCTGTGAACATGGCTGGAACGTTATTATTACTTTCAAAATAGGAATATATATTGCAAGTGAAGCCCGTGTTTGACTTATTTATTTGTTTATCTTTTTGGCTGAAAATTGCTTAATTTACGTTTCATGTCAAAAGTATATTATTACTTTCAAAATAGGAATATATATTGCAACCACACAAGGAAAGGGTATTGTATTTTACTCAGTTAATGATAAAAGGTTAGTTGATACATAATTCTATCTCCATGTATATACACACGCATAAGAAAATCCAAGAGAAGCACATTAATATTTGTGTACAAATAAAGGTTTTTTTCTTGGGTGTTCCAAATAGAAGCCTGGACGTCCGTTTTCTGTCACCGTATGTGGGTCGGCATAATTTCGATTAGAGTGGCAATTTTGACCCGCTTCTTTGAATCTACCCACGCCCACCCGTAATTTATGGATTTAAACACGCTTGTTTATCAAGCGGGTTATAATTGGGTAATATGTATGGGTTTGTGCGGGTTGGTATTGGGTCATTGAAAAAATTAGAGGGTTGTTATTAGTACTTAATTTCTTTGGACTCTTCAATTCTCATTTTTTTTAATTACATTTATTTCCTGAAATATAATTTTATTAAAGGACAATCTTTAATGAAACACCAACTCACCAAATAAAGACAATTTTATGATATCATACTCACCTACCTCCCCCACCTAAACGTATTCCTCACTCATCTAAACCCAATGTATTCTTCTTCATCAACGTTTCTCTTCATCACTTTCCTAAATTCAATGTATTTCTCTTCATCATCATCCTAAACCCTAAACGTATTCCTTTTCATCACAATCTTAAACACTGAATCAGAAACTAGTGACTGAATTGGAATGGATGTTTGTTATATTGAATTAGAATGGAAAAGAGTGAATTGAGGGTTAATTTACATAGTACTGAACAAATGATGTTTGGCAACATAGTGGTGAAAAAATTATTTATACTCGACAATACAGTGTTGAACAAATTATTTACGTTCGGCAACCCAGTGCTAACAAAATTGTTTATATTTAGCAGTAGAGTGTTGAACCAACCCTTGGGCAGTCAATCAGCCGGATAATCAGGTGGTCGATCGGTGGTGTGATTTTGGCTCAATTTTACAATAATGATGCAATGGTTTTGATAAAATGGACACTGTCGTTCACTGATTTCGAATAAATCAAAGAGAGGGACCGTCATCGTCGTCGTTATTCAACAGGAGAGGGAGGGAGAGGGACCGTCATCGTCGTCGTTATTCAACAGGAGAGGGAGGGAGAGGGACCGTCTTGAACCATGATAGATAGAGTGTGCAAAATTAGGTAGGTGTGTACTTGGGTGTGATGATATTATGAATAGGGATAAATTTAATATTAAGTGGAGTGTTAAAATAAATTCTATTAAAATTTAAGATTTATGGTAGAGATTTAAAGAAATTAGGGGTTCAAAGAATTAAAGTAACTGCTAACAGCAGCCCTAATAAATTAATACAAACATGCAATGCTGATAATTCAACCTCGCGCTAGCCGCGATCAAACAACATTGTTAACCACTCCACCACATGTTCACTTGTGCAACTTAACTACGTTCATTTTAGGATAAATTACAAATACACCTTCTGAGATTTATTTAAAGTACAGTTTGTCTTCAGTGATTTAGAAAATTACAAATACCCCCTTATTAGAATTTTTTATTTAACAGAATTAACTAAAAAAATGAAATTCATAATTGCTCTCCTATACAATAATAAAATTACCTAAATTATAAATTGAAACATATTTCTAATATCATTAAAAACTGTTAATTGACTTGATGATTTATTAATAAAAAAGACAATTTGTTATAAAATTAGAAACTTTAAAGAGTGGAATATAATTTTCAAAATTACAGAAGGCAATTCATATTTTAATCAAATCTCATGAATTGTATTTATAATTTACCTTTATTTTATTTATAGCAATTCTGATTAGGACACGTTCTCTCTCCTCTCTTTGTGCTTGTGCACAAGCACATCTACATATCTACATAGAAAAACAAATATATATTTGATATAAATGTGTTTAGGTTGGTTTTTATTTTTATTTTTTTATTGAATGTCATTTTTTTTTATTTAAATTCCTTCAATTTAAATTCTAATAAGAAATTATTTTTTATTTTATTCTTTTATTCTTCTAGTTTTATTCTTGTCCCTTCTTTTGAAAATGTTATGTCGTATTTTTATTTTTATGTATTTATTTTTTTATCAAGATTTATATCTAAAATTTTAAATCGACCCGATATCTTTATATAAAAAATGGTTATGTTGATCCAAATCATAAGTTTTGGAATTTTTTTTAAATACATGACTATATATATGTAATTCTCTAAAAGTTATTTCTGACATTTTTTTGTTAGCAAAAAAATATTTTTTTAAAAAAAAATTGCATATGTTGGAAAAATGAGTTCAATAATGTAAATGGGTTGGTCGGGTTGATGTGCCCAATCCGTACCCAAATCAACCCAACCCGTTTAAACCCATTTAGTAAATGGGCGAGCTTGGATTGAATTGTCTTATTACACAACCCATTTTAACTCGCCCGTTTGCCACCTCTAGTTTCGATGCCAATTTTATTGATATTTTAGGCTCATAGGTGTAATAGATTATTCATGAAAAAATTAGATTTATTTGCTAATTGTGATCTTATGATTTTGTTAAGCGGATGGATGGCGGATTAATTTTTTTCAATTGGCTAAGTTCGGACGGATGACGGATGGGAGGTCACCTGATCTAACCTGATCTGCTAGCACTCCTAATATAGGGCAAATTATATCGGTAATTTCAACATTTTAGCACTTGACTTTTTAGTTTTTACAATTTCTATTGACTCAATTTTAACCTTTAATTTTAGATTTTCCTTCAATTTGATCTAATTAGTGTCATAGGGGTTTTTGAATTTTTTTTTCTTTGAATTAATTGATGTTAAATCACTGAATTGATCAAGTTTACAATTTTGCTACTTAAAGTATAACACATATTGCTCATGTGCACATTTGTCATAAAAAAATGCTAACAATTTGAAGTAATCGGACCAATTTGAGACAATATAAAATTCATGGTCAAAATTGATGCAATTGAATATGTAGGGGTTAAAATAATACAAAGACCAAAGTATGGGGACTAACAGTGTTGTTGCAATGTGACAGAGTTAGAGAGGAGAGTGATAAGAATTAAAGAACCGATGCATCGTTGTAGTAGTTTTTCCAATTTTTAAGTAAGAAAGAAAAAAAGCTACTTTGTGTTGTATTATTTGTGTATATAATATGTGTGAAATTCTATTTACACACCATTGTTCCTTTCAGTGCACACCATTTACTATTTTTTTTTTAAAATTTCTGTTGTATCCTTTAACTAAATTACTCTTTTAGACATAATTTACAAACACTAATCTCTTAGTTCACACACCTCAACAGCCACCATGGGCGCAACCACAAACACCACCATCACCATAGGCCACGCCGACTCCTCTTTTCTTCTTGTTCTTGTTCTTGTTCTTCTCTTCATCTTCCTCCTTATCTTAGATTTAGGGTTTCAAGCTAGGAGGTCAGGGCTTGGGTTTAGGATGGCGGTAACGGCCGCAATCACCAACCCACTTTTCTTCTTCAAATCTCTCTCTCTCTCTCTCTCTCTCTCTCTCTCTCGTTGTATCGTGAATGTCGTATGGATGAGAGGATTGCAAAGGTGGTGGGTCATGGTGGTGAAGAGCAAGGTTGGGGAAAGACTAGAGAGGAGCGACGGGGCCGGGGAGCTTGATTGCAGAGGTAATGGAAGGAGAGGACTTGGAAAGACAATTGCAGAGCGGCGACGAAAGAGACAGGCCATGGCGAGAGGGTGTTGGGAATGGTGTGGCAGTGAAAGGAAGGAGTTATGGAGGGTTATTGGCTAGAGAGGGGATGTTGACGGATCTGTGGCAGTAGAGGCATTGCAGTAGCGATGACGACGGCGGTAGCAGTGGGTGGTAATGTATGGTTACGGTTAGGGTTTGTGATAGGGAAGAAATGGGTATTTTGTAGGGGTGTAATTCTGGCCCAACTCAGCTCACTAACAGGCCTCATGGGCTCTTGCTAAAATTTGGGCTGAAAAGTTAGGCCCAGGCCCTGGCCCACTCAAAATAGGGCCGCGGGCCTAGGCTTGGTGCCTAGGCCGATGGCCGAGGTTGGTGGGCCTTACTAGCGTACCAATCATTTGCATTATACTCCACTTCAATAATCTAATAAAAACGTTATGAAATGAAATAGTGAAATTTTTTTTGTTGATCAATCATCGGAGGAAGCAAACAATTTACTCGCGTTGCCCAATGATATATTATCCAAATCACTTTGAATTCTCTCATTTTCACTATAATTTTGTCTTCTCATAAGCGCATGAATATGATCTCTCGATATCATAAGTGCCTCAACCATTTGAGGTGAAAGTCTGTTGTGGTAATTGCTCAACACCTGTTCACCTGCACTAAAAGCTATTTTAGAAGCAACTGTAGAAATATGAACAGTTAGTATATCACGGGACATCTGTGAAATCACAGGCCATATAGGTTTATTTTGTTTTCACCAATCCAAAATTTCAAAATCATTGTAATCATTCACTTGTGGGCTATCCAAATAATGTTATAATTCAGAACTACTTATGCTTGTATGTTGAGATATTCTTCTACTTTTGATCACTGAAAAAACACTTAATCCTTCACCTCGAGATGAGACTGGTGTAGTGTGTGTAGGTGTATTTATAGATACAACTTCCTTATATTCTTCAAATAGTTTTTTGCATGTTTTCATAATAGGGGTAAGTTGTTTTTGATCAACAAAAATACGAGCTAAAAATTTTTGTAAATCAATTTCTTTACACAATAGGATCAATTACGATGGCTAAACCTAAAAGATGAGGCAACCAATCAAAATATTTATCAATTTTTTTTTCATTGCAGTAATAACGGTTATATAAAACAAATGGTGAAGTAGGAATATATATGTAAAAAAATAATTTTGTTGCAGTATAAAAAACTTGTAGAAAATCTTTATATAAGGTTACTTGGTACCAATTAAGTTTTGTGGGAGCCAGTACTCCTCCTATTGATATTGTTGCAAATAATAAATCTATTGTTTTTCTTTGTTTACAAGCTCTCTTTAACATATTATACTTTCTGTTAAATATATATATTACTTTGAATTCCACCTACTATTTGTATCTAAAATTAATTTTTTTAATGGCATACTGTAGGATGCCTTTGGGGTTTACTCAGCACGCCCGACAGTTCAGACTCCCAATCTTTTGATCTAGTCTCACTAGTGCAATGTGAACATAAAAGATGAGAGTTCAAATCCAGCAACTTTTGTAAACACCCATTTTGTTGCAAATATTTGCTGAAAATAGACTACATCACTAGATCTTAGAGTCGTCACCTAATCTTTTGGAGAAATTAGGAAACCCGTGACTCATGCCAAAGGCTCTGTTTTTCATAACCAAAGTGTCTCAGCTTGGGAACTTAGATATGAGGAGGGAAGGTCATTAATTGAGTACCCCTACTCACCCGATCAAAAGATCGGCCTTTACTAAGTCATTATGTGATTTTTATGATCTATATATGCTCATATTCTGGTTTTTATTAGTGCTAACATTACTGTTTGAGGCAATCAAGTATAGATCGTGTCACTAATTTTGGTTATGCTTTGATTTCATGCATTTTAAAAAAGCATTTTTTGTACAAACTCAGAAACATAATAATCAATCGCATTCCAATACAAGCAACACAACCATCATCTGCTGACATTCAAACATATATTCAAATTAAGCACTTAGCCTCATGGTATAGTATTGAATATAACAAAGGACACACACACACATACAATATGCTAAAGCAAATAAATGCTCACCTAGTACTCCGAGGTGAGCCAAAAGAATAGGTTAGTATATGCATGATTCTATATGCAAGTAACTAATGCAATACATACAAAATGATCCTATAGGTCCGACTTACTAACAAAATGATATATGTATCATTTCAAATTGCGAGATAGCACATATAATCAAGTTAGAAGGAATAAACCCACGGATGCCAATGAGTTGGACCCGAATGCATGAAAAGTGGATGCAAATCATGAATATGACAAGAATATGATAAATAAAACATGATGCTATACAAAAAACGTATAAATAAAAGGGATAGAAAGACCTGGGGTTGGAGGATTATTACAAAAGTTGTCTCGGCTCGGGAACTTAGGCCTCACAATTCGGACTCTCGTGGTTTTGAATCTAATCTTACAAGTGCAATGTGAAACTGATAAACACCAAAGAGTCCAAATCTGGCAAATCATTTTGGAAAAACAATTTTAAATCAAATAATGCCAAAATTGGACGGCTTTGTCAGATACAGAGTCGCCACCTAAATATTTTTTATTTTGGAAAAATTTAGGAAACCCTGACTCGTGCCAAAGGCCACATGTCTGTCATCACCAAAGTTACCTTGGCTCGAGAACTTAGGTATCGGGGGGGGTGGGAAGGTCATGAATTGAGTACCTTCGCTCGCCCGATCAAAGATCGACCTCTACTAATCATGATATGATTTTTTATAAACGTTATGTGTTCTTATTCCGGTTATTAAACTAGATTTATTATGTGATGCGCACAATCAAGTATAGACTAGTTTGTTCAATTTGGAGCAATTCAACTCATGTTTGTTTGTGAAAATGGTTTGAAATTGCCACGTCAAATGGGCTTAAAGATGCGGTTTTGCCACCAAACACAGTGGGCTTAAAACATGATTTGCCACTCAACAAAGTGGGCTTAAAACTTACATTCGTTGAATCATTCCAATTCAAACAACAAGCCTTCATCCACAGGCATTCAAGCAGTTTAGCAAGTAAGCACATAGCCTCATGGCAAGCATGCTAATCATGGCAACATTCACATTCATGCGAGTATGCTAAAGCTTAAAAACTCACCTAGTACTCCAAGCTAGGAAAATATGAGTTAGAAAACCATACATGATTCCTAACTATACAAGATGCCTAATGCAACATATGCAATATGTAATTTTAATAGGCTCGGCTACTAATATGGCATATGATCGATTTGATAACATGCGGCTAAACACGTATTCAACTAAGATATTGAAATGGCAATGCAGTTTGAATGATGCGCCGAGCCTCGGTGCATGCAATACGAATGAATGGGATGCAAGCATAAGGTATGCTAATTGAAATATGCTCCTAATCTAACCATCAAAAGCAATTAAATAAAAGGGAAAAAGACGCGGGGTTGGAAAACATACACACATGCAGGCATACTTATTACAACATTACGCCCTCACGAAGGAGGGTCTGAATGAATAAGCTAACCAGCTACGCTAATTAAGCTAACTAATTATTACAAACCGAAACTAATTAACTATTTTAGCTAATTAATTAAATAATTACATCACATCTAATTAACTACTTAGCTAATTGATGGATTATAAGTCAATTGCAAGTAAACAAAGTAATCAACTACTTAGCCCCAGGAAGTGATGGATATGCATGCGCATGCTCGATTTTACACTCGAAAAGTCATTGCCTTGCTGCTGCAAGCCTCTATTTGCACATTTGATCACTGAAAATTCTGTCAACTTCCAGAACACCTCTACTTCATCTTACCATCACATTGTGCAACAATCACTGATGGCCGACAAGAGGGACAAGGGGCTGATTGGCTACTAATGGTGGCCGGTCGGCCATTGGTGGCAGCTGTCGGCCACTACTGGTTTACACTTCCATGCTGTAACAGAGAGCAAAACAGTGTATTCTCACATGTTGTTTGTACTGTTTAACCTCCTTATCATCACACAAGCTCAAATGAGAGAAACTCTTGACCCTCTAACCATCAATCAAGCAATTTCCATGCATGATGGCTAAGGGACCAAGTTTGTACAAGTTCAATAAATGCATAAACAAGACCAAAATGACCACCCCCCTATCATGCATGATCAAGGGTAATGGTGACCTAGGAAAATGACACATTTCATCACTTTGAGTATGAAATGTCCCATTTTCCTTGTGTTCAAATTAACGTCCGATTTGAACACATGTAATGCAACACAAAGAATGCTTATCTTGTACACTTTTACTTGCCAATTTTGTTTACTCATTTTGATTACCAAAACATTCCTTAATCCATTAAGTCCATTGGTGATTATCCTCTAATGAAAAGAGGGTTCAAACCACAACTTGCCTTGGGCATGAAAGAGGCATTACACTGTTGGTAATGAACCCCCTAAGGGATTAAACCATTAGGTGTAGCACCTCCATTTGACACTCAGGCAAACAAGCGGTTTGAAACCACTTTCAAAGCAAATCAAAACTGAAGAATTGAGGGGGATTGCAGAGATTGTAAGTGCTGAAAATGAGGTGGAAAAAGCACCAAAACATGCAACCAACTTACACCAATGCTAGTTAAAGCCTTAAAACACTAAGCTAGTGAAGGAATTAACACTACAACCATGCCATGCAAGGCTCAAATGAAACAAATGACCAAAAATAGAGCCAAAACAACCCTAATTATAGTCTAAAACACGCTGGACTTAAGCCACAAAAAGCTAAAACATTAAGCTAATACATGGAGTTAACTAGGCATGCAAACAAGATACAAGGAGGGGAGGCTAACCCCTCCAATTTTGGACTTCAAAATGAGATTTTTACCACTGAAAAACCTCTGAAATTCAGTGGTTAAAAGGCCAAAAAAAAAAAAAAGTTGATTTGAAAGTGATGAATAAAGGCACAAAAGCTTAGCAAACTAGTAAGCAAGAACGGTGAACCACCCCTCACTTGAAAATGGCCTCAAACCGACATTTTTAGGTCATAAAAACAGAGGTCTTTTTTGGGTTCAAAACCAGTCTCAAAACAGTTTAAAAAGATGAGAAAACAAGTGAACAAAGCAAGTAAACTACCTTTTGAAGAAAATAGCCACTCTAGGCACAAATCCAAGCTAAAACCACTTGCTAGAGCTCAAAACAAGTCTGAAGGAACCTTAGCTCAAAGAGAAGTAACTTTGATCAAGGTAGTGTATGTAAAAGTGTAGAGAAAACTAGCTACAAAGCACAAAATTGTAAGAGAGAAAGAAATCTAGAGAGAGAGAGAGAGAATTTTGTTCCAAAATTGCTAACCTCCCAAAATGGGGGAGGAACCCCCCTATATATAGAAAAAACACTCCTTGAGCTTAGAAACATCCCACCATATACGTGTAGGCAGATGCAGCTCATTGTGCTAACAGCTGACACAACTATCAACAAATATCTAGAAAAAGGCATTGGTGGCCGTCGGCCACCATTGGTAGCCAACTAGCCACATCCCTGGCCGACAACCATTATCCATGGCCGACAGCCTAAGGTGGTGGCCGACAGGTCACCTGTGAGACCCCTAACTTTTGTAAACCTTATTACGTCCCTAAATTTTGAGTTATTATAATAAAGCCCTTAATTCGTTGATTGTTCGCAAATTAAACCCTAGAACCGAAAACGCATCACGGACGAACCCATACAAACCCTAATCGACCTTGGAAGCTTAGAAATCATTTCTAACACTCTAATATTAATTATTTAACTCTCAAATTTTAGATTAATCGCTCTAAACCTTAACTTTCGATTTTCACAGTCTTCGTTCGATTATTTACCTTTAAATTCAAAGCAAGATAATACAAACTGAATTATTTTTCCTAACACTAATCTATTAACTCTACACTTGAAATAGATACTTTAATTGAGCCCAAGCCCTCACATTTTTATTAAATCACAAATTGACCCCAAACAAGTACCATTATATATACACTTGTACCCTAAAATCTTTTTTTAACATTATATTTTACAATTTCCAAGATTTGTACACACATACAAAAAAAAAAAAATATATATATATATATATAAAATAAGTCCATCAATTTACCATCACATGGCTAGCCATCATACCTTCTAGGCTATAATCATTGTACTTTAGTACAAACAAATCCCTTGAAATCTTGGAGCAATAATGACCTTGGTACCTATGAAGATTTGTTATATATATGAGTGTACTTGCAACTAGAATGGATTAAATTAGACTTAAGCCTAACTAGATCATAATTAAATACATAATTAAGGTCCTAATTATCCACTATTCCATTTCATTTAAACTAAATACATCTCAATTCCATTCCATTCCAACCAATGGGCATTTTGGACTTTTTACACCAATTTTATTATAAAAACACCACCACCCTCCACATGTTACACATCTCATACATTCACACACCTACACATTTAGTTGAGAGAAAGAAAGAAGATAAAGAGAGTGAACTTTGGTAGTAGAGGAGAGGAAAAGAGGAGACAATTGTGCAAACACTTCACTAGGCAATCAAGTAAGCCACAACACAACTCTCTCCTTTATTTTCCTTTTTCAAATACATGCTCGTAGAAGTTTTAAACATTCATTTCAAATGTGCTTTGATGGTATTCTTGTGTTAGAAATGAAAGAAGTTGAGCCTTGATTCTACCCTTCTTGTATTTCTCTTAATAAGTATAAGACTTCCTTTTTCCATATCAAACTCTCAAAATTTCCAAGGGCACACCTTCACCTTAAATTTCTGAGTTTAATACATATTATTTAGCAAGTTTTCATCACATGAAAAGTGGAAAATTTGCCCTAGTCGACCTCTTTTCTCACCAAATTTCTATTTTCAAGAACTGTGCCAGAAAAATATATTTTTCATCCAACTTTCAAAATTTATAGAAAAATGTATAAAAATATTATGGCCCTCCATCTTATGTAAAAATCTTCCTTAATGAGTTATCTTTCAACTAAAATTGGTTTAATTGAAAACGAGTGAGCGGTTTGTGAGAAAATCTGATTTTCGTAACGATTGACGAATCTGGACAGCGCTGGAGCATCTCTTAAATAACTAAAAATCTAGAAAAGCTATCACATTTCCGAAACATGTTCTGAAAACTAGATTGAAATCTCTACAAACCATAGAAAGGCTAGGTTCGGGAAATATCTGAAATAGCCCTTTTGATTTTAATCTTTAAATGGTATTGAATCTGGAAATTTAGTGTTACATGGGTGTTTTATGCCCTTGTGTACATGAATATGCTTATTAGTTTATGATCATGTGTTGGTATGGTATTTCATGTGTTATGGTTATGTTCCTTCTTCATTTTAATGATGCTCATGCTTATGTGGATATTACTATCTTGTTGAGTTCGTTCTAACTTGACTTAAAACATTGATTCAAATGGAAAACTTAATTGGGATGGTATTGGGTTTTTGATCACTTGAATATTGAAGAAATGATAATGTGTCATGTATGGATTGATGGATGTGCTCCCTAATTGAAGGTTAAGTCTTGTGCAAGTGGTTGTCGAGTAAACCCTAGAATGGAACGGACGTATTCGGACTCTTTGCGATGGTTTGATTGGTGAGATAAGGTTGGGTCCGGATGGGACATTCAGGAGGATAAAACTTTTTGGAAGGATAAGGTTGGATTCAAGAGATAAAATCTTTTTCTTTTCGCTGTCCCTTTTGAGGCCCTGCGGTTGGCGCTACGCGGTATATAACCGTTGGTAGGCATCCGAGGTTAGTTCTGTAACAAAGCAGCAAAAGGGGGAGTTCTGGATAGTCCGGTGTCCAATTGTTGTGGTTGGGAGGATGAAATCTCTTTGGGGGATTTCTAGAATGCTAACCACTAACATTATAACCTTTGTTATCTATTTGAATGACATGTTCCTTCCTCTGTTATTAAAATTGTTGTTATTAACTTGAACATCATGCTTCACTACTTGCTCGTTGTAAATATGATGGTGTATTGGATTGGGAAAAGGGGACGGGATGTGTGTGCGCTTACTGGGCGTTCAAAGCTCATGGCATTTCATGCCAACTATTGAAGACTATTAGACCGGTCGAAGGCAAAGTTGAAGCATTTGAAGACGTACGGCTACCCCGAGGAGGATTAGAAACTAGTTTGTAAACGTGTTTGAGATTGTAAGTGATAGATCCCATGTTGTATTTAAGACATGATTTGTAATTTGTATATATATAACATTTGTAACCTATCCTTATACCCCGTCAACTCATGTAGGCCTTGTGTTAATACCTTGTCAAGATCTGTCATAAAGGTAGCTTTGCTATCTAAGGTGGTTGGACTTTGAAGGGAGGCTATTTTGACTTCTCCGACCTTTCTGGGATCTTGCTTGGTTATTATCCAAAGGACTCATTAGTGACGTTTCCTATTCTTGTAACCCTAGATAAACCCTGTATTTAATGGTTAATATATTATCTGATGTTCCCGACTTTTGGGGTGTCACATCACCAAAGGTTCCAGGCAAGAAATAACAAGGTTTTGGTCCAAAACAAGGCACAAAACAGATGAGGTTTAAAGGCTCAAAAGACAGGGCGCTCCACCGAGGCCTTCGAGCACTCAAAACGAACACATGCAATTACAATCACCATATGCACAAGTGATGACGTCCAAGTCTTGAGGACGGTCAAAAATGGGGTGTCTACAATATGATCATATTGGGATTCCTTGCATTCACCTTAGCCATATTGACAAATTTTCTCGCTCCATCCAAATACTTATCTGATACTCTAAAAACTTTAAATTATTATTAATTCCATCTAAACCAAATGAATAGCTTAACATTTGAAAGCATATTTATGGTTGTGTTTGAAATAAACCTTAGAAAATGTATCAATTATTTATCCATCTTGAACTTTCCACTTGCTAAGAAATTGCATCTACAAAACAGCTCAAACTACTTACGTGCATCAATGCTCAAAATGATTAGCAAATACACTAAGATGGTATTTTAGAATTTCAATTTCCTATTAATGGTTCTCACTGTTACATTTGCATAGTATTGATACATATCTTTAATAATTTAAAAAAGAAACGGTAACTAAATTATTATGTATGTGTGTGTGTGAGACACAATATGCTGTTGACACACACACACAGTTTTCATGAAAATGAATTACATAATTAATACCTCGAAGCTACATAGTTATGACAGAATCAATTCATTTAGAATTTACAAACTAATTAGCTATGAGATTGTTTAAGTAGATGTTTGGCTAAAGATGGAGTTGAACTCAGAATGTTAACAGCATATTGTATACTTATAATTCAGCCCAACACTTAGGCTACCTATCCATGCTCCACAACTTGTACAAGCACTTAATTTAAAAATTACTATAAAGTTTTAGTACAACTTGGACTTTGAGATACATTTAGTACAATCAATAGTATATATGAACAATGTTATGGGAAAAAGATAATATAAGGGGTCACATAGAAATTGCTAGCAAGCTAAACCCAATTTCATAACAAAGGCATAATGAGGTATTTAATTTGAAGTAGGCTCGCCCCTTTTTTCTTTCTCACTTTATTTTTATTTTTCTTGTGTTTGTTTTTGTTTTATTTTTGTGCTTGTATCCATCTTGGAAGAGAGCGAATGGAAGAAGGGTTTAAGAGAGGAGTTATCATGATTATATGTGCACATGCACACACACAAATGTTGTCATGTCCTAACTGTGTCCACGTCCCATTTTCAAAAAATTCAACATATTGAAAATTTTGCATTGTGTCTTCATAGCTCTTAACAGTCTAAAGCTTCTTTTTTGTGCTTGTATGCATGTTGGAAGTGTCTAAGTTCACACCTCTTAACAATCTAAATTATTCCTACTGCTTCTTTTTTTCACATATGTGTGTGTATGTGAGAGAGAGAGAGAGAGAGAGAGCGAGAGAGAGAGAGAGAGAGAGGTATATAGTGATTCTTTATTGAAAACATTTCTCTATTTCTTTGGCAATTGGAACCAAAGCATAACTAATATGTTTCCTGGTTGGACCAAATAAATTGATCTACAAAATTTACTGAAATGATTATTAACTTTTCTCCCTCCCTCCCTTTCCCAAACATGAAAAAAATATGATTATAGAAGGTAAAAGTTCCAACATCAAGAACAATGATGAATACACTTGCACCAAGTCATAATGATTCATATCAATGCCAATGCTAATAGAACAATCAGCTAGAAAATCCATTGATCATAATCAACAAACTAGTTTAATATCACATATAAATCAAGCAAATTCAATACTGTGACCTTTTATCTTCCAAATTCAAATTCAAACTTGTTGATAATCAGTGAAATCTTGATTCCAAGTTGAGAGAAGAAAAATGTATTTAAGGAGAAAGTTGGAGACATAGACTAATATTGTCATGACCCGAACCCGCCCCTATGGATTAAGGTCATAACCGGCCAGTAATCACAAGATCACTTACGGCCTCCAACGATACTTAATTAAATTCCAACAAAGTTAAGAGGCCAAAACGGAAGCAATTTAAAACTTTTTCCATAGAGCTGTGCTTATATGCATTTCATAACATTTCACATAAGTGTTCGTTAATACCTCACACCAGAAGGAATGTTAAGATCTAAACTTTATACAACAGGATCATTCAAGTCATAATCAGCCAAACCTAAAAGCTTATGTACAAGGGTGATCCAAAGTTTTCGCCGGCGTTAGCAAAAGCACAACGACGAGCAAAAGGGCGAAAACAAGTCTCGTACGTGAGACGTTTGGGCTGACTCCACAAAACTTGACTCTTCTCACATGACTTCACCGAGGCTGGGTTTGCACATCTCTTGGCTCACCTACAGACACATGAATGAGTGTGAGCGAAAGCCCAGTGAATAATATCAAATAAAGGAAACACATGAATGAAATTCGAAACGGATGTACATATATCAAACGGCCTTGGGCCCATCTTTGATTTTATCTAGTACATTAGACGGCTTCAAGCCCAAGCATACCAAACGGCCTCTGGCCCATTTCATCCATGTCAAATGGCCTTTGGCCCAATCATTTATGTCTAACGGCCCCTGGCCCAATTATTCATGCCAAACAGCCTTCGGTCCAATCATTTCTGTCTAACGACCTTTGGCCCAATCATTCATGTCAAATGGCCTTCGGCCCAATCATTTCTGTCTAATGGCCTCTGGCCCAATCATTCATGTCAAATAGCCTTTGGCCCATTTCATTCATATCCGACGGCCTTTGGCCCAATCAATCGTATCCAACGGCCTCGGGCCCAATCTTATAACATAACAAATATTTGTCCACAATTCAAATTAACAAGCTTATGAGACTTATAAAGGACTAAGCAATAGGACAAATAACAAACTTCAAAACATCTTTACTAAGATATTACTTACAGTGATCTACCGGTGGATTTGCTCTGGTGCTTGACCCTACACATTTCATGAACATAATGGGTCACGAACGATTCAATCCGTTCTTAATTCATACATCCCTCTTAGGCTTCTCTCTTATTCTTTTAACTCATTTACAATGCTTAATATATGCCTAAGAGTACTTAGAAATGAAAGAGAACGGAAAATAAAACACAAAACATCTTTACAAAATTTCTGAAACAGGGCTTCCCGCTCGAGCGTGGCTATTGACGCTCGAGCGGACCCCTTTGGTCTGCAAAAGTACTGGTTGCCTTATTTTTACGCTCGAGCATGACTGTGGACGCTCGAGCTGAAAGTCAAACTACGTGGCTTGGCGCTCGAGCGTGAATCTCCCCGCTCCAGCGGACATCAATGTCTGCAAAAGTTCTGGGAGTTAGCATTTCACGCTCGAGCGGCGGTTCCCACGCTCGAGCGGACATGCCGAATTCTGGAATTTCCAGAATTGTTCTTGGAGTTCAAACCCAATGTTTAAAGGTTCAAAGCTCATGTTTTGGACACAAAAACATGGAAACACATTACATAACATGAGGACAACAACAATATGAGGCCAATTGCTCAATTTCATGGTCCCTTTTCCAAAATCATTTTGAATTCTTTACATAGTCCCAAAACATGTGCATTCAACTTCATACCAATTTCATATCTTTATCAATCATGCATGCAAGTCAATTCTTGACTCCAATTCTATTCCAAATGGTACTAATGACACCTAAAATCATGAAACTCATGAAAATCATATATTCATGTAAGATTTGGTGCTCAATTCTATTTGTTCTACATTGTTCATGCTCAAACATGCAAATTCATAGCAATTCTATACATGCATGTACATATAAGCCTTAAATTCTTCAATTTCATCTCAATTTATGTTCTTGATTACCCAACTAGCTTGAATACACAAATTTACAAACTTATACTCATGAATTTATGCTCAAATGCTTACCTAGGAGCTCTAATCACCTAAATTATGGTTAATCCTTGAGTTGATCTTCAAGCTCCTTGTTCAATCTCTAAATTGAGCTCCCTCTCTCTCTCTCTCTCTCTCTACAATCGGCACACTCTCCCTCTCTAGAGGGTAATCTCAGCAAAAATGAGTTCAAAACCATAATATGAGGCTATATAGGCCTTTATATAGGATGGCCTAATCAAATTTGATTTGGGCTAAGTAATAGAGTTTAATTTAATCATTCCGAATCTAATTATTTCGTTCCGAATTAGTTTTCAATTAAATTTCACAACAGGCTCTAAAAATTATACCAATTACAATGGCGTGGTCGATTTCGGTTTCTGTGGCTGATAAGGCCTTTAATTGTCAGTTTATAACAGTAAATTGAACAGATTTTCCTACGGTGAACAGATATAAAATCAAAATCACATATAATCATATTAAAGACATAATCACAATCATAATTAAGGTTAATTAACATAATACGGAACAGGGTTATCACAAATATATAGATAAGAAAAATGCAAGACAATAGGACAAGAAAGGAGTTGAAGATGCAAAATTTGAGAAAAGAGAGTCAGAAATCTTGTGTGGAAAATGTCGTTCATCGCATCCCCTAATTGGTGATCCTGCGTTGGCACTATTACTATTTCAATAATTAGTAATTCTATATATAACTTTAAGAAGCAAAAAAAGTAAATGAACAATAAAACATTTGCATGACCTCATGATTACATAACATAAAATATAAATAAATAAATCTTGCAGCATTCTTATTTATTGCGAACATGCCCTAATCTTGCAACATGCCCCCTTTAAGATAAAAGAAACAAAAAAAAAAAAAAAAAAATCAAATCAAATCCTTTTATAACATAAGACAGGCTTTTAAAGTGGAGACAATGTTTGCATTGCGCCACAAAATAAAAGGCAAAAGTATGGATATTTGAACAAATTTGGAGCATGACTTGTGTACTCAGAAACTGTATACCCTTTTTTTAATGGCATAAAATCCTTCATTTTTGTTAAAAGATTCGAAGATCTAGCTTGAAGGACTAATTCTAATTTCTAATTAATAAATAAGTATGAAGGTCATAACTTAAAAAATCTTATGGCCATGAAGACCATTGATAGTTGTTGTCATATGAGGGACCTTCTTAATAAACCGGAAAGTTTGCATATGCCTCATCATTACATTGCAACTTAGAGAATTTCCATGGTGCTATCGTGATGCTAATGAACTTCACTAAAACTGTGGTAGATTGCAATATTGGAAATGTAATCAGTAATTGAATTGCCAACATATTAATTAATTAGAAACTAAGTACAAAGCTCACACTGTATTACAATTGATTCTGTTCTATATATTGTTGGAACAATCTTCTGTGTAAAATAAATAACTTGAAACCAAATCAAACAAATAAAAATAAATTACTTACAGAATTTATTTACCGAAACAACTTAACAATAAAACGATCAAGTCGAGTGTGTGACACTCTATCCTTAAGACAGATTTGCCCCGCTTCGGTGCTCACATATAAATGGCATCTATCTCTCAGGATACAATGATCTTTACATAGATTGTAGTAGCACTCCAAACAATTTGTATGGCGAATAAAACTTGTATTCTATACTATCAGAATTTTTCTAAAATTATATGAAGAATATATATATATATATATGTAAAAGAGCAAAATCTGGAAAGCAACAAATGAATTTTTCGAGTCTTTTGACTGCTGGAAATGGCCTGGTATTTATAGAGCTGAACAAGTCTGAATTTCAATTGAAATGAACAAGTGTAGAAACAGTTTTGAAAAGATAACTGCTGGCAGTTTGAATCTGTCTATACCACAAACTCGAAAACGATGTTAACTTCCTATTCACTCATAAATGGTTTTGATGAACCGTCTTCACCATGTGACTTGCCATGTGGTAAGGAACACGTCACTTTTTTGGACCCACCCCAAAAGACGTGTGGGATCCACTCAAATTTGGGCTCAAAGTTGGCCCAAAATAAGCCTATAAAATCATATTTTTCCAACAATCCCTCACATGAATGGAATTTGATGGAGAGAAAATGCAATAACATAATCTAATTACAGAGAGTACAGAAATTGGAAAAATTCTGCGAAGGATAGGTAACTTTTGGCTTTGAACCTTCCCTTGTGAGACACTATCAGATTTACTAGCTAACCAATAAACATGATGTCTTGAACTGTTCAGCCATTTGTGTAAATCAAGACAATAGAGCTCACGTAGCATATTACCATACACAGTTTAGTTCTTACTATTGTGTTCATTTTGACTTTGAACAACCTGGTCTTTCATGAGGGCTCTAAAGAATTGTAGCCCTTCACAAATCTCATAGAACCGGCCCAGTACACACTCACATAGGTGATTCTTATGAAGAGTATCCTGCCATACTCCATTAGGTATTCCTAGGTATAAGAATCATTAAAAGTATTACTTAACCTAAAACGCCGCAAACATCACTATTTCATCATAGAAATGGATAGGAGTTTGACTCCCCAGTGATCCTTCTGAGTCATACAGAACTCGGTTGTCCCTTTGAACCTAGATCTTGGGATCTATAGTCAACTAGGTTGGGTTACCATTGTGGTAACTCTTATTTAATAGGCTTAAGTCCCATTCCCCTCGATGAATTCTCAACTAACTCTCTTGCTAACCCTTTGGTTAGTGGATCCGCTATATTGTCTTTAGACTTCACATATCCAATAGAAATAATTTCATTAGAGAGTAGTTGTCTCACGGTGTTATGTCGACGACGAATGTGTCATGACTTACCGTTATAAATATGACTCCATGCTCTATCTATTGCTGATTGACTATCACAATGTATGCATATAGCAGGCACTGATTTTGGCCACATTAAAACATCTTCAAGGAAGTGACGAAGCCATCCTGCTTCTTCCCTAGCTTTATCTAAAGCTATAAACTCTGATTCCATAGTAGACCTAGCAATGGAAGTCTGTTTGGAAGATTTCCAAGATACAACGGCACCCCCAAGAGTAAAGGCATACCCACTGGTGGATTTTGAGTCTCTAGTATCCGATATCCAGTTTGCGTCACAGTATCCTTCAAGTACTGCTGGATATCTAGTATAATTTAGCCTAATGTTACGAGCAAATCAGAGATATCTTAGAACCCTTATAATAGCTTTCTAGTGTTCTACTCCGAGATTACTCATATATTTACTCAATTTACTTACTGCATAGGCTATATCTGGGCGAGTGCAGTTCATTAAGTACATTAAGCTTCCAATAATTTGAGCATACTCTAATTGAGAAATACTTTCTTGTACATTTTTAGAAAGAAACAAATTAACGTCCACAGGTGTTCTAGCAAGATGATCTTCTTCTTTGCTGAATTTGTCAAGTATTTTCTCAATGTAATGTGATTGTGACAAAGAATAACCTTCTGATGTTTTGATAATTTTTAAACCAAGAATTACATCAGCAATCCCCATGTCTTTCATGTCAAAATGTTTATTCAACATTTTCTTGGTAGTTTTAATCATGTCATTATTACTACCTATGATGAGCATATCATCCACATAAAGACATACTGTAACATAACCTTTGTTTGTGTTTTTAATATAAACATATTTGTCATATTCATTAATTTTAAATCCATTTGACATCATTGCCTTGTCAAATTTTTCATGACATTGCTTTGGCACTTGTTTTAAACTATATAATGATTTAACTAATTTACACACTTTCTTTTCTTTTCCTGGAACAGAAAATCCTTCTGGTTACTCCATGTAGATTTCTTCATCTAACTCACCATTTAAGAAAGCAGTTTTCACATTCATTTGATGAATTTCTAGATTGTACAAAGATGCAATGGCAATTAGCATTCTAATGGATGTTATTGTAGTAACTATTGAGTATGTGTCAAAGTAATCAAGACATTCTTTTTGTCTATATCCTTTGACCACAAGTCTTACCTTCTATTTGTCAATTGATCCATCCGCTTTCATTTTTCTCTTGAAAATCCACTTGTACCCAAGAGGCTTACAACCTGGTAGCAAATCCACCAATTCCCAAGTGTGATTTTGCAAGATGGATTAACCTTCACTACTTACAGCCTCTTTCCATAAAGAAGCTTCAAGACTGGACATAGCTTCTTTGAAAGTTGAAGGCTCATTTTTTTAACAAAAATGTTAGAAAATCTGGACCAAAAGATTTTGAGGTTCTACCACGTTTACTACACCTAGATTCCTCTTCCTCATTTTGAACTATCTCTTGCTCTTGTTGTTGATCTTGTTCTTGATTATAACTAGAAACAACATCATAATATCTTTTATTATTACTAGTCTCTTGTCCAGTCTTATTTGGAAATATATTTTCAAAGAATGATGCATTCCGAGATTCAATAATAGTATTTACATGCATTTTGGGATGTTCTGACTTATGAATAAAAAATCGATATGCACTACTATTCTTGACATATCCAATGAAAATGCAATCAATAGTTTTATGACCTGTCTTACTCTTTTTAGGACTAGGAATAGCCACTTTAGCCAAACACCCCCACACTTTTAAGTATTTGTAGGATGGTATTCTCCCATGCCACAAATCATAAAGTGTTTGATTCACTTTCTTCCGGTGTACTTGATTAAGAATATAATTAGCAAAAAGTATTGTTTCCCCCCACAAGTTCTGAGGTAATCCAAAACTTATTAACATGGCATTCATCATTTCTTTTAAAATCATATTTTCCTTTCAGCAATTCCATTTTGCTAACGTGAGTAAGGAGTGGTAGTTTGATGAATTATTCCATGTTCTTTACAAAATTCACCAAAAGGTGATTCATATTCACCACCTCTATCACTTCTAGTTTTTTTTAATTTTCTTACCAAGTTGATTTTCAATTTCATTCTTATATTGAATGAAAGTTTCCAAAGCTTCATCCTTGGTTCGAATTAAATAAACATAACTATATCTAGTATAGTCATCTATGAAAGTGATAAAATATTTTTTCCCACCTCTGGTTTGAATTGATTTAAAATCATAAATGTCACTATGAATTAATTCAAGTGGTTCCGTACTTCTTTCAATTAAATGAAAGGGTGTTTTAGTTAATTTTGCCTCAACACAAATTTCACATTTAGGATTTAAATTAATGTCAAATTTAGGTAAACATTCCATACTAATTAATCTACGCAAAGATCTATTATTAACATGTCCTAACCTACCATGCCATAAATTTGAAGACTCAAGCAAGTAAGAAGAAGATGTATTATTATTAATAACAGAATGGACAACAGTCATTACATTTAGTTTGAAAAGGCCATCAGACATGTAACGTTTTCCTACATACATCCTATTTTTGGTAAGTACAAACTTGTCACTTTAAAAAACTAGCCTAAATCCATTTTTACTCAACAAAGATCCAGAAACAAAATTCTTGCGAATTTCTGGTACATGCAGCACATTGTTGAGAATGAGTTCCTTTCCAAATGTCATCTTCAGAATAATCTTTCCTTGTCCTTCAACTTTAGAAGTCGAGGAGTTGCCCATGAAAAGTTGTTCGTCGTTGTCTACCACAGAATAAGATGTGAACATTTCATTGTCGGCACAGATGTGGCGAGTAGCACCAGTTTCTACCCACCATTCTTCAGGATTTTAGTCAAGGTTTGCCTCAGAAACAACTGCAGAAAGATTTATGTCACTTACACCATTGGAAATTTTGTCCACTTCGGTCATATTGGTTTGAGCAGGCTTCTTGCTTGATTTTCCTTTGCCTTTGCACTTGCTACGGCAATCTTTAGCCTGATGTCCCTCTTTGTCACAGATGTAACATTTGCCATTGAACATGTACTTTTTAATTTCCCCTCCTTTACAGCCTTGTGTGAAACTTTCTAAAAAAAACTTTCGTTTCTTTGCTTTTGGAGCGTTTCTTTGCTTTTGGAGCATGTTCCACCACATTTGCCTTAGACTCCATGGAATGCTTACCAGCCTGCTTCTCAGAATTGCGGTTGTCCTCCTCAATCCTGAAACACACAATCAAGTCCTCCAAGGTCATTTCTTTACGCTTGTATTTGAGGTAGTTCTTAAATTCCTTCCAGCCTTATGCTAATTTTTCAATTAAGGCAGCAACTTAGAAGGATTCACTGAGAGACATGCCTTCTACATGAATGTCATGCAGAATGAGTTCGAGATCTTGAACTTCGCTAATCACAGTCTTAGAATCAACCATCACAATGTCCAGAAATTTGCCTACTACGAATTTCTTCGAGCCAACATCTTCTATTTTGTATTTTTTCTCCAAAGACTCCCAAAGTTGCTTTGTCATATTGATAGGATCGTAGACGTTGTATAATGTGTTGTCAAGTCTATTCAAGATGTAGTTCCGGTAAATGAAATCAGCATATTTCCAGGCATCGACCGTAGCAACCACTTGCCGGACAGTTTCATCCTCTTTTAGAGTAGGAGCATCCTTACGGAGAAACCATGCCAGGTTGAGAGTAGTAAGATAGAACAGCATTTTCTGCTGCCATCTTTAAAATATGTTTCCTAAGAACTTCTCTGGCTTTTCACCATGATTGATTGGAATAGTCACAACAGGAGGAGGGGTTAGAGCAGTTGCAACCACCATACCAGTACTCGTTTGAGCATTAGTTTCAGTAGCCATGAATTCTAAATTATAAAACAAAATTATAATTAGAATTTTATACTACACAGAAAATTTAAACCATAAACACAGAATTTTAATTCTGTAAAAATAAAAGAAACAAGAATTGTAACTTTTATTTCCAATTAATTTGAAAATAAAATTTTATTTAAACAAATTAATTCTACATAGAAAAATATTTCTGTAACACTTCAAAAATTAAAATACTGAAAACAGAATTTTAATTAATGAAAACTGAGAAATTATTTCTGAAAACCAAAATTAATTTCTGATCAGCTTCACAAATAAATATTATGAATTGTTAATGACTACTAGTATATTATTACTACTAGTTGGCATTACGATTGTTTTTCAAATAGTATATTACTACTATTTGTTTTTCCAACTAGAATATTATTTTGTATAAACACAGAAAAAAAATTGTAAGAAGAAGAAAGGAAACAAATGAAAAATTCTGTATAAACAGAATAATTCGATTATGTCTTAAGATTATTTGAACAATCTTCTATGTAAAATAAATAACTTGAAACCAAATCAAACAAATAAAAATAAATTACTTACAGAATTTATTTACCGAAACAACTTAACAATAAAACGATCAAATCGAGCGTGTGACACTCTGTCCTTAAGCTTTAGTGCTTATAGATAAATGAGGTCTATCTCCCAGGATACAATGATCTTTACATAGATTGTAGTAGCACTCCAAACAATCTGTACGGCGAACAAACCTGTATTCTATACTCTCAGAATTTTCCTAAAATTATATGAAGAATATATATGCAAAAGAGCAAAATCTAGAAATCAACAAACGAATTTTTTGGGTCTTTTGACTACTAGAAATGGCCTGGTATTTATAGAGCCAAACAGGTCTAAATTTCAAACCGAACAGATACAGTTTGAAATGAACAGGTGCAGAAATAGTTTTAAATCGATAATTGCTGGCAATTTGAATCTGTCCAAATCACGAACCCGAAAACGATGTCAACTTCCCATTCACTCATAAATGGTTTTGAAGAACCGTCTTCACCGTGTGACTTGCCATGCGGTAAGGAACATGTCACTTTTTTGGACCCACCCCAAAAGACGTATGGGATCCACTCAAATTTGGGCTCAAAGTTGGCCCAAAATAAGCCTATAAAATCATATTTTTCCAGCATATATATATATATATAGAAAGAGGGAAAGGAAGAGAAAATAGATAAGATAAGTGTCTTACCGTCGAACTAGTCTCACCACCGAAGAGATGAGTGCACCGTTCACCTCTCATAGCAAGATCCTCTTTCTATTTTGTGTAGGTCAACATAGCCGTAAAGCTTTGAAGAACCTCGAAACGGCTTCGGGACCGCTGTGTTTGCCTCTTGATCACTACCACTATTTAGTTGATCATAGAACCTTGAAAAAAAAGGGTTTGATTCGGCTATTTAGTTAATTAGCCGTAAACAAGAACAAGGGTTTAAAGAACCCTTTCCCCTTCCAACCAATTTTCGAACCCTCTCTCTTCTCCCTCTATTTCTTCTATGTTGCTTTATGATTAAAACCCACTAGAACCAAAGAGCCAATGTATTTTGATAATAATAAAAAAAAAATTAACATATTTTTTGGTAATTGGTGCCAGATTATTTTATTTTGGCGCCTTATTTTTCGATCATACCATTCACGACATAAATGGTGAGCCGTGAAAAGTGACATATTTTTAACGACTGGCATATGTATGTCGTATATAATTGATGTATTAAAGTCATGCCATATGTATGTCGCAAAAAGTTTCATTATTTATAGCTAACATTGTAAGCTATAAAAAAATCATCATTATTAGCATTAACATCCCACGCAATAGACACGCCATGGTTAAGATATTATTTACGACATTCAAAAAAAGAAAGTCGTAAAAGTAAAAAACTACGGCTTGCATTTATAGTATGTCATTGATGTGATGCCGTAAAAAATCAATTTTGTTGTAGTGAACTTATGTGTTAGGCCTGGTTTGAACCATCATATAAATAGCTTACATCATTATCTTTCTTTTTATTACTTGTTATTTGTTTTTCCTTGCATAATTATCATTTTAGTAGTCTCAAACCGGGTCTGGGCTGCATGTTGAGTATATTAGTTGCATGTTAGGTTATATTTACTTCAAGTTTTGCATGTAAGACGCTTGAGTGGGTATCCGGATAAGCTCTCTTTATCCTTCATAGCATATGTATGTCCTTGTTTGCATTGTTTTTCAATAATCCAAGTCTAAATGTTTTTCTTGTAAAATTGTTTGTTTCAGTTGATTTTATGAATATTATTTATTTTAGTTTATGTTTAAGGCATGGATTATTAAAAATCCATTTTTTTCATTGAAAACCTCATATTTTATAGAAAATATGACTTTAGTCATTTAAACTAAAATAAATTATATTTATTTTATTCAAATAACCTAATCTTTAGGGTTAGTAAAGGTTTTAAGCTTAAAAATGGATTGTATGAAATAATTAACCACTAAAATTATAAAATAGAGAGTAAATAAAGGTGTAGACACCCCATATTGACCGGCCCTAAGACATGGGCACTTTCTTTTGATTACCCAATGATGAAAACAAGAAAGTGTTTTTCACAGAATCCTCAATAAGAAAACTTAGAATTTGAGCCCTGTTTTCAACCCTAAACAGCCACAAATTACCTTTCCAAGGGCATATTCTGACCTCACGATTGCATCCAGAATGGTTCGTTTACTTAGGGCCACCCTTCGCTGCACTTATGGGGGCCTTACTGAAAATTCTCCCGAAATCTGGGTTACAGCACAATTATTTGAAACTTCTGGGCCAAATTATAATTTTCAAAACTCAGGGAATATTCTGTTATGTGAGGGAATATTTTGTTAAGTCAAGGAATATTCGATCCATATGCAGAATATTCCGTCAATGCTAACTGGGACGCTGACGTGGCGGTCTTGTTGACGTGGCATGACTGGATTGGTCCTTGCTGATGACGTGGCGCTGACTTGTCTTTACCCAAAAAAAATTGAATTTAAGGAAAGCTTGGAAGGGGGTCTGAACCCCCAACCTACCACTCAATACCCAACATCTTAACCACTCTACCAAAACTTTGCCTTGTATTATATTTCCTCTCAAATAATATTTGACCATTTCAAACCACCAGGCAAAGTATTTTTGCATTTTTTTTTTCTTGTGTGTGGGACACTCCTCTACCCTATTTGCCAACCCATATATCACCAAATACATACCTAATCATCCCCATTGTCAAAAAGAGGTTTTGTTTGCATACATAAAGGAGTATCCCATGCAATCACTTTGAAAATTCACCCTTCCTATCACATTCTTGTTTCCCACCTTGTCTCCCACCTTCTTTTTTATCTTCACTCTCCCTCATTGCCTATATAGAATGATCATATTGTAAGAGAGAGGGAATACCACGAAATTGAAGAAAAACGAGTGAGAAAAGAGTGAAAAAAAAGAGAAAAATTGAGATTTTAAGCTAAAAATACACCTATCTTCCATATACACCCCATACCTTCCATACAAACTAAAATTCCATCTTTTCTACATCCAAAACTCCTCCAAAAATTCTGAAATACTTGAATTTCATTAGCTTTGATCAAGAGGAAGAGTGGGTGTTGGTAAAAGTGAGCAAAAACAAGAGAGATAATAATTTTTCTTCACATACACCTCCAAGCCATCATTTTAGCAAGGACTCCAAGCTTTCAAATTGAGGATTGAGAACACACTTCCTAAACTTGAGGGCGATCAAGAGGAAGTTTGGAAATCAAGAAGTTTAATCTTTCTTTGGAAGGTTTCGCTAGGCCTAGTTGGCCGGCCGGCCGGTTAGCTTCTTTTGGACAACATGGCATTGTCTTCCGAGGTTAACCAACTTCCGGTGGTTTCCAAGGCACACGAAACTTTTTTTTTCTTTCATTTATTTTATTTTGAGTGTATTATGAGGTTTTTATTTTGTTGTAATATTCTCCTCACCCCTCTCTAATTTGGTTTGTAATTGTTCTTTCAAGTGTTGTAATAATTACCCGCCCCGCTTCTTTCTATACCGTTCTTTTACTTGTTTTCTTTATTTGTGAATATGCATCATATTTTGTCTTTTATTATATATCCATGCTTTGCATATTTGTTTCATGCATCTTGATTCGGCTAATTTTGCATTTGTGGATTTAATAAATTCCTATGTGATTATGTGCGCTACCTCATGTTCTTGAGATGATTCACATGTCATATCTTAGAAGCCGAATCTTTAGTTTCATCTCATGAGTGAATTACATTAGGATTTTGTTTATAAGATCATGCATATTTTACTAAATTTGTTTTGTAGCTTGTTCCTGGGACGTCAAACATGTAAGTTTTTATGCTTTAGCATCCCGTTTGTATGTGTTTTTCTTACTATGATTAGCATTCTACCATGAGGCTATTTGCTTATGTGATATAACTCTATGAATGCCAGTGGATGGAGGTTGTGTTGCTTAATTTGGAATGATGTTGATTTTCATGTTTGTAAACTCAATTTATTTGGGTTGTACATATTCAAAATTCTTCCAAAACTACATGAAATCAAGTTGTTCCAAAGTGGGTGACATAATCTATACTTATATGCTTCATATAGTAATTTGCTTTTAGGATTTATTAAATAATCGGAATATGAACATATAAAGTAAATAAAATTCATATCATGGTTTAGTAAAGGCCGATCTTTTGATCGGGTGGGTGGGGGTGCTCAATTAATGACCTTCTTCATTCATACCTAAGGTTTCGAACCATGACAACTTTGGTTATGACGAACAGTGGCCTTGGCACAAGTCATGGGTTTCCTAATTTCCCAAAAATATTAGGTGGCGACTCTAAGATCTGATGACGCAGTCCATTTCTAACAAAAAGGTTTTGCAATAAAATGGATTTTCTAAAAGTTTCCAAATCTGGACTCTCATCTGTGTTTCACATTGCACTAATGAGACTAGATCAAAGAGATTGAGGGTCTGAACTGTTTAACACGCACGGGTACCCCCCGGGCATGTTATGTTTCTAGCGACTCTGCTGGGGATTTTATGAAACCTTGACTCGAATTCCATGATATGACTTTTATTTTCAATTATATGTTTATTGCATTGCATGCATTGGTGCACTTAAAGTTCTTGTGTTGTCCAGATACTGGTGGGAGCACAGGCACACTTTTTGTGACACTACACCTATCTCTATGTTACTTTGGAGGCCTTGTGTTATAATCTTTTGAGATCTGAAGGTTCTCAGACTTTGAAGAGAGGCTATTTTGACTCTTCTGATTTCCTAATATCTTCATTGGTTATGACCCAAAGAACTCTTTGGTAACATCACCTTGACTTCAACCCTTAGAGTAGAGCTAACCTTGTACATATAATGAGCTATAGTACCTTCCAAAATTAAGACAGGATGCTCTCCCATTTCTACGATGTATGATGCCGCTTGTTTGAATAATGAAACCCTAGATCATTTCAAAGTTAGGACAGGGTAACCCTAGCCCCCATAGGGGTGTTTGTTCTCTTTCCTGCTATGTGTTATGTGTAATGTATGGGAATTCTCATATTCAGATGAGTGGTTCAGTCATTTCAATTTGTGGGGTTGCGTTCAGTTTTTCAACATGAGTTAGCAGTAATCAGTTGAGCTAGGATGCTAATGAAATTTTGATTGGGGGTCCCGTTTTGTTTCAGCAAGGTAGTCGAGAACTATAGTTTTCGAAAGGTTTGATATCCCCCAAGTTCTCTGGACTTGCGTTGGTAGACTTTGCAAAAGTGCATATTTGGTTCAAGGTCAACCAGTGTTAGTTTCTTTGCTACCGGTTACATGAAGAAGAGCAAAAGCTTCATTAACTGTCCAGAATACCCCTTCTTCACCTGCTAGATCATCACCACTCAACTCACCAGAATCAGTGATGACTTAGATTCCAAAAAATATAGTAGACATACTATTGGCCCTTCAACGGAGCATGGATACCGTTGCCACTACGGTTGCTGCCCAAGACACTACTCTTGCCGCTCAAGGCAATACTTTTGCTGAACTGCAACGCTCATCCAGGGCGTCCATTACTCAACCACCTCCGATGACTCATCCAGTTCCACCTCCACCTCCACCAGCTGACGAGTTTCCCAAACTTAATTCACCAAAAGATCTGAGGGTTCCTGCACAAGCTTCATGAGGATCATTTCTCCTTCCACAACCAGTGGGAGGGCTCTTTTCCTCTGAAGCACCTCAGTCTGACTCTACTATAGCACCCGACGACTCCTATATACCTTTAGCTTTCAAACTCTGGTTCAAGGTGTTTAATAACGAAGCAGAATATGAAGCGTATATTGCTGGTTTAAAAGCCGCCCTGGAACTAGGGGCAATAAGGTTGGATGTCATCGGGGACTCAAACTTGGTTGTTTCTCAAGTAAATGGAGACTGGAAAGTCAAAGAAGAGAAGATGAAGGTTTACCATCAGACCCTGGATATTTTGATTCCTAGGTTTGAAAAGTTGACATTCACGTATCTACTAAGAGAGGACAACAGGTTCACTGACGCTTTAGCAACTCTATCTTCTATGGTAGACATCGGATGTGTCTGATTATCATTGAACAGAACTACACACCGGTTTATGAAATTATTGCCGTGATAGATGATGTGCAAGACAGAAACCCCTAGTATTGTGATATTTGGAACTTCTTGGAAAATGAGATACTAGGGGAAAATGCCAAGGACAAACGGGGAATACGGGGAATAGCCGTCCAATTTATCATCTGCGGGGTAAGCTGTATAAAAGAGGCCAACTGGGAATGCATAAGTTGTGTGTGGAGGAAGAGGAATCAAAGTGCCTTATCGAGGCTATCCACGGTGGAGAATGCAGAGCGCATATGAATGGTGTGATGTTATCCCAGAAAATCCTGAGGCAAGGTTATTACTAGTCCACCATAGAGGAGGATTGTATTGGTTTTGTACGGAGATGCCACAAATGTCAAATTCATGCCAATCGTATGAATATTCCGCCGTCAAAACTATACAACATGACTTCACCATGGCCTTTCTCAGTCTGGGGAATCGACGTTATCGGTGTAGTTATGCCTAAAGGCTCGAATGGACATGAATATATCTTAGTGGCGATTGATTATTTTACAAAGTGGGTGAAAGGTTAATCCAGTGTTGAAGGTATCACATGTGGCCAAATTTATCAAAGACAATATCATCTGTCGATACGGAGTCTCGAACGAGATCATATCAGATAACAGCTCCCGCTTCAAGAAAGAGGTGATAGACTTGCTGGACAAATACAATGTGGCTTTTCATAAGTCGTCTACATATAGGCCATAAACCAATAGAGCTGTTAAAGCCGCCAATAAGAATATCAAGAATATCTTGTAGAAGACGGTTGAAACGTACAAGACTGACCGGATAAATTGCCATTCGCACTCTGGGGCTACAGAACCTCGATCCGGACATCTAGAAAGACAACTCCCTATTCCGTCGTCTATGGGATAGAAGCCGTTTTGCCAATTGAAATTGAAGTCCCGTTGCTGCGAGTTATGGCTGAGTGTCAGATAGCAGAGGTGGACTGACAACAGAGCAGATTTTAAGAGTTAATGTTGTTTGATCAGAGAAGGCTAAAGGCATTGTATCATGTTCAGGGCTAGCAGCCCAGAATTGCTAGGGCTTTTAACAAGAAAGTTAAGTCCAGGAATCTCAAGGAGGGAGATATGGTGCTGAAAGACAACTGAGCTCCCATCCATGATCCTAGGGGCAAGTTCAGACCCAATTGGACTGGTCCTTAAATCATCAAAGGTATCTGGTCAGGAGGGGCAGTTATTCTCATGGACCTAGATGGTCTAGAATTTTCACAACCGATTAACATGGACAAGTTCAAGAAATACTATCTCTGAGAGGCTCGCTAGGCCGAAAACCTAAAAGGGCGACCTAAGAAAAAGTTAGAGCATGAAAAATTAGAAATAAAGAAAAACTGAGCTTGTGAGGTTGAAAACCCTAAAGGGCGACTTTGGCAAAAGTTAGAGCACAAAAGGAGAAGTTAATACTCAAGTGAACTTGAACCGAACTACGTAAGGCCTGATTCCCATCTTTAGGATACGTAGGCAACTTCATCTTGAAGTTCGGCCGTAACCATCTCCAACTCAACTGTCTTGTTGTAGACACCCCATTTTTGACCGATCTTAAGACTCAAACGTCATCGTTTGTGCGCATGATGATTGTGCATGTTTCTGCTTGTTTTGAGTGTCCGAAGTTCTCGACTGAGTGCCTTGTCTTTGGGCCTCTTAACACTCTGTGTTTTGGCCTTGTTTTTGGGCCAAACCTTGATGCCTCTTGCCTGGGGAGGGGGGGGGGGGCAAAGGCCTTGCAGACCACTTTTGGCACTTACCGGCCACTTTTCTTCCTTGTAGGCCACTTGAAGTGGTTGGTCGGCTAGGGGAGGTGGCCGACGGCCAATTTTCTCATTTTTCAAATATTTTCAAATCTTTTGAGCCAGTTGTTGAGTACTGAGGCTCATCCTTCGTATGGAGGGATGAAGCAAGCTTTTTGCTTGCTTGTTCTATATAAGGGGAGGTCCCTCCCCCTATTTGAGGGTTCTGAAATTTTAGAAGCAAAATTTCTCTTTCTCTCTCTAGAATTCTCTATCTCTCTCTCTATATTGTGCTTGAAAGTGAGTTTTCTTTGCATTTTTGCACACAACCCTTTAGCCAAACACCACCACCTTGGAGTTGAGGTCCTTGAAGGTTTTGTTTGGGCTCAAAAAGTTGGTTTTAGATCAGAGTTATAGTTGTTTAGCTGCTGTGCTTCAAAGGTAAACACTTACCCCTTTTAAGCTTGTTTTTGTACACTTGTTTAGCCACCTTTGCATGCTGTTTTTGGCCTAGTTTTCAACTACAAAAACCTCTATTTTTAAGTGTTAAAGATGGTAGTTTGAGGCCCTTTTGGAGTTGGGGGTGGTCCACTATCTTTTGTAGGTTATTTGCTAAACTTTGTGCCACATTTTAAAGCCTTTAAAACAATCTTTTCTTGACCTTTTAACCACTGAATTCCAGGGGAATTTCAGTGGTAGAAAGTTGGTTTTGAGTTTCCAAATAGGAGGGGGTGGCCTCCCCTCCTTGTGTTTTGTTTGCATATGTTGATGGCCTAATAGTTGAGCATGTTTTTCTACCATCTCATGGCTTGATCTCAGCATGTTTTTGTGACTTTTTTGACCTACTTGAGCTCCGTTTTTGGCTGGTTAGAGCACCTCTTGTTTGCCTTTTACACTTGTAGTGCAATCATGTTTACTAGCTTAACATGCTTAATGAGTTAGCCTATCATTTTAGCTTGTGTTAGCTCTATCTCAGCATGCTTTTGCTCATGTTTTGCCATGCTCTAACTCTCTTTTGAGTGGTCTTGGTCCTTTGAAGTTTGCCTTGCATAGCTATAGTGTAAATGGCTTTACTAGCTTCGTGTTTTAGGCCCTCTAGCATGCCTTATTTGTAATGTTTGCATGATATGACATCATTTAGCATGTGATTTTAGAGCATATACCTCTATCAAACTCTCACATATATCGCTCTTTAATTGCTTTTGAGAGTTGAGCCTTATGCCTTGCTTGCGAGCCAACATGTGCGCATGATCTTCTACTTTTTTGTGCATTAATTTCAACATGTTTAAGCCTCTGATTTGGCATGTTTGAGGTCTATCTAGGGATGGCTTGGCCATTTGAGCATTGTATTGCATGCTTCTAGTGTTGTGTCCTTCACTAGTTTTAATGCTTTCAGCCTTTAACGTGTTGTGCATGTGTTGTTCGCCATGTTGTTGTATTGTTTTTCATGCCACTTTAGCACTGAAATATCTGTCATATCCCTCATTTCTTCACTTTTGATTTGTTTTGGGGGTTGGTTTACCTTGTGCTAGTGCTTAAGCTTGATAGAGTTTATGCTCAAATGGCTTTAACCCTCTTATGAGGATTCCTCCTAGCCAAAGGCATGATCTCTCTTGCCTTAAGCCATTCTTTTGGTTAATCTCATCTCTCATTAGAGGACTTTCACATTGGACAAATCAAGTAAAGAATGGTTTGGTAATGTAAAATGAGTAAACAAGAAAATGACCAAGTAAAACATGTGCAAGATAAGCATTTGTGTTGCATTGCATGTGTTTGGATCGGACGTTAATCCAAACACAAGAAATGTGGGACGTTTCATACTTGAAGTGATGAAACGTGTCACATTTCTTGGTCACCAACACCCTTGATCATGCATAATGGGGTGGAGGTTCTTTGTGTATTGTTTGTGCATTCACTAAGCTTGTACAAGCTTGGTTTTTGGGCCATCATGCATTGAGATGCTTGGTTGGTGGCTTGAAAGCCGAGCGCCACACTCCTTTGAGCTTGAGAAATGATGAGGAGTGTGGCAGTACACACATTTCCTTGCAAATACATTGCTGTGCCTCTGTTGTTCTCTGTTACAGCAAAACCAGAATTTTGGAAAAGCAGGTGGCTGACCGGCCACTTAAGGTAGCCGGCTAGTTGAGGTGGCCGGCAGCCACTTTTAGTGGCCGACCGGCCACCAGTCCATTTTTGTGCAGAAATGATCTTGTTTTGGAGCAGAAACAGTGTGGAGGTTGGTTCAATGTTCAGAAACCAAGGCGAGTGCAAACAGAGGCAATTGACGGCAAATCAATGGATTTCCGAGCGGACGCCAACTGAGCATGCATATCTCCCTCACCTGCGAGGCCACTTTATCGCTTTAATTAGTTAGTATAGCTGATTATTCGAGTGTTTTAATATTTTAATTAGTTTGTGTAACTAGTTATTCAAATTCAATTCGGTTTGTAATTAATTAGCTAGATTAGTTAATTAGTTATTTTGTAATAATTAGCTTAGCTTAGCTTAATTATTCGGACCCCCCTTTGTGAGGGCACAATGTTGTCGTAATAACCCTCATTCTTGTCTTAATCACGTTCATGTGCATTTGCATGATTCTGTCTTGTTGAGCTTGCATTTGTATACTTTCACTTGTTTTGCCTAAGTAAAGGTCCCTATCTTATTTTGTGCTTATGTGTTTTGCCTAAGTGTTGTATGCATGCTTTGTCCCTTGCTTAGTGTCTCAAGCCTAGATCACACACTTGAACCTCTTACACCTAGGACCATCTTGGAACCACCTTGGTTGACCTCTACTGTCACCTAGGCATATTGGCCGAGATGTTATTGTCTAGGCCGAGATGTGTATCATCTAGGCCGAGATGTTATCATCTAGGCATCTTAGATCTTTGATCCTTGCACCTAGTGATCTTGTTCCTGGGCTGGTATGACCTAGACCAAGGTGTGGCACATCTACGCCGAGGTGTGGCACAGCTAGGCCAAGTGTTATCCTTCCTAGCCGAGATCATTGAAACCTTCTTGCCGAAGCCTACGTTTTGATCCGAGATCATTTCCTTGTCAGAGTGCCCATGCCACCTTACTTGTTATACACACTTTGTCATACTCTTATCTTTTCATTCTGGCACCTTTTTGAGGAGATCCAATCTGGCGATGCCACGTGTCCCAGCAGAGGGTTAAGTCAGATACTAGCTGAGAAACCCATATCATTTGGTCATATCCTAGCCTTGTAGAGAGAGAAGCTCTAGGAAGAAAAAGAGGGAGTTCTTGAGAGAGAGCTAGATTTCCAAGCTTGATCTTCACACCTTGAACCGTTAGATCCGTGTTTTGAGGTTAGATTCTTGGTTCACTTTTGTTGTTGTTTATGTTAATCTGATCACATTGCATGATCCAGCATGATTTATGAGCCATGCATTGATTTAAAGTTTGTTTTAGAAAGAGAAAATGAAGTTCTTGTGTTCTTGGAAGAAAACCATGTTTTGATCCGAAAGTTTGTATCGAGATCCATGTTTTTGTGTTTGTTTTCATGAAATCTTCAACTATGGGTACCCAGGTCCATGTTTTTGAACTCATACCATGAAATCTCAGATTTTGGAATAAGAAGTTATGATTTTTAGCATTCATGTTCTTCTTGTTCATGTTCTTCAAAGAGGAACCCAGATTTCCAGACTTCATTTGCCCAAGTGTGGTCATTGAGACCCACTCTTGCCTAGACTTCACACCTAGGCCGACCATGGTACACCCTTGCCGGCACCTTGTTACATCTTGGCAGGCAGCCGCACACCTAGGCCTAGGAGACCACACCTCGGCCAAGAGGTGTGGGACCTCGGCCAAGACTCCTTGAGTTCACCCAGCTAGGCCATTTTGGCCTAGATCATCTCTGTGCATCCATTCTGAGACCTAGTTGGTACCCAGCATGTTTTCCCTAGAAGAAAAACAGTGTTTTGACTCCCAGCACATGTTTTACTTTGTCTTGACTTGGTTTTGGAAGGAAATGCTGGGATCATTTTCATTCATGTAAAGCTTGTTTTGAGAGTGCATTTCATACCCATCTTTGAACATCTCTTCTTGAAGTGCATTCAGCGGACTTTTATTATGTATTTGTAGGTCTTGGATTCTTGCCTTAATCCCGACACCCGAAGAGCTATGTGAGTGATATTTTTAATAAAGCTATATTATAATGTTTTGATAAAGTTTTGCTTTGCTTTGCTTTGTTTTGGAAAAGTATTTGATCAAGCGTGAATGATTATCCACTAGTTTTGTATCAAGTATTATGTTTGTTTTGATGACATTCTTGGAAGGTCCTTTCGTGCTAGGGGACGTTAAGCCTAAGTAGCACCTTTGTTTGAGATATCTCTGCCATCGACGGTCATGTACGGATGGTACCATTGACGGTCTTGTACGGGTGGGTTTGTCTAATCGATTCCGGGTCGGTTATTCCTTTGTTTTGTCAGGAATGTCATCCTTTGTATTATGTAGATGTTAGTAAACATCTCAAGAAGCTTTAAAAGAATTTGATTGATGAACTTGATTCATCCCATGTTTTGTTACAAGCTATGATATGTATTGTTTTGATGAAGATCTTGGATATCATCCATTCAAACCTTTATTAATTATATCATTCACTGAGTATCCAAGCTCACCCTTCCCTTTATATATATGTAGGTGACGAGCAAGAAGGCGGTGACGCCTAGATATTATTTGCAAGTTGTTTTCGGATTCATGTTTTGTTAGCATCTTGAAGATTATGCTTCTTAGCTTTTGGTTCATTTCTTTTGTATATTTCGGCTTAAGAAGCCTTTTGATCAAGATGTAACATGTACTCTATTTTATTTGTATCCAAGTTGTAAAACCATGTTAAGATGTGTGACATTTCATTTGATTTATGCACAGCTCTTATGGACTACTTAAATTTAAATTTGCTTTCGCACATGTAAGCCCCATAAGTATACTCTGATTGTGTGAATCTTTGTAAGTTGGCCTTTGGTAATCTCGGATTACTGGCCATCATGGCACCATTCTACTAGGGGCGGAATGGGATCGTGACAGTTGTAATAAGGGTGCGTGCGTGCGTGCATGTCTTCCAACCCCACTTCTTTCTCCCTTTTACTTAACTTTTTTCGATGGTTAGTGTAATAACCCGATCCTCGTATTTAGTTCTGGTATATTTTCAGTTCCTTATTCTGAGCATTTAAATGCTTACTGTAAAATTTTATGCGAAATTGAGTTTCATTAAGTGAATTCTATGATTATGGATGTATATCTGTATGATAAGAAAAATATTTGTCACAATTACGGTGTTTGGATCAGAAATTAAGAGCCTTAGAGGCTTGATAATCTGAAATTGATTTTACATTTGAGATCAGCATAATTTTTAAGTCATAATATGATTTTCCGTGAAATTTCAATTTGGAATGATTAAATTGATTAATTTTCGTCCTTATTCACCTTTAATATATATATGTCCATATTCTCTAATCCTTTGACTGAGAGAGCCATTACAAAAATATCCCCTGAGAAGAAAATTAGAGAAGGGAAGGGTTTGAAAGGGAGAAAAGAAGTTCAACAAGGAAGGAAATGTGGGAAATTGAGAAGTTATCTGGAGATTAAGATTCAAGGTGAGTTTAACCCACCTAGTTCTATTCGTTTTCTTGCTTTAGAGTAGGAATCCCTTGGTGTTGTGTGACTTAGAGTTGTAATGGAAGTTGTGTGTGTGTGTGTTGAAGAATTAGCATGATAATTTTACCATTTATTTATTTTGATTCAACTTAAGTTATCTAGTGGGAAGATACATCCTATTCCCTTGATTACCAAGCTTGGATTTGTATGTATGAGTGTGTGAGTGTACAAATGGAATATTATGTAATTGAAGTTTGTTATAAGCTTTAGGAATTAAAGATTCGAATCATAGTTAGAGTGTTGTGTGTTTGTGAATCTTGTACATGCTTTTTGAACCATATTTTAACAATTAAAGAACCTATTTTGAGCCTTGAAAAAGTGTACCAAAAATTGGGTTTTGTTGAATTTTCGAATTGCAATCTGCCCAGAATCGCCGCACGTACGGGGCTTACAGCCGCACGTGCGGCCCAAGCTGGAAAAAATGTTCTGCTCCGTTTTGCGTGCTTTACCCTCTGGTATTTTTGAAACTTATGTTTGATGTCCCTAGGATGCCTGTAAATTCGTTTGAAGTAAAATAAAGCAGGAAATAATGAAAGAAAGAAAAAGAACTAATGTATAAATTGTGTACATGTGTAGGTCATAACCTGGGAGGGTCAAGCGCACCGCTATAGCACTGTGAGTAGTAGTACGGAGATCGTGCATTTACTTACCGTTAATGATTCTTATTCTTAACACTTTGTTCCTTGCAAGTAATTATATTAACATTTATGCTAATTGGAAATTGGTGCGAATGTATGGGAACGTTGAAAGATTTGTGTACATCGGTATGACTCTGAAACTAATCTACATTCCGGTTATGGCTAATGGTTGTCGATAATGTGCCATTATCTGTAAGTTATCTATGAGTTCGCATGAGAAGTTCATACGAATTATTAACGTTGGATTAGTTTAAAGGTAAATCTAACTAGGTTCATTATGATAAAAAGTGACTTGTGTTATACAAAAACAGGAGTGATGTGTTTTAAGAGAATTGTTGTACTATGTTCTGTATTCAGGAGTTAATACTGTGGAATTGGTTAACAGGAAGAAATGGTAAATGTAAACCTCGCTTACTGGGAATATGATATTCTGAATGGCCTATCAAAGGCTACTATAGTTCATTTGGCTCAACACATGTTTTATGGCATAAATATCTACCCAGAGTGGATCATCAGAATGAATAATTGGATAAGATCACGGGTTGTTTTATACGCTAATAACTGTTAAGAATTATGATAAACATCGGATTGACTTACGAATGACTCAACCTGAAGACAAAATTAAAGATCAATGACATTGTCATGTAACTCACATTATGATGTAAACTGTTCTGTCTCTGTTAAGTGTATCGTAATGACATGATATGACAAGAAGTACTCTATTTTCTGATGTATTACGTTTTGAATCAACGAATGATTGTCCACATATGTAAAAGTATTCATGGCATCCTTAGCACAAGGCCCTTACCCGGGGGTAATAATACCGTGGTCTTATGGTCCTTGCCCGGGGGTAATAATACCGTGGTTCAAGTATGTTACAAGTTCCTGATACCAGAAGTTCCTTTATGGAACGAACAAGTATGCTCTATATTGATTTGTTAGCATTATAGGATGTACCATGTATAATCAAGCATGAACTCTGATTTTTATTTATGATTCAAGCATAATTAAGAATATGTATGAATTTGTTTATGTTTATCCGTTTCGTTATGCTATGTTATGACATGATTTGGATTGACCGGTCTTTAAGACCTAATGATTTCTGGTATGGAACAAAGTGCTGTACGGAACTAAGTGCTGCAATGTGAGCCACCTCTAGAATCCGTACGAGCCACCTCTTGAGTCCATACATATGTGAACTGGGCTTAAAGCCGATGTGAAAGTTACGAGGCCTATGGCCGTTCTGTGAAAGTTATGAGGCCTATGGCCGTTCTGTGAAAGTTATAAGGCTTATAGCCGTTCTGTAACATCTGTGAGGCCTATGGCCAATTTGTGACATCTGGGCCTATGGCCATTCTGTATGATCTATTAGTATGAAACAAAGTACTGTACGGAACTAAGTGCTGCCATGTGAGTCACCTCTAGAATCTGTGCGAGCCACCTCTTAAGTTCATACATGCATGAAAGGGGCTTAATGCGGTTTTGTTTAAGGGCTAAAAACCATTCTGTTTAAGTTTAGGCCTAAGGCCATTCTGAAAATAATTACAGGATAAAGCTAACTATATGTCCTCCGCTCTTATACATGTACAATGTAATTCAAGTTAATTATTAAATTGTTACGTACTACTATTCACTGAGTTTGGCTCACTTTATGCTATGTCTATTTCTGTAGGCACTCCACTTGGAGGTCGGTCTCAACCCATGGCATCCCTTCTTTTTATGTCAACCTCAGGGTGTCCAGGCACTTAAATGAAGGCAGCTCATTTTATGGAGTTTTGCTAAACTTTTGATTTTGTACCCTGATTGTCTGTCTAAAGAGGGAGTGTTTATAATCCTTTTACTTTTCAATGCTTTTGTTGTACGCCCAATCTTGAGGGCTGGGTCTGTATATGTATGTGTCTATGTATATAGCTAAATTCTCAGATGCACGTCACTGTATGTTTATCTACCTTATGTTCCATTAGTGATCCTGGCATGGTAGTTGTAGCTCAATGGAGATGGTTTTTTGTTATGTTAAAATATTAATGTCTCCGTTCAGGCCCCATATCTTTTATATATATATATCAAGTTAGATGTCCGTTTCTGAAGTGGTCATGCCCAAACTTTTAGGGGCGAGTTTGGGGTGTGACAGTTAGTTTAGGGCATTTTTTCAATTAGCATACCTTATGCTTTGCATGTTTGCATCATTCATTTGTCTTGCATGCACCGGGCTTGGCGCATCATTCAAACTGCATTGTATTTCAATACTTACTTGAATACGTGTTTCAAAGCATGTTATCAAGTTGCTTCGTATGCCATGATTAGATAGCCGAGCCTATTTAGTTGCATTTTGCATGTGTTGCATTAGGCATTTTACATAGTTAGGATCATGTATTGTTTTCTAGCTAGCTTTTGTTTTGGCTCGGAGTACACTGTAAGTGTTATGCTGTAGCATCCTTGCATGAGTGTGAGTGTTGCCATGACAGCATGCTTGCCATGAGGCTATTTGCTTAAGTGATTAACTGCTTGAATGCCTGTGGGTGGAGGCTTGATTGCCTAAATTGGAACAATTCGATGATTGCGAGTTTTAAGCCCACTTTGCGAAGTGGCAAAATTATGTTTTAAGCCTATCATATTTGATGGCAAATCCACGCTTTAGCCTACTTGTGAGTAGTATTTTCAAACCATTTTCGAAAACAAACATGAGTTGTTTTGTTCCAATTCTCGTGATTGAGTCTATACTTGTATGTGTGCGTCACATAGTAAAGTTAGCTAATAATCAGAATAAGAACACATGTGTTTATAAAACAACATATCATGCTTAGTAGAGGTCGATCCTTTGATCGGGCGAGCGGGGGTGCTCATGTCATGACCTTCCCCTTTCGTACCCAAGTTCCCGAGCCGAGGCAACTTTGGTGATGACGGACACGTGGCCTTTGGCACGAGTCAGGGTTTCCTAAATTTCTCAAAAATAAAATATTTAGATGGCGACTCTGTAATGTGACAAAGCAGTCCATGTTTGGCGCTTTTTGATTCAAAATCAATTTTCCGAAATGATTTGCCAGTTTTGGACTCTTTGGTGTTTATCAGTCTCACATTGCACTTTGTGAGATTAGATTCAGAACCGTGACAGGAGTCCGAACTGTAGTAAGACCAATTCGCGCCTCTCCGAAAGGGAGGGGGCGCGAAGAAAGTCGGGTCTACATCTGTCCTTTTTTCTGATAAGGTCATCTTTGTTCCTTATCTATTAGTTCGGTTGTGATCTTTATTTTGGGAAGAAAAGCTGCTTACAATGCAGAGCAGTAGTGGTGTTCAATCAAGGGCAGTTATGATTTGCCGATTCGGGGTTGTACATCTTGAGGATCGATTCTGTATGTGTCAGGTAGTGATCATTTTCAAAAATGATTTTGGAAAGTTTTAATAAAAGTTGGTTTTTCTGAAAATTTTACCTTTTACAACTTAGACCATTTTTGGACCAAAAAGAAAATTTTTAGTGCTCACAACTTTAATTTCATTGATTTCAACATAAAGTTCTCCAAACTCTTTGATACAAATCAAATTTGCTTTTATATCAAAAAACTTGAAAAGAAAGGTCAAAGCAATAAACTAAGGGCATAGGCGAGTTCGGTGCTCCTGCGTCCTCTGCTCGTGCTTACAGAAGCTTTTGTAGCCAAAGTGAGCCCAACTTGTGCCTCATCCTCGAGCCAAGCCAAGCACTCGCTAAAAAGGGCATAACTGAAACTAGGAGCAAGGGCTAGAAGCTCCCTTGTCCTCCAGGCAGTGAGGTACCTAGCCAAGTGTGAAGCATGAATCAGAAATGAAGCCGGGTATTCTACCTCATCTTCTGGGCAGGTTTGACTATGTCCAAATTGGTGTTTGAACCAGAAGGGAAAGTAGAACACGTAGTACGTGAGGTCAATCAACTGTATACCAGGCTGTTAAGTCATGCTGTAACTCATCTCAGTTAGATTGAGCAAGGGGCAACGCTAAACTATGTTAGTCGCAGACCTGTTGCACAACCAGTTGCACCACCATCCCTTATTGGGAAAGTCCACTAGTCGTTGGCAGAAGAAATAAGCTCAAGTTGAATACTCGGAGCAAGGGTCCACCACCTTTAGCTTATCCATGAGCCATACCTGGGAAGGGATGAACAATAGGAGAGATTAAAGAATAGAGAGATGTACGTAGAGAGAAAAGTAAAGAAAGGGCTTTAAGAGAAAATAGAGTATGAGTGCCGAGTGATGTGCGAGGCCTATATCAGAAAGGGTGGGAAACAATACTTGAAGAAGTAGTGGGCTCTCCACAAACCTGGTGGTCTCTCGCTGATGAAAAGCATCTAAGCCAATCAGGGTCTCGGCCAGCGCCAAACTGATACAACTCTTACCTTCTTTCAGACATTGGGCCACTTCGATCAACCGAATGCTGGTTCAGCCGAAACTAGGGGCAAGAAGGAAATGTGCAAGCATACATAAACAGAGAGCATATTGCCAAAAATCTCGCCAAAGAAGGTCTCATCTGTCACCGATGTCAGAAAATCGATGAATCAAGCTGGGTATGCCTAGCTCTCCGTCATGGACCAAAGATCGAGCTTCGTGCAAAGTGAGCCCACACATTCGTCCCAAAGCTTGGGCATCGCCAAAATGGGGCTAAGGTATGATTTCCTCATCGCGCCGAGTTTTCATTAATGCCCGAAATTCTTCAAGAGTCGGGCACATTTCCTGTGTTCTGAAGTGAAATACATGCATAATTAGGTCTAGCATCGAGCCGTGACATGAAAGAATGGAAAGCAAAGTGGAGTGTGGCTTAACAGAAAAAGCATGTTTATGCCGAAACGTCAGAAATTTACTTTTTTCGTGCCGTCTAAAGTGGCTATCCATTTCGTGAGCTTCTCAGCAAGAAATATCTCCTTTTGTGGAAGAAACAGTAGCAAAAATGAGGTTCTGGTGAAGAAATCACGAAGAAATACCTTTTGTAGAAGATAAGGCTGTGAGTGGAGGCCATCTGTCAGCTGTCTGGTGGATTTGTCATAAGTGGTAGGCATGCCACCTTTTTTGGCCAGTAACCCACCTTTTCTGGCCTGCCGTCCACTTGTGGGTTTGGCATTTTTGGCAATTTGATTTTGTCTTGGTCTTTGTGTTTTGAGGTCTTGTTTTGAGTCTTTGTTTTTAACAAGTGTGTATATCTTTGTTTAAGTTGTTTTTGCTTTGTTTATCGAGTTGTATTTTGTATTTTTGTCATTGGTTGACTCATTACTCGATTAAGAACATCGTGCCAATACAAGTTTTTATTTGGTGGTTCCAAGTTCAAATCCATTTCCATTCCATGCAAATGTGGTGCTCATGATGCAAAAAAACAATAACTCTTTTCATAAAACTGCAGGGTTTTCCCCCGATCATAGTTTTTACAAAAGAGAGTACAGTTTTCGAGAGCAAATGTAAAAACCTATCTGAAGCTATACATGTGCTGAACTACCAAAATAAAATAAACTAAGCAAAAAAATACAAAAATTGGCGCTAGTCATCTCAAGCTCGAGAGGCCCTCTTCGTTCTCTTCCTCAAGGGGGACTCAGGGGCATTATCTCTATCAGCACCGCTATTAGAATCAGACTCTGAGCCAGAGCCGGTCTCATCATATCCACTCCTTGAGCCAGAGCCGGTCTCATCATCTTCGCTTCCTACCCCAGAGCCAGCCTCGGGGTCATCTCCGCTCCTTGACCCTAAGCCAGTATCATCACCTCCATCCTTAGACTCAGAATGTTGGCTCACTGCCTCCTCAGAGTTGCGGGTCTCAGTATCATCCTCGCTCAATACGGGCTCGGACTCGTTGCTCTGGCTCTAAGCACCCCTGCCTCTGCCTCGACCTCGGCGCTCACCTCGGCCGCATGCTGGGGCCTATCTACTTCTTCTCCCTGCTATTGGTGCTACTATTGTTGGTGTCCTCAGTGCAGACAGGATCTGAAAAACAAGTGTCGACATATTAGATATAGTGTATGTATACGGAATGCGTGCAAAAAGTACAGTGTGTGAGTACAGTGTGCAGTGTAGTGAATCAGTATAGTGTAAAGTGGTATGAAAGTTACGGTATGCGTGTTAGTGTGCTAGTGAGAATATGATAGTGCGGTGCATAATAGTACAAGGTAGCAGTGAAATCTATGTGGAAAGTAGCAAAAAATACCTGGATGCCGTGGAGATCAAGCAACGTCTCTCTTATCTGTACCATGCCAATTAGAGAAGCAACCAGCTGGAGTAGGCCCTTTGTGTACTCGGTCGGTGCGTGCGAGTACATCTGAATGATCAGTATCTGGAAAGGAGAGTTCAGTTATAAGCTGTAAAGTGTGGTTCATACTTGAGGTGCACCACCAGCTCTCACATACCCATGCCCTGCCTCTGGTGGCTCTATCGGGATTTGATAGGCTGACCCGATCGGTCGCCAACATGTGAGTGTAATGGGAATCACTGGCGAACCAACCACCTACGCAATAGGAAGGGCCACTCCAAAACTAGCCTCGGTCTCTTGGGCAGCCTCACCCGCTGAAGAAGCACCTATAGCATCGCCCGTACGAATGCTCGTTAGAGGTGACATGAGATGAGTCTGGATAAAGGCCGTATAATCGCCCTCCGCTCTGAAGAAGTCAACATCAAGTCCTACCATGAACTGAATAATCGCCTCAACTAGGAGGCTATCTGTTATCCTCGTGGACGCTGGGGGTGGCATAGGAACAACCGGATCAGGCAAGCCTAGAGTCTGACGTATAAACTGCTCACTCAAGAACTAGACCGGCAAACTGGGCTGTCCAGTAAAATTTGGAATCGGGATGTGGCCCAAGCCCCAGCGTATTGGTCCCTCACTCCAGCTGGCATTGTCGTTTAAGGCTGCCACATGATCTGCAAACAGAGAATGTACAGGTTGTTAGTTGCCGTCAGTTGTCAAAGTATGAATCAGAACAATAGTAATGCAAAAATGATTGTGAGTTTCGAATTACCTCGTCGGCAACCATCGTATCGAAGTATCGGCAGTAGAAGGCGAAGGTCATGTTATCACGGCTCCGGTACGGGCATTAGCCATCGTATCGCCGTGAGTAAGGCACTACGGGAGAAATCTCCTCTATAGGCTCTGGAGCTAGGGTCGGGAAATAGGCATAAACCCACAACTACAAGGAAAGGGCAGCAGTGTTATCAACAATGCATGAACATATATTGAACAGAAAGTGCAAAGCAGAAAGCACAATGTGTGAACAGATATCAAACAAAAAGTGCAAAGTAGAGAGCACAATGCATGAACAGATATGGAACAAAGTACAAAAGTAGAATAGTGTGGTGCATACCTCCCAGGCTCTCCAGTAGCCTCCGACCCGCTATTCCCTCATGTGGGAAGTGGAGCTCATGTAGCTATAGAGTGTGGTGAGGCCAGCTCCACCCCAGTTATATAATCGAACTCGAGGCAATGTCACGAGGGCGCTCTGTAAGTACAAGCCTATAGTGTTCCACCTATTTGCAAATAAGGTGGTATCGAGGAGGAACATCAAGAAGCCTCTAACATATTGCTCTACCTCCTCCGATGTCTCGAGCTTGCTCCCACGAAAGTGCTCGGTGAACCAATTGTACCTCACCATCGTCGACCTATATAAAGGTGGGCACGCTCCAAGTAGATGGATCCAGGCTACCTCCAACTCGTCCATGTCCATGTCCATGTCAAAGGGGATTGGATCACCCCCTATTTCTAAGCCTATGATCATGGCGAAGTCATAGGGAGTTATCGTCATCTCCCTAGTAGAAGAGAGATGGAAAGAGTTGGTGGTGTCCCACCATCTCTCCACCAGTGCTCCGAGAAGAGCCCGGCTCATCAGGTGTTGCGAAGGTTCGGTGCAGAATAGACCAAAGCTAGCCTCGTCGACAAGGTCTCGAACCTCTAGCAGGAGCTCATAATACCAATCTCTCACTGTCACAGCCCTATACCCCCTTGTGAGAGTGGAAGTCCCCATGTGGCAAAGAAAGGTTGAATCAGATGAAAGTCAGTGATAAAGAGCATTCAGACGAAAGGAAATGTAAGAAATATAGTCAAATGATGGTTATGGATGCATACAAAATAAAGGTTGTACCTTGGAAGTGCAATAGGAAAGGTGGGAGTGAGGCTCTCTCAGCAGAAGATCCTCCGGCGTGCCACCAATGAAATCATCATAGTGCTTGATGCCTCCAGGCGTATCATCTGTGTGTGGGGGTGATAATTCATGGGATCAAAGGGCTGTACCCTCAGTGGTAGTGGCTCAGGCTTGAGCTCTTGAACAAACTTCGTAAGGTCAGCCGCAACACCTCTGCCGCATCGCCGGCCTCGGCAATCACTGGCTCCTCGACCTCAATATAGGGTGATAGTGGAGGTGAAACCTCAGGAGGAGCACCGTCATGAGGAATATCAAACACCATCTGGAAAGTGGGTGAAAAATGAAGAAAAATGGAGAAAATAGGGAAAACTTGAAAAAAGTCAACCCCAAAAGAGAGAAAATGGGAGAAAAAGTCAAAACCCAGGAAAATTTGCAAAACCCGAGAGAAACTCGAGGGAAACAACCCCGAAGTGGTGAAAATGCGAAAAGATCAATGAAAACAAAATATGATCAGTTCAAAGTGTAGAGAATCAAGGGTGTTTTGCGAATAAAGTTTGCGTGGGGCGTTGGAAAACGTGTATAAAGCACAGATCTAGAGAGGGAAGCACCTAGAGAGACAGAGGGGAATATTTCAAGCAAGAGGTTATGAGGAAATGAAGCTTTGATGTGTATTTAATGAGAGCTGAGGCAAAAGGATAATTCTGCCCCGATTTTTGCATTAGTGGCCGGCAGTGTTCATTGGTGGCCTGGTTCTGATTTGTGCCTCTTTTGCCCAATCAGTGTATGGGAGGGTCTCTTTTGGGATCTAGATTTGTTCTTGAGAAGTTTGAAATTGTGTTCTGATTGTGTCATTTCTATTCTCGTGGCGTTCCGGCATTAGAACGTTCTCCATTTGCCAATATGAATAGGATGTATTCTTTTTTAGCATGTTGTGAAGCCTCCGAGGGGTAAATCGGTTGTCGCTAAACATCATTTTTATTCATTCTGTCAAATTACATATTTGTTCTCTTCTATTGTGTAGAATATGCGTTTGCACATATACTTATATTGCACGTGTGTCTTGTATCATTCATGATTCATACATAGAATATGCTTTTGTTTTCTGCATAGAACATGCTTTCGATTAACATTAGACATTGGTTGTCTATGTTGCATGGAACATGCATTGTCATTGTATTGATTTCTAAACTTGTTCACTTTGTGCATCTATTGCACCTGTTCACCTCGTGCATCTATTGCACACTTTCACTACATTGTGTATTTATGGTATGGTCTCGTACCTTTTCTTTTATCTCAGGACGTGTGAATTGCGGCCCTAGGCGAGTTTTATCTCAGAACGCGTGAAACGTGATCCTGAGCGGGTTTTATCTCGAGACGCGTGAAATGCAACCTCGAGCAATTTTTCTCCTCTTCTCATAATTTTAGCAGAATTAGAGTATCTCAGGATGCGTGAAGCGTGGCCCTAGGCGGATTTTATCTCAGGACACATGAAGCACGACCCTGGGCGGGTTTTATTTCAGAATGCGTGAAATGCGACCCTGAGCGGGTTTTATCTCAGGACACGTGAAACGCGACCCTGAGCGGTTTTTCTCCTCTTCTCACGATTCAGTGTGATAAGAGTATCTCAAGACGCGCGAAGCGTGGCCCTAGGCGGGTTTTATCTCGAGACACGTGAAACGTGGCCTTAGACGGGTTTTATCTCGGGACATGTGAAATGTGGCCCTAGGTGGATTTTATCTCGGGACGCGTAAAACGCAACCCCGAGCGAGTTTTCTCCTTTTCTCACGATTTTAGCGTGATTAGAGTATCTTAGGATACATGAAACACGACCCCGAATAGTTTTTCTCTTATCTCGGGACGCGTGAAACGCGACCCTGAGCAGTTTTGCTTTTATCTTAGGACGTATGAAAGGCGACCCTGAGCGGTTTTTCTCTCTTTTTCTTATGCCCTTGGCATGGTTAGAGTGTGCATTTTTGGTCTTTCCCACGGGGAACCCATTTTGATTTGAGCTTGAAGCTCATTTATTCATATGTTGTTATCTTATTATTGCTTATTGCATCATCTTACATGATCATGAGTTTTCAAATAGTCGGCTTCGCGCGGAGCATGTGAGTCCAGTTTTCAAATATTTTTCATGCATATCATTTGCATCCTGCCCTAGAACTACACTGGTTTGATTCTTTGCAAAGGGATATGTAGGCAACATGCGAGCTCAACCAATTTTATTTATCTCTTGATTGTTTGCCCAAGTCTTACGGTCTTGTCAAAATGCGTCGTCTTCAGGCTTTGACAGTCACTCATGTCATGTCATGACTTCGAGTTCTGTCAAAGAGGGGCAACTGTAGACACCTCATTTTTAACCGCCCTTACGACTTGGGCACCACCGATTGCGCACCTAATGATAAATTGGTATATGCTTGTCAAATGCTCGAAGTCCTTAGCAGAATGCCTTAGTTTTGAGCCTCAAAACCCTATGAACCACTTGCCTTGTTTTTAGACCAAAACAACAGTTTTTCAAGACTAAACATCCTGGGACCTGCAGACCTACTAGTGTGGACTGCCGGCCAGTAATGTGGCTTGTTTTCCACTATTAGTGGCCTGCCAGCCACTTGTGTGTTTTTTCAAATATTTTTGCCAGCTGTTTCCACAGGTGCATGCACTTGCCCACATGTGTTTGTATAGATATTTTTGAGGGAGTTTCATGTTTTTCTATATATAGATGGCCTCCCCTCTTGTTTTAAAGGTTAGAAAATTTTGGAGCAAAATTTTTTCTCTCTCTCTTGCAAGTTCTTAAGCCTTTGCCTATACACTCTAAACCAAACCTTGTGGTATTTGGGCTGAGGTATTTTTGAGCTTACTTTTAGCTCTTGAGGGTGTGTAAGTGTTGGTTTGTCACTTGAAAGGGTATCTCTCTTCAAGAGGTATAATTCTTGGCTTGTTTCTTTGCTTTATTTGCCATCTTTCCTACTGTTTTTGGACTGTTTATACTCTGTATTTTTTGGTTGAAACTTGTGGTTTAAGGCCATTAAGGATGGAGGGGTGGATCACCCTTCTTTGCATCTAACTTCTTAGGCCTTTGCCCTTGTGTTTCCCACCTTTCTATTATCTTTTTTTTTTTGAGATTTTTATTGCTAAATCTCAGAGGTTTTTCAGAGGCTAAAATCATGTTCTGAAGTCCCAAAAATGGAGGGGGTAGCCTCCCCTCCTTATGCTTGCTTACTAGCTTAAATTGCTTCATGTTGTAGCTTATTGTTTTAGCTATTTTTGTCGTAATTCCAGCATGTTTTTTGACTGTTTTAGGACTATTTTGGGATTGTTTTTAGTTGTTCGTTACATTTGAGTTTTGTATATCATGCTTGTAGTGTAATGGTCCTCATAGGTTTAGTAGTTTAGGAATTAACCACCAACCTATTTGAGTTAATTGTGTTTATTTCTTGCTTTCCATGCTTATTTTCATCTTTAATCACCTCTGCAAGCTCCCTCCTTTCTTGGGTTTTTCTTTGCTTTGAAAGTTGGTTCAAACTACTTACTTGTTAAAGCTTGAGATAAAGGTGTTGTGCTTAATGATTTAATCCTTTTGGGGGTTTATTACCAACGTCATGACACTTCTCACATGCCTAAAACAACATTTGGTTTGGTACTCCTTTCCATTAGAGGACGTAAAGCTCACTTTTGGACTTAATTAATTAAGGAATGGATGGTAATTAAAATGAAGTAATAAAATTGGGACTAAAAGTGATGCAAGATAATAAAATCAACTTGGGTTCAATCAGACGTTAATTGAACCCATTGTGTCTTGATTCGTTTTATATTTGTTAGTGATGCAAACGGTTCAAGAGTCAATGTCAACCACTTCCCTTGATCAATCCATGATAATGAGGGGGTTTTGAGAGTCTTTAAATTGTGCATTTATTGAATTGTGTCCCTCGATTCATAAGTTATCATGCAATGAAATTGCATCGATTGATGATTTGAGAATCAAGGATACCCTTCCTTTGACCTGTTTGTTGATAAGGAGAGGCATGGTGGACAAATATCCCCTGAAAATGCTCTGGTTTGTGCTCTGTTTGCCTTCTGTTGCTGCTGGAGAGAACCAAAATTGGTGGCTGGCAAGCCACTTTTTGTGGCCGGCAGGCCACTTTTTCTGGACAGCAACCCATTATTAGTGACCTGCCGACCACTACTTCTGGGTTGCCGGCCACTTTTTCAAGGTAGGCAGTGCCCTTTTTCCAGTAGAACAGAGCAGAGCAGAAGTTGAGGTAAAAAACTGTGCATTTTTTTCCAACTGTGACTGTGCAACAGAGGCATTCCGGTAGCAAAACAGAGAGCATTATCGGGTGAAAATCTGCATCCATGCATGAGCCATCCCTAGATCCTCGGGATCCGTCAAGATGATGTTGTAATTATGCTTGGAGTAGAGAGCTTATAATTAATTAGTTAGAATAGCTAGTTAGTTTTGTGTTTGTAATTATTTAATTAGCTAGAATAGGTAGTTAAATTTGTTGTTGTAATATTTAGTTAATTAGCTAGTATAGTTAATTTATTTCATTTGGGTTTGTAATAGTTAGTTAATTCATATTAATTAGCTACGTTATTCATTCGGACCCTCTTGCACGAGGGCAAGCAATGTAATAATGTGTATGTCTTCCAACCCCACGTCTTTCTCCCTTTTATTTACTTGCTTACGATAGGTAGTTTAGAACATCATGTTTCTTTTAGCATGCTCCATGTTTGCATTCACTTGTCTTGCATGCACTGAGGCTTGGTTCATCATTCTAACGATGCATTGTCATTTAAATACTTCTTTGAAAAGGTGCTTAAACCGCATGCTATCAAATTGACTCGCATGTCATAATTAGTAGCCGAGCCTATTAGTTACATATTGTATGTGTTGCATTAGCTATGTTGTATTAGTTAGGAGCATGCATGTTTTCTAACTCTTTTGTTTCTTTTGGCTCGCCTTAGAGTACTATGTCAGTATTTTTGTGTTTTAGCATATTGCATGAATGTGATTGTTGCCATGACTAACATGCTTGCCATGACCCTAAGTGCTTAATTGATAAATTGCTTGAATGCCTGTAGATGAAGGCTAATTTCTTGAATTGGAATAATTTGAGTAATGTACATATGAGATCACTTTTTCAAGTGGTACATATTCGAAACAATTTTTCAAAAAACAAACATGACTTAAGTGTTCTAATTTTTGCAAATTAGTCTATACTTGTGTGCACATCACGTAGTAATGTTAGCCTAATAAATCAGAACAAGAGCATATAATGTAAATAAGAATCACATCATGATTAGTAGAGGCCGATCTTTGATCGGGTGAGTAGGGTGCTCAATTCATGACCTTCCCCTCTTGTACCTAAGTTCCCGAGCTGAGACAATCTTGGTGATAACGGACACGTGGCCTTTGGCACGAGTCATGGGTTTCCTAAATTTACCAAAAATATTTTGGTGGTGACTCTGTGTCTGGCAAAGCAGTCCATTTTTAGCATTTTGATTCAAAATCGATTTTCCAAAAGATTTGTCGGATTTAGACTCTTTAGTGTTTATCTATTTTACATTGCACTTGTGGAATCACATTCAGAACCACGAGAATCCGAACTGTAGGGCTAGTCGTCTTCGAAAGGAGCACGAAAGTCGAGCTACAGTTGTGTTTGGTTGAGGGATTTAAGAATGGATTTTGAAAAGGAAAGTGAAAAGGTATGTGAAATGTAGGTATATTTTATTCACACTTCACCTACCTTTTTCCTTTCCTTTTCCAAATCTATTCGCAAATCCCTCAACCAAACGCAATGTAAGTGTTTATCAAGTTAAAGAGAGAAACATTTTTTTAATCAAATCTTAAATTTGAGAATTTATTTTTTCACTGGATTTAACTTGTAAAATCCCGAACATTTTGGGTAAATTTTTACATTTGCTTCAAAAGAAATTCAAGATTGAGTGACACGACTATTGATACTATTGCTCTGCCCATGGTCCCGAATAGTATTCAACTTCAAGCCAGACTTGAAAGCCTTGTGTAGCTTTTTCATGATTAAAAAGCCAAATACTTGAAAGCATCACTATCGTCGATGCTTTCTACATCACTCTGTGCTACTATTTCTTAAACTTGTGGAGAAGGAAGACTGCAAAAAGCACAAATGAGCACATAAACTCAATTGAATAAAACTTCATATTTATATATATATATAACAGAACCACTATTCTCATTCTATTTTACTTCAAATATACTCTTTTTTATGCTTATTATTGTAGGAAAATATTTTCGAAAAAATAAATTTAATACGAATAAATAATAAAAGAAAACACAAGAAATTTCTTATAGAAATTCTGTAAATTTAATACAGATTGTGACCGAGGTCAGTGTTTGAACACTATGTCTTTAAGATAGAATTTTGCCCTCGCCTCTAGTGCTTGTGATTGATGTACGTCCTGCCTCCAAGATACAATGATCACCCCACACAGAAATTGCATAACCTTTTGTATGTACAATGAACTAATTTGTGTTATGCACTCTCTCTTTTATACTTGACTATGACATATGTATGAATCCTAACACTTCTTAACTTATCAATGCCATGTGAATGGTATTTAGGGAAGTATTTGCGACCAATCATTAAGGTTACGACTCAAGAGTCACACCCTTTTATATAAAGAGACACCATGAAAGGTTACACATTTTTATTCAAATGGAGTCAATTCCCATTCACTTCTAAAATGTAACGCCCCAAAATAATTATAATAAACCAACCGTAACGATAATTGAATAACAACATAAATTAGAGTATTGTATCCTTCCATTTCATGAAATTTAGTTGTACAAAAGAGGTGGCACATACAAATATACATTCATAAGTCCTAACCCTGAATCTATAGCATGTGTCAATAACAAAAATAAAAAGTAAAAGTTAAATAGATAATGGAAATGCCCTAAAGGCTACAACTTTCCACGACAATGCTTAGTTATATCAAAAGTGAGTCTTAAGCTCAATACATATAAAGTTTTAGGTTTGTACAAACATTAAATACAAAATAACAAAACTGAGCCTTAAGCTCCACAGTCCTTCAAAGCTAAGTCCTTGGTGGAGACATCTCACCAACACCTGAAAATGGTTTTCTAATATAGGGTGAGCCAAAACCCAGTAGAAATAATCTAACACAATATATGAATCTCAACAAAGATATAAGGACGAAATGCATATGCAATACTCATGTCAAAATGGTTTACATTTCTTTCTCAAAATCATGCCATCCTTGATTTATATCACAATTCTCAAATCATATCCTTTACCATTAGAAACAATGGGGAATTCTCAAACCGATACAAAATAAATATTTAAGACATTTAGGACAAAATCCCTTTTTCTTCCAAAATACAATCCAAGTACCAAATCAATAATTTTATCACAACTCAACCTCATTTCCAATCTCACAACCATTTTCCATACAATCATTTGAAAACCCCTTTTTTTATTTTAAACCAAAACTCTAGGTTTGTTCAAAATCCTTCAAAATTACAAAATTGTTTTATAAAAACAAATAACTAAGTTAAAAATCATAAACGAGTGTAAAGAATCCTTACCTCAAAGCTAGAAGACGAGAAAAGCATGGATGAAACTCGAATGAAGCCAAAACCTAACTCTATTCGGATGAAAATGAAGCTTTAGGTGAGCTTTACCTTTTTAACAAAGGGAGTATGGTGGAGAAATGGGTAGATCTTGGTGTATTTGTAGAGAGAGTGTGAGTTTTAGAGAGATATATGAAAAAGTGATGTAAAATGACCTTTTTACGAACTGATATACGCATAGCTCGCTCGAGCGCTAGAGTTGTCACTCAACCAGATACAATAAGTTGTTCTGCTCGCGTGCAAAAAGCTTTGCTAGAGCATAGAATACACACTCCTAGAAATTTTACAGACAGAAGACCGTCGCTTGAGCGCAAGAAGTCTTGCTCAAGCGAAGAACACTACCTCCCTAGTATCTCTGCAAGGCTGCAAAACTACTGGGAGTTCACAAAGCTCGCTCGAGCAAAGAGGCCAAATTCTGGACAACAGTTTGAACCAACTAGCAACTAACCTGTTCCAAACACAATCAAGACACTTCAATACTCAAACTCAATGAAAAATAAGGAGAAACGCGGTATGAATATCTAAACAAGACAAATGAAACCCGGATTCAAAACATCAACGAGTCGGGTCTAAACCAGGAACGTTATATAAAATTTTTCAACAATCCCCCATATGAATGAAATTGATGACACAATGCAAATGAAATGCAGACATTGACAAAGAGAGTACAAAATGGAAATATCCTGCATTAGGATAGGTAACTTTTTGCCTTGAACCCTCCTTAGTAAAAGACTATCAGACTTACTAGTTAATCAGTGGATGAGATGCATTGAATTGTTCAACTGTTTATGTAAGCCAAGACAATAGAATTCACACAAAATATCTTTGAACATAGCTTTGTTCTTTCAGTTGTACCCATTTTGGCCTTGGGCAATTCCTGCTTTTCATGAGTGCTTTAAAGAATTCAGCCTTATCAATCCTCATAAAAGTGGCCCCTTCACACTTATATAGGTGATTCTTATTTTGAGTCTCTTAAAAACTCCTCTTGAAAGATACCCCTCTAGGTTTTTTCAAGATATAAATAATCAGTAAAAGCATAGCTGACCCTAAGTCCCCTACATACAACACATATTGCAGATATCACTCTCATCATAGGAATGGATTGGAGATAGACTCTCTTAGTGATTTCTGGTAAGTCATCCATAATTCGGTTATCCCTTTCAACCTAGATCTTGGGATATCTAGTCAGCTACATTGGATTGCCATTATAGTGACTCAAAATTAATAGGCTTAATCACATTTCCCTCGATGAACTTTCTCTCAATTGCTCTCTAGTCAAATGTTTTGTTTAGCGGCTGCTATTTTTTGTTTGACCTTTTCAATTATATATCATTGAATAGTTAGTGGATCTACTATATTGTTCATAGACAATATTCACATCTAAAAGAAAATGTCCAACAGTATTAACTCTTTGATTACATTGAGACTTACTGTTACTCTATGTCACTCCCATATTTAAATTTAATTAATAGACATAGAGATGTTTCGTAGGAGTTAACAAAGTCATTTTTGTTTTTCCTCTTGCTTTGTCTTAGACAAAAAATTAAGATGCTTTTGGACCTACTATCGGAACCATTACTTTAGTAAAGTCCTCCAAGCACCCCCACATTTTAAGTACTTTAAGAAAAATTAATTTCCTTGTTAAAATATTATCACATGAAAATATCGATACACCTCCACAATTCTGATATAAATCAGAATATAACATCCGTCACTTATTGACTATGGTGTGCTTGAATAATAAGATTCTAAATCAAATTCATGAAATAGAAAATCCAGAATACTTATGACTACACAAGTCAAAATTAATTTTTAAACAAAATCATATCTTCACAAAGATTTTGCCCAAAAATCAAACAATTCAAAAATCTCATTTGATTGTATAAATTCTTATAATGCAAATAAGGAGAAATACTTGTACCTTCAAATTAAGATTCAAACTCTTAATTTTGAGTACTTTTTATTCGAGTTTCTGTGGATAACTGGCCATGAATCATGATTAGCAGATAACTCTGTTTTTCTCACCCACATTTGTGGTAATACATAAATTAGCACAAACAACATGACTCATTTACGAACAAGTGTCACTGTCACAAATAATAACTCATTTTTGATAAATTCATGCGTTATTTATTCAAAAATGTTTGTGACAAAAGAAAATTAAATTATCTCTTCTAATTTTAAGAGATAAAATCCTACATTAAGATCATGGTTCATGGTTAAACCAATTCTACTACACAAGGTTCATAATTATGAATTGACAAACTATGTCATAAAACTCAAAATCACTTTATAAATAACTTTCAAATTGATTATTAAAAATAAATAAATAAATAACAATCAAAAACAAAAGATTTCTCAATTTACTTTCAATTAAATGGAACGACACCACTATTTAAATCATCATATTTAAATTTCTCCTGTGTTAATGACTATTAAGAATACTATTACCACAATCAAATGAAAAATTATTTACACATAAAATATACTTTTCCATATAATACTTTAAAAGAAATCCATTGGTAGTAGCATGGATGTCATAATCACCACCACAAATTAATTGGAAATTTTCACAAGCTTTTAAATAAAAGCTAACACATCACACAATATGTCATAAAAATCCATGGCAACATAATGTTATAAAACCCATTTCAAATTAACCAAACTTAATATGCTTTATGTAAATGACATTAATAATATGATAAACAATTATTAATAAAGTCAACAAATATGTTTACCATCTATAATAACATGAAATTACTTTTAACCATAAATAACATAAGTTGATATTTATACATAAATAAGTCTCATGAACAGATTAACATAAACAAATTTATCATGTATCATACCACATGGAATCTGGAAATGGATCTTAGGGGCGTTGAACCAATAATAATAATAATAATAATAATAATAATTAAATCAAAAGGAAACCAGTGGCCAAACAAACTAAACACCCAAGTTGGTCAAATAACCGACATACCTATTTAGAATCGAACCATCACGCCGATAGTTTGTCCCATGACTATTCCCACAGTGCAGAACGTTATTGTCATGTTCAAATGGCTTGTTATTTTTTCATAAAATATAGTAACCCACATAAAATTTATTTCAAATGCTTTGGCAATGCCAAAAATTTACGTCACAAGAAATTGAACTGACAAAATTTATTGAAGAACTTCAACTCTTGTGTGAATTTGAGTGATCAAATTACTTCATTGTGAGTTATATCACTCTTGACAAATCACACTACAAATTTTGGCCAAAGACAAATGTGTTTCACAAATAACATGCAAAATGCGACAAAATTATAATTGACCCAAGTTCTGGTCACCGAACAGAGAAAGTCACAAAGATCTTATTTCTTGAATTACACCTCATTGATTGTAAACAAACATCTTTTATAAAAAGCAAATCAGTTTCAGTTTCAACTGTATTATGTTACATAACTACACAGATCAATATTTCAAAAAAGAAAGGATAAATTACACTTTCACCTCCTGAGATTTAGGTTTAATACATATCATCCCCTTACGTTTGGAAAATTGCACTAACCCCCATGTCATGTTATTATTTAGACAAAATGAAGACATTGAACTCATATACTCTCTTTTTTCTTGCTTTGCATTGCTTCCTCTATTTTTTTTTCCTTTCCTTTGCTTTACTTTTTTTTTTCAATGTAATTTCCCTTATTTTTCTATTAGGAATTGTTGCCTTTTGTATAAGTAAGGAGATTTGTGAAATGAGATTATAAACCACAGTGGTGGGAATGTAATTTCCAGAATGTCAAAGGGTGGAATGTAATTAGACCAAACCTCAAGGGGTGTCAGTGTAATTTACCCAAAAAGAAAAAAAGGAGAATAAATAAATAATATTAATCCCGCATAAAAGAATTATTTTTCTCTAAACAGAGTTTAACTAGAAAATCAAAATCTCTAAACTAGATTTGAATATTATGTAAAACATTTTCTAATACACAAATTCATGAATACCAATGTGAAATTGTGATAACAATCCAACACGCATTAGAATCTGACTCAAATACAGATTTGGGTAAAAACATATTCAACCTATTGAAGGACCCAAAAAAAAGAAAAATCTATTCAAAACAAAACAATGTTTTGGAAAAGATAAAGACACAACGCATAAATTCATTGAAACATAGTTTCAGATAAAAAATTACCAATCATATTTATCAATTCTATTACCAGAGAAAAGATGCAGTAACAATATTGGAGTTTTGCCAAAAGCTGGAAACAAATTTACAAAAAATTAATTAACCGAAAAGAACTAATCTGTATCACTGCAGATAAGGAAATTCTGTCTTAAAATTGTAGGAAAATATTTTTGAAAAAATCAATTTAATACAAATAAATAATAAAATAAAACACGAGAAATTTATTATAGAAATTCTATAAATTTAATACAGATTGTGACTGAGGTTAGTGTTTGAACATTGTGTCTTTAAGATAAAATTTCACCCTAGCCTCTGGTGCTTGTGATTCATGGACGTATTACCTCCAGGATACAATGATCACCTCATATAGAATTGCACAATTTTCTGTGTGTACAGCGAACTAATATGTGTTATGCACTCTCTCTCTTTTATACTTGACTATGGCATGTGTGTGAATCCTAACACTTCTTAACTTATCAATGCCATGTGAATGGTATTTATAGAAGTATTTGTGACCAATTATAAAGGTCATGACTTTAGAGTCACATGCTTTCATATAAAGAGACACTATGAAACGTTACACTATTTCATTCAAATGGAGTCAATTCTCATTCACTTCTAAAATTTTTCAACAATTATACATAATAACATTAATATCTTTTCACAAAAAATAAACTAACTAAAAAAATCAAAATTCTACGAGTATTAATATAACTATATATAATAAGTAGAAAAAAAAAATGTAATTGAAAGAAAGTGGAAATAGCGTCTCCCTATATTAATTATCTAAAGTGTTGTGCATATCATATAAACAGGGAATAAGATTTTGCTTCTCACATTTCAAGAGCTCCTCATCCCATTTGTTCTCGTCGAAGAACAAAGAATCGCGATTACGAAAGTAATTATGGAAAAGTTACTTTTAGTTGACATAATAACAAGCTCAAGACCCCATGTTGCCAACAAAAATATACCACGGATTACTAACCAAAATTTGTATGCCAGCGGGCATTTCTGTTTTGGTCAGTTATCCATAACAACGTAGATAGGAAGACCTAACAAAAAGGATCAAATAAATATAGACCTTACCGTCCCTGTACGATTGTTTTCTTGCTTTCCAAACAAAATTGCCAGAACCCGGTGCTCAATCCAACATCCTTATTAACATACTCACCGATAGAGCGTGTGTGCTTCAACTCCTTCATTCTTTTTCTAGCATCATGAGCAACATTTTCGGGAGAAACTTGCCTCCTAAGTTCTTGCTTGAAAGCTTCCCAAGTGTCGATGGTGCAAGTGCCTTTATATATATGCTCAGGTGTGAATATGCATAAACCTACTTCATCCGCCCACTGGACAAATGATCCAGTTTCCTCAATTGAATCCAAAGCAACATTAAGACTGAACTAGATTTAGGAGAGACAATTAATGACTCAAAAATTTTCAGAGCAGCCAAATTTAATGGGATGTTGAGGTCATTACAAAAATAGTGATGTAACAAAGAATGGTAGCAGCATCGCGCCATAACTTGTAAATGCTAAACGAAGAGAGCTTGGAAGGTAATCCACCCAAACTATTTAGCCCTCTGTCATTGTTCCCTCATGATCGGCAGTCTTAATCACTTCAGTGAGCTCATCTGTACAAGGTCCAAAGCAAACACCTGATAAAGGAAAAATTACAGCTTTCTGGAAGTCCTGCAACTGTAAAAAATAAATTAAAAATGACAACATGGAAGGAGAAATACATTACAAACAACGGAGAGAGCATTGAGAATGGCATTCAAGGAGCCACGGTTCAATATAAATTTCATGCACATATTCTTACCAATAAAAATTACATGACCAAACATAGCAAGATAGGGCTGTTAAAAAAATACGATTAATCCGTAAACCGGTCTGAACTGGTCTTTTTCTTTCTAAAACAAAGTCCTGTGTCCAGGTCCAATTTTTTATTTTAAAAAAAAAAAAAAAGAAAAGAAAAGAAAAGAAAAAACAAATTAAATCGTTTAGACAAGCGGTTTATTGCTCACAGATGGGTGTGCAGTTCCTTGTTTTCCTCAAAATTGAAACAAACAAATCCATGTACACCTCTAATGCAAAGGAATTTGATGAACTAGCAACAGAATACCCCAGGATGCACCATTAGGCCATATTCTATTGATAAAACCTACAGTAACAGAAGACAGGCGAAATCAGGAAGGCAGGAAAAAAGATTAATCAAAAGTGCACCACAAATACATGCGAACCACACAATGAAGCATCCCAAATTTGCATCCACGTGAGAACATATGCACGGCATATAACACATAAAATTAGGAAAACCTATGAAACAACAAAAACTAGTTTGTGGAAGTAGTGATAGGGAACAAGAAGAAATTTTGTTGAAGGATAAACTTATGAAACAACAAAAACTAGTTTGTGGAAGTAGTGATAGGGAACAAGAAGAAATTTTGTTGAAGGATAAACTGAAGATTAATTCAAGAGTAATTTTATTTAGAAATTTGTATTCTATTTTTTCTTTTGTTCCCTTACTAGTAGGTAGGGGTGAGCAGCGGATATTTCGATCCGTTCAAACCGACTGAACCGAACCGATCCGCCGTATTTTGAATGGATGCGTGATGACGAGTAGACTGTTGTGAATTGATTTTTTTCAATCTACCTAGTTTTGAATGGATGACGGATTTGAGGTTCCTTTGGCTGTAACCGAACCGCCAAACCATGAGCATCCCTAGTAACTTGTAACTTGTTTGGTTTGAGTTTCGGAGATGAATTTTAGAAAAAAAATTTCCCAAAAATTGTTGGGTATGAGTTTTTCTCAAAAAAATTTCCAAAATCACTTTCTCTCTCCTACACATCAATCAATCACTTTTTCTCTCTCCTCTCTCCTTCTCAATCACTTTTTCTCTCACACACATCTACTCAATTCTTCTAAAATATTAAATCATCCCAAACTCCCACAAAAAATTTCTCTCTCAAAATATACAACCAAACAAACCAAAAAAATTTCTAAAACAACTCTCCCAAAAACAAACCAAACAAACCCTGTGTTTTTAATTTGTTTAGATATTTTGTTTGTGTTTTCAATTAAAAAAGAATTTAGATATTTTGCTGTGTTTTCAATTTAGAAATCTTTTTATCAAATGGCAAGTGTTGATATTTGATATTTTTGTGTGGAAAAATTAGACTTAATTTTGTCATTTTTTTTGAAAATCAATTTAAATAGTTTTTGAATAAAAAAAGTTAATGAAATAGTTTTGATAATGCGTGGTTTTTTATATGTATTTATTATTAGTATTTGACAATTTACTTTATAATCTTTTGGTTATTTTTAGTTGGATTGTTATCCAAAAAAAAATATTAACAAGTTATATTATGTTCAAAATTTATAAAAATTTAAACTGCCAAATTGATTCGCATCCATGAGCTAATCCGGCGGACAAATGCAGATTGATTTTTTTCAATTCATCAATCTAGCGAACGGATGGTGGATTAAAGGTTATCCAACCGTAACCAAACCGCGAACACCCGTACTAGTATGAGTGAGAATTTGATACGTAACCTGTTAACGCAACTCAAAATGTAGGGTTGATTATTTTTTGATACACAAGAATATTACATGATATGGTGATACGAATATTAAATTAATTAATTTAGGATTGAATACGCATAACCCGAGCACTATTCATATAATAATTTGTGTCAGCACGTGGATACGAACGGACCCACTATAAACCCAAATGCAACCTGTAGAAACCATTGAAATTCAAATGTTTTATTCTTAGCCATTAAATTATAATTTGGTATGAAAAGAAAAAATTAAATATCTATTAAAAAATTTACTAAAAATTACAAAAAGAAATTGCTTTTTGTTTCCTTTAGTGCGTATTTTTCAATTCTTAAAATTTTTATATTTGTTTTTAGGGTCTTCTAATAAGATTGCAAAGCGAAAAGTTTTAATTTTTTTTTTTAAATTACTAAAAAAAATTAACAAAAAATGAGACGAAAAGATACAGTTACCAACTTTTGGGATTCTGTTTAATTTATTAGGTTTGGTTCATTGGAATCAAATAGAATTGAATGAGTATTTCATTAAAATATCAATTTTCATGTTTAGGCTTGGTTTGACATAACTTACAAAAGATAAAAAGTTAAAAAGTTATTAAAAAAATTAAAAAGTCCATACCATTTGGGGAAGCATAGAGGGCAAAATTATTATTTTGTCATTTGAATTCAATTATCCAAAAGTCAAAAAGTTAAAAGCCAAAAAGTCAACAAGGGTAGAATGGTCATTTTGATTTTATTACAATATTTTATTACATATCTTTTCGTAAAAAATCAAAAAATTATCCTCAATATACATCTTTTTTTCTCTACTTTTATAGTCAAAAAATCAAAAAGTTCACTTAAAAGTTAAAACTTATGTTCAGCAAAACATAGTATCAAGATGGCTTAATTACGTGATTTTTCATTTCACTTTAGTCGGTAAAAACATCTCTAATCTTTCACTTTTTCTTTTGTTCAGTTTAAATTTGATGGAAAAGTGTTCAAATATCATCTCAAATGATTTGAACAAATGCTAATTAAATCAAGAGAGAGTCATTTTTTTTTATCAAATTGAGAACTTATCAAATTATTCATTAAATTTAAATTTAATAAAAATTTAAAAAAATGAAACATTAGAGATTTGTTTTTTCATCAAATTTGATGAAAAAGAAAATTGGAATGAGAGGCAAATTAAAAAAATATATATTTTGATAAAAATTTGATAAAAAGATTGGAATAGTTTATATCAAATTAATTTTTTACTCAAATTTAAAAGCAAATTAAATGAAAAAAATAGTACATAATTGGAGTTGCTCTAATACATTTTGTTGGGACGGACTGGATAAGGAGGGATTATAATCCATCGAACTGTTAATTATGGGATACATAGTTCCTGGACCATTTGGTTGGAAAGGCTGTCTATCCCATGTCTGTTTAGTTATGTGATTAAATGTTAAAAAAAGACTTTTCTATTGAATCCTATATTTGTTTGAGATATTATGAAGAATGATAAATGTTCAAAAGATAATTTTGCTCTTTTAAATTGTTTATTAAATAATATCAACATTAAACATGTCTTTAATATTTTAAATTTTTTGGGCTAGATTAAACAAAAATTTATTTTATTTTTTTTTCAAAAAATAAATTTATTTTTTAAAAATTAAATGTATAAAATATCAATAAAACTTCGTGTAATTTTTTTAAATAAAATTCTAAATAAATTTATTTTAAATAATAATAATTAAATAAAACATCAATAAAAATTTAAATAAAACATCAATAAAATTTTAAAATAAAACATATGTAAAAAATTATTTTTAAAAAATTAAATAAATAAAACATCAATAAAAATAAAATAAAATAAAATAATTTCATTTTAAATTGAGACATTTAAATTTTAATAAATTTTATTATAACGGTTCTGATTTAGAACTCTCCCTTTTCATGCTCTTACATATGGAGTTTCATATATTTAATTGTTGTTTATACCCTTTTCATCTTGTTGTTAGTTGGGTTTGGTTGTTTAGAATTGTTGGTTTTGTTTGGAATAGGTTGGGAGTTAATTTTTCCAAAAGAATTGTCCATTTCATTTCTTGTTCGCTCGAGCGGTGCTTTGGTCGCTCAAGTAGTACTTGAGATCACCTAGTATTTTTGCAAGTCCGTAAAACTTCTGGAAGTAGGGTGATCTTCGCTCGAGCGCTCTTTTATTCACTCAAGCGGTCTTTTGTAGGTCTGAACTTCTAGACAGAGTCATTGTGCACTCGAGCACTGTTTTAGTCGCTCAAGCAGTGTCACAAATTGTGGCTGACGCTCGAGCGGTGGTTTAGTCGCTCGAGCGGTCTGTGCATATTTCAGATCAGGGAAAAGTCATTTTTAGTCACTTTTTCATTCCCCCCCTCTCTCTCTCTCTCTCTCTCTCTCTCTCTCTCTCTAGTTCTTGCCTAAACACCTCAAATACACACAAATCCATTGATCTCTCCACCATAGTTCCTTAGAGAAAATTGTAGAGCTCATTGAAAGTTTTGTTTTAATCGAAGAAGATCTTGTTTTCGGCTCCATCAAACTTCTACTCTTGCTTTCTTCTTCTTCTACTTTGAGGTAAGAATTTCTGCAATCTTTTGTATGATTCATAGCTTGGTTATTTTCTCTTTAAAAAAGTGTAGTGATTTGGGGATTTTGGATTTAAAGCTAGGGTTTGATTTTGACATTTAAATGAGAGATGTTTCAAATGGATTCTTGAGAAAGGTTGTAAGAGTGTGAATATTGTTGGGTTGTGTTGAAATGTTGGAAATTCATTCCTTAAATGTAATTTTGAAAATGAAGGATGTTTATTTGGAAAATCATTGATGTTTGATTTATGAAAGAAAAGAAAAGATGTTAGGTTTGAAAGCATAAGATGAATATATCTGTTGAAGATGAGAATGGAGTTGATATAGATATTATCGCTCCCATTTTGAAATTTATGAGATTATATCTATTATTCACTACAACAAAACTGGGTTTCTACGACTTCACATCAACGACAAACAGTAAATGCAAGCCGTGGTTTCTCACTTTTACGACTTGTTTTTTTTGCATGTCGTAAATAATTTCCCAACCATGACATGTCTGTTGCGTAGATCGTGAATGCTAATAACGATGATTTTTTTATGGCTTGCAATGTTAGCCGTAAATAATAAAACTTTTTATGACGTGCATATGTCATGCCGTTAATACATTAACTATACACGACACGCGTACACCAGCTGTAAAAAATATTGAACATTTCACGACGTACAAAAAGCCCGTCGTTAAAAAATTTACTTTCCACGACGCACAAAAGCCAGCCGTTTAAAATATTGTACTTTCTACGACATGCAATTGTTATCATGAAAGGTACAACTAAAAAAAAATAACACCAAAATAAAAATTTTGAGCTTCAAATACCAAAAAAAAATAAATAAATAAATCAAAAGCCCTGACTCCCAACATCAAGCTATATAAAGGAAGAACAAAGAACACCATTAGTGGCATAGGTTAGTGAGAGATGCTCTTTCATCTCTCTGGAATTCCTAAAATTCTAGGGTTTCAATAGCTCATTGATGTCGATGGAGTCTCCACAGTTTACCAAAGGGGTTTTGTCTAGGGCTAAGGATGTAGTTAGGGATTTGAAATCACCAGTGTTATTGGGTTTAGGGCAAATTGAATCGGGTTTGAGCTTAGAGCAAGGGGAATCGGTAATTTCCTCTGAGGAGGTTCCTTCGATTAGTGTTAACAGATTGACGATGGGGGGTGAATGGAGTCTTAGCCGTAGTTCGAGGTCGTTCGTTGCTTCTATGGAGGGCCTTTGATCAGAAATTGTTGCGATGGATGCACTTGGTCCTAATGAGCGAGGTTCAACTAGAGGTAGGGTTTCGAATCGGGGTTCGGATGTGGTATTTTCTCAGTCTCAAGCTATTGAGGACCTGTGGGCTAGGCTCAACACCATGAAAGCAAATATGTTGGGGGTTGCGAGGAAGGATTTGGTACCCATTGAACTTGCTTAAGAGGAAATATCCACTCCTGCACTTCAGCGTTCAACCTGTTTCAGACTAAGTGGTCGGACATTGTTGAAATGGAAGGGGGAGAGGAGCCTATTATTGATCGATTCAAGGACCTACCTGATAGCCTGGTTGTGGCTAGGGCTAGAAATTTGGTGTCAAAGCTTGAGTGATGTGAGTCCACCCCATTATATTGTGTGAGAGGGTGAGTTTGTGGGTTGAGTGACTGCAGCCCTTCTACTGTTTTCAATCACAGTTTGCTCTTGCACGCTCCTAGCTGGCCCAGCTCTTTAAGGATTGTGTATTTCAGATGGTGCATGTTCCTAACCTGAAATTTATTTAAATCACTGCTTAACTCTAGTTTCTCCAAAATATACACTAAATAGATCTTGTTTTATGGTTTTTCTTGTTGTGGTTAGTTGAACTGTGCATGAACATGTAAAATACCACAAAATGCTTCTACACCAAACATTTTCCCATTGAACATCAGTGGGACAGTGATTGGAATTCATGCTAATTTTACTTTGTTTTCAGATTTCAAGTTAAAATCGCTTTTAATTATTATTATTATTTCAAAATCAAACCTTTAGCTAAGATTCTAGATCTCACAAAATTGCATCATGTTACCTAGGCTTGCACTATTCAACATCAGAAAATTTAGGACCCCGTGTTAATGCAATTGCATTTTGACCCATGAAACACTCATGACATTCATTGATTTGAGGCAGCATGCTAGGTCAATTTTAAAACACATCCCAACTCAAATGCAATATACTCAGGCAAAATATAGTTGTGTGAGTGCAAAGCAATGATTGCACTGATGATGTCAATTTTCAATCAGCAACACTCTACTTATGTTGTGCTTGAGTTATGAATTTGGATAAGGATTTGAGGAGGGAATACAAAAGTAGAGGACAATGTGAAACAAAATTAGCTTATAATTCATTAACATTTTCCTTCCCATTTCCTTTGCCTACCCAAATTCAAGATCTAAACACGGTCTTAATCTGTCCTAGGAACCAATTAACCACGGCTATGCTCTGTAGACTAAATCCCCAAGTTTTTTCTTCGGAAATTGCCAGGCATAATAAACCTCTAACAATCAAAAAAAAAAAAAAAGTAGTTAAAAGAAAACAAGAAAGAAAAGAACAAAAAGTTCTTGCTCCATCACTAGTTCATTAGGAGTATTTGCTCAGTTATGGCTTTTTAAGATAAGTAAATTACATTGTTGTTTCTATTGTCATTAGTGTCCTGATTCAAATGTGATTAACTTCTATGTTTCATTAGCAGGGTTTGGTGGAAAATTTGAAGAAACATGCTTATAAAAATGTGAATGACTTGGTTCCACTTGATGAGGCATCAGCATTTGGTTCCACTTGAATTTTCCCATAATTGCTTTTGCTTAGTCTTACTTCTTGCATTAATCAAAATGGCTAAGGAAACTATTACTCTCTTTTTTCTTTATTTTTCTCTTGTGGTTTAAAATCAAGTTTGCCTTTATAGTTAAATTACAGGAAAAAAATGAAAGAAATAAAAAGTACTGGAATCTAGTGTCATATTCCCCAAATTGCTAAGAGTATTGAGGTTGGATGATTTACTCTTTAAAACATTAGTTTCATCAATTTGTTTCAATAATCCATGCTTTGCTATGTCATAAGCATGAGACACCATACTACATTAATTGTTTGCAGAGAGTGCTAAGTTGAAGTTGCTGCAAAGCGATAAATATTGCGCTGAAGCAATTTTCTCATCATGATTGTTTATGGTTTTTTAAGTTATGGTTGAGAAAATGGGACTTCCTGATGGATTGGATTCTGGTACATCTAGAGGTTATGGTGATGTTCTACGTAAGTTAAAATTATAATTAACTTATGTTTATGTTGTTTGCTAAACATGTTTACGTGGTTGCTAATGTGTTCTATTTAATTTTATGTAATTGAAGGTTGTTGTTGGGCGTGGAGTAAGATTGAAAAACGGATTGCCACTCTTGAGTTTGACCGTGATAGGAAATCGATGGGAGTTATAGTGAGTTCTAGCTCATGAAGAAAGTCATTGCTTGTAAATGTGCATACACCACCTTTTCCCTCCCTCACTCTTCTTTCATTCGGCCACATGGAGTTTTATAGTTTTTAATTCTATATATTTTCACACAGGAGAAATTGATTTTCTGATAAGAATTGCAAAACTATAAAATGTGGTTCCACCATTTTAATCTTTGTTTCAATTTTTTTTTGTCTCTTTGCTAGTATTTTTTGCTACTTCAACTTGCGTGCGAGATAGATTGTGAACAAATTTACTTGGAACTTTAATGGGGAAGAGTACGATGAATGGGTGCCTAATGAACAAACAGAAAAAGGGTTGATGGACCATGGGATCTTGCTACAATTTCTGCACTTCTAATACTGATTTGGAAGCACCAAGTTATTTAACTTTTAAAAGGATTCACACGGTGGTCTAATTTTTGACTTGCAATCATTTTCCAACTGTTTGCACTCTAGCTTAGTGGAGTATTTTTTTTTTTTTTTATAGTCTTTTACTAGGTAACACATGGTGGTAATTAAATTTCTTGTTCGGCTACAAGACCTGGTAATTTAATCTCTGTTTAGAATGCCTTTACAGTATGAGAGTAGCAATGATGTGATATTTAATGGACATTACATGCAGACAGATAGAGACAGTATCTATATATAATTAAATAATTGAACACAACTACACTTGTTCAAGTATAGGCTACAATATGATCAATACAATACCCAAAGCAAAGTAGTTAGATTAATTATTTGATCATACTTTGTCTATGACTTACTTGAGAATGTTAATATCTTGATGAAGTATATAGAATTTCAAATAACAAACAGTTTCTTTAGTAAATATATAATTGCTAAATAAAGTTGGTTTGTACTAGGCCATGTGTTCCTTGCATTAAGTCGGCATACATGAATTTTTACGTACCTAACATTGGACATATTAGCATAATTTCAACAGAAAATTAATTTCTTGGCCATACAAGGAAATAATGTCATTTAGGGCTGGTTTGGGGTGACCTAAAAAAGTGCACTTTTTGGATTTTTGGACTAAAAAAGTTGAAAAAAAAATATGAAGGTTTGGGTTAACTTTTTGGATTTTTATAAAAAAATGTGTATTAAAAAATTGTATAAAAAGAGTGTGTAAGAGATGAATAGTGACAGGTGGGCCCCAGCCGTACAAATCGGCAGCTGGGAAGGAGAGTTGGAAATTATTGGCTATTTTTGGTACAAAGCACTGCATGGTTTTGTTTGATCCGTGGGGGTCATCACGGGTCCCATTTTAATAATTTGAACCGTTCAATGTGTATAACTCGTCGAACACTATGTACCTATAAAAAATCACATTAATCGGATATTGATAGCTATCTGATCAGATATATTTATTTTTCAATCATTAATTATAACACAATCCATTTGTCGTACATAACTGATCTGATCATATAGTTATCGATATCCGATCAATGTGATTTTTTACAGACATATAGTACTCGACGAATTCTACACATCTAACGGTTCAGATTATCAAAATGGGACCCGTGATAGCCCCCACAGGCCAAAAAGTGGTGTGTGTACAAACCACACCCAATCCTTTCATATATATGCACTGCCGTGCACAGCAGCCGGTAGTGGGTCAATTCGGTGTGTACTTTGGGCAGAAAAAAAATAATTTTTTTTTTTGGGTGAATAGTGATATCTTTTTGGATTTTGGAATAACTTTTTGACTTTTTGGCTGATTTAGGGTACCCCAAACCAGCCCTTAATTCTGAAAATTATTACTTGGATACACTTGAGGTTATGGACTACAGGAATTACAGACTGTTGGTGATAATTACAAATAACACACCAGAAAATACAAATAATAAAATTACAATAACTTATTATCAGGGCTGAGGCGCGGGAAACTCGCTCTCTTTAAGGAGATTCAAGCCCTCTGCGGTTAGGCACAGCCTCACACCGGTGCAGCAGAAAAAATCTTGACTTGTCCCCCCCAGGATACAACAGTCCGACTAAGTCGTATGGTTCACCAATATTGCACAATTGGTTGAATCCAAAACTTTATCACACACACCCTTTTTTATTTGCCTGATAATCTCACATTAGACATAACAAAGCAACCCAAAACTTCTTCACCTCTCTTGTCCCTCTAGATAGGACCTAAGCTCAATATATAGGAGAGTCTATCTTGGTGGATAAGAAAAGAAGGACTTGACCAAGACTTGGTGACTTACCTGGAAGTCTTTGGAATGGATAAGCAAGAGGAGACAAAGACCAAGACTAGGAAGACTTAATGGATAAGTTTTGCAAGGCCTTATCTTGTAAGGCTTTGGATGGACAAGCATGGTCGACTTGAAAAGAATAAGTCTTGGTGGACCAAGACCAAGACTTGGATAAGATAGGAGACTAAGAGGAAAAGAAAAGAAAAACCAACAAATAACACATTATAATATTAAAATACCTGCTAACATTCCCCCACTTATTTTAATATTATAGGTAACAAAAAACTGAGATTATTAGGCAAATAAGCATATTATGCATCATGGTAGGTGTGCTCTGCATTGAACCTCCATTAGTGAAACAATAATATCTACTCCAGAGCCAATAGTATGCTCAGCATTAAACTATGACTGCTTAAGGGAAATAAATAATTATTGTACACACATAATATTCCAGGTGTTCACATAAGCTTTAAGAGCTAGCACGTTACGGCCTTGTGCGATCCTAGGATTCATGAGTGTGTTTGAGAATTAGCCCAAATCTCATAGGTAGCGGCCCCACTACCACACTCACATAGGTGAATTCTGTCAAGGGTGCTCTTGTAACTATGACACCCCACTCAATAAGAGCTACAGAAATTCATTAAGAGTTTTTTAATAACTCAACATCTACAACGTTACAGGATAAATGCACTTACATCATAGGGATGGGTAAAATTTGGTGCATTTCTCACGGCCATCATATGATCATTTTTCTCATTGAACCCAGTTACAGGATCTCTGGTCCTTGGGTTGAGTATCCTCATACATGGCTCCTGCTATATTCAATGGGCTTCAATCCCATCCCCCTCGATGTATTCCAGACTCTATCTCTTGCTAAGGCCTTAGTTAATGGATCTGTAAGATTATCACCAGATTTAATATAATCCACATTTATAATGCCATTATTCATATAAGATCTCACAGTACTGTGTTTTCTTCTGATAGGTCTGGATTTACCGTTATAATAACGGTTATTAACTCGACCAATTGCTGCGGTGCTATCACAATGAATCAATATAGGTGGAATCGGTTTTTCCCAACAAGAGATTTCATTTAACAAATCTCTCAACCAATTTGCTTCTTCACTAGCTGTAGCTAAAGCAATAAGCTCAGCCTCCATTGTTGAATTAGCAATAATGGTTTGTTTTTTCGATTTCCAACTTATAGCACCACCTCCCAATGTAAATAAGTAACCAGTGGTTGATAATGAATCACCTGACAAGGTATTCTAATCGGCATCACTGTAACCTTCAAGTACTGCAGGAAATTTATTATAAAACAAGCCATATTTTATGGTACCATATAAATATTTCATAATACGCTCAATGGCTAGCCAGTGATCACTGCCAGGCTTGCTAGTAAACCTGTTAAGTACTCTAACTACATATGCAATGTCAAGTCTAGTACAGTCAGTCGCATAACGCAAACTACCAATCATACTAGCATATTCCTTTTGATTTATTATATCCTCATCATTTTCAATAGGAAATAAACGCACATGAGGATCAAAGGGAGTAAGAACATGCTTGCAGTTATAAAATTATATTTTCTCAAATTTTTCTCAACATAATGCGAATGATCAAGAAATATACCATCACAAGTTTTAGTAATTTTCATTCCCAAAATATAATTAGCGTCACCAAGATCTTTTATATCAAAATGGCTACTAAGCATATTTTTAGTTTCCACGATGATATGCAAATTAGAGCCAAATATAAGTAAATCATCAACATAGAGGCTAATAATGACATGTGAATTCTCTTCAGATTTATAGTAAATGCATTTATCACATTCATTCGTTTTATAGCCATTCTCAATCATGCAGGAATCAAATTTCTCATGCCACTGTTTAGGGGCCTGTTTTAAGCCATAGAGGGATTTAACTAGCTTGCACACTTTGCTTTCTTGACCGGGTTCCACAAAACCCTCAGGTTGATCCATATAGATTTCTTCACCCAGGTCTCCATTTAAAAAGACTGTTTTAACATCCATTTGATGAATTTTTAGATCATGAATTGCAGCCACTGCAATTAATAATCTAATGGATGTAACTCTAGTAACCGGAGAAAATGTATCAAAAAAGTCAAGATCTGCTTGTTGTTTAAAACCTTTTGCAACAAGCCTTGCTTTATATTTATCAATAGTTCCATCCGGTTTAAGTTTTTTTCTCAAAACGCATTTACAGCCAATAGTTTTACAACCTGGTGGTAAATCTACTAATACCCAAGTTTTATTGGATAATAATGATTCCATCTCATCATTTACAGCCTCGTTCCAAAAAACAGAGTCAAGAGATGCCAAAGCTTCTTGTAAAGTTAATGGAGTTTCCTCCACATTAAAAACATGATAATCAGGGCCAAAATCTTTTTCTATTCTGGCTCTTTTACTCCTTCTAGGTTCAAAAACTATAGGATCTTGGTTTTGTAAAAGAGGAGTAGAGGAACCAGTTTCAGATAAAATATTTTCTTGATAATTTTGACTCCCACCATTTTTAGATTTAAAAGCAAATTTTTCTTCATGAAAAATTGCATCTCCTGATTCAAAAATTATTTTGTTTTCAAACTCAAAAAATCTATAGGCTGTACTATTTGTTGCATATCCAAGAAAAGCACAAGTGGCAGCGTTCATACCTAATTTAGGTCTTTTAGGGTCCACAAGTCTAACAAAAGCTAGACAACCCCAAACCCTCAAATATCTCAAATTTGGCTTATGCCCTTTCCACAACTCAAAAGGTGTAACTTTTGTTTTTTTATGTGGCACTCTGTTCATGACATAACATGCAGTTAAAATTGCTTCTCCCCACAAATTTGAAGGAGCACCTGCTTCAATTAGCATAGCATTTGTTAAATCAGTTAAAGTTCTATTTTTTCTTTCTGCTACACCATTAGATGCAAGTGAATATGGTGGAGTAGTTTCATGGATTATTCCTAAAGACTGAGCAAACGAGTTGAATCCAAAAGATTCATACTCTCGGCCTTTATCACTTCTATACCTTTTAATCTTTTTACCGAATTGATTTTCAATTTCAAGAAGGAATTCTTTAAATTTTTCAAAAGCATCACTTTTATTTTTCAACAAGTATACATAAGTGTATTTTGAAAAATCATCAATAAAAGTGATAAAATATCTATTTCCACCACGTGTTAAAATTCCTTCAAATTCACATAAATCAGTGTGAATTAATTCTAACAATTCAGTATTTCTCACCACACTTTTATGAGGCCTTTTAGTTATTTTTGCTTGACTGCAAACTTCACATTTCTCAAACTTATTTGTTAGTCTGGGAATTAATCCTAAACTACTCATGACTCCCACATATCGGCTATTAATATGACATAGACGAGCATGCCAAAAATTCATAGAAGACATCATGTAAACAGAAACATGTGCTTTCTCATTCTCAACATTTAATTTAAACATTCCATCACAGGCATACCCTTTTCCTACAAATATGCCTTTTTTAGTGATTACATATTGGTCAGATTCAATAGTCTGTTGGAAACCAGCTTTGTTGAGCAAATAACTTGACATCAAATTTTTCCTCATGGACGGTGTGTACAACACATCTTTTAAAACAAGCACACATCCAGAGGTACAATTCAGCTCAACATCCCCACACCCGAGTACCTTGGTTAAACTGGAGTCACCAAGCATAACAGTCCTCTCCTCATTAAAAGGAGTGAAATTTTTGAACCAATCTTTATCATAGCAGACATGCCTATTAGCACCAGAGTCTGCCCACCACCCTTCCACGGATTGAACCATAAAAATATCTGTGATCATAGCCACAAATGGGTCCTCGGTAACATTGGCCTGTGGTTGAGGCTGTTGTTTCCGAAATTTGCAAGTTCGAGCAATATGCCCACTTTTGCCACACACAAAACATGTCACATTTGTTAGATCTTGTGAAGGGGGTTCTTGGTTCCATTTCTTTTGCCTCGGGTAATTTTTATTTTGTGGTCTTCCAGTATTTTTCCAAATTTTCTTAACTGGCTTCAAATGACTATTTTTATGAAATCGACCTTTAGGTAAAGTATTTCCAGAAGTTAAATTTACCTTTACAGTGGGATGCTCTTGTGTCATAAGCACGTCTTGTCCTCGAGCTTCCTCCTCCACCCGAATCCGTGTGATTAGAGTCTCCAAGGACGTCTCTTTTTGCTTGTGGCGCATTGACTTCTGGAACTCCCTCCAAGATGATGGTAGTTTGTCAACAATACCTGCTACAACAAGATTGTCTCCAATTTTGATGCCTTCAGATCTAACTTCAGCCACTAGCATCTGAAAATCTTAAACTTGCTCCACCACTGATTTTCCATCTATCATATGATAGCGGAAAAAGTGGCTTGCAGCATATTTTCTAGCGCCTGCTTCTTCAGTGTCATATTTATTCTGCAAGGCTTTCCAAATTTTCTTGGCAGTAGTGTAAGTAGTATCATAATAATCATAAAATTGATCTGAAAGACAATTCAAAAGATAGTATCGACAATTATACTCATCTGTGTTGTATTTCTCGATTTTTTCAAGATGAGCAGCATACTCCTCATCGGTCATCTCTTCAGTGGGGACTTTGTTCGGATTTTTCTCGGTCAGGATATACGCCACCTTGAGAAGACTGAGGTAGAAAAGCACCTTGCCTTTCCATCTCTTGAAATGAGCTCCCTTGAACCGGAAGGGCTTGTTGAGATCACTGGTGTTCTCGTTGGGCTTCTCTAGTACTGGCTCCATGAACTTTTGCAACTTGAATCTCCTTAAAATTGTTGGTGATAATTACAAATAACACACCAGAAAATACAAATAATAAAATTACAATAACTTATTATCAGGGCTGAGGCGCGGGAAACTCGCTCTCTTTAAGGAGATTCAAGCCCTCTGCGGTTAGGCATAGCCTCACACCGGTGCAGCAGAAAAAACCTTGACTTGTCCCCCCCAGGATACAACAGCCCGACTAAGTCGTATGGTTCACCAATACTGCACAATTGGTTGAACCCAAAGCTTTATCACACACACCCTTTTTTATTTGCCTGATAATCTCACATTGGACATAACAAAGCAACCCAAAACTTCTTCACCTCTCTTGTCCCTCTAGATAGGACCTAAGCTCAATATATAGGAGAGTCTATCTTGGTGGATAAGAAAAGAAGGACTTGACCAAGACTTGGTGACTTACCTGGAAGTCTTTGGAATGGATAAGTAAGAGGAGACAAAGACCAAGACTAGGAAGACTTAATGGATAAGTTTTGCAAGGCCTTATCTTGTAAGGCTTTGGATGGACAAGCATGGTCGACTTGAAAAGAATAAGTCTTGGTGGACCAAGACCAAGACTTGGATAAGATAGGAGACTAAGAGGAAAAGAAAAGAAAAACCAACAAATAACACATTATAATATTAAAATACCTGCTAACACAGATCTTATTTGAAAGATTTTTTTTTTGAAATTTTATGAAAAGTAAGTCTAGCCATGTAGTAGAGCTCATGGTTTGTCACGCACTCTCCTTTTGATTAGTTCACCTTGGCCACTAACGAACACACATGGCACGTGTGTCTTTCTTTAACACACTCCCACATGTTAAGATCAGAACAAAGCACCAAGAAGTAAATGCACTGGTTGAATGGCATATTTCAAATACGATGAATTTGGGTCAAGTAGAGTGCTTATCTTTGCCTGGTATGATTGATTCTATCTAATGGAATTTTGATGTGAAAAATTAACTGTTAGATTACCATGCAGTGCTTGATCAAATGTAGCCATTCTATAGGGCTTGTATGCATAATCAGAATTGAAAATAAAGGTACATTTTTTCCTGTGGGGTGTGTTTGAGAAAGACACACACGCATGTGTGTTCTTTAGATTACCATGATAGCTTTTTCCCTTTTTTAAACATAAGTTTAACTATAGCAAAATTTTCTCTCTTGATTTGTAACTACTATCAAGACCAATTTATATCTTCATCATTTCATCAGAATCAATGAAGATCCTCCACATGTAGGTTTTTATGGGTTTGCTTGTAGTAGGTTTTTGGTGCCATTCTGCATAGATATGTGCATTTTAGTTATGTTTTGAGATTCTGAATTGCATTTTACAAGTGATCCTTCGTAGTAGTTATATTAATGGAGTATACATTCAATGACTTATCACCCAATCGCTCTCATTAAATTTTTCCAGAAGTTCGGTTCTGTAAATGATTAAATTGTATAGGGGTGTTTCGTTCAATGCCTATTCCCCTCATGCATTAATTGTTTACCTTAATGAGTACAATTGACCCTAATCTGTTTTGTTGGCAATTCTATTTGACAGTCTGCATGAATCTGTTGTCAATGGAAATCCTTTTATTTTCCTTAGTGTTGTTTTATAGAGGCATTTGGGACTTAAAACCAGGTGCTTCATTGTGGCAGGGTGCAGTAGAAAATGTGTTGGAACGAAGCTCATTTGTTCAATTGCTTGATGGTTCAATTGTAGGACAATATAGGTCAGTATGAGACCCGTTTTTCATTAATCCTAGTTACTATTTTCATTCTTTTGCATGAATTATATTTTTTAGTCTACTAATTTCAAAACCTTTGGACTCCAGCAGGCCTCGCAAATGGCCAACTGAACACCTCGCTTGTTGCGGTTGAAATGGGATTGCGACTATGGGATTTATTTGACTTTCATTGCTTTTTGGCATTAAGTTTTTGATCTTCAACATATCAAGAGTCTCAACATATTTCTGCACTCTTCTCACCTTCAAGAGAGTGATGTCAACATTGAAAATTTAGTATCTTAAATATCTATAATTTAGAACTTTTTTGGATGGTTTTGAAGCTGAGGACAATTTTTGATGTTTAGAAACTTAATTTTTGGATGGTTTGGAATGTACAGACAGTTTTTGGATGTTCGAAACTTATGAATAGTTTTTTTGATATTTGAAATAATATTTTGGTGGTTGATTGATATATATATTTGTGAAATTTGTTTGTAATGTTTTTTTAGATTGTACAGAACAGGTGAAATAGAACCTACTGAATTTTAAAAAAAATTATACATATTCTACGATGGGCAAACTAGACCGTTGTGTTAAATATTTAATGACTAGCATTAAGTTGTATTACATGTTTTATGACGCGCAATTAGCGTCATTATTTGTCCCACCAATTAATGGCGTGCAAAAGTAGTCGTAGAAAAAGCAACAACGATGCATAAAATTTGCTGTTAAATAGTTTTTAACTACGCACTATAGCATGTCGTAGAAAAAGTAATAACGACGCACAAAATCTGCTGTTAAAATAGTTTTTAACAGCGTACGAAGCATGTCGTTGAAAATGAATGACTTTCCATGACTGGTCATAATATGACGCACGTTGCACGTCATAGAAAGGTTTTTACGGCGTGCATTGCGTGCCGTAAAAACCCTTTTTTGTTGTAGTGATTGGAAAATTATCTATTGAGTAGAGATATCTGTTTTGGGCTATCAGTGGAGGATAGTTTTGATTGTTGTAGAAATTGCACGAGGATTATGTTAATTGAAACTAATTGCTTATACATCTTGCATTGAGCATTGTTTCATACTTAACATTGAAAATGTATTGTTTTAAGAAAAATGGGTGTATACATTGGTGAATTTAGTTAGGAGGTGTGGTTGTGGTTTATTATGCTAGCCTACGAGTCCTTAGTAAAAGTCCAGAAACCCGCGCGGTTATGTGTCGATCCTTCCGGTTAGTACTAGTAAAATGGCTTTGGTAGTGCTTTGATAGCCTACTAGAAGACATGTACCTAGAGATTCCCAGTGTTTTATATCCACTGCGCTATTTTTTGATTTAAAAAGTATTATTTTATGAATTTATATACATATAACTGAGACATTGCACTATTTCGAAAGGGAAAGTATAATGTTTGGCAAGTGTCATGCATATGCATTCACCTTATGACTTTGTTAAACTTCATACATTTTGTTCAAGTATCTTTACTGGGCTAATGCTCACCTTATGTGAAAAATAACTTTCAAGTGCTGATGATATGCCTCTACCAAGGACATACCTTAGGAAGACTTGGAGTCGAGAGCTTATTTTTGTTTTCTTGTGTAATTATTTTTGTGCAAGGTTTGGGCTTTTGATGTATTGAGTTTCACTCACTTTTGTTGTACCCAAGCATAGGCTTCGAAAGATGTAACCATTAGGGTATAAACTTATTTGTGATTCCTTTACACATGTCATATGTTATAGATTCAAGATTTAGGATTTATAAATGTATATATGCATATGTCATCTTTTGTATGCAGAAATAGAATCAATGAAAGGTTAATATCATGTAAATTTCTAATTTTCCATTGAATATTATGAGGTGGATTGTTGTTATTATTTTGGGATGTTACAACTTGATATCAGAACTACCGGATTTGAATACTTTGGGATCGTGGGACGTGGTTTTTAACCACAATAGGTTTATCTTGCTAGATGATATTAGAGGTAGACCTAGTATCACGGCAGGAAAATTGACTTTTAGCGGCTTTTAAAAAATGCCACTATGGGCCTGAAAAACAGCACAATTGGTTTTTACGATGTTTAATATTTTCATTGCTGATGTGGCCGCCATAATAGCTTCACAATGTTTCAAAAACATCGCAAAAGACAATAGGCGGCTTTTTTAAAAATGATGCAAAATCTTCGACACCAGTTTAAATTTCCATCATAATTTACGTATGACATCATGATGATGTCATTTAGTGGCGTTTTCTCAAAAAACGCCACCTTTCTTTTTTCTGAATAGACTCACATGTGACATCATTTGGTGGCATTTTTTTTAAAAATGCCATTTTCCTCCCCCCCTCCCCTCTCTCTCTCTCTCTCTCTCTCTCTCTCTCTCTCTCTCTCTTTTCTTCCCGATTATGAGAATAGGTCGATAATTAATTGAAAATTTGTAAAAGAACACATATGGCTCAAATTTATCAACACATTTAATATGAACATCCCTTATTGCTCTTGAAACCTTAAAGACTGGAGAAAGAGGCATCAAGCTAATTCAACTCTTGCTAACATGCATCAGTCTAATCACAATTTTTACATATCCAATATATTGTAATCAACACATCATATAACATTATAAATTCTCTCAATCATTCATACATAAAGTATCATCAAAATACATCTTCATTAAACCATCATCCAACTCCATCAATCCTATCATCAATAATTTGGTTCCATCTTGCCAATGACATGATCATGAGTATCCCACCTTTGACAAACCAGTGGCACTGAAAAAACACAACAATTCAAAGCAAATAAGAAAAACCAAAAACCCTTATTGGCCCATTCCAAAATGGGCCAATCAGCATATGCTTAACAAGTTGGAACCATTATTAGACAACTATAAGACCAATAATGAGATCCGTGTTGGAACATTATAAATATATCTTTCATTCTGGCAACTTATTTTAAGTCAATGACATCAAATAACAAATCCAGAAGTTCATAAGGCAGTGCTAATTAAGTGACAAGAAATGGTTGAGGTGCCAAGCAAATTCCAACAAATATTTGATAGGTGAAGCAATAGTTAGTGCAAAAAACATATAAACATGAAAGAATGCAATGAATCTGTAATAACATCTGACCTTAAACCATGGAAACATGCAGTTGAGGTATTAGCCAATAACAGGACCACTAATGAAATGACAGAAAGAGAAATGTAAACTGAGGGAGCCAGAGCACCGTTATAAAGTGAAATGCGTGTTTATAAGAGGGTAACGTGTGTATTTTAATTTCATTTTACGTCTTCCACAACATTTTTCAAAAAAACATTGTCTAAAAAATGTGGTTATAGGCAACTTTTGTTGTAGTGTTTACTATGTGGGTGTTTGGGAAGTTACTATTTTAGTAGGCTATTTTAGTAGGCTAAAATTTTTGTGATTGGGAAGATAGTTGGATTTTTTTGTAGTTGGAAGTGATGTTTGTGAGAAAAAAATTGAAATGATTATGGGTTTGATATGACATTTTGTCTTATTAGCTATTTTAACCTATTTTGTCTTTTTGTGGATTTGAGCCCAAAAAGTCAAAAAATAACCTTTGCCAAAAAATAACATGTTTATGTGACTAACTAGGTATGGGATTTGGTTTCTGATTGAGTTTACGAGTTTCTAGAAGTCCAGTTAGAAGAGCACATGATTACTGCTAATTCTAACTGGAACTCTAGCAATGTCGTGGAATGATTATCATCTAGAAAGGAAATTTGTTTATGACTGTGATTCGATGCTTATGTGGAATGAATTATTTGTTGTCCACTGTATTAGGATGTGAGTAAATTAGCTTTGGCACATTTATAAATGTGCTAATCTATTGTGTTACCTTTATTAGAATATCAAGACGCGAATGTGGTAGTGGTAGGCGTGGCAGGACTATGCGGCAGGAGATGCCGATATCGGATGAAATTCTGGCATAGGAGGACAGAGCTGGTCAAGCCAAAATGGTCGAGCTAGCAGGTCAGCAAGCCATGGGCTCCTTGGCCCACGAAATGGTAGGAGCACTATGGGAATCCATGGACATTCTTAGGGCTAAGAGTCAAGTCCAAACCCATGTTGCAGAAACAAGGCCATCTTTTTTTAATAGGGAGTTTTTCTGGTTGAATCTGGACAAGTTTGTCGAGGATCCGAACGAGACACTAAAGGCCGACAAGTGGCTTAAACAGATGGTGAAGACGTTCGAGATACTTAGCATCGAGAACGATAGGTTGAGGGTGACCTTGGCATCTTTCCAACTTAAAGGAGATGTGGGTCAATGGTGGAAGTACACGTGATGGCGTATTGGGGTGACTTGGGAGGCTTTTGTTAATGCCTTCCAAGATAACTTTTTTCCACCCACTACTAAGGAGAAGTTGGGAGAGCAATTTTTGAAGCTAAAACAGTTGAACACACTTGTAGCCAAGTTTGAGGCGGCTTTCACAAGCTTATCGAGGTTTGCACCGAATTTGTGGTGACAAAAGAACGCTGTTGCATCAAGTTTGAGAAGAGGTTGAGGACTGGGCTCATTGTTAAGGTGCCCGAGTCTATGTTTAGGGATTATGGTTGCCTAATGGAGGTGACAACTCACTTAGAGAAGTCAAGATGTTCAGGGGGTTCCATGAAGAGAAGTCAAGATGTTCAGGGGGATGCAAGGGACAACAAACGGTAAAAGGGTTCCACCCCACAGCAGTCCCAGGCTACGCAGTCTAGATCCACCTTTCTCGTGTCGAGTTCTGGTTCGTAGAGAGGTAACTAGGGTGGTTTTACTTTCTTCAAGTGTGGTCAATTGGGCCACAGATATTGAATTTTCCCCCAGAGAAGATAAGGGCAACAGTGTACGCCATCCTTGACTCGTTCTCAGGGTCAGGGCCAAAGAAGAGGGCAGCCTTCTACCTGTTATTAGTGTGGGCAATCGAGGCACTGTAGGAGGTTTTTCCTTTAGTCTGGTGGCACATTCGGTGTATCTGGTTTGAGACAAACATAGAGCCATTAGCCAACACAATCAGCACAGGCCTCGAGGGCCAATCAGGGAGTCTCTTCGGCTCAATCCATGTAATAAACTTATTCTCCAAGAGCTAAGCTAGTAGAGTAGAGGGTGTGTGTATGCTGATCAGCTGCGAGCACCTTCTATTGTGAGAGGTAGCTTTTTATTATTCAACTATGTTGCCAATGTATTGATTGATACTGGTGTATCTCATTCCTTCATTTCAAATGCAATCACATCGGTTTTGGGGTTAGAAATGGCTCGGTTAGCATCTCTACTCAAAGTAGAGTCACCAGTTGGGGGTAAGGTTGTCTTGGATCGTGGATGACGCGATTATGCGATAGAGGTTGCCGATCGCCGACTTCCTTTTGATTTCATTTTATTAGATATGTTGGGTTTCGATGTCATCCTGGGCATAGATTGGTTGTCTTCGTACTATGCCATCATAGATTATCACTGTAGGAGAGTTAAACTGTGTACCTCGAGTAGTGATTTCTTTTATTTTCTGGGGGATTGAGCTGATAGGTTTTTGTCGCCATTGTATGAATCACGTGGTTAAGGCAAGCTTAATTTCCTCCTTGCGACTTTCTTGGATAGTGAGAGTAACATAGTTCGAGGTGACTTGCTGATGTTAGTTTATGAATACCCGAATATTTTCCTGGAAGATCTTTACCAGTTTGCCACCCTACAGGGAGATTGAATTCTTCATTGACTTAGTGCCAGACACGACACCAATTTCCATAGCATAGTATAGATTTGCACCTGCCAAGTTGCAGGAGTTGAAGATTCAACTCCAAGAGTTTTTAGATAAGGGCTTCATTCATCCTAGTGCATCGCCTTAGAGAGTCGACTCTCTTTGCAAAGAAGAAAGATGGCACATTGCGGCTACGCAACGATTACCGAAAGTTGAACCAGGTAACTGTTAAGAACAAGTACCCATTACTGCGAATAGATGAGCTGTTTAACTAGTTAAAATTCAAGATTGGGGTATCATCAGTTGAGGGTGAAGGAGAAGGATATTCAGAAAACAACCTTCTGTACGCGGTATGGCCATTACAAGTTCTTAGTGATGCCTTTTGGGCTAACTAATGCACCGACTTCATTTATGGATTTGATTAATCGAATCTTTCATGAGTTCTTAGATTGATTCGTGGTTGTCTTTGTTGACGACATCTTAGTCTACTCACTCTCCAAGGAGGAATATAAGGAACACTTGCGGGTTGTACTTGAGTTGCTTACAGCACACCGTTTATATGCTAAGCTCAAGAAATGTGAGTTTTGGCTAAAAGAAGTTAGGTCCATAAGCTATGTGGTGTCTGGGGAAGGGATGACTATAGATTCATCTAAGATAGACGCAGTGTAAGATTGGGAACAACCTAAGAATGCTTTTGAGATCTAGAGTTTCTTGGGTTTAGCCGAGTATTACCGATGTTTTGTGAAAGATTTCTCTAGATTGGCTTCGCTGTTAACCAAATTGACAAGGAAGGGAATTAAATTCCTATGAAGTGAGGCTTGCCAAAAGTCTTTTCAAGAGCTTAAGGATAGACTCACTACTGCTCCAGTTTTGATTATTTCGGAGAGAGGTTTGGGTTATTCGGTTCATTGTGATGCATCTCAGAAAAGCTTGGATTGTGTATTGATGCAAGAGGGGAAAGTGGCAACATATGACTCACGGTAGTTAAAAACACATGATAGAAACTATCTTACTCACAACTTAGAGTTAGCGACGGTGATTTTTGCCTTAAAAGTTTGGAGGCATTACCTATGCAGGGAGAGATTTGAAGTAGTTTTTGATCGCAAGAGTTTGAAATATTTGTTTTCACAAAAAGACTTGAATTTGAGGCAGAGAAGGTGGATGAAGTTTATGGAGGATTATGATTTCGAGTTACACTATCATCCGAGGAAGGGTAATGTAGTGGCTAATGCTTAGAGTAGAAAGTCTGTAAGCAGTGTAGCTAGTATCGCCATCCGACAATGGGAGATGTTGGGTGTAGTAGGTGTAACGCCACACTTTTTATTACTCGGGTAACATTACCAAATCCTTTATTATAATACAATTTTAGAGATAACGTATGGAACTTCAATACATCAATAAAGACAATTAAGTAAAGGTTCTCTCATCTGAATACATAATGAATGCAATAAGAGACATAATTACAATAAATCGCCCGCAGGCTTACATCAATACATGAAAGAGAAAGGGTTCAACCCTTTTTACAACAATGGCATTCGGCCAGTAATTAAAAGGCCAAATGGCCAATAGATAATGAAGATCTTCGATCTTGAAACACTTCTCGATGTCCACCTGAAAAAGGATTAGCAACGTGAGATGAACATAAAGTCCAGTAGGGATCCCAACATGATCCTAAACAATAACATACAGATAGCTATGATCATGAGTGCTTTAAGTTATACCATATACATAAGTGTCGATTTATATACGAAGATATACTTACATGGATATTTTTTCTCAAAAATGTTCAATTTGCTCAACAACACAACCATTCGTCTTTCCTTCTTCTTGTTACCTTTTCAATTTTAAACTTACTCAGCGACAACCAGTTTTCGAAACCAACCCACAAAACCCAATTACGTTTTCTTCGATTACCGAACTTACACCAACTTCACTTTACAATTTTCGATTAGAAGTATCCCAAACAAACATGAACGACGATACATATAAAATACTTCTAACATAACCATTTAAGATATTGACATGCTCCACAAAATAATCATCTCAATGCATGATACACATAAATGGAACCACGATGATAACGAAAAACCCAACAATGCTCTACTACCAGCACGGCAAGCCAAAGATACACCTTTCCATACTCATGCCAATTCACCAGTCACCAGCTGGAAGGTAATGGTACATCTACCAAGTTATCCAGGCGCTAGTTAGAAGGTAGTGGCACCCCACATTCTCAGCGCAACCAATTCTCTAGGTGCTAGCTAAAAGGTAATGATACCTCTTATTCTCAGTGCGTGCACATTTCCAACCATCACATAATTCAACAAACAAACATAATCCGAGTGTGCTACATACACAAAAATCTATTCGACCAATACAGATAATTCCGAGTGTCCTACATACACATAATCTATTCAATATCACAATGTCACCCTCCACCGATGACCAAGGACAAAACCTCTAAGCATAAGTATTTAAGTACACGTAATGCGAGAATCCGATACTCCATTGAATTTAAGCCCAACAACAATAATAATAACAATATTCAAAAGTTTCAAACCCCAACCTCATGTTCAAATCTAGATTTTCAATACGCCATGATTTCTTTCTCTTTTCAAAATCAACTCTTTTATTTTCCAAAAACAAATTTCCACATTTCAATGGAACCACATCCAAGGATTTCCAAGCCATAATCTAATTAACTTAACATGATTATCCAAATAAATTCCCAATACTATAATTTATTCATCCTTTATACTAACAACATAATAATCACAACTTAAACTATCAAAACACAATCTTTAATCAACTTTACCCCTTTCTAGCTCGTTAGGTCAAATTATCAAAATTAGGGCTTTCTCTTCCTCTTAACATAAACATAATAAACCACTCCCCAACTAATCAAACAACAATCAATTTAATCAATTTGAAACCCGAAGATCAAACCCTAGATCCCCTTTCATGATTTTCAAAAGATCCACAATAGATATGATTTTTATGCAATAAAACTACCACATGTCTAGTTATACACGAGGTATTGAAAAAAAGAAAAAGAATCCCTACCTCAAGCAATGAAGAGAAAAAAAGCCCTAAAATCCAACTTCAACGAAAACACGATGTGTTTGGTAACGTTTACGTTTTCAGTTTATATTTACAAAAATTTTATAAACTGGTTTTTGTTTATTTTTTGTTTATTTTTAAAAAAACATAAACTACAAACGCGTTTGATAATTGAAAAAATGTTTAAAAAAATTAAAAAGTATAAAAAAGAGTGAGAAATGGCAAGTGGTGGCAAGTGGCGGCAGAAGACGGTAGTGAAGAGTGGTGACGGTGGGTGGTGGGTAGCTGGTGGTGATGGGTGGTAGCGGGTGGGTGGTGGTGGTGGGTGGGTGGGTGGGTGACGGTGGCGGGTGGTGGGCGGTGGTGGTTGTGGTGGTGGCAGGTGGTGGGTGGTGGTAGCAGGTGGGTGGTGGTGGTAGTGGTGGTGGCAGGTGATGGGTGGTGGTGGCAGGTGGGTGGCGGATGGCGGATGGCGGTTGGCGGTTGGCAGGTGGTGGTGGCGGGTAGGTGGCGGATGGTGGTGATGGGTGGGTGGGTGGGTGACGGTGGCGAGTGGTGGGTGGTAGCGAGTGGGTGGTGGTGGCGAGTGGTGGTGGTGGTGGCAGGTGGGTGGCGGATGGCGGGTGGTGGCGGGTGGGTGGTGATGGAGGGTGGGTAGGTGGGTGACGGTGACGGGTGGTGGGTGGTAGCGAGTGGCGGGTGGTGGGTGGTAGCGAGTGGGTGGTGGTGGTGGTGGCGGGTGGCGGGTGGTGGTGGTGGCGGCTGGTAGGTGGTAGCGAGTGGGTGGTAGTGGTATTGGTGGTGGTGGTGGTGGTGGTGGTGGTGGTGGTGGGTCGTTGGTGGTGGTGGCAGGTGGGTGGCGGGTGGGTGGTGGTGATGGTGGTGGTGGGTAGTAGGTGGTGGTGGCGGCGAGTGGATGGCAAATGGCTAGTGGTGGTGGGTGGCTGGTGGTGGATGGCGGTGGCAGGTGGGTGGTAAGTGGTGGTGGCAAGTAGGTGGCGGGTGGTGGTGGCGAGCGGTGGATGGTAGTGGCGGGTCATGGGTGAATGGCAGGTGGCTGGTGGCTGGTGGTGGCGAGTGGGTGGCAGGTGGCTGGTGGTGGCGGGTGGTGGTGGCAGGTGGATGGTGAGTGGTGGTGGCAGGTGGTGGTGGGGGGTGGGTGGTGGGTGGTGGTGGCGGAAGACGGTGGTGGTGGGGAATGGGTGGCGGAAGACGGTGGTGGAAAATGGTGGCAGGTGGTAGCTAGTGTTGGGTGGTAGAAAACTGAAAACTGAAAACTCAAAATGGAAACACATTTTTTGTGTTTTCATTTTTTGGCCAAATTTATAAACTGAGACCACTGATTTATAAATCAAAAATTTTACCAAACAAGTTTTTGTTTGAGTTTTTAAAATTTTTGTGAATATAAACAGAAAACTGAAAACGTAAGTGTTACCAAACGGCACCGATATGTTCAAATTAAATGGAAGCCCTTGTTGAGCTCTACGTTTTGGTATATGGGACTAGGGGTCAAAGATATGTAAAGATAGATGAAAACCAAGTAGAAAGAGCTTGAAGGCTCAACAATGGCAAAATGAGAGAGAAAAGAGAGAGAGAGGGAGAGAAAGAGAAAAGTGATTCAGATGTGACCAAAAGTGATTTTTATAGTTGCTGAATTCAGACAGATTGCTCGAGCGCAAGAAGTGTCGCTCGAGTGACTAGACAAAACAAGGTGTGACTGCTCGAACGTAGGAATCACCGCTCGAGCGAAGAATGTACCCTTCCAGTAGTTTTACAGACAAAAGACCGTCGCTCGAGGGCAAGAAGTTTCACTCGAGTGAAGAATAGACACTCCCAGTATTTTTTGCAGACCTACAAAAGTATTGGAAGTTCACAAAGACCTCTCGAGTGCAAAAAGTGTCTCTCGAGTGAAGGAACAAAATTCTAGGCATCAATAAATTTTAAAACGAGCAACCAACCCGCTCCAAATGCAACCAACACAACCCAATAGCCAAATTCAATGAGGAATGAAGGGAAACAAGACATGAACAACCAAATAGGATAATGAAACCTAGATCTAAAACATCAACCGGATCTAAACTAGAGTCGCTATAGTAGGCGAGTTTGACTTACATTTTGGTGAGTCCATCGGGTCGGCCGATTTGTTCACTATAGTTACACAACCTACTCTAGTTATAGAAGCTAGTGATGTTTATGAAAAATCGAAACCCGAACCACCCGCCCGGACCGACCCAAACCGAATGGAAATGGACGGTTTCGAATATTCATCCGATCTGCTGCAGCTTAGTTTGGCTGAGTTTTGCACTTTCACGGTCGACAGCAGTTTTATGTAAATTATTGCGGTCAAAACTGACCCGACCAAAATCTATAACACAAGAAGCTCCTACGTTTTTAATATATATTTGTATAATTTTATTATTCTTGGGAGAAGTACAAAGCTTCAACAAGAAGCGTCTACGATGAAGATGATATTTTAACTTTCAAAGCAAAGTTGTCCCAGCAGACCTACTACACACAGACACAGACAGTGTAGAACCTTCCCATATTATCTCCTCTCCTGTTCCCCATATTTCTCCGTCTTACTCTCTCTCTCTCTCTCTCTAATCTCTCTCTCTCTCTCTCTCTCTCTGTAACGTAAACCCATCTTTTTCCCTCATTATATATCTTTTTACAGCTATGATTTACCCATTCTCAACTTCCCAAATCCATCTCTTTCCAATCTCTCTCTCTCAACAACTTTCATCTCTTTGATACTTTGTGTCATGTGAGGTGTTTCATCTATTCTTCAAATCAGAGGCTCTGATGCTGGTGGTGGTGCTCTCTTATAACTAACCAAAACCCTAGGTATGAGTTTATTTGTTTATTTTTTATTTATTATGTTTTTGATTAATTACAACCCTTGATCGATATTGTGTTTATCGTTAATTTTTTCTTGAAAGCCTACATGGATTTTGTATTTTTAAATTTTGTTTTACCAAAAACACTAGATTTAATATATATATATTAATTTTTTGCAGACTAACATAAACCCTACACGGTTTTTTTTTTAATTATTAACAACAACCTTAGTTAGTCATTGTTTTTGTTTGAAAGAAGCTAAATGGGGGAAAAAAAAAAGTCTGAATGCTTATGTGTGTTTTTTTATTTTTTGGTACTTAAAATGCGTGTTAGTTTTTCAATAAATCATTGTGTTAACTGTTTACAAAATGGGAATTTATTAGCATGTTTGATTAGTTGATGTATATTATGCACTAGATAATGGATCGTTCATGTTTTTGAATGCTCTAACTACTAGAATGATATTTGTTCCAGTATGCTTTCTTTTTATTTAATTTTTTTTTCTGATCGCTAGAACCTTAGATTTATTTTGTAATTTTATTTATTTATTTATTTTTTTCCCGGTTAACAATATCCCTACATGTAAAAGGATTTTTAAGTAACTTGTTTTTCTTAAAAAAAATTAAAAAAAAAAAAAACTAAATGGTTATATGTTATTTTATTTTTATTTTTATTCAAATTAGAAGTTTGAAGTGATTGTTTCCTTAAACATACTCGGTAAGAATGAAGTGTATTTTTTTTATTTATTTTATTTTAAATTACAAGCTTAAAGTGTTTGTTTGTTTTTTTTATATATGTTTGTTTGCTATTATTTTAAAAATTGCAAGCTTCATATTTTTGTTTGTTTTTCAATAAGTAAGCATGCTTTTATTTATATTTTTGGATGCTATAATAATGGTTTCATACTAGAATGCATAATGCTCTTTGTTTTTGTATGTATCAGTTTTTAGAAAATAGTGTGTTAATTAACTGTTTGCAAAATTGGAATTTATTAGCATGTTTGATTTGTTTATGTATATTATGCAATATATTTATTGTTGCATTTTGTGTCTAGATAATCGGTCATTCTCCTCCTGAAACAGCCACTATTGGTGCCCAACCTAACGAAGGTAATACCACTGGACCTCTTCTTTCTAATAAGTCTTCATTACCACCAAGGCCGGCCTTGAGTTTTCGAGTGCCTAAGGCGAAATAATTTTTTGGGACCTTTTTAGATATTTATAAAAAATAAAAATAAAAATCACTCTGTTTAGTTTAGAGTTTTCAAAAATAATTGTCTGAGTTTGTAATTCGTATTTTTTTATATTTTTTGTATTTGGTAACTTTTTTTAAATATATATATATATAAATATTATAGTTTTTAAGCGTATCTAAATTAGATGTATCTACAAAATAAATAAATAAAAATTGTGTAAAATATTTTTAAAAAAAAATACTAAAAAAACATAATTGGGCCATAAAAAGAGAAAAAAAAAATAGGCCACACAAAATTAGGCTAACAATCAATATATATACATATATTTTATATTTTATTTTTTTAATTGGACTAACAACTAAAACTTATAAATATTTGTTAATTGGGCCTTTTATCAATTAGACCAAATAGATTTTTTGAGGCTCTCTTTGAAATGGCCTAAATTAATTTAACAGATTGGGCCATTTTAAGCTTTTAATATAGTGCAAGACTAAATTTGAGGGCTTTTTTTTTTACTTAATTTTTGGGGCCCTAGGCACAGGCCTCACCAGCCTTAGCCCAGGGCTGGCCCTAATTACCACCTACGGAGAAGGGTAAGGCACGGGAAAAAAAGTAGTGGTAGGAAACCATCAAGAGTATGGGATCAGTTTGATAAAATTAAAAATGAGGAAGATGGGAAAACACAGGTTGTATGTAATCATTGTCAAAAAGAATACATGGCTGAGTCAATGTGAGGCCCCTAAAAATTTTATTTTCTTAAAATTCCCTTACTTTTAAATTATTTCTTTGAAGTCCCTCAATTTCTTAATTAATTGTAATTTTAACCCAAGGATCAAAATACATGTGCCAATTGAAAACTCGCAAACCCTAATCAATTTTGGTAACTTAGGAATCATTTTTAATATCCTAATACTGGTTAGTCGACTCCCTAAATATGGAATTACCACTTAAAAACCCTAGATTTTTCCGGTTTTCATCATGTTTGTCGGTTGATAGCCTTTTTATTCGAAACATGAAATCTAAACCGAATTAAATTCTCTAACCCTAATTTAGTTTAATTCTACACTTACATAAATATTCCAATTCATAAATTAAATCCAAAGCCCTCACATTTTTATTAAATCACTAATTGGCCCCAAACTAGTACTAAATACATACATATATATATATATACTTGTGCCTTTAAACCTATTTTATACACTATATTTTGAAATTTCCAACAATTATACACAAGAAAAAAATAAAATAATTCCCTCAAATAATCTCCCCCACATGGCCAACCACCCTAGGGAAGAGAAATGAATACAACTTTTCAAACATAATCCATGAATTCATGGAAAAAGTTTGCTAGTACCCCCCCAAACATGGAACTTTGCTTCCACCCTAAGTTCAATCCTAACTAAAGCCTAACTAGATCATGATTAATTTCATAATTAAGGCCTCTAATAATTCACTATTCCATTAAGTTTCAAGTAAATCCAAAATATCCAATCCATTTCCAACCAATGGGTACTTTAGACCTTTTGCACCAATTTTGCTATAAATACACTAATCCTCTTTACACTTTTGAGCACAAAACACACTCACACACTTACATATCCAGCTGAGAGGAAAGAGAGTGAGCTTTGGTGGCAGAGGAGAGAAAAAGAGAAGAACCTTTGTGAAAACCTTTCAACTAGGCAACAAGTAAGGCACATCACCATCTCTTCTTCTATTTCTTTTTTCAAATACATGTTATTAGAGATTTAAAATCATATTTTCAGATGTGTTGTAATGGTATTCATGTGTTCAAAGTGGATGCATGGGGCTTTGATCCTTCTTTTGTTAATATTTCCTCTTAATAAATGCAAAACTACCTTTTTCTTTCCATAGCTCACATTATTTCCAAAGGCATACTATCACTCTAAAAATATGAGTTATTGATACATTATTTAGTATATTTTCATCACAAAAGAAGTGAAAATTTTTCCTTAGTTGACCTCTTTTCTCACCAATCTTCTTATTTTGGGTATTATGTATGAAAAAATTATTTTACAGCCAACTTTCAAAACTTTTAGAAAAATGTAGAAAAATCTCCTGGACCTTAGTTTTATGTCAAAAACTTCCTTAAAGAGTTATCTTTCAAGGAAAATTGGTTTCATTGAAAAATCTGAGCGGTTTGAAAGAAAATCTAATTTTCGTAACGGTCGATAAATCTGGACAGCGCTGAAGTGTTTCTTAAATAACTAAAAATCTAGAAAAGGTATTCCATTTGTGAAAAATGTTCTGAAAACTAGATAAAATTCTCTATGGACCATAGGAAGGCCAGGCTCGGAAAAAATCTGAAATGGTCCTTTTGGTTTTAATCTTTAAATGGTACTGAATTCAGAAATTTAGTTTTGCATTGGTATTCTAAGCTCTTGTCTTCATGAATATGCTTATTAGTGTATGATTATGTCTTAGTATGATATTGCATGTGTTATGGTTTTGTTCCTTATCTTCTTCATTTGATGATACTAATGCTTATGTGGATATTACTATCTTGTTAAGTTGTTCTAACTTTAATTTAATACATCTAACTCAACGAAAACCTTAATTGGGGTGGTATTGGGTTTTCAATCACTTGAATAATGAAGAGATGATAATGTGTTATGTATGGATTGATGGGATGTGCTCCCTAATTAAAGGTTAAGTCTTGCACAAGCAGTTATCGCTTAACCCTGGAATGAAATGGACATATTCAGACTCTTTGCGATGATTTGATTTGGTGAGATAAGGTTGGGTCCAGATGGGACATTCAGGAGGATAAAACTTTTTTTGGAAGGATAAGGTTGAATTCATGATGATAAAACCTTTTTATTTTCGCTGGCCCTTTGAGATCCACCGATGGCGCTACGCGATATGTAACCGTTGTAGGCATCTGTGGTACGGTCTGCAAAGCAGCAAAAGGGGAAGTTTCGAATAGTCCGATGTCCAATTCTTATTGTTGAGAGGATGAAATTTCTTTGGGATATTTCTTGATTACTAATATCTAACTTTGTAATCCTTTATTATTGAATGATTATCATGCTTCATTACTTGCTTGTTATGATTGTGATGGTGCATTGGATTGGAAAAAAGGGACAGGATGTGTGTGCATTTATTGGGCATTCAAAACTCATGGCGTTTCATGCCAGGTATTGAAGACTATTAGATCGGTCAAATGCAAAGCTGAAGTATTTGAAGGCGTATAGCCATCTTATGAGAGTTACAAACTAGTTCTGTAAACACATTTTGAGATTGTAAGTGATTAATCGCTTGTTGTATTTAAGACATGATTTTGTAATTATTATATATATCAATTGTAACCTATCCTTATACTCCGTCAACTCATGTAGGCCTTGTGTTAATACCTTGTCAAGATCTACCAAAAAGGTAGCTTTGTTATCTAATGTGGTTAGACTTAGAAGGGAGGCTACATTGACTCCTTTGACCTTCCTAGGATCTTGCTTGGTTATTAGCCAAAGGACTTATTAGTGGCGTTTCCTACTCTTGTAACCTTAGATAAATCCTGTATGTATTTGTTAATATATTCTCTAATGTTCCCTATTTTTGGGGCGTCACAGTCAAAGTCTCTTGGGACTAGTAATTTATTGAGTCATGTGGCTAGTTGTTTAAAATATCCTTATAGAGAACAAGAAAAGGGTCAACATACATTGTCTTTTCAAAACAAAAAAGATGGAGATGGTATCGGTGTTGTGGCAACTTCTTTTACAATAGAAGGTGATAGGAAAGCTCTAGTTGAAATGATCATTCTTGATGAATTGCCTTTTAGATTTGTTGAAAGGGTTGGTTTTCATAGGTTTTTGCAATGCTTTACAACCAAAGTTTACCATGATTTCATCGCGTACCACTGTTGTTAAAGATGTAGCTGCGATTTTTAACACTGAGAGGACTAAGTTAAGAATTTTTTTGAAGGGTGGTAGAGTTTGTCTTATAATTGATACATCGACATCCATACAAAATCTTAATTACATGTGTCTTACAGCTCATTTTATTGATGACGATTGGAAATTGCAAAAAAGGATTTTAAATTTCTGTCAAGTTGAGGATCATAAAGGTGAAACTGTTGGTAAGAGGATTGATTTGTGTTTACTTGAATGGAACCTTGGTAGTGTTTTTAGTTTGACTGTTGATAATGAGAGTTTTAAAACCCTGACAACCATAAAATTCTTGAAAAGAAAAACAAAAGATTGAAAGGGCACTATTTTGGATCATGATATGCATTGTTGTGTGCATATTTTGAATCTTATTATTGTTGAAGCGAAAGAGTTGGATACTTTAATTTGTTGTGTGTGTGATGCTGTGAGATATGTGAGGTCATCTCCAAATAGGCATGAATCTTTTAAGAAATGTGTAGAGATGTGTCAAATTGAGTCCAAGTCTCTATGATGCTTTGATGTACCTACTAGGTGGAATTCAACTTACTTGATGTTGGAGAGTACTGAAAAATTTGAGAAAGCATTTGAGCGTTTAGAGGAGGAGGACTCAAATTATCGATCTTACTTTTTAGAAGGTGATGAGGAGGATGGAAGTGGTAAAAAGAAGAAGTCATGGAGTGAGAAAGCATTCGGGCTCCCTTTATGTAACTTCTAATTTTTATTTATTTATTTATTTTTTTGATGAGATGTTTGTTATTCTAACAAAGATTGAGCAATTGAGTAAAAAATATGGGAATGAAGATGAATTGCTGGCTTTAATGGCAAAAGGAATGAAAGCAAAATTTGACAAATATTGTGGTAATGGAGATAAAATAAATCTGTTGATGTATGTTGTTGTGGTGCTTGATCTACGAAAAAAATTAAGATATGTTTAGTTTTGCTTTTCCCAATTGTTTGGTGAAAGTGTGGTCAAGACAATGACTGGTCAAGTGAAAAATTGTTTGACTTTTTGTATGACTATTACCTTGCAAATGATTCAAATTTTGTGGAAGTGCCCAGCACAAATGAACCATCTAGGATGGTGATTGATGATGATTGTGTTGATCCTCATTTGTTGATTGAATCTCAATTTAATACATATTTGGATGCTAAATTTTCTGTTATGTGCAAGTCTGAAGTGGACAAGTATTTGGCTAATTGTATTGAAGTAGTGAGAGATGAAAATTTTGAAATTTTGGGGTGGTGGAAAGCTAATTCTTCTAAGTATCAAGTGTTGTCCCAAGTAGCTCAGGATGTATTGACAATGCTGATTTCAACAGTGGCTTTAGAGTTGGCATTTAGTATCGGTGGACGCATTCTTGCTCCCTTTCGAAGTTCTCTTTCTCCCATGATGGTTAAGGTACTTGTTTGTACTTAGAATTGCTTCAAAGCACTGTGCCAATCTCTCTTCGCAAGGCAATGGATGATGTTTTAGAATTTGAGCAGCATGTCTCAAGTAATTTTGAGTATAAAATTGATTTTTTAATTTTGTTTATCTTTTGATTTAATCATCTACTTTTATTATTGACTTGTTTTATTTTGCAGCTTTTCCAGAATCAAGTTCATTCTAAGTCCCATAACTGTTTAGCATGGCAATGAAGCATAGCTTGGTAAATAAACTGAAGTCTTTTTTCATTTTATATTATGTTGTTCGCTTTGACTTATGTTTACTTATTTATCAAATTGTTTTTCCTTGCAGGTGGTTGATACCTGTTGATAATACTTGTTGATAATACCTTTTTGCTTTGGCAGACTGTTTGATGATGGTCTTTTTTGTGTATTTTTTTGTCAATCCTTTCTATCTAAGCTGTTCATATTCTACTATGTTTTGTATTAATATTGCTTCAGTTCTATAGTTGGATGAATGCAAACATTAAAAGCAATTACAAACTTCTGGTTAGTTGATTTTTTTGAAGTTTTTTGGCTGGCAATTGGAGTGGCAAGTTTGGAAGTAATGAATATTTTGGTAGTTGCTAAGTATAGCTATATATTTCTTTTGTGCTTTGGCTATGAACATGATAGCTAATAGGTTATCTTGATGATGTTGCCAATCAAAAAACTTGATAGTTGATCTTGAGTTACTTATTTTGTTTGTTAATTGGAAGCTTTGAACCAGTTTGTAATTTTTTTGTTTGTTTGTTTGTGTGAAAAGTCTGAAACTACTATTTTTCTTCTTTATATAATTCAATTTGAAACAGGCAGAAAGTGGTGTATGAAATTTGTTAGTTATTTTTTGTTGATATTATTGTGTGTTTAGAATTTATTGTTTGTTTGGTTAACAAATAATTCTTTTTATTATGATAGTTTTTTAGAATTGTAAAATTATAAATTTAATATTTTTTTGCTAATTATACTTTCAATTGTAAAATTGTCTATTTTTACAACTACTAATATTTTAACTTGGTAATAAATTAAAAATCATGAAAATGTCTATTTTCATAATAAAATTACTAATGGTGAAGACCCGGTTATGGTTTGGCCCAACTAATTTTATTGTCATAGCCCAACCTGTGAAACCGACCGTCAACCCGATTCCTATGAACGAACGGTTACGAACCATCACCTGGTCAAAATTGGATATTAATTCTCCCAACCTGAATCTGTTCGGTTGGCTACCAATTAATAGGTCAATCTAATCCAAACTGATCCGCGTGTAGCCCTAATAGAAGCACAACAGAATGATAACGAAGTGGAATCTATCCAAGGGAAAAAAGTTTATACTGACTCGAGTGTGAGGTATCTAGACTATCTTTATTTGCTAGAATCTTATAGAGAGGAGGCTCCAAGAGTTTCACCATTCTCGCCTTGCCGTACACCCGAGAGGCACAAAGATGTATTACCACCTTAGTCGCCAGTTTTAGTGGAGAGAGATGAAGAGAGATACAGTCCTATTTGTTTCGAGGTGCCTTACTTGTCAACAAGTGAAGGTCGAGCATCAATAACCAGCGGGTTTGTTGCAACCCTTACCTATAGCTAAGTGGAAGTGGAAGTATGTCATGATAGATTTTGTTGTGGGTCTTCCGAGGACTCAACGGGGTAGTGATGCCATGTGGGTAATAGTCGACCAGTTAACCAAATCAGCACACTCTGTACCTATGCGTACGAATGACTCGGTAGATTATCTTGCCAACCTATATATTAGAGACATAGTTTGACTTCATGGGGTCCTGGTGACTATCGTCTCGGATAGAGATCCGCATTTCACGGCTCAGTTATTGCAGAGTCTACAGAGTGCCTTGGACTCTAAGTTGACGTTTAACACCGTCTATCATTCTCGAATTGATGGACAGTCCGAGAGCACTATTCAGATTTTAGAGGGCATGCTTCGGGCTTGTGTTCTCGATTTCAAGGGGTCCTAGGAGAGGCATTTACCTTTGGTGGAGTTTGCCTAGAATAACAGTTTTCAGGCGAGTATTGGTATGGCACCTTGTGAGGCCTTGTATGCCCGACCGTGTAGTTTTCAGGCGAGTATTGGGTGACACACCTATGTTAGGTCATGAATTAGTACAGGAAATGACGAAAAAAGTTGCTCTTATTCGTAAGAGGTTGGTTTTGGCTTAGAGTCATCAGAAGAGTTATGGCAACCGTAGGAGGAGGCCTTTGTCTTTCGAGGTGGGAGATCATGTGTTTCTTAAAATATCGCTGAGATGGGGTTTGATAAGATTTGGGAAGAGCAGGAAATTGTCTTATAAATTTATTAGACCATTTAAAATTCTAGAGCAAATTATAAAGGTAGCTTATCGTTTGGCTTTGTCGTCCCAACTTTTTGGGGTTCATGACGTGTTTCATATCTGTATGTTCTAGAAGTACGAACCTAATCATTCACACGTACTAGATTGGAATGAATTAGAGGTAGACAAGGATGCCTCATTCGAAGAGAGACTGATTCAAGTGTTAGATATTCAGGATCAAGTCTTAAGAGACAAGACTATCCCATTGGTTAAGGTGTTATGGCGACACCATAACGTTGAAGAGGCAACTTGAGAGTGCGATACGGAAGTCCGTAAGAAGTATCCAGACCTATTTGTTGGTGTTTTTAGTTTTGCATTTAAATTTCATTGCGTTGCAATATATGAATGTTATGATATTTAGAGATTTAAAACTTTAGTGGTTATGGGTTGAATGGCTATGTCTTACCATTGTTCTAACATGAGTTAATATTACAATTTGAAATAATGTGTGATTGAGGTTTGATTGAAATAATGTGTGAATGGCTATGTCTTAAGCGGGGAATATTATAATGGTTCTGGTTTAGACCCGACCCTTTTCATGCTCTTACATCCAGAGTTCTGTGGGGGCCAAAAAAATATAGGTACAAGCTTATTCGGCCTAACCCACACAAAGCCCACAATGGGTCCAGCCCAAATAAATATCACACCCCCCCTCCTCTATATAAAGGGGGGGGCATCCCAAGTGAAAGGTATGTCTGTTCTCCCTACACAAAGCACACGCCCCTTCTAATATACATATACTATTTCCTGATTCAAGCACTAACTTCATCATCGGAGTACTCCCGGCCGGCAACCTCGGTTGGGTGGCACCGACTATGTTCCTCATTGCAGATCTACAGGGGTGAAGCTCTTCTCTTCGTTGGATCTCTACAACATCCATGTGAGAGGATATTTCATGGTCTCACAATTGGCGCCGTCTGTGGGAACGACTGAATGAGATCAACGAAGAACACAACAAATATACTGCTGTAAGTAAACATATATGGGTTGCTTTGAGGTTAGTACACTTTCCACAAAAGCAAAATCAATCCCAAGTAATACGGCTCACGGTTGGGTCTCATTTTCATTTTGATTCAACTTGATTCGCAATATGCATATCTACATACATATAATATTATATATATCTGTGATGTAAGTAAACGTATATTGGTGGGTTATTTTTTGAATATCAATTTTTGCCTGCTAAAACCAACAAGAACAAAATTAGAGCAGAGCATCTTTACTTTCTCTCTCTAAACGTTTATTAATCAGGATATTTGACACCACTATCTTCTAAGCGGGATCGAGATGAGATCGGAGTAAACTGTTAAAACTGAAAGGCTCATTTAATTCGGCACTTTATTTGGCTTGTCTATTAACCAACTCAGCAACAATAACTCTTTATTGGGTTGTTTGTCAACTCTCTTGTTATTCTAAATCTCATTTCTGCATTTACGCTTATAGATTTGGTCCATTATATATTGATGCTCATAGATTTGGTCCAAACATTTGTTTAATATCTATCTCGACATTCTGAGAAGAGTAGTCGACACATATTATGTGGATCTACTTTTTTATCTGCATTTTCTCTCTCTAAAAATGGTTTTCACTTTTTGGTACGAACATCTTTTCGGCAATTCAATAAAGTTATTCGGCTACATTAATACATGAGTCTATCTATTTATTTATTTAATCTCTGTTTCACAAAACATATCTTGAAGTTGATTTTTCATATATATGCACGTATACCTATGCTAAACAAGTTGGGTTCACTTTTTCTCTAATGGCTTACGTTGATGCCAACCAAAATCTCGACAAAACTGAAGATCAAAGGTGTTGCATGCATAAAGAAGTCTTGCCGACCACATTCTTAGCAACGCCAAATACAAAGAGATGCCCACCAAGTGATTCGGCACATCGTGAAGCTAAGAAGTTTCCAACCAAGAGTTTCGGTATATCGAAAAGCCCCTACGTTCCGGGAAGAAATTGATTGGCACCCATAACAAGCTTGCTGAGTCATCCACAAAATCTTTACGTAGTGATCATCAGCTTACAAACTCAAGATCCGGCTATTACAACTACGCCTACTCGGCAACGTCTTGGTGCCGAATGACATTGAGAAATCCCAACGATGACAACACCTCTTGGCGACTTCACCATAGTTCGCTCGGCAATTTCAGATAATTATCAACTTGCCCAATTCACACTATTTCCATCATCAAGTTCATCGGCAACGATAATCATGTATTTCACCAAGTTGCATAGCCGACTAAGCAACAATCAAGCTCTCACTTTGCCGAGTATCTACCAACTCCCCAACTAACGTGATATATGAACACAAGGATAAGAAGAATGGCGCCACTACGAGCCAAATATCGTGCACAAGTCATTCGCATTTGAAATCGGCGTCCAAATCACCCGCTTGTTACTTCAATGCATCATGGTTTACTTCATTCACAAGACAGCATGAATTACATACTGGGTCAATACTTTACATCAATACATTGTTATCGGCAGGCGATCCTTAATTTCTAGCGAGTCAAGGGTGGAGTTGTCGCCGACCAAGTGATTCGGCAAATCAAAGTGCCAAAATCTACCTTCCAACCATTGCGCAACCATACCACTAATTACTCCGCAACATTGCCAATCCGAACACAAACGAACACAAAATGGGTCGATCAATCTTATTTTTGGTCAACTTTCGGAGGTCCAACGGCATCCAACCCAGGGCGGAACGATGCATCTGAATAGTGGAATGCACACTAGGCCAAGTGATGAATCCAACACCGCGAAAATAAGGCGAATCGGACTTCAAACGAGGAAGATATAAGGCTCAAATTCAAGAGTTTGAATCTACAAAATCTGCATTTTCATGACCTGTTCGGCTTCGCACCATTTGGGCCATTATCAATTCACCAACATTATTCGGCAGTGCACCAAACTTTATTCGGCAACATTATTTGGCACCATTTTTAGCACCATGATTAATTCATCATTTTTCAACATTACTCGGCAAAGCCAAACAAATTACTCGGCGTCCCTTCCACCTTTATCGGCATCAGCACAACCCAGTCTAGCCGTGGCGAACTTTCATGATTACAGTGGGTCTTTATTTCATCTATTAGCAAGGTTTTTTGGCCAAGTAAAGCACCAAGAAATTACCCACCAAGATCGGGCCCCTCCACTTCGTTGAATGCAACAAATTCGGCGCTGACGGAATTATAATGGCCGACTCATACTTCAAACCAAACCCAACTTTTCGTCACCTCGACATCGAGTTTTCTAAAAATGATGGTATTATTTACTCGGCATCAACATGGGCCCATCAACTTGCTAGTTCACCTCTGCCTTCGAAGTATGGCGCTAGCACTCCAATTAAATTATTCGGCAACATCAAATAACCAATCAACCACGTTGCAAAAATAAAGAGACCAAGTAAGCTGACACCGAAGCGAAGAGTGCTGACTAAATGTTCCAAAACATCCAAATGTACAATCCCAGCTCGGCAACTTACTCGGCAAGAATTCGGAAGCGTTACTCCTCAACATTGATTATTCGGCAACGTTGCTTGTCAAACTCCGTAAATTCGACAAATCATTCAGCTCCAAAATCTCGGCACTACTATCTCGGCGTGAAACTAGCATCTCGGCTTGCCGAAATCCACATCTAACAATACCAGAGGATTCGCGTCGACTTAAGGAGCCCAAAGCCACTAACCAGAGGAGCAAAAAATTGACCGACACTTGCCGATAATTGCGCAACAGCCCATAATTTCAACAAACTGTAATTTTCAACGTTCTCAAAACCCAATTTTGACCATACCAGTGTCAAGCACTCTTTGAGACGAGTCCAACGCAAAAAACGGCGTCGAAATCGGACTTAAAACGAAGGAGATACAAGGCCTCAAAGTCACGAACTCAAAACTTGAACTCTGCCTTTCACAACATGCAGCATGAAGGTGATGAAATAAGAATTTATCATGCGCTTCTCGGCACAATGTGCTCCGTTGCATCTCACTGCATTCCAGTCAATCGGATGGTCCAGTAATTTCGAGGACACCTACCCTCTAGTTTTTTGCTGTGTAGAATCCATTTTTGAGGTCCAATTTTATGAATTTCAAGTTTTAGCTTGGGATCAATCAACTGGCAAATCAGGGACGTTAAATGACAGTTCAACGGTCAAATCATGTCCGAATAACATGCAATTTTGACAACAGGCTCCAGGAGCTAAGCTATAATTATCCATCTTCACCGATCATTCATACCATCTACTATTGGGGCAAGACCCACAACTTGAATTTCTTTTATTCGGTCACAATATTTTTGCAATATATCTCCTTAAAAGGTGCTGAATTTCAGAGTATATATGAACATAAAAAATTTATTCGGCACCAAGATCCATTCGGCACCAAGCTGCACATCCCATTCAACTGAGAAATGCCGATTACTTGGCCCAAGTAGTTTTCGGCAGATCATACCTTTATTCGGCAAAAATAATCTGCATTGATTATTCGGCAACTTACTCGACATAACTCACAACTTATTCGATATATTATCGCTGCCATCCACAGATCATCCGGCGTATTATCAAGAGCGAATTAATATATACTTTGCATTATCTAGCTTGGACAACTTGTTCGGCACTACGATTCGACATAAAACTAGCATCTTGGCTTGCCGAAATCCACATCTGAACATACCACACGATTCGTATCGGCTCGAAGAACCCAAACCCACCAACCCGAGGAGTCCCGAAGTAACCAAAGTTTGCCGAAAATTGCGATACGGCTCACACTTTCCGACAACTGAAATTTCCAAAGCTGTCAAACCCAAGTTTTGCCTATACCAACGTGAAGTACACATTGAGACGAGTCCAACGCAACAAACCGCGTCAAAATCGGAGCTCAAACGAAGCCGTACGGGCCGCTCAACGTTTGCCCAGAAAATAAGTTCTTTATCTGGGGAAGACGATCCAGCAACATATAAAGAAATGATCATGTGCTTCACGATTACATTACACCCCGTTGATTTGAGCCGTTAGATCCATTTTGGCTATAATTACGCCATCAGGAGTCTGATCACAGCGATCCGATAGTCCTTTCCAGCTATCTGACGTATTCTGGGTCCATCCGTACAGTCAGAGTTTGCAAATTCAGTTCAAAATAAATAAATATATATATTAAATAAATAAATAAAAATATGAATAAATTGCAGATTTGATTCCGCTATCACCAAGCACCCTACATTGTCTCGGCTTCATTCTGATTTCGCCACGGCACCGAACAAGGGCACGAAATCCGTTTCAAATCATTATCGGCCTTCTCGGCAATTTTGGCCCAAGTCAATTTTATTCCTTCCGAATAACAAATCTTATTCAAAAGCAATGGTGCAAATATGCGTCGGACAAGAAACTCAATCGGCAACAAATATACATTGGACAAGAAGCTCAACTTCACTAAATTGGCAACCACTGCCAACCAAGTTCTTAGCAAACCTAACTCCGAAGGAATGCCGACACACCGCCGACCAAACGATTGGCACAAACCCAAGTGTAAACGAACACCGATGTTTTGACACTAGTTACTCGGCAGTGCATCAACTTTACTCGGCAACAAGATTAGTCGACCATTATTAATTCAACATTATGGATGATCATTATTCGGCCATGCCTCAACTCTATTCGGCTAAGCAACATTATTTGTCAAACTTTATGCATGGTCAAGCTTTATGCAGCAACATTGGCCACAGTATTCGGCAACTTTATTCGCCTAACAACATTATTTGGCAAAACATTTGCCCACTGGGACATCAGTCAATTTTCCGCTTTCCAATTGGGGCACATCAGCCGATCATCATCTCGGCACCTTTGATATGCATGCATACTCGGCCAACTTGGTACAAACATTACAACGACGTTTACTTGAGTTACAAACTTCCGCTCCTTTTCACACAGCTTCAAGCAAGCGCCCGTTTTGGGGCAATACATTACACACTCGGCAGTCAGCAGTTTGCATATTTTTGCACGCCGTCATTTTACCAAAGCCGAATCTTCCCTGCAACATAGGGCAATGGGAATCTACATTCCTTCCGACTAACACCTGGCATTCGAAAGCAATGGGGCAAGTCTACCTTGGACTAAATGCAAACCGAGCAACTCGGCAATTAAATAGTTGGCCCAATATCTACTTGGCAATTCCATACAAGCGGAGTAATATTATTGGTGATTAACACGTCCACCTTATTCGGTACAGGATACATTATTCAAAGTCCTTGCCATACTGGCACTTAATTGCCACTTAAAATCAGCAAAAGTCTCCGAGTACAGCACAATCTTCGCACTCGGCACAGAGCGCCGTTAGCAAAGGCCAACACCCTTGACCGAGGTTATAATACCACAGGTTTACACCCTTACCCGGGGGTAATAATACCGTGGTCCAATTTTTGACTGATATATCTACCTTATTTAATCTATCTTATTTGGTTCAGGTAATCATTTCCGTGTTCGGCCTATAGAAATATTTCTAGCTCGGCATGAAAGTCCATATTTGGAAGCAATCTTTGCACTTGACAAAATATGACACCCATGCCCGGGGGATATAATACCACGGCCTACACCCATGCACGAGGGTTAGAATACTGTGGCCTACACCCATGCCCGGGGTTTAGAATACTGTGGCCTACACCCATGCCGAAGGGTTAGAATAACGCGGCCTACACCCATGCCCGGGGGTTAGAATACCGTGGCCTATCGTTATGATTTATTTGGATTCCTTTATGGGTTTTAGCTCAACCCCCCACATCTTATGATCAACATACATACATTTATACATACATTCAAGACATACGTATATTTACACATACATTCAAGCATACATGTAGTCATTCATTCATACATCTTATTCATTTATCAAATGTATTCTTTGTCAAAAGACCTAACATCTATTTGTACAGCATAACTCGGCAATAAAAACCCTCATTCCTTCTACGGAAGACAATGAAAGTTTTGGGGCAATTGTGGGGGCCAGAAAAATATAGGTACAAGCTTATTCGGCCTAACCCACACAAAGCCCACAATGGGTCCAGCCCAAATAAATATCACACCCCCCTCCTCTATATAAAGGGGGGGCATCCCAAGTGAAAGGTATGTCTGTTCTCCCTACACAAAGCACACACCCCTTCTAATATACATATACTATTTCCTGATTCAAGCACTAACTTCATCATCGGAGTACTCCCGGCCGACAACCTCGGTTGGGTGGCACCAACTATGTTCCTCATTGCAGATCTATAGGGGTGAAGCTCTTCTCTTCGTTGGATCTCTACAACATCCATGTGAGAGGATATTTCATGGTCTCACAAGTTCCATATCTTTAATTGTTGTTTACACCCTTTTCATCTTGTTGTTAGTTGAGTTTGGTTGTTTAGAGTTGTTGGTTGTGTTTGAAATAGGTTGAAAGTTAGTTTTTTCAAAAGAGTTGTTGTCTATTTCATTTTTTGTGTTGCTCGAGCAGTGCTTTGGTTGCTTGAGCGGTGTTTTGGTCGCTTGAGCGGTGTCACATATTGTGTCTAATGCTTAAGCGGTCATTTGGTCGCTCGAACAGTCTATGCGTATATCAAATTGGGAAAAAGCCATTTTCAGTCATTTTTTCATTCATTTCTCTCTCTAGTTCTTGCCTAAACACCTCAAATACACCCAACTCCATTGATTTCTCCACCATAGTTCCTTGGAGAAAATGGTAGAGCTCGTTGAAAACTTCGTTTTAATCGGAGAATATCTTGTTTTCGGCTCCGTCAAATTTCTACTCTTACTCTCTTCTTCTACTTTGAGTTAGGGATTTCTTCAACCTTTTGTATGAGTCATAGCTTGGTTATTTACTCTTTAAAAAGGTCTTGTGATTTGGGGATTTTAGGGTTAAATCTAATGTTTGATTTTGAAATGTAAAAAAAGGATTTTTCAAATGGATTTTTGAGAAAGGTTATGGGAGTGTGAATATTGTTGGGTTGTGTTGAAATGTTGGAAATTCATTTATTAAATATGATTTTGAAAATAAAGGATGTTTATTTGGAAAATTATGTTTGATTTATGAAAGACAAGAAAAAATGTGTTGGGTTTGAAAGGATAAGATGAATGTATGTGTTGATGATGATAGTGGAGTTAGATATAGATATTATCGCTCCTATTTTGAAATTTATGAGATTATATCTGTTGTTGGAAAATTATCACTTGGGTAGAGATATCTGTTTTAGGCTATCGGTGGAGGATAACTTTGATTGTTGTAAAAATTATCTGAGAATTAGGTTAATTGAAACTAATTACTCTACATTTTGCACTGAGTATTGTTTCATACTTAACATTGAAAATATATTATTTTAAGAAAAAATGAGTATATACCTTGGTGAATTTGGCTAGGGGGTGTGGTTGTGGTTTATTATGTTGGCCTGTGTGTCCTTGGTGAAAGTCCAAAAACTTGCGCGATTAGGCGCCGATCCTTCCGGTTAGTACCGGTAAAATGGCTTTGGTAGTACTTGTATAGCCTACTAGCAGGCACGTAACTAGAGATTCCCAGTGTTTTGTATCCACTATCCTATTTTCTGATTTAAATAGTATTGTTTTATGAATTGATATACATATTATTGAGACATTGCATTGTTTTGAAATAGAAAATGTAATGTTTGGCAATTGGTATGCATATGCATTCACCTTATAACTTTTTTAAGTTTCATACATTTTGTTCAAATATCTCTACTGGGTTTTAGCTCACCTTGCATGAAAAACAACTTTCAAGTGCTAATGATAGACCTCCAACAAGGACATAGCTTGAGAGGACTTGGAGCGCAGAGCTTCTTTTTTATTTCCTTGTGTAATTATTTTTGTGCAAGCCTTGGGCTTTCGATGTATTAAGTTTAACTCACTTTTGTTGTACCCAAGCATTGGCTAAGAAAAATGTAGCCATTATGGTATAAACTTATTTGTGTTTCCTTTTATTACAATTCATTTACACATGTCATATACTATAGATTTAGGATCTCGGATTTATGAATGTATATATGCATATGTCATCTTTTGTACGCCGAAATAGAAAAAATGAAAGGTTAATATTATGTAAATTTTTGTTTTTCCATTGAATATTATGAGGTGGATTGTTGTTATTATTTTAGGAAGTTACATTTATTAAATATAATACATAATTCAATCAAATACTTGGAGGGAAAATATGTCATTTTACCATTTAATCCCATGGGATAGTTATCCCACCAATTCTATCACATACCCTCCAGGATACAATAGTCCAACTAGACTCCTAATCCATCCTATGAATTTGCAACCAAACAATGGACTCCATGATTGTAGCACTCCAGAATATTTTTTTTTTCTCATTGCTCGAGCGGTCTTGCAAAGCTCCCAGTACTTTTGCAGGTCTGAGATTCTGAGAGTTGTTGATGTTCGCTCAAGCGAATAGAGTGGTCACTTGAGCGATCTGCCTTATCTGGTCTTAACTTTTGGGAGTTCATATTGTTCGCTCAAGCGAAGTGTTCGAATTCAGCACATTTAAAAGTCACTTTTGGTCCACATTTTCTTTATTCTCTCTTGCACCTTGTCTCTCTTCTTCCTCTTTTCCACCATTGTTGTGGGTTTCAAGCTTTCAAGTTTGGTTTTCATCTCTTTTCTCTCATTTTCTACCCCATGTTCCATATATAAAAAAACAAAGAGCACATCGAGGGCTTTCTATCCATCCAAGCGGATAACATCTTCATTGAAGTTGAAATTTCGAGTTCTTCCTTTTCTTGCTTAAGGTAGGGATTTTCCTTACTTCTCTTCAATCTTTTCTTATAGATAAATAAGTGGTAAATTTCTATTGCATAAAAATCTCATTTTGAGGAGATTGTTATAAACACATGTAAAAGAAGTTAGGGTTTTCAATTTATGGAGATTAAATGTGAATTTGTGAAGGATGATAAAAGTGTTGAATAGTTAAAATATGAAATTGTGTTTTAAGGTTAAAAGCCCTAAAATTTGGTTTAACCCAACTCATGGATTTACTGTAAAAATGAGAAATTGCCTTAATTAACTTTAATTTCATGAAATTGAGAGTATTATTGGAATAAATTAGTACTTGTAATGAGACTAAATTTGTTGCTAGAGTAATAATAGGATATGAAGGTTGTGCTTGGAAAATTAAAATCTAGAAATTTAATTAATAAAATTTGAGAAATGTATGAAAATAATTGTGTTGTACAATTGAATATAAAAATTTGATGTTAACGTGGGGAAGTAATAAGAGAAATGGAACACAAGAATTGTGATTGTTCTAAAAATAACTTTTATGCTTATGGTGGATGTGTTGTTAGATTAATGTGTGATGGAAATTAATGACTGGTGTTGTTGGCCTTGTCGGAATTATAATAATAAATAACGTGAAGAAATGATGGATGGTGATATTAGAATAAGGGTCTGTTTCTTTCCGACTTGTGACCGGTAAAGTGAGGCGCTTAATAGAGGTTCCGCCTTCCTTCCGAAGTAGTGCCTGATAAAGCGTGTGGTCTATTAAGATATATTGACGTTATGCATTCCTTCCAGCTTGTGACCAATAAAGCGTGAGGTTCCGCATTCCTTCTGGCTCATGATCAGCAAAGCGTGACGCTTAACAGAGGTTCCGTATTCCTTCCAGAGTAATGCCTGGAAAAGCATATGGTGTGATAATGTGGCTTAGTAATGGAGCCAGTTTTTATTTGGATATATGTGAATTGATTATAATGAGATTTATATGTGTGATTGTGATAATAAGAAATGAATAATTTAATTGTGTAAAGTTGAATAGATGAAATTGAGTTGATTCATTTTACTTGGGATATGAAGGAGTGATGGCTTGATGTGAATTATGGTAGAATGATTGATTGCTATATTCTTGACCTTTAAGTGATGTTAACAAGGGATTCTTGAAAAAAAAAAAACTATACTAGAATGATATGGAAACAAAAGAAGGAGTTGCCTTGAAAAGTTTTCATAGATTTCTTTATGAGAAAAGCATTCCCTATATATATATAGTATTTTGAGTATGAAAAGAGTACATTAATTATATATGTATCATTTTTTAGCATTCATGATCGCATATATCTAGAGATCGTATTGTTGAGAATCTTTAAAAATTCCTACTGGACATATTTGTTCATCCCACGTATTTTTATCATTTTCAGGGAAAAGCATTCGGAAATCTCGTTGCCAGATTCAAGGAGTCTAATTTCTTTTACATGTTTTGTTAATTGTTGTGTAAATGAAATATATATTATGGTTTTGGATTGAAGAGTGTCTTCACTTGTAAATATTTGTTTCTTAGGATTGTAACGTAAATCTTGGTTTGTAATATTCTTGTATTCATTCGAGAGAGAACATTTTTCTTCAACTCAAGTGTCACTACAACATGTAAGAGTTTTAAAGACCAAATTTTTTGGTCTCTAAAAGTGAAAATTTTGTTGTAAAAGACATTGAGGAACCAATTTCTATCGTCGTAAAGATAGTCGCTACAAAGTCGTTCCGAAAAGTCAAAAACAAGGCTTTTAGCGACAAAATTTTGAAAATGTTACTAATAAATAGACTTTTAGGGACAAAATAATTTGGTCTCAAAATGGTTTATTTTTTAAGACAAAAAATTTGGTCCCAAAATGTTAATAATTCATCACTAGTGTCCAATTTTTGTTGTTAAAAATATAATGACGACACCTTTCGCAACAAAAATATTTGATCCCTAAAAAATAATTTTGTTCCTAAATTTTGATCTTTAAAACCTTAATTTTTTTAGTGTAATGGACACTTGTTTATATAAATGTGTTGAGTGAATGGACTTAAATCTAAAGATTTGGTAATGCAAGGTTTATCTTTACGATAGGATATATATATATATATATATGAGAGAGAGAATTTATAAAATCATAAAAAATATATATATAAATTAAAATGCTAAATTTTCTCACTGATTTATAACTTTTTTTTTAAGTTTTGCATTGGCTTATTTTGGCAATACGATTAAAAGTCAATTTTTGGACTTTTTGACTTTTTTGAATCATATCATTTTTTTATTTTTTTACACATTTTTTTTAAAAATTTAAAAGCTAACTTTTAACCTACTTTTAAAAATAAGCTTATTCATCCTTTTCAGGCTCTCTTGGCCTTTAGCAGCCTTTTTTTCTTTTGGGTGGATTAAAAAAAAGGGAGACTTATTTATAAGTCCTTTTTCAGACACTTATGGTAGGCGAAGTCTTGTGTAATTTCTTATAGAGTCTCAAGTCCTATTTAGATAAGAATGTATTCCACAAGATCCTACATAAACGTAACGTGACGTGACACTTACATAAACGTAACGTCACGTGACACCTACATAAACGTAACTGTAGACGTCCCCGAACGTCCCGGGAGGGAATCCCGTTTTGTTCATTGGGCTCACAACAGTTCAGGACTCAATGTCACGGTCCTGTATCTAATCTCGCAAAGTGCAATGCAAGACCGATGAATCATCAAAGAGTCCAAATCCGGCAAATCGTTTTGGAAAACAGGTTTTTAGAAAGAAGTGCCAAACATGGACTGCTTTGCCAGATACAGAGTCGCCACCTAAATATTTTATTTTGGGGGGAATTTAGGAAACCCTGACTTGTTGCCTAAGGCCACGAGTCCGTCATCACCAAAGTTGCCTCGGCTTGGAAACTTGGGTACGATTGGGGAAGGTCACTTCGTGAGCACCCCCGCTCGCCCGATCAAAGATCGGCCTCTACTAACCATGATATCGAGTTTTGAAAACATTATGTGCTCTTATCCCGGTTATTAGCCTAGAATTATTATGTGATGCGCGCAGCATACAAGTGTAGACCGGATCGCCTGAGTTGGAACAAAATATTTCATGTTTGTTTTTTAAAGCGGTTTGCTACTCGCAAGTAGACTAAAATGCGGATTTTGCGACCCTCAAGTGGGCTTAGAAAACATGGTGATTTGCCACTATCTAGTGGGCTTAAAACTCGTAATCAATGAATTGTTCCAATTCAGATAATCCAACCTCCACCCACAGGCATTCAGGCAGTTATATCACATAAGCACTTAGCCTCAGGGTAAGCATGCTATCATGGCAGTCACTCACACACATGCAAGGATGCTAAAGCATAAACACTTACCAAGTACTCCGAGCCAAAGAAAGAAGCCAATTAGAAATCATGCATGAATCCTAACTATGCTGAGATGCCTAATGCAACACATACAGGTATGCAACTAAGATAGGCTCGGCTATTCTAAGATGGCATATGAAATGCAACAAATGATACACGTATTCAACTCAGAATTGAAATACAATGCAGTTAGTATGATGCGCCGAGCTCGGTGCATGCAATACAGATGAATGAATGCAAACATGCGAACATATAGATGCTAATTGAAACATGCCCTAAAACTAACCATCATAAGCTGGTAAATAAAAGGGAGAAAGGCGTGGGGTTAGAAGACATGCATCACACACACGTACACTTATTACAACATTGCCCTCCTCAGAGGGTCCGAATAAATATTACACAACCAAAATGAATAACTAATTATTACACAACACTAGCTAATTAACAAATTAACTAAGAAAGCGAGTAAACTAGCATGCAATGCTACATGAAGTAGACTGCCTCAGCTCTGTTCGGAATGATGAAAGATGCATGCATGCTCGAGTCGCCTTACCGGAAAATCCATCGTGATGCCCCGATTTGCCTTTATTTGCAACTGGTCCCAGAATACTGTACAAAGCTCCAGAAGGCTACTGACCAGTTTTTGCTGCTGGCTTCCGGTTTGCTGCAACAGAGAGCAAGAAAGGGGCATGGCAAAGTATTTTCAACATATGTGTGCGTAACCACTCTCCCCATCATTGCATAAGCTCTAGGGAGTGTAGTCCTCGATCCTCGTGCCACCAATCACGCATCTCGATACACGATGACCGAGGAGTCGAATTGCATGACTCAATGTAAAATGAATGCACATATAAACGCAACAAGGCCTAAACTCCATCATGGGTAATCTGGAGTGTCGGCAACCGAGAATCGAGACACGTTTCGTCACTTGGAGTACGAAACATCCCTCGTTTCCCGTGTTTGAACTAAACCCTACTCCAAACACTATGCAACAACTAGAATGGCATGGCATGCAAACACGATGCAACAACTAGCATGCAATCCTAAACGAAATGCAACTAAGACATGCAAACATGCAATGAGTGATATGCAAAGGTGCAACTAGCATGCGCAATGCTATGAACTATCAATGGCGTACTCAATGCACATGACATAATATGGCATACACAATGCAAGATGGACTTAAACCAATATGAGTGGACCTCAGCCACACTCAAATCAGTGGCCAAATATGATGAAATGAAGCAACAACACTCATGCAAACTGCCCAAATACAAGGGACCAAAACTAAGGCACCAAGTGCAACTCTACCAAGGCATGGCAAGCATGTAATATAGCATACAACAACACATTTTCCAGCTCTGAAATGACATATGAAAGGGTTCCGAATCATGCAAACACCTCATACAATGCATGCTAGGTGGCCCAAATACCGAAACTAGTGAAGTGGATTACACTAGACCCTAGGCAGGTCCAAGACAAGGGGAAAATGGTCTCAAATGATGGCTCGAACGGCATGGAAATGAAGCTCATGCAACGGTCCAAAAACGAGGCATACACGTACGACTCTCAAATGCACTTAAGGAGTGGAAAACATGGGAACATGGCACAAGTATGAGGTCTGAAATAACATGCACAATGATGCCAAGACATGCAAACACCTCTATTCAAGCATGCAAGAGGCTACAAAACTCAAGGCTAGGCATGGATATTTACTACAACCATGCATAGCATGCATCATTCGACCATGAGGCACAAAAATAGAGCTAAGGCAGTCCAAAACATGCACAGAATCAGGTTAAGGCATGGCCAAAAGGTGCTAGAATCAAGGCCCAAAACAACATGCTATACAAGCTAGTGAAGAGGGTTTACACTACAAGTATATTAAGCATTCAAGAGGCCACTAAACCAGCAAAATTAAGAGGTATGACATGCCAAATAAAGCCCAAAAACTCACTGAAACATGGTCTATGCATGCAAGAATGAGATGCTCCTTTGATAGGCCATGAAGAGGGTTGTTCTACACATGCAAGATGGACATCCAATATGGCAAAACCAACTCTGGAAAGAGGTTATTTAGGTCCTAAAACTCACCAAAAATGGCCTGAAACATGGCTTGGAAGCATGCACACATGGGCTCCTTTGTTAGGCCAAATATGCTAGAAAACAAAACAAGGGGTGAGAGGGCCACCCCTCTCTGATTTTGGCTCTCAAAAACACATCACAACCACTGAAAATCTGCTGGATTTCAGTGGTCAAAAGAGCCAAGAAAGCTTAACACAAAGCCCCTAATGCATGGCTCAAAACGAAGGGAAATGAAGCATGCATGGGGGTAGATGACCCCCAACAGAAAAATGGTCTTAAACAAACATGTTAAGAAGCTCAAAATAAGACTTTTTTCAGTTTATGACAAAGCCCAAATATGCTTGCAAGTATGGCTAAAAGATGAAGCAAAACAATGCCAAGAAAAGGGAAAGAGAGTGTTACCCTTGTAGCCAAAGGGACCAGCAGCTTCTGGACCAAAATAGCACACCTTCAACCTCTGAAAACCAGCTCCAAGGTGCTTAGGTTGATGTTGGAGGTGTTAGGCTAAAAGGTGATATGCAATGGTGCAAGAACAAGGGGCTTTAGAACACCTAATAGAGAGATATAGGGAGAAGTGTATGCATAAGCCTTAAACAATTTTCTGAACCAGCACAAAGGAGGGGGAGGCCCTCCTTTGTAGCCAAAAAGGTCCAAAGCTTCTCAAAGAAGCTAAAAACCAAGTTTAAAGATCCTCCATACACATGTATGGAGGATCCATTATGTGCCTTCCAGCTGGCACAGCTGGCAACAACTCACAGAGACAAGATAGGAAGAAAGGGGCCGACCAGTTAAGGTAGTCGGCCAGCTAGTTAAGGTGGTCAGCCGACCAGTCCAAAAGGGGCAAGTTGGAGAATGGTGGTCGGCAGCCCTAATTGGTGGTCTCCCAACTGAGTGCAAGCTAGTGGTGTGGTGGGAGACCAGCTACCTGTTAAGAAAACCGGCCGGCGGGAGAAAGGTGGTCTCCAAGAAGAAAAGGTGGTCTCCCACCCTAGTACCACCTTCCAAACAATGAAAATAGGGTCCATGCCAAAAATGAACCAAGACGGATGCAAAACGAGGGTTCGGGGGCCAAAACGCGCAGCCGGGTGCCCCAAAAACTGACAGTTAAGCATCGAAAGTGGGGTGCGACCACGAAGGTGGTCTCCCGGGCCACAGTGTCCCTCTAGAGAGAGGAAACAAGGTGTGTGCCAAAAATCGGAGCAAACGGAGAAAGTTAAGCGGTCCCGAACCGAGGCGCACGGCCGACGGCTCCGAAAATCGGAAACTGGTCTCCAAACGGGAACAGTGGTCTACGACCACGAAAAGTAGCCTACGACCACTAAGAGATGGTCTACGAGACCTCTCCCTCCCTTCGGGAAGAGAAAACAGAAACTGGTTAGCAAACCGAGGCAAAGCACAAAAGGGTTCTGAGGTCCGGGGGTAAGGCTCTCAGCTGAAACTCCGTAACCTCAGAACAAGCACAACATGCACAATCACCGAGCGCTCAATCGATGACGTCTGAGTCTTAAGGTCGGTCAAAAATGGGGTGTCTACAGTTGCCCCTCTTTGACAAAACTCGAAAGTCATAAGTGACGGAGTGAATGTCAAAGCCTAGAGACGACCCATTTTTGACAAGGCCGAAGACTTAGACCAACAGGCGAGATAAACGAGAGATGGGCCCGCAGGCGTGCCCGCAGGCAGGGGCAAAATGCAAAATGACATGCACTAAGCCGAACGTAACTTATGATCATGCAGAGAAAGCTGTAATGAAGCAAATATACATAATAAATGCAACAATTTAAGTAGGCGAATTCAAACCAAACTACATTACATGCAGAAAGGATGTAAGAAAATTATGCAATTCTCATGAACATGTGCGATAGATACATAAAGGTGAACGAAGTGTGAGAGATACACTAAGTGGACCAGCATGTGTGATAGATACACATAGTGAAGAGAGTGTGATGGATACACTAAAGTGAACGTGTGATGGATACACGAAACAAACGAAGTGTGATAGATACACAAAGTAAACGTGTGATGGATACATAAAAAAGGTGAACACAAAGTGTGATAGATGCACTTAGTGAACAGAGTGTGATGGATACAGAAAAGGTGAACACAAAATGTGATAGATGCACTTAGTGAACAAAATGTGATGGATACATAAAGAGGTGAACACAAAGTGTGATAGATGCACTTAGTGAACAAAGTGTGATGGATACAGAAAAAGTGAACACAAAGTGTGATAGATACACTATGTGAACAGGTGTGATGGATACATAAAAAGGTGAACACAAAGTGTGATAGATGCACTTAGTGAACAGAATATGATGGATACAGAAAAAGTGAACACAAAGTGTGATAGATGCACTATGTGAACAGGTGTGATAGATACACTAAAAATGAACACAAAGTATGATAGATGCACTATGTGAACAGAGTATGATAGATACACTAAAGATGAACACAAAGTGTGATAGATGCACTATGTGAGCAAGTGTGATGGATACACTAAAGGTGAACACAAAGCGTGATAAATGCACTATGTGAACAGGTGTGATGGATACACAAAAGGTGAACACAAAGTGTGATAGATGCACTATGTGAACAAAGTATGATAGATATACAAAAAGTGAACACAAAGTGTGATAGATGCACTACGTAAACAGAGTATGATAGATACACTAAAGATGAACACAAAGTGTGATAGATGCACTATGTGAACAGAGTATGATAGATACACTAAAGATGAACACAAAGTGTGATAGATGCACTATGTGAACAGAGTATGATAGATATACTAAAGATGAACACAAAGTGTGATAGATGCACTATGTGAACAGGTATGATGGATACACAAAAGGTGAACACAAAGTGTGATAGATGCACTATGTGAACAGAGTATGATAGATATACTAAATATGAACACAAAGTGTGATAGATGCACTATGTGAACAGAGTATGATAGATATACAAAAGGTGAACATAAAGTGTGATAGATGCACTAAGTGAACAGGTGTGATGGATACACTAAAGTAAATGAAATGAATATATGCATGATAGATACACAAAATGAGAATGTGTGTGATAGATACAGAAAATGAGAATGTGTGTGATAGATACAGAAAATGAAAGAAGTGTGATTGATACACTAAATAAATGAAGTGTGATTGATACACTAAGCGAATGAAGTGTGATATGTGCATGATAGATACACAAAATGAGAATGTGTGTGATAGATACAGAAAATGAGAATGTGTGTGATAAATACAGAAAATGAAAGAAGTGTGATTGATACACTAAGTGAAGAGAGTGTGATTGATACACTAAATAAATGAAGTGTGATTGATACACTAAGCGAATGAAGTGTGATTGATACACTAAATAAATGATCTCAAACGGAACTTCTTTGAATGAACCGTACATACAATATCATACATGAATGAGAAAGAAACTTGATAGGTACAATGAAATACAATGCATGATGTTTAAGGAATGCAATAAACAAGCATAGCGGCGCTTTAGAAAGCACCTCACGGGGTGAGTGGCGATGAACCGCTCTACTTTGACAGGGATCCCCCCTCGTGCTCTTCGAACACTTACCTTCAACTGACAGTACAAAGGCTCTGGAATACTGACAAGGGTTCTTCACGTAGAACACTTTGGATGCTGCCTTTCTTCCTGATCATATTCACAACTTTCCCTATTCTCCAACGGGGTGACAGACTAGGTTGGTTCAGTATCCAGAATTGAGGTGCATACACGCTATCTCAACCTATGGGGCTTCCATACAGATTTCAAGCCGAGGACACGCCTCTGGGTATTTAAACCAGACTTTAGTCTCAGAAATCCCGAACCTTTGCATTCTAGGCAACAGCCATTCGAACTCTAGTTTCCACCGTCGCAGTTGGTCTCCTAGGAACTCATTGCGAACACATTCAAGATGCTTCTGGCGGGGAATGGTACTCGGGGAGAGCACTTTTGATCGCCATTCTGGCTTGAGCAAGACTTGATCTTGAGCTTGAGGTAGAGGCACACTCATACTTAGGAGCATTGGCAAGACGTGAAGAGGTACACACGGAATGCAATCTCGAAACTTACTGAAGTTGAAACAAACTCAGATACCCGACATTTTCCCTCTTTTCTTTTGCTTTGCAGCCCGGAACTCGTAGCTTCAGATAGGTCCTGGTTTTACTGTTCTCGCATGACCTGGGTTGAACCTTGCGGTTTTACGAAAGAACGAATCTTGTTTTGCACAGATGTGGAGAACGGCACGGCACTCGGAGTGCAAAACAATTTTATTTTTGAAATAGAGAGATGAGTTCTTGACCGGGGTATTGAGCCTACGACTGAACATAGCGCACTACGACTCAACAACGGAAAACAAAAGGTAAACAACCTAAACACATCGAGTAACACTCGAAACGACTCAAAACAAGAATTGAGATAAAACAAAAAGACACGACACTCAGACGTGCACAGGGAGCCTATTTCTCTAGGTATTGTTTCCCACCCTTTCTCATTTGTGATTCTCGCATCACTCGGCTCTTAAGCTCGGTTTTTCTCTCAAAACCCTTTCCTCGCTATTCTTCTCAGCGCACATCTCTCTATTCTTTAATCTCTCATTTTTCATCCCTCCCCAGGGTGGTTGATGGATAAACAGGAAGTTGCGGGCTCTTGCCCCTAGCATTCTGCTAGATTCTCTTCTTCTACTCACAACAGTGAACTTTCCCGCAGAGGGGTTGCACTACAACTAGATGTGTAGCAAATCTGCAGCTAACATCGGCTGACAATGTTCTGCTGGGGAGTTTGGACATGATCAAATGTGTCCAGACGAGGGAGTGGAATATCTTGATCCATTCCAGTTCATACTTCGCACTTGGCTTGATACCTTGTTGCTTGGAGAATGTTGAGAGCTTTCAGCTCTTTGTTGTTAGCTTCAGTTGTGCCCTTCCTGGCGAATAGGGTGCCCTTTCCGGCAAGTATGGTGCCCTTTCTGGCAAATGCATTGACAACGGGGGAAAGACAGGAAGCCTGACTCAATTGTGCCCCTAGTTCATTATTTTGACCATTTTTTGTTTTTGGCTTCTGCTAAAACAATTTTAACCAAAATGAGAGTTAGATTAACGCGCTTGTTCGATTTTCTGATTTGAAATCACGCAAGTCAGGTTATGAGCACTGAAAAATTTCCTTTTTTGGGTCCAAGAAATGGTCCAGTTTTGGAAAAATTGAGTAATTTTTGAGAAAATTAGTCAACTCCATTAAAAATTCTCAAAACTGTTTTTACAAATGGCCACTGCTCAACGAGCGCAGAATTTACTCTTAAGATGCACAACCTCAGATCCAAAAACAATGGAAAATTGCCCCTTGTCTGAAGGACATTGTACGGCAACAGAAAGTTGCCCCTTGTTTGAATAGCACCGCAGCACACTGTATGGCAACAGAAAGTTGCCCCTAGTCTGAATAGCGCCGCAGCACGTGGCAACCAGTCCTCACAGTGACAATTACAACCAAATTCTCGGATATAGAGAAGACAAACATGACCAGAACCATCACATGGACACAGTCGAATTTGAAGTGTTTTACGGCTGGACTTCAGAATGAAGTTGCCTACGTATCCCAAATATAGGAATCAAGCCTTACTTAGTTCAAGGTTAAGGTACACTCATGTATTTAACCTCTCCTTTTGCGCGGGTTTTCAACCTTACGAGCTTTGTTTTTCCTTTCTTTTCGATTCTTTTTATTTCTTTTCTTCTTTTTTCTTTTTCATCTTTTCTTTTCATTTTCTTCATTTTTCTTCTTTTCTTTTTTTCTTTCTTTGCATTTTTTTTTTTTTTTGTTCTTTTTGTTTTTTTTTTTTTTTTGCTCTAACTTTTGCCTGGGTCGCCCATCCAAGTTTTCGGCCCAGCGAGCCTCTCAAGGGTAAAAGTTTAGCATTGTCCATGTTGAATAGTTTAAGATCTCGGAGCCATCTGAATCCAAAAGAATGGCTGATGTTCGCTGATGATGTAGAAGTCCATCCAATGGAGGGTGAATTTGCTCCTAGTGTTGTGGATCGAAACTTGGTTGTCCTTCAGCAATACTTTCTTCTTTCCCCCCTCTGGGATTTGGCATTCTTGCCAGTCTTCTCTGGTTTGCAGAAAAGACTCCTCTTTGACTCTTCGAGCGCATCTGACATTTTTTGCCCCTAGTCCGAGGGGTGCTTCTCATCCAGCTTTGCAAGCTTTCTTTTGACAACATCCGACCTTCTTGATCTGACTTTCTTGCCCATAGTTCAAGGGCTGCTTCTGATCTGGCCACACAGGCCTCACGTTGTGGTTGGCCATTGAACATTCTGAATCCAACTTCAAAGTTTGAAAATGAAGGGTCGAGTCTCGAGGCTGAGAGCGATCCTAGGCTGCACAATCTCAAAAGTGATTCCACACAGGTCTTCGCAGGACAGTGCAGAACATTTTTTTGAAATCTTTTAAGAAAGCGACAAATCGTTCGTGCTGAAGACAGTGCAGAACCAATCTGGATCAAGTCAGGATCCTTCCCAATACTCACACTAACAAGCATGATCTCATTCATTAAGGGCTTAGCATGCCTCTCTTTCTTTCACTTGATCAAATTTTTGCAAATCCCGAGGAATTCCTTCCTCTTTGTTTTCAACACATTGTTTGAAAAGTTTTGAAAAACTTAGGTCAATACAATGACTTAAAGGCACAAAAGAGCAGGTGAAATGCACTGCCGTTTCATTCAAACTTCTGGCACAACTGGCACAAGGCAGAAGCAAACACAAGAGAGTGAAAATCACTGCTGTTCATTCAAATCTGTTGGTATTACTGGCTCCAATGCAGAAACAGACTCAAAAGAAAGCAAAAAAACAAACACAAAACAAGATAGTGATGTCCGAGGTAACACCCCCGGAATCACCCGACTCCAATGCAATAGGACTGACTTGATACAACAAGACAAACCCAACTGACTCAGTATGAAAAGACTGACTCTGTACAAAAAGACTGACTCAATACAACACAACAAGACTGACTCAATACCCAAGTCAGAAAGTACAAAAAAAACCAGCATTCACAAATGCTCAAAACAGTGCGTGCCATACGCCACATCTGAAGTAAACTGAGTGCTGCCCGCAGGTGGTTCATCCCCTGATCACATATTCGTACTATCCCCCAAGTTCACTGATCCAGTGACGATAGACTTTTCTGAGCTGGTGCGGCGATGACCTTGTTGTCAAACAGATCCTGTACATCATGGCGCAAACGAAAGCAACTATCAGTGTCATGACCGGTTTGTTGATGGCAGGCACAGTACTTAGTCTGGTCATGCTTTGGAGGGAGAGGATCGGGTAGAGGCCGTTGTTCCAACGGTTTCAGATATCCTTTCCGGAGTAAGGCCTCTAGAGCCTTTGACAAAGGCATGTAAAGTGGGGTAAAAACCCTTTTGACTCGAGGTGGATATTTGGTTTTTTGCGAGCTACTTCTGGACGCACCGGTGAATGGGGTAGCTGTTTTTGATGTGGTGGTGGTGACCATGCCCACTTCAGAAGATCTTGCAGCTGCATCACCACTGATGGTCGCATTCGAACTGTGAAAAAACACCCTCCTGGGCTGCTCATTGTCTTGGTCAATCAGACCCTGTTTCATAGCATCCTCAATTTATACCCCCATCTCATGTAAATCTGAAAAGGTGGGGAAAGGGAGAACAATCATTTTTTTCATAAGCTTGGGCTGGAGATTGCGCACAATCATCCGAATCTGATCTTTGTCAGTGGGCCTAGTGGTCATCATTGAGGCCTTGGCCCTCCACCAGGTTATGAAGTCAGAAAAACTCTCCTTAGGCTCCTACCTAGTCATCTCGAGATCACGGGTTGTGATCTCGATCTGTGTATTATAGGAGTACTGAGCGACAAAAGCCTCGGCCATCTCATCCCAATTCCTCTTAACATTGTCTTTTAGTTTTGCGTACCAGATGACCGCCACACCCGACAGGGTCCGGCCGAATAAAGAAAGCTTCTGTAGTCTGGTGAGGCCCATCGGCCTTAATATGTCTGAAAACAGTCGTAAGTGCACCATGGGATCCCCGGACCCGTCAAAGCGGTCAATATATGGCATCTTAAATTTGTCCGGCAGCGTCACGGCTGCATCGGTATACCCATCCTTGATGTCTAGGATGGACTTCACACCCTGAGATTTCTTGAACAACTTTTCAAGCTTGCTCACTTTTAATGCCGTGGGGTCCACCTCGAATTCGAAGGGAGAATCCGGTTGATTGATAGGAGTGGGTGCCTTGGATAGTTGAGGTAAAATCGGGGGCGGAGCTGGCCCTGTTGGGATGTCTGTATCCTCCTGGACATTCTGGACATTCGTCGTATCCCCGGGTATTGGAACTCTTGGTGGGGGAGGAGCTTGGTGTGAAGCGGATGCTCCGGCTTGCTGCTGTAGCCAGGTAATTAGCTCTGCCTGTTGCGCCATGACTACGGCCTGCTGTTTGGCAGATTCTGCTTGACGAACAGCATCCTCCTGCATGGTTCTCATGCTCTCCTGGAGCTGACGCATCATTTCTTTGATTCCTGCCATACTGCCCTGATCTAACTGATCTATCGGTATATCTGTCTCTGTGGTAAAAGCAGATATCTCAACCCAACTGCACACAGGTGAGATGGATAATGACTGCTGATCCGAAGACTGTTGAACTGATGATATGTGCCTGACTGGCCTTTTTACCCTGCCTCTAACGAAGGAACACTGATTTGTCCTTGAACTGAATCTCTGACCTGACAAAGTCTATCGACACAAGTCTAATGAACCTGGGGGATATCGGAGCCTTCTGAAGCTATGGTTCCAAGACTACCTTGAAAAAGAGAAAACATGCAGCATCTCAGCCCAATTTCACCGATACAGACATGAACATAGCTGAATAACTGTACTCATTACTGAATTCTGCCCAAAATTTTGCCTGTAAACTGATACCCTCAGGCAAAACTGATCCTTCACATACTGATGCCCTCAGGCCTGATACCCAGACTTGCAAATTGATACATGCATTCCTATAAAGACACACTCTAAAAGCACATAGCAAACAAGTGAAAGCCAAAACACCCCTATGTTGGGGTAGGGTTTCCCTGTCCTATTTTGTCAGGAGCTAGGGTTTCACTACGCACGTAGCGATTTCAAACAACCTATAATCGGGTAAGCAACTTGTCCTAGCTTGGAATGGTCACTATGGATTCCGAATATGCACTAGGTCGAATGGTCAAAAAGGGTGCCCCGGTGAAAACCGGAGTTTGTGTTCCCATCGTGGCAGAGCCCGTAACCGGTCAACCTTATGGCACGCTTCTCAAAGTAAGCCTCCGGCAAACCGTTTAGGAATAGCAGATGGCAAACACGGTGTCCTAGGCGCACCAATGAAAATGTAATGCAAAGAAACACATAAGTGTAACCAAAACAAGATATCATGAGTTCGAGTCAAGTTCTCTAAATCCCCAGCAGAGTCGCCAGAAACTATAGACGTCCCCGAACGTCCCGGGAGGGAATCTCGTTTTGTTCATTGAGCTCACTACAGTTCAGTACTCAATGTCACGGTCCTGTAGCTAATCTCGTAGAGTGCAATGCAAGACCGATGAATCATCAAAGAGTCCAAATCCGGCAAATCGTTTTGAAAAATAGGTTTTTAGAAAGAAGTGCCAAACATGGACTGCTTTGCCAGATACAGAGTCGCCACCTAAATATTTTATTTTCGGGGGAATTTAGGAAACCCTAACTCGTTGCCTAAGGCCACGTGTCCATCATCACCAAAGTTGCCTCGGCTCGGGAACTTGGGTACGATTGGGGAAGTTCACTTCGTAAGCACCCCCGCCCGCCCGATCAAAGATCGGCCTCTACTAACCATGATATCAAGTTTTGAAAACATTATGTGCTCTTATCGCGGTTATTAGCCTAGAATTACTATGTGATGCGCGCAGCATACAAGTATAGACCGGCTCACCTAAGTTGGAACAAAACATTTCATGTTTGTTTTTTAAAGCGGTTTGCTACTCGTAAGTAGGCTAAAATGCAGATTTTGCCACCCTCAAGTGGGCTTAGAAAACATGGTGATTTGCCACTATCTAGTGGGCTTAAAACTCGTAATCAATGAATTGTTCCAATTTAGATAATCCAACCTCCACCCACAAGCATTCAGGCAGTTATATCACATAAGCACTTAGCCTCATGGTAAGCATGCTATCATGGCAGTCACTCACACACATGCAAGGATGCTAAAGCATAAACACTTACCAAGTACTCCGAGCCAAAGAAAGAAGCTAATTAGAAATCATGCATGAATCCTAACTATGCTGAGATGCCTAATGCAACACATACAGGTATGCAACTAAGATAGGCTCGGCTATTCTAAGATGGCATATGAAATGCAACAAATGATACACGTATTCAACTCAGAATTGAAATACAATGCAGTTAGTATGATGCGCCGAGCCCGGTGCATGCAATACAGATGAATGAATGCAAACATGCGAACATATAGATGCTAATTGAAACATGCCCTAAAACTAACCATCATAAGCTGGTAAATAAAAGGGAGAAAGATGTGGGGTTGGAAGACATGCATCACACACATGCACACTTATTACAACATTGCCCTCCTCGGAGGGTCCGAATAAATATTACACAACCAAAATGAATAATTATTACATAACACTAGCTAATTAACAAATTAACTAAGAAAACGAGTAAACTAGCATGCAATGCTACATGAAGTAGACTACCTCAGCTCTGTTCGGAATGATGAAAGATGCATGCATGCTCGAGTCGCCTTGCCGGAAAATCCATCGTGATGCCCCGATTTGCCTCTGTTTGCAACTGGTCCTAGAATACTGTACAAAGCTCCAAAAGGCTGCTGACCAGTTTTTGCTGCTGGCTTCCGGTTTGCTGCAACAGAGAGCAAGAAAGGGGCATGGCAAAGTATTTTCAACATATGTGTGCGTAACCACTCTCCCCATCATTGCATAAGCTCTAGGGAGTGTGCTCATCGATCCTCGTGTCACCAATCACACATCTCGATGCACGATGACCGAGGAGTTGAATTGCACGACTCAATGTAAAATGAATGCACATATAAACGCAACAAGGCCTAAACTCCATCATGGGTAATCCGGAGTGTCGGCGACCGAGAATCGAGACACGTTTCGTCACTTGGAGTACGAAACGTCCCTCGTTTCCCGTGTTTGGACTAAACCCTACTCCAAACACTATGCAACAACTAGAATGGCATGGCATGCAAACACGATGCAACAACTAGCATGCAATCCTAAACGAAATGCAACTAAGATATGCAAACATGCAAGGAGTGATATGCAAAGGTGCAACTAACATGCGCAATGCTATGAACTATCAATGGCGTACTCAATGCACATGACATAATATGGCATACACAATGCAAGATGGACTTAAACTAATATGAGTGGACCTCAGCCACACTCAAATTAGTGGCCAAACATGATGAAATGAAGCAACAACACTCATGCAAACTACCCAAATGCAAGGGACCAAAACTAAGGCACCAAGTGCAACTCTACCAAGGCATGGCAAGCATGTAATATAGCATACAACAACACATTTTCCAGCTCTGAAATGACATATGAAAGGGTTCCGAATCATGTAAACACCTCACACAATACATGCTAGGTGGCCCAAATACCGAAACTAGTGAAGTGGATTACACTAGAGGTATGTAAAGCGATGCTCAAATGGAAAAACCAGCCCCAAACAGACCCTAGGCAGGTCCAAGACAAGGGGAAAATGGTCTCAAATGATGGCTCGAAAGGCATGGAAATGAAACTCATGCAATGGTCCAAAAACGAGGCATACACGTACGACTCTCAAATGCACTTAAGGAGTGGAAAACATGGGAACATGGCACCAGTATGAGGTCTGAAATAACATGCACAATGATGCCAAGACATGCAAACACCTCTATTCAAGCATGCAAGAGGCTACCAAACTCAAGGCTAGGCATGGATATTGAACTACAACCATGCATAGCATGCATCATTCGACCATGAGGCACAAAAATAGAGCTAAGGTAGTCCAAAACATGCATAGAATCAGGTTAAGGCATGGCCAAAAGGTGCTAGAATCAAGGCCCAAAACAACATGCTATACAAGCTAGTGAAGAGGGTTTACATTACAAGTATATTAAGCATTCAAGAGGCCACTAAACCAAAACAATTAAGAGGTATGACATGCCAAATAAAGCCCAAAAAATCATTGAAATATGGTCTATGCATGCAAGAATGAGATGCTCCTTTGATAGGCCATGAAGAGGGTTGTTCTACACATGCAAGATGGACACCCAATATGACAAAACCAACTCTAGACAGAGGTTATTCAGGTCCTAAAACTCACCAAAAATGGCTTGAAACATGGCTTGGAAGCATGCACACATGGGCTCCTTTGTTAGGCCAAATATGCTAGAAAACAAAACAAGGGGTGAGAGGGCCACCCCTCTCTGATTTTGGCTCTCAAAAACAAATAACAACCACTGAAAATCCACTGGATTTCAGTGGTCAAAAGGGCCAAGAAAGCTTAACACAAAGGCCCTAATGCATGGCTCAAAACGAAGGGAAATGAAGCATGCAAGGAGGTAGATGACCCCCAATAGAAAAATGTTCTTAAACAAACAGGTTAAGAAGCTCAAAATAAGACTTTTTTCATTTTATGACAAAGCCCAAATATGCTTGCAAGTATGGCTAAAAGATGAAGCAAAACAATGCCAAGAAAAGGGAAAGAGAGTGTTACCCTTGTAACCAAAGGGACCAGCAGCTTCTGGACCAAAATAGCACACCTTCAACCTCTAAAAACTAGCTCCAAGGTGCTTAGGTTGATGTTGGAGGTGTTAGGCTAAGAGGCGATATGCAATGGTGTAAGAACAAGGGGCTTTAGAACACGTAATAGAGAGATATAGGGAGAAGTGTATGCATAAGCCTTAAACAATTTTCTGAACCAGCACAAAGGAGGGCGAGGCCCTCCTTTATAGCCAAAAAGGTCCAAAGCTTCTCAAAGAAGCTAAAAACCAAGCTTAAAGATCCTCCATACACATGTATGGAGGATCCATTCTGTGTCTTCCAGCTGGCACAGCTGGCAACAACTCACAGAGACAAGACAGAAGGAAAGGGGCCGACCAGTTCAGGTGGTCGGCCAGCTAGTTAAGGTGGTCGGCCGACCAGTCCAAAAGGGGCAAGTTGGAGAATGGTGGTCGGCAGCCCTAATTGGTGGTCTCCCAACTGAGTGCAAGCTAGTGGTGTGGTGGGAGACCAGCAATTATGGCCCAAAAGTGTGGGAGACCAGTTAGTTGTCAAGAAAATCGGCCGGCGGGAGAAAGGTGGTCTCCAAGAAGAAAAGGTGGTCTCCCACCCTAGTACCACCTTCCAAACAATGAAAATAGGGTCCATGCCAAAAATGAACCAAGACGGATGCAAAACGAGGGTTCAGGGGCCAAAACGCGCAGTCGGGTGCCCCAAAAACTGACTGTTAAGCATCGAAAATGGCGTGCGACCACGAAGGTGGTCTCCTGGGCCACAGTGTCCCTCTAGAGAGAGGAAACAAGGTGTGTGCCAAAAATCGGAGCAAACGGAGAAAGTTAAGCGGTCCTGAACCGAGGCGCACGACCGACGGCTCCGAAAATCGGAAACTGGTCTCCAAACGGGAACAGTGGTCTACGACCACGAAAAGTAGCCTACGGCCACTGAGAGATGGTCTACGAGTCCTCTCCCTCCTTTCGGGAAGAGAAAACAGAAACTGGTTCGCAAACCGAGGCAAAGCACAAAAGGGTTCCGAGGTCCGGGAGTAAGGCTCTCAGCCGAAACTCCGTAACCTCAGAACGAGCACAACATGCGCAATCACCAAGCGCTCAATCGATGGCGTCTGAGTCTTAAGGTCAGTCAAAAATGGGGTGTCTACAGTAACGTAACGTGACACCAATATAAACGTAATGTAACGTGACACCTACATAAACGTAATGTGATACCTACATAAACGTAACGTAACGTGTCACGTGACGTTTCACAAACTTAATGAGTTTTTATTTTTTTAAATTGAATGTGAAAATGTTGCTGGTTTATGTTGATGTCACGTTACGTTTCATATAAATATGATCTATGGCAACATTCAATTTCCTATATATAGGAAATTGAATGTTGTCATAGATCATAAGTGTCACGTTACGTTTATGTAGGTGTCACGTTACGTTACGTTTATGTAGATATGATTTATGGCAACATTCAATTTCCTATATAGGAAATTGAATGTTGCCATAGATCATAGGTGTTACATTACGTTTATGTAGATGTCACGTTACATTACGCTTATGTAGATATAATCACGTTACGTTTATGTAGGTGTCACGTTACGTTTATGTAGATGTCACGTTACGTTACGTTTATATATATATATGATCTATGGTAACATTCAATTTTCTATATATGGTTTTACTATTATTTATGATATTAACAACTAATATTGAGGGTAAATGTGTCAACAAACTTCCCACAGGACTTATAGGAACATAAGTTTTTTAGTAGGACCATATGTAGCATAAGTCTCCCTAATAGGACTTATAAATAATTTTCTCTAAAAAAATAAAATATAAAAAAAAAAAGGGACAAAAGGAATGCAACACAAGAACTCTTCACGGGATCACCCATCTTAGTATTACTCTCACCTAAACACGCTTAACTACGAAATTTTGATAGAATCCGATACATTATTACTAGTATGATGGCACCCTTTTGCGGTCTTTCACTCTCAGGTTCTATCCACAAAACTATTTATATTTGTTATTTATATATATATTTTTTTTTAATGAAATTGCCCGCCAAACTTCTATATACCATGAACCTGTCTCATTTATAGCACATGTTTGTGTTTGAAAATAGACATTGTATTTGCACACCGTATTCAATCTCAGTATACATAGCACTTTATTTTGATTTTTTAATTTTTATTTACTATATATATCATTAATTTTTAAATATTTCCAAAATATCACCTTTTCTCTAACCCTAACTTCACCTCATTAGTATAGTTGCTTTCATTGTCATCAACATATGTCGTCGCCCTTTTTGCAACCAGCGTCCCATTCCCTGACCCTGACCCCATCCCTATCCCCATCCCCATCCCCATTCTCATTTCCATCCCCATTCCCATCCCAACTCCTTTATTTACTACTATTCTCTCCACTCATACTACTACCCTTGCTCTTGCCCCTCTTCACCACAACAGCTTCTGTCACCTCCATCGTTACCCAACCCCTCTTCGTTTAATTGCACAATTTTTCTTCACTTGTGAGAAAGCGATAGAGAGAGAGAGAGAGAGAGAGAGAGAGAGAGAGAGAGAGATCTAAATCTAAAGATGATGAAAAAGAAAGATAAGAAGGATGGATGACTACGGAAAGGATAGATCTAAGAGGGTGGAAAGGGTAGCAAGCGACAGTAGTAGTCACTAGTGGTAATAGTGTGTTTTGGTGGTGTGTGTGGTGTTGTCCAAAAGAGTAATATACTTAGAGGGATATAATGGGAATTAAAAAAATGACAAATAATGTGTACTAAAAAATATAGAGATGTGCAAATAGAAATTTTCATTTAAAAATTATTTGACAATAGCTCTAACTCTAGTTCACTCATTTGGCAACATTTAAAGGTTAGTTTTTTAGACAATTTATTATTGACTTAATTTTTTTTAACAAGTTATAAAATTATTTAGAATGACTTCTTGATAAAAGATGACTATTAGAAAAATTGTTTACGAATACAATGAGATGTACATCAAACATTAAACCATAAAACATAATTCATAATAGATTATTGGAAAATTTTATAATATACACTGTAATATTTGTGATATTTAGTTATGATCTATTAAAATATTAGTTATAACTTGGTTATACACATTGTGGTGTTAGTTATGACTCATTGTAATTTTAATTATGACGTTATTTTGGTTATAATCTAAGAGCTCTTTAATTTTACCTTATGCGGTATTTGGTTGGTTATAAATTATTATTTTTTCTTTAAGTTATGATTCTCATAAAATTGAGTTATGACATTACTAAATTATTACAAACATATAATAAATTTATGAGGCACATATGGAACAATCATACAATAAGAATTACCTATACAAGTGTACGGGGAGAAAATATTCGTCGCTCTCAGTACTCCTTGTGTCCAAGCTCTAAGTAACATCGCTCAACCTGAGAACAAAACGACGGTGAGCTATCTAGTGGGTGTGCAGCCGAAAAACCCCTCGGACGATCAAGTTAGCACACTTAGAGAAGAAAAAAGAGAGAAAGGATACACAATGCAGGTAGCTTTGATAAAAAGAATTCGAAATATGTTGCATGGAGGCGCCGCACGGTTTATATAGTTTTTGTACGTACTACTCTATTCGTCCTTCCTTGGACGCGTGGATGTACTACCCTCTCTTCGTTTGCCACGTATGTGCGCAATAATACAGCCAAACAACATTGACAACATAGCCAGACGGTATTGACGCGCACGAATAGTGGATTTCCCTCTTTGCCCACCCATTGGGCCACGTGGCAGCTCTTGTCAAGCTAACCATATCCTCGTCTGGCCTAGCTCTCCAATCTTGACTAGTCTTTTGGGCCGAGCTGATCATTGCCAATCTCTAACGTTCAATCATCTCGGCCCGCTACATTCAGTCCATTCAAGTTCCATTAATTTATCAAGGCAAACTCTGCCTGATCTAAGAGCACCTAGCTTGGAGCACAAGCCTCACCTAACTGGACTCATGATCCAAGTCCAACAACCAGCCTAACAACCAGCCTGATTCTACGTCTAGATCTTAGGCCAGCCCAACTGATTCGGAACCTTGACTCAGGCCACACCATGTTATTCCATCTCGGTTGAGCAGCCTTGCAATTTACTCCAAGCTCACACTAACTCGGTCCATTTACTCAGCACAAATCTCCCTCTCAATTGCCTCTTAATCCCGTCCGCTTTAGCGTGATTGGGATTACCTTATCCTGTCGAGCTAAATCACTAGCTCGATTCAGGTCTTCAGAGCGGTGCACTCACCAACCAATCTGACATCTCGTCTCTTCATGGACACATGGCATTTTGATGGAGTTATTTCTTGGTGCGTGCTCGGAGTAGTTTGGTAAGCCCCAGCTCGTTCACTTTGCTAGCCCCAGCTCGTTCACTTTGTTAGGCCCATTTTTGTTCGTTACTGCTCATTTAGCTACATTTTGCTCAATATTGATAGAGTTCAAGGTTGACTACTGCTCGATCGGGTAGTTACTCGGTCATTCGATGCTACCGAATAAATAGACCCGTGCTTGGTTAAAAAAGGTGATCCAAATGCTCGCCCCTAGCTTGGTCGACCGAGTTACGAAATTTGGGTTACGCCAAGGGAGTTTGTTCACAAGGTTTTTGTATCAGCTCAGTTGTTTGTTTGCAAAGCCAAACCATTTCTAAGCTCGGTTTAACCCGTGATCATCTTGGCTTATATGAAAACCATGCTGGTTAGTTGAGACTACTTTTGTTTCACTATTCGGTTGGCATTAATTTGATTTGCTTTGTCGCCATCTCAATTATGAGTTATTGCTTGGTCACGAACCACTCTAGCCTGACACTTGATGTCATGGGCTCACCTTTGCTTGGCTTAATCGTGGTGACCTTACAAACAAACCTTGCAAACCTACTTTGCTAGGCTTGACTCTTGCGACCATGCAAACAGACCATGCAAACGAACCATCCAAAATGACTTCTAACAAGTTGGACCTGGTAAATGGTGCTTGCACGTCGACCAGGCAAACGGAGTTTGGACGTCGACCTTATAAACGACATGCAAGTGTTGGCCAAAAAAACGATGGATGATGTTGACCTCGCTGTGTGGACAAAAATTAAGTTATTGAGATCGACCCTACAACTTCCCTCCAGACTAGGCTCCTGCCTTAATCTTACGAAGGCAAAGCAGTGACCCAGGCTAAATGGATTGCCCCTGGACCGTCTCCACTACTTAGTTAGAATTCTCTTCGAATGAATAAATCATCAGTTTTCTGCTGAAAGTTAGCGAGCAAAATTGGCTTGGCAACTTCTTGGCAAGCAAAATCGGCGATTTACTTCTCAGCGAGCAAAATCAGCTCGGCAACTTCCTTGGCGAGCAAAATTAGTTTGGTAAGGAACTTCAAAGTTGGTGAGCAAAGTTAGCTCGGCAACTTGCTTCTTGGAAAGCAAAATCATCTTGGCACAAAACTTCAAAGTTGGCGAGCGAAATCAGCTCGGCAACTTGCTTCTGGCCAACAAAATTAGCTTGGCAGGGAATTTCAATGTTAGAGAGCGAGGTCAACTCGGCAACTTGCTTCTTGGCGAGTAAAATCAGCTCGACAAGAAACTTCAAAGTTGGCGAGCAAAGTCAGCTCGACAACTTGCTTCTTGGCGAGCAAAATCAGCTCGGCAAGGAACTTCAAAGTTGGCAAGCAAAGTCAGCTCAGTAACTTGCTTCTTGGTGAGCAAAATCAGCTCGACGAGGAATTCTAAAGTTGATCAAAACCATCAACAAATCTCTTGCCAAGCAAAATCCTCCCGACAAGAAATGTCAAAGTTGGTGAGTAAAATCAGCTAGGCAACTTATATCTTGGTGAGCAAAATCAACCCGACAAGACTTCTTGGCGAGCAAAATCAGCTCGACAAGGAATTCTAAAGTTGATCAAAACCATCAACAAACCTCTTGCTGAGTAAAATCTGCCCGGCAAGGAATTCCAAAGTTGAACAAAACACCAACTTTCATCTTGCCGAACAAAATCAGCCCGGCAAGGAATTTTGATCTTTTCATCAAAATGATTGTCAGTTGCCCTTTAGACCACGCTAAATCTGCTTGGCGGGGTGAAAATATAACAATTTTCAAGAAAACAGTCTACTTGTTTCATTATATCAATAGTAGAATGGGTTACAAAAGTAAAACTAAGACTAAAACTTCAGATTGACAGTGTTCAATGTTCTGGAAATAAATCAGCCATTTATATTCTGCGAGTTTTATGTCTTTTTTCCTTGGCCTTCCCCTAACGTCTTCCAAAACCGAACTCCCTAGATCTCTTCAATCGATCACTCCTTAAGGGGGGATGTCTTCGATTACTAGGCCATTTGGTGAGGTCTTCTCTTGAGGAGCTGCCCTTACCTCTTCATCAACGTAGCGATCCAAATGTCCTGAAGCTACCAACTCTTCCAAGTGTAATTTGATTGGCATGCAATCTTCTATTTGGTGCCCTCTCTCGTCATGAAAGGTACAACGATATTTTGGATTGAACCCTCTCTAGGCATCCCCCAACTTGGCCGGCCACCGGACGTATGTCTGTTATAGATCTCGCTAAGGATGTGGTAGATCAAGATTTTGAAGACTGTGGTGATACCTATTCGGCCGTTCAATTTTCTCTTGGCATCATCCATGGCATCACAAGGATAGTTCGTTTAGTCGTTGTCACAACCCTTACCCCGGGTGTTACGGTTAGCACCACAGTCTTGCTCTCTTTCACAGTTGTTTGGACGATTTGCCACCTGTCCGACCTCGTGAACCTTCTAGGCCACCCTTTTGTCCACTGTTACTGATTCACCTTTGCAGTAGTCGCAGTCACATCATCCTCAACCCGAATATGCTCATTGATGCATTGCATTAGCAGCTCCATGGTCGTTGATTGATTCATTATAAGCGAGTCTCTGAGTCTATGTCCAACTGGGAAACCGCGCTTGTATTGGGTGATTGCTAGGTTCATTGGGCAATCAAGAATTTCATTGAATGTTTCCCAATACTTGGCGTTGTATGCCTTCAAGGAGTCGCCTATTTCTATCTTGATTCCCAGAAGGTGGTCAAATTCTTTGGGTGTTTTGGTGTTAGTCTTGAAGCATGTCACAAATGCCTTCACCAATTGCTACCACCCTCCATACTTTCCTCAGGCAGCCTTTCGAACCATTTCAGGCCCAACTCGTCCAAACTCGATGGGAAAATAAGGCACATGAGCGCATCGTTTCGCCTGTGCTCATCCATAACCTGCCGAAAATGGCTTACATACATGTACAGATCAGTCTTTCCATCATAGAGTGTAAACTTAGGCTAGTGGAAGCCAGCAGGGAGCGGCGTGTTTTCTATCTTTATGGAAAAAATGGTGACGCTTAGTCTCGCCAACTCCTTGTCTGGTGGCGCGTGCGCTGCCAAGCAGAATGTAGGCATTACAACTTCTTCACTAATGTGTCCCTTAGGAGCTAACCGATGGAACGTCGGCACCTTCTGTGCCTCTTGCGGGCGCGCTCGTTCCTCCAACACATCTCTTGAGTCTCCCAACCGATTGGAGTATTAGTATCTTGACGTCGTTGACGGTCATGAAGGGTGGTAGCTGCTGTCCTGAGTGTGAGATACCCTTGCTGGTGCGACGAGCTCGTCAACTCTGAAGCTTCTTGTAATGAAGAGTGAAGGAGTTCACCATCTGTCTCGATTGTCAAAGTGGTGGGATTGGGCGTGCTCACTGTGGTTTCCCACTCCAGCAACGCCCTTTCCCTTCAGCTGGCATTTCATGGCCTCCATCCCTGTCGCCATCTTCTTAATGATGGTGTCTTGGTCTTTCAGCTTGCTCTCTAGGTGCTGAGTATGTGTGTCTAACCGTCGACAGTGTCCTTCTGGGCACAATAAGCGCCCAGAACTCCTTGCGCGTTTGTCTCGCGCGTCTTGGGGGGCCCTCGTATGGAAGTCTCCAATCCGGCCATCAACAGAACGGCGGGCAGATCACCATGATGCCGAACTGACTCTGAAGTAATGACATCGACAACAGGCTTCAGAACGTCGTCGTTGTTCGCCTTGAAAAGTGATCAAAAGAGCTTGGAGAATAAGGTTTTGTCTGTCGAACTTCCTACAAACGGTGCCAAGTGTACGGGGAGGAAATATTTTTCGCTCTTCATACTCCTCGTGTCCAAGCTCTGAGTATCGTCGTTCAACCTAGGAACAAAACGACGGTGAGCTACCCGGCGGGTGTGCAGTCGAAAAACCTCTCCGATGATCAAGTTAGCACACTTAGAGAAGGAGAAAGAGAGAGAGAGAAAGAGAGAGAGAGAGAAACACAATGCTGGTAGCTCTGATAACAAGAATTCCAAACATATTGAATGGAGGCACCGCACGATTTATATAGTTGTTGCGTGCACTACTCTCTTCATTCTTCTTTGGACACGTAGATGTACTACCCTCTCTTTGTCCGCCACATATGTGTGCGACAATACAACCAAACAACATTGACAAAACAACCACATGGTATTGACGTGCACGAACAGTGGATTTCCCTCTTTGCCCACCCATTGGGCCACGTGGCAGCTCTTGCCGAGCTAACCATATCCTCATCTGGCCTAGCTCTCCAATCTTGACTAGTCTTTTGGGCCGAGCTGATCATTGCCGATCTCCAACGTTCAATCATCTCGGCTTGCCACATTCAGTCCGTTCAAGTTCCATTAATTTATCAAGGCAAACTATGCCTGATCAAGGAGCACCTAGCTTGGAGCACAAGCCTCACCTAGCTCGACTCAAGATCTAAGTCCAACAATCAGCCCGGTTCTACGTCTACGTCTCGGGCCAGCCTAACTGATCCAAAACCTTGACTCAGGCCACACCGTGCTATTCCATCTCGGTTAAGCAGCCTTGCAATTTACTCTAAGCTCACACTAACTCGGCCCATTTACTCGGCACAAATCTCCCTCTCAACAAGTGATAAAAAGACTTAAATCAAACTTTTTAAGATTCAAGGTTCTTGTTTAACGATTTTATCCCATGGATTACATTTATCCTCAAAGTGAGAGATATGATGTATCTTTAAAATTGAACTGGGCTTCTATTCAGTTCAAAATTTGGGCTATAGTGTTTTTTTCGGACCCATAGAGTTCATCAAATGTTTTGTTTCAATGATCTAAGTCACTCATGTTATAGAGTCCTATGTGTATATCATTAATAAAAAAAAAATTATGCTGATCTAATAATCGTAATATTTTTTAATTTCATTGCGTTTGAGTACCTAAGTTTGTTGAAAATGATAAATAGAGGTACTCTCTAAAAACAGATGTAAAATGAAAGTTATCAGTTCTAAGATTCTTTGTAATATATTTTTTTTTTAAAAATAAAAAGAGAATCTATTATCAAAATTGTACATGGCATTTTTATAAATTTAATTTGATCAAATGGTCACTAATATCTAATTAACTTAAATTATTGTATGAATGATCGACTCAATGAGACAATTAATAATGTAAATTATTTAACCCCAATGGGTTGGCTTGATAGTCAAAATATAGAATTTGGGATGTGTTCCATCTACAATCTCAGATTTAAAACCAAATAATTACTGAAGACTAATCCATGCGGTACTTTAATTGAGTTCTCACTAATACACGGTGGTATTACTTGGAAGTGAGTCTCCAGTTAAATGTGCAACTAAAAATAATCCATTATCGATCTCCAACTCGATTTAATTGAACTAGGCCACGTACGGAAGACGGTGTCAACTTGAATCAAATTAATCAATTATCTAGTAGCTTTGAAAAATGCAAATGTAGCCTCCACAGTCTTGGTCAAATTCGAACAAGTTGAAGCAAAACTGAACCAGTTTTTGACTTTTCAATATGCGTACATTGTTAGCCTTCGATGATGACTGGTATTTAAATAAATAAAGACCTTATATGTAGATTCATAAAATATATAACATATAATCAATTTAATTTTATGATTCCCTTTCCCAAAATACACATTTGGCAATTGAAAATTTTAAAAACTTGAGATATTGATTTGTGATTATAATTTAATTTTTAACAATGAATAGCAATCTTAATTAAACAATCAATAATAAATCGACACAACAATTTAACGTAAAAATAATCACAATTGAACACTTTCAATTGTGATAAAAAAAAAAGCTATGGCCAAAGCTATAAAATAATCAACTAACAAGACAAAAAAGAACTGCACACGAGAACCTTTAATTACCTAACGAATTCACGACTGAATTGAATCGAACTGGTGTACCTTTTCCACCACCGTCATCACCTCAGAATTGCTTTGCCCAACGTTGAATCTACAACGCCGATGTCGATTTCACAACGATGAGCCACTCTGGAATCCACCAAAGTTTCAGGCTCAAGCTCTCCAGAATCCATCGAAGAACACCTCTCTCTCTCTCTATATATATATATATACATATATGAATAAAAGAACAAAAACAACCCTTGATATTTGTCAATATGTAAGTCATTGATCAATCGATCACCTTCTATACATCAAGAATACTAATATAAAATCACCCTGCAATATAGAATACTTATTTTACTCATTTTTGAGAATCTAAACGAGTTCAACTCTAAAAATAACAAGTAACACACTTTATACTAAACAAAACCGCAAAAACTGCTCGAGAGCACACTTTATCGATCGAGCAGTGTGAGTAAAGGTGGTGATCACATATAAGTCAATCATTCGAGCTCAACTTCTATCGCTCGAGTGGTAAAATACGTTTTCCAAAAGTTCAGAACACGCATAAAGATACTGGATGATCCACTTCACCGCTCGAGCGCACGAAAGAATGCGAAGTGAAAAACAAAGAATGCTGGAGTCAAGATACAGAATGTCAGCACAAATTGCTCTTCACAGACACAACTTGGATTGGATTCACATCTAAACTCTCATAAGTCATAGATACAATAGAGTGAATAAAAATACAACTGAACAAATTTTTATCCAACGGAATTATCAATTACAAAAACTTAACAGCACTGAAATGCCTTGACCAAGTACAGTTTTAATAGTATGACTTAGCACCCAAAAAAAAAAAAAATTAGGTAGCATTTGATTGAAGTATATAAAAGGGACATTTACCTCACAATGGTATCAGTGTAAAAAATTTACAAAAATTAATAAAAAAAAGTTTATGATATTAATTATTAATTTTTATAATATTTTTTGCCTTTTAAAAAATATGTTTCACTGATACCATGCAGTGTAATTCTCCCTCTATAAAATAGAAATAAAGGAATTACCCAAAAAGTAGGAACAAAGGGTTGGGGGTAAAACTAGGCCCATCTTGTATTTTGTTTTGCATTTTATTGTAGGGAAAGATTATTATCTGAACAATATACATCTTATAATTAAATAAGAAAATGAGATAATTTTATATTTTTTAAATCATAACTAAAATAAAAAAAATTATAATCAAATATTACATGAGATATAACTAAATATCTCAAAATAATATTATAACTAAAAAAATTAATTATAACTAAAAAAAATTATATAACTAAAAATATATATAATAAGTATGTAGGATAGAATTCTCCTTTATTGTAAGATAAAGAGGAGGATTATGTGTAAGAAATAGTCAAATTCAATATGTTTTGACTTTGAATAATTTTAATACAGACCTGATAAGTAAGGGAAAAAAAAATTAAGTAATATCACATAAAAAGTGGTGTCAGGAGAACGAAGCATTCTGGATTATTTTCTTTTTTTATTCATTGATAAAAGAATAATTATATATCTAATCACATCATTTGTCTAATTTTAGCCAAACACAGTACAAATAATCCCACACTTTTCTTTAAGTCGTAGCATGTATCCTAGAAGCACACATTAATAAATAAATAAATAAATTATCTGTATGAATTCTTTTTTTAAGTTGATTGTTGAACTTCAAGTATGTAATTCTCCTTATAATTATAAATTTGTCCCTATCAATTAACAAAAATAACATAAAGGCACATGGGGATGTGATGGGAGATTTTTTTAAAATTTTTTTTGGAAAATCCATTTCCTAATCATTCTTAAAGTTGGATTAAAAAAAAAAACTAAAATTTTGAAAATCAAGTTGGTCTACTAAGGACACAAGAGGAAACTACTAGAAGAAACAATGTACATTAATCCCCAAGTCAATGGAGACCCCTTCACCCGAAAAGAAACAACGTACATGAATTAATTCCATTTTAATTGGGGGCTACTCAATACATGTTAAGATGATTTTAAAATATTACATATATATATATTGCACACATTTTTATATAAAATTTAAAATATTTTGAAATTTATTATTGCACACATTAGCTAATTTCTTTACTTTTTTGAGTTTCAAAGGAGCTGTTAACAAGTGCATTAGAGTTGTTCTGTTTGGTAATCCTTTTGTTTTCAGTTTTTAGTTTATATTTATAAAAATTTTAAAAATTGTGCTAAAAACTTTTTTGATAAATTTTTGATTTGTAATACTAGTTCTTAGTTTATAAATTTGACCCCAAGAATGTAAACTGAAAAAAGGTGTTTTCATTAGTTTATAAATTTGGCACTGTAGCTGAAGTCACTGTAGCAGAGCTGCAATAACTTAGTTGTCAGCATAACGACCACGGTTCAAATATTCGGAGCACCCGAATTCAATTTATTTTCTCCCAACGGTAAAATAAAAGTTGTATCTAAATCTTGTCATCTTCCTCTACTTCATGTTGACTGAAACTTCAGCAAATCAAGTCAGTCTCTCTCTCCCCTCTCTTCTCTCTCTCTCTCCCTTCCCTTCTCTTTCTGTCTCCCTTCTCTTCTCTGTGTTCACCGAGCTTCGATTTTTTTTTTTTCTTTTTTAAAACATTACTAATGTGCAAATCTGCAGATCTTTGTAGATCTTCCAACCAAATCGACCTCAGGTCACCTTCTTATTTCTCTCTCGCTCTCTCTCTCTCTTCTCTGTGTTTTACCAAGCTATCATGGTGGTTTTTTTTTTCTGAAACAACAAATCTATTCTGCAGATCTTTTGCAAAATTTTCGAACCACATTGATCTCAGTCTCAGGTCAGTCTCTCTCTCTCTCTCTCTCTCTCTCTCTCTCTGTTCTGTAAAATTTTCGAATCACAAATCTGTTCCGCCATGGTTGTTTGTAGATCTGGGATAGATCCATGTTCTGCCATGGAAGATGTTTTTTTATAGTTTGTGGAAGAATTGAGATGTTATTATTATGGTTTGTAAGTTGTTATGAATATTACTAATATGATTAATAAATTTATCTATGGTTGGTAATATGGTTATTATGGATGCTTATTACAATGTGTATGATCCCATTGTTAAAAATAAAATAAATAAATAAATAAATAAAAATTTTAGACCTTGACAAACATATTTTTTAGTTTATGTTTTTAAAATTTTTCAAACATTTTATCCAAACCGAACGTGTTTATTATTTATGTTTTTCTAAAAATAAATAAAAACCAGTTTATAGATGTTTGCAAAGTTTAGAAATTGTTTAAAATTATCTAAATAAATATATTTTTTGAGTTTTTATAAAAATATATATATGTATATATAACAATAAAAAAAATAATGTGATCTAAAAAATAAATAAATGTATTTTTTTAATTTATGCAAACAAACGCTTACATATCTGTCTCCGATCTTCTAGTTAGAGAGAGTTGAAAATCCCATGGGTCAAATCGACCACACTTTATGCAATTGTTTAATTATTTTACACATATAAATTCATACACAATCGGGGGAATCTTACATTTATTTAACACACTTTTTTTTTTTCTTCTTCTTTTTTCATTTTTTGCATTTATGAATTTTGAACTTCCCACCTCTTGTGGTCACTTTCTTCACCTATTAAGCTAAACCTCTCGGATTTCACACTCTTTAACATTACCATTTTAAGACTTACATTTACTAAATTAATAGACTTTAACACAAAATTAAATTATGCTTTATATCATATAACGAATTTTAATAATTCATTGTGAATATTTTAACATGCGTTCTAAAATCACACCTCAACAAACTTGAAGTTCCTCCATGGTTCATTCGCTGTCATTGCACACGTCTTATTAAACAATAACTAGCCTATCACCCGTGCTATGCATGGAATAATTATAAATATTTATATTTATTTTAGATTTTTTTTAATATATAAATTATGTTTTTTAAGATTTTTTATAAAAATAATTTAACAATCTTATCACTAACCATAGTGTATGGGAGAAGTTGAAAAGGGTACTGCAGTAACTATGCACGAGTTGTATCTATAATTATCTGTGTGAGGGGATTTTAAATGCTGATTAGAGAATTTTGACCAAATCAACAAATGCAGGCATGTGGAAAGATACGTGGATTGAAAAAAGATAATAAATGCTGATCAGGAGATATATATGTGAATTGTGATTTTTAAATGTCTTTTTTTTCAAATGTCTTCTCTTTTTTTTTTCTTTTTTATATTATATTAAAATTTAATATTTTGATAATAATCATATGTGTTGGATTTTTCAATGAATTAAATGTCTTGTTTTTTTATATTATATTAAAGTTAATATTTTGATAATAATCATGTGTTGTACTTTTCAAAGAATTTTTTTATGCTTGTTCTTAATGCATTAAAGTGTTATTATGAGGGATAATAATCATATGTGTTGGGACTTTTCAAGGAATTCATATGTGTTGGACTTTTCAATAATTTTTTTTATATTTATTCTTAATGCATTAAAGTGTTATTATAAGGGTAAGGTTTGGGGGTTGTGAGAAATTAATAAATGCTAAGATTTTAATTCTTTTTTAAATCAAAAAATTAAGAAATTTAGATTAGGAAACTGACATGGATAGGCCCATAAGGGCTACAGCCCACGGTGAAAACAACCCCAAGCCCATCATTTAGGACCCATAACACAACCCGGCTGGTAAAGCCCAAGACAGCTGGAGGCCAACTGAGCATGGAGGGCCAATGATATTCGGACACATGGCAGGTGAAACACAGGCCACGTCAGCAGACAAAGATCTGCAAATTTATTGCCACAGCACATCACCATTAATGCAGCCCATCGCAGCATTTATTGCGACAACACCCCTCAGCCGGAACAGCGCCACCTTACCCTGAACAAGGTGGGCTACAACAGAGACTTTCGACAAGGAGGGCAGGTCGAAAGGAACAGCAAAATGATTACCAAAGGATATAAGCAAAGGTTGAAGACAGGAAAAAGGTTAAGTATTCTGTTCCTCTCTCTCTCTCTCTCTCTCTCTCTCTCTCTCTCTCTCTCTCTCTCGCTCGCTCTACATTCCCCACTTCCACTTCTAATTTACACGCCGGAGGGTTCGCTGGGGGACTACCCGGTTCCCCGTTGAACTTGTTTGCAGGTCTTCTGGTTGGCCTCATCACTCGGACGTGGGCTTGAGGAGCTTGGATCGGTCCAGTCCATCCACCGAGAACGAACCGCATCATCAGTTGGCGGGGGTTTGTCTCGGATGGAGGCGACAAACGGCGAGCTCGCCGTGGTGGAGGGCTTATGCTGGATATTCTGCATAACCCCTTGGAGCTGGAGCTTCATGGCTCGGAGTTCAGCGTCCCAAAGGGGAATGTTGTCGCCACCAGAGGGAGACAGGTGTTGGACGCTGCTGGCTTCTCCCTCGGGGGCTGGTGCTACGACCGATGGACGTGGGGGTGGAGGTGGTGGATTTATATGTGGGTGAGGAGGTTGAAACCCTCCCGAGTTGAGTGGATTGGGTTGTGGGACAATATGGCTCAGAGTTTGTTCTGGATGGGGTGGAATATCTGGAGGTGGTGGTGGAGGAATAGGGAGGTTTCTCTGGAGCAGAGCATTTATTAAGGTCTGGTTTTGTTCGGCCATACGGTTGATGCTGTTGGTAAGCTCGATGAAGTACTGTGGTGGGTTGTTTGGATTGGGAGGGTTGGTTTGATGATCGGCAGCATTATGGTGGGAAGCCATCGATCTAGTCGTGACCATACACTTGACGGGTGAGACGTAAAAGGTTACGGGAACGGGGTCTCCGACGGCAATGAACACAACTGGCGCACGAACCAACCAGTTCCCACAGACGGCGCCAACTGATGATGCGGTTCGTTCTCGGTGGATGGACTGGACCGATCCAAGCTCCTCAAGCCCACGTCCGAGTGATGAGGCCCACCAGAAGACCTGCAAACAAGTTCAACGGGGAACCGGGTAGTCCCCCAGCGAACCCTCCGGCGTGTAAATTAGAAGTGGAAGTGAGGAATGTAGAGCGAGAGAGAGAGAGAGAGAGGAACAGAATACTTAACCTTTTTACTGTCTTCAACCTTTGCTTATATCCTTTGGTAATCATTTTGCTGTCCCTTCCGACCTGCCCTCCTTGCCGAAAGTCTCTGTTGTAGCCCACCTTGTTCAGGGTAAGGTGGCGCTGTTCCGGCTGAGGGGTGTTGTCGCAATAAATGCTGCGATGGGCTACATTAATGGTGATGTGCTGTGGCAATAAATTTGCAGATCTTTGTCCGCTAACGTGGCCTGTGCTTTACCTGCCATGTGTCCGAATATCATTGGCCCTCCATGCTCAGTTGGCCTCCAGCTGTCTTGGGCTTTACCAGCCGAGTTGTGTTATGGGTCCTAAATGATGGGCTTGGGGTTATTTTCACCGTGGGCTGTAGCCCTTATGGGCCTATCCATGTCAGATTATGATATTGAAACTCTCACAAAACTTGTGGGTTAGAGATAGATATAAATAAATAGATAGATATAGATATAGATATTTATATTTGTTTTAAAAAAAATTTAATATACAAATTATTTGTTTTGAAAAAGATACTGCAGTAATTATAAGAGAAATTAAAAAATCTTGTGGGTTGAGAGAAATTTATAAATGTCGAGGTTAATTTTTTTTTTTTAAATAAAAAATTAAAAAATTAAGATTAATATATTAGAACTCTTACAAGCCTTAAGAGTTAAAAATTTCATTTTACTTAATATATAGTACAGATAAACAAGTAGTTGGCAGTTCAATGGGCCGAATGCTTGTCGCAAAAAAAAAATAATAAAAAAATAATAATAAAAAGAGGATTATTAAAATGCTTATCAAATTCGACATGTATTTCACATGCTTGACTTTTCAGCACATGCCGTCTTATTTTTTCTTTTCTTCTCTCTCTTTTCTTAATCTTATATATGAGTAACTAATTGGTCAAAACTTACGTTGCGTTCTTAAAATTACATATGCGAATTTTGTTTGAGATTTGCTCATTTACACGAAGATAACGCTTTGCGTGAATTTCGAAATTAATTGAAATGTGAATAAATTAGTTCGAATACTCCTTGACTTTGGCAGTGTTTGGGAATTGAGAGTACAGGCTATCTTAGCCTCAAGTTTTATTTTAGCCTTTTAACCTTGAACAGTAAGTAAAACATTGATTTATATTATAAAAAAAAAAAAATTTGTAGCTCTGCAACCTACATTCATCAACACTGCAGCCTACCACTGTCACCATTTCGGCTGTCCCACTGGAGTAAATTACACTTTTGCCCCTTTATATCAATTTTGAAAAAAAGTAAAATTAGGAACAAATTTATCACTTTAACTTCAAATATCATTTCAACACATTTTTCAATACACAACTCAAATAAAAATCTATCACATCTTTCCAAGCACAAGAACTAAAATAACTTACTAAAATAACCAAAAAATCAAAATACCTTTAAAATAACCACTTCCCAAACACCCACTTTGTTTGGTAAGGCTAAAATGTCACATTTTTTTCTTTTTTTTTTAATAAATTTTTTTTAAAAAGGATACTTATACAAAATACTTCACTAAAACATTTCACTTCTTAGCTTATGTGATTTTTTTTATGTGACATGATAAGTTTATCATTTTTTTTATAAAAACAGTCAGAAATTATTTATTTCTTTTTTTTTTTTTTTTTATAATTTGTGTGAAAAGTCTTTACTTTTTTAATCCTCTTAGTTGAGAAATATATAAAAAGTAAAAAAAAAAATTTCTAAAAAAATCAAAAAAAAAAAAAAAATTGCTTGTTTTCTTTAGTAGGCATTATTTTAATTTTTAAAAATTTTATATGTTTTTTTTAGGGTCTTGTAATGAGACTGCAAAGCAAAAAGTTTTAAATTTTTTATTTTTAAAAATTAATAAAAAATGACTAAAAATTAAAATTACCAACTTTTGGGATTTTGTTTAATTTATTGGGTTTGGTTAGTTGGAATCAAATAAAATTGAATGAGTATTTTATTAAAATATTCATTTTTCACATTTAGTTTACTTAAAGGATTCTGTTATGGTGTGTAACTTACGCCTTGCACTTACTTATTAATGAAAATTACATTGCATTGCAATGACCATTCTATTATATTTTAATTTATTCCAATGAATTAAATGAAACCTTAATTCTTTTATTGAAACTTATGTTCAACAAAATATGATATCAAGATGGCTTGACTAGGTGACTTTTCATTTAACTTTAGTCTATAAAAGTATCTCCAATTATTTACCTTTTCTTTCATCCAGTTTAAATTTGATGGACTAGTGTTCAAATATCATCTCTAATGATTTCAACAAATGTTAATTAAATCAAGATAGAATTATTTTTTCGTCAGAATGAGAACTCATGAAATCATTCATTAAAAGAAAATTTAGTAAAAATTTAGAAAGATGAAGTATTAGAGATTTACTAATTTTTCTCATCAAATTTGATGAAAAAGAAAATTGGAATAAGAGGAAAATTTAAAAAAATATTTTGATGAAAAGATTGGAATAGTTCATATCAAATTAAATTTTTTATTCAAATTTAAAATTAAATTAAATGAAAAAATTAGTAAATAATTGGAGTGGCTCTAATACATTTAGAAGTAATCTGATGAATATAAGCATATAACTAGAGAATAGCGAAATACTGTTAATTAAAAGATGAACTGAAATTATTATTTTATCAGAATATATATTTTTTATATTTGATTCGTCAAAAAATATTATAAATAAAATAATATTTAACTAACAGAAAAAGATGCACCGCTGCTGCCACTGTGCAAGTTAGGAATGAATGCAAGGTTTATCTCCACTGATAGGATAAATATCAGATCTAATCTAATTCGATCGCGATTGGTAGCTCGAGATTTTTGGCTCGAAATTGGCTCGAAAAAGTGAGAGAGAAGGAGGAGGAGGAGGGAGAGGCTGGAGGAGGGGCGGAGGAGGAGGAGGAGGAGGAGGAGGGACTGGAGGGGGCCAACATATTGGGGCGGAGGCAGAGGTGGGGGGCGGAGGCGGAGGAGGGGCGGGGGCGGGGGCTGCGAGGCAGTGGCTGCGACGACGATCAGCGGATGCGGGGCTGCGACGATCGGGCAGAGGCGATGGCGGGCGGAGGGCTGCGACGAACGACCTGCCTCCTCTCTCTCTCTCTCTCTTTTTCTCTCTCTCCCTCTCCCTCTCCTCTCCCTCTGTTTCAGACAGCATGACGAAGAAGAAGAAGAAAAAAAAAAAAAAAGACAACCCAAAACGATATCGTTTTGAAATATCGAGCCAAAATCGAACCATGAATTCGAACTACCAGTCATTTTCGTATTTCAGCCTTTTCAATCTCTCTTGGCCTTTAGCAGCCTGTCGCTCTCAAGTTATATCCACGAAACTCTTCATATTTATTATTTATATTTATATATTTTTTTAATGAAATTGCCTCCAAACTTTTTATGTACCATGAACCTGTCTCATTTATAGCACATGCATGCGTTTGAAAATAGACACTCTAACTTCGTTTGTGGTTAGTTTTTCGATTTTTAAAATTTTTTTTTTTTATTCTTTTAGTTTGAGATTAAAATGCTCTTGTTTATGATAAATATTTTTGATTTTTTTGAGAGAAAAAATAAAATAATTATAATTTGAATGTAACAACTTTAACCTATAACTAAAAAATCTATTTTATTTTTTTATGGCTATTTTAGTCTTAACCCATCCCAACTCACATGACAAACCAAGACTCTATTTGCACACCGCATTCTATCCCAGTATATGTCACATTTTATTTTGATTTTTTAAATTTTTATTTAATTTATATTATTAATTTTGAAATATCTCCAAAATATCCTCCGTTCTCTAACCCTAACTTCACCTCATTAGTATAGTTGCCGCCATCGTCATCAATATACATAGTTGCCTTTTCTGTAGCCACCATTTCCCTCCCCCTCCCCATCCCTTTCCCCCTGCCCCTCCCCCTCCCTTTCCTCTTCTCATTCCCAACTCCTTTATCTATTGCTATATTCTCTCTTTCTACTACTGTCATTGCCTTTGCCCATTTCCAGCTCAACACATCCCTCTACCATCTCCATCGTTACTCGGCTCCCTCCCCCTCCCTTTCCTCTTCTCATTCTCAACTCCTTCATCTATTGCTATATTCTCTCTTTCTACTACTGTCATTGCCCTTGCCCATCTCCACCTCAACACATCCCTCTACCATCTCCATCATTACTGGGTCCCCTCTCTTTAACTGTGCAATTTTTCTTCACTTGTGAGAAAGCGATCTAGTGAGAGAAAGAAAGAAAGAGAGAGATCTAAAGGGAAAATCTTTAAAGATGATGAAAAAGAAAGATGAGAGGATGGTGACGACGGAAAGGATAGATCTGAAGGGGGTGACAAGTGGCAATAGTAGTCACTAGTGGTAGTAGTGTTGGTTAGTGTTGGAACAATCTTCTATATAAAATAAATAATGTGAAACTAAATTAAACAAATAAAAATAAATTACTTAAATAATTTATTTACCAAAAAGAAAAAAAATACAAAATAGATCAAGTCAAGTGTGTGACACTCTATCCTTAAGATAGATTCATCTCGCTTCGGTGCTTACGGATAAATGGCGTCTATCTCCTAGGATACAATGATCTACACAAATTGTAGTAGCACTCCAAACAATTTGTACGACGAACAAAAACATGTGTTCTATACTTTCCAAATTTTTCCTAAAATAATATAAAGAATAAGTTGATGCAAGAGAGCAAAAACTGGAAGGAAACAAGTGAATTTCATATTTGAAAATTTGTTGGAATGGTCCAGGTATTTATAGAACCGAACAGGTATGAATTTCAAACCAAACAAATGCAGTTTGAACCAAATAGGTGAGGTTTGAATTGAACAAATCTGTTGAAGAACAAAACAAGTGCAAACTGTTTGAATCTACTGGAATTCAATCTGTCCGATTCAACCTGTTTGAACCTGCTAGAAAATGGACTGAAAAAGGGCACTGTTTGGACAGAAATTTTTGGTGCAAAATTTAAATTAATTTCGTTCAAAAATTCAAATAATTTTCCCGCAAGAATTTGAAAAAATTCAAATAAATTGAACAAGTATTTATATTTGAAAATCTGTTGGAATGATCCAGGTATTTATAGGGCCGAACAAGTATGAATTTCAAACCGAACAAATACAGTTTGAACCGAATAGGTAAGGTTTGAATGGAACAAATCTGTTGAAGAACAAAACAAGTGCGAACTGTTTGAACCTACTGGAATTGAATCTGTCCGATTCAACCTGTTTGAACCTGCTAGAAAATGGACTGAAAAAGGGCACTGTTTGGACAGAAATTTTTGGTGCAAAATTTAAATTAATTTCGTTTAGAAATTCAAGTAATTTTCCCGCAAGAATTTGAAAAAATTCAAATAAATTTTGTCCAAAAAATTAATGTTAGAACCGATCCGACTCACAACCCACACCTATGCCCACAACCCAAAAAATTAATGTTAGCAGAAAATATTTCTTTTAAAGTCCTATTTTTTCTTTCAGTAATTCCATTTTGCTGAGGTAAGTAAAGAGCGATGGTTTGATGAATTATTCCATGTTCTTTAAAAAACTCACCAAAAGGTAATTCATATTTACCACATCTATCACTTCTTAGTTTCTTAATTTTCTTACCAAGTTAATTTTCAACTTCATTCTTAAATTGAATGAAAATTTCCAAAATTTCATCATTGGTTCGAATTAAATAAACATATATCTAGTATAGTCATCTATGAAAGTGATAAAATATTTTTTCTCACCTCTAATTTGAATTGATTTAAAATGACAAATGTCACTATAAATTAATTCAAGTGGTTCTGTACTTCTTTCAATTGAATGGAAAGAAGTTTTAGTTAATTTTGCATCAATGCAAATTTCACATTTATTATTTAAATCAATGTCAAATTTAGGTAAACATTCCATATTAATTAATCTACGCAAAGATCCATAATTAACATGTCCTAATCTACCATGCCACAAATTTAAAGACTCAAGCAAATAAAAAGAAGATGTATTATTATTAATAACAGAGGGTACAACAGTCATTACATTCATTTTGAAAATGTCATCATACATGTAACATTTTCCTACATACATCCCCTTTTTGATAAGTACAAATTTGTCACTTTCAAAAACTACATTTTTACTCAATAGAGATCCGAAGACTAAATTCTTGCGAATGTCTGGTACATGCAGTACATTGTTGAGAGTGAGTTCCTTTCTAGATGTCATCTTCAGAATAATCTTTCCTTGTCCTTCAACTTTAGAAGTCGAATAGTTGCCCATGAAAAGTTGTTCGTCGTTATCTACCACAGAATAATATGTGAACATTTCTTTGTCGGCATAAATGTGGCGAATAGTACCAGTGTCCACCTACCATTCTTTAGGATTTCTGACAAAGTTTACCTTGGAAACAACTGCAGAAAGATTTATCTCGTCAACACCATTGGAAATTTTGTCCACTTCGGTAATATTAGCTTGAGCAGGCTTCTTGCTTGATCTTCCTTTGCCTTTGTCTTTACCTTTGCCTTTGCTACGACAATCTTTGGCCCGATGTCCCTCTTTATCGTAGATATAACATTTTTCATTAAACTTGTATCTCTTTGTTTCCCCTCCTTTAAAGCCTTGTGAGGAACTTTCTCCAAAAAACTTTTGTTTCTTTGCTTTTGGAGTATGTTCTTCCACATTTTCCTTAGACTCCATAGAATGTTTACCCGCTCGCTTTTTAGAATTGCGGTTGTCCTCCTCAATCCTCAAACGCACAATCAATTCCTCTAAAGTCATTTTCTTTGTACTTATGTTTGAGGTAGTTCTTAAATTCCTTCCAGCCTTGTAGTAATTTTTCAATTAAGGAAACAATTTGGAAGGATTTTCTAAGAGACATGCCTTCTGCATGAATGTCATGCAGAATGAGTTGGAGATCTTGAACTTGGCTAATCACAGTCTTAGAATCAACCATCATAAAATCCAGGAATTTGACAACTAGAAATTTCTTTGATCCAGCATATTCTGTTTTGTATTTTTTCTCCAAAGACTCCCAAAGTTTATTTGCCATCTTGATAAGGCTGTAGACGTTGTATAATGTATTATCAAGTCCATTGAAGATGTAGTTTCGGCAAAAGAAATCAGCATGTTTCTAGATATCGACCGTAGCAACCACTTGTCGGTTGGTTTTACCTTCGTTCAGAGTAGGAGCATTCTCAAGGAGAAACCGTGCCAAGTTCAGAGTTGTAAGATAGAACAACATTTTCTGTTGCCATCTTTTAAAATTAATTCCTAAGAACTTCTCTGGCTTTTCACCGTGATTGATTGACACAATCATAACAGGAGAGGGGGTTAGAGCAATTGTAGCCACCATACCAGTACTAGTTTGAGCATTAGTTTCAGTAGCCATAAATTCTAAATTATAAAACAAAATTAGAATTAGAATTTTATACTACACAAAAAATTTAAATCAAAACTACATAATTAAATTCTGTAAAAATAAAAGAAACAAGAATTGTAACTTTTGTTTCCAATTAATTTGAAAATAAAATAAAATTTTATTTAAACAAATTAATTCCACACAGAACAATATTTTTGTAACACTTCAAAAATTAAAATACTGAAAATAGAATTTTAATTAATGAAAACTCAGAAATTATTTCTGAAAACCAAAATTAATTTCTGACCAACTTCACAAATAAATATTCTGAATTATTAATGACTACCAGTATATTACTACTAGGTGTCAAAAAAAAATAAACAGTATATTACTACTATTTATTTTTTCAACCAGAATATTATTTTGTAAAACCACAAAAAATAATTTCTGTAAGAAGAAGAAAAAAAGAAATGAAACAAATGAAAAATTCTGTTTAAACAGAATAATTCGAATCTGTCTTAGGATTGTTAGAACAATCTTCTGTATAAAATAAATAACTTGAAACTAAATCAAACAAATAAAAATAAATTATTAACATAATTTATTTATCGAAATGAAAAAAAAAATACAAAATAGATCAAGTCAAGTGTGTGACACTCGGTCCTTAAGACATATTCGCCCCGCTTCATTGCTTACAGATAAATGGCGTCTATCTCCTAAGATACAATGATCTATACAAATTGTAGTAGTACTCCAAACAATTTGTATAGTAAACAAAAGCATGTGTTCTATACTCTTCAAATTTTTCCTAAAATAATATGAAGAATAAATTGATGCAAGAGATCAAAAATTGGAAGGAAACAATTGAATTTCGGATTTGGAAATCTGCTAGAATGGTCCAAGTTTTTATAGGGCCGAACATGTATGAATTTCAAACCGAACAGATGTAGTTTGAACCGAATAGGTAAGCTTTGAATTGAATAGATCTGTTGAAGAACAGAACAGGTTTGAACTGTTTAAACCAGCTGGAATTCAATCTGTCCGATTCAACCTGTTTGAACCTGCTAGAAAATGGACTGAAAAATGGCATTGTTTGGACAGAAATTTTTGATGCAAAATTTAAATAAATTTTGTTTAGAAATTTAAATAAATTTTTTCTAAAAAATTAATGTTAGAACCAATCCGACCTACACCTGTGCCCGGCACCGCTCAGCCGGCGGCGCACGTGCGCGTGTGGTGGTTTGAGCTAAGGCTCACTTTATCTATAACTCTTTCCTTCTACAAACTTAAGGTGCCCCTTAGGATCAAACCCAAGTGTTGCCATCTAGAACTTATATAAATATACAAGTTCTCTTAAAATTTCAATGTGGGACAACACATTTTAAGGAAACCCACATTTTACTCATTAATAGTACATTCTACGAATTCGAAAACGACGTCAATTTCTCATTCATTCATAAATGGTTTTGACGTACCGTCTTCACCGTGTGACTCGCTACGCAACAAAGAAAACATCACCTCTTTGGATTTATCTCAAAAAACGTATGGAACCCACTCAAATTTAGACTCAAAACTGATTCAAAATGAGTGTATAAAATCATAAATTCCAACAGTTGGTGGTGTGTGTGGTATTGTCCAAAAGAGTAATATACTTAGACGGATATAATGGGAATAAAAAAAATAATAAATAAGGTGTATTGAAAAATACAATGGTGTATAAATAGAATTTTCGGTTTAAAAATCATTTGACAATATTTGGCTCTAACTCTACTTCACTCGTTTGGCAACATTTAAAGGTTAGATTTTTAGACAATTTTGTTAAATTATTCACTTAATTTTTTTAAACAAGTCATAAAATTATTTAGCATGACTTCTTGAAAAAAATGACTAAGTAGGAAAATAGTTTACGAATATAATGAGATGTACATCAAACATTCAACCATGAAACAAAATTCATAATAGATTATTTAAAATTTTTTTGGTACAGACCACAATATTTATAATGTTTGGTTATGTTCTATTAAAATATTAGTTATAACTTAATTATACATATTGTAGTAGTAGTTATAATTTATTGTAATATTAATTATGACATTATTTTAATTATAACTTATGTGGTGTTTAGTTGATAATAACTTTCTTTTTTTTTTTTAAATTATGATTTGTATAAGATTAAGTTGACATTACTAGATTACTACAAACATATAATAAATTTATGAGGTACACATGCAACAATCATACAACAAGAATTACCTATACAAGTGATAAAAAGACTCAAATCAAACTCTTTAAGATTCAAGGTTCTTGTTTAACAACTTAATCCCATGGATTAGATTTGTCCTCAAAGACATGATGTATATTTAAAATTGAACCGGGGCTTTTATTCAGTCCAAAATTTAGACTATAGGTCATGTTTGTTATCCTGATTCATGGGTGGGATTGGCTTAGGATTGAAGTGGACCCCATGCATACCTTGTTTATTTGGTTTATGGGCTCTAGGATTATCACTCCAAGGGGATTGTTAGTCCTACAAAGTGGTGGGATTGGGATGCCTTCAATACATGTGGGATTGACAAACCAATCCGATGACACAGTGTTCAAGGCGTTTTTATTTATTTATTTATTTATTTATAGTGTGTATGTAAATTTTTTGCTTTATTTCCTCACTAATCATCTTTCATATTATCATCAAAAAAAATACATTTTTACTTTACTCCTTTATTAATAATTCTTTCACTAATAATCTCTTCACTAATCATTTTCTCACTAACAATCTCATCCAACCTAATCCGCCAAAAAAATGTGGCCATAATGTTTTTTCGGGACTCGTAGTGCACATGGTATGTTTATGTAGTCTTATGTGTATATCATTAATAAAAAAAAAAAAAATTATGTTAATTTAATAATTGTAATATTTTTATTTTATTTTATTGTGTTTGACTCAAAAAAATAAATAGTCACATCACCTTATTTGGTTTCAATTTTCTAGATCCATTTTTTAGAAAATTGGAGTTTTTTTTTATTTTCAATATTTTTTTTTTTGTTTTCACTGAATTTTTTCAATATTTTAAGCAATTTTTTAAATTTTTTTTTAGATGCACCGAATATAAATACACTTAAAAAGTATAATATTTGTGAAAAAATCTTTAAAAAATTTACTAAATAACAAAAATATAAAAAAATACGAAAATTCAGTACATTTTGGTATTCTTGTATATTTATTGATTTTTTTACAAGTATTTTACTTTATAGATACATCTAAGTAAGATAAATCTAAAAAGTAAAAAAAAATGTTTAAAATTTTAAAAATATTCACTAAAAAAAATACAAAAAATAAAAACATAATTTTTAGAAAATTGAAATCAAACTTACAATATAAACGACCTTCGGTATTAGGGGTGGGCGCAGGTCGGTTACGGCCACAAACCTCTATTCCGCCATCCGTCTGCCAGATTGGCGGATTGGAGAAAATCAATCAGCATCCGTCCGCCAATCCGGCGGATGCGGATTGACGGTTTAGCAGATAGATGCGAATTGGTTTGGCGGTTTGAAATTTTATAAATTTTCAACATAGTTCAACTTGTGCACTTCCTCAAAAAAAAAAAGAAAAAAAAAAAGAAAAAAAAAAGTATTACAGTCAATGACTTAAAAAAGTATTACAATTACTGCATGTCTCATCCAAAGAAAGAAAGTTTGAAACTTTAGATTATCACAATCACTGCATGCATCATCTACATATTACAATCACAGCATGCCGCATCCACATAAAGTATTACAATCTATGGTTCTTAAAATATAAAAACAATTCAAACCACTAAAACCATGAACAGATCAATAGTAGAGATTGTATGTCTCTGTATTGTTACATTTATATATGTTTTTGAAAACAAAAACCAAACAGTATATATCATATTTTCTATTTATTACTTTTAGAGTTAGATTTAAAAACCAAAAAATATAGATAAATAATACGTTTATTTTTTTCAATTAAAAAAATATATTCAAGTTGAAAACTTTTTTTCAACAGAATATTTGAACTCTTTTTCAATTAAAAATACAAACAAAATATGTAAACAAATTGAAAACACAAAGTCTTATAAATTACTAAGGGTTCTTGCGGTTTGGCGGTTCGGTTGCGGCCAAAGGAACCTCAAATCCGCCATCCGTCCGTCAAATTGGCGAATTGGAGCAAATCAATCCGCAACCGTCCGTTTGTCATCACGCATCCATCCAAAATGCGGCGGATCGGTTTGGTTCGATCGGTTTTGACAGATCGGTATATCCGCTGCTCACCCATATTTAGTATATGAGAAAAATTATATCAATCAGATACTTAAAGTATCTCCAAAGGCCTTTTTATATCAAGCATGTTAGCTATTATAGTTAGTATTATTATATTTTAATCACTCCAACAAGTTAGTTATTACAATAACTATTTTAACAAAATCTTTAAGTTACATTTGAAGAGTCTTGCGAGAATTTTAAAATAATTTTTGTATATCAATAGATAAAATAAAGAGTAATATTGAAATACATAGATAAAAATAAAAATTAGGTAAAATAAAAAATATGCCTTATATATTTTAATTAATGAAAAATAAAAAAATATGATTAAAGATGTTTTTATAATAGAAAAAAAATAAATATTAAAAAAAAAAAAAAAAAAAACTCAAACTTCTGTTTATCCTACTATAAAATGACACTACAAAATGATGTGGCAAAATTAATATTAATCATTTTAGTTAAAAAATCAAAAAAATATTATAAATTATCACATTACTTTATTTATTTTTTGCACATCTTTTTATAAAAATTTAAAAAATTACTAAAATAGTCTATTCTTAAATAAAACGTTGGTTTGGAAAGTTTGCTTTTAAATTTTTTGTACTCTTTTAATTTGGGTAAAAAACTTATATTTAGAAAAATGACAGCTAATTTGATAATTATAAAAATAAAATAAAATAATTACCATTTAAATATAATATTTTACCGTATTATTTTATCCTTAACTTTCTCCCCCAAACAAGTCCTAAATAAATATGATTCATTAATATAATTTTGTGAATAATTTTTCACAGCATTGTTAGACCCAAATGTAGAACAAAGTCTCGTATCGGTTACCTTATATATCAGTTACCTTATATAACGCGTTGAACTTGGACCCGGCCGCCGCTGGAACACAGCTCTCTTTTTCTCTCTCTCAAACTTTTTCCACGTCGACACCTACTATAATAAATAAAATAGTCTTCTCTCTCTCTCTCTCTCTCTCTCTCTCTCTCACACACACACACACACGCATCTGTTATTCATTGCATCAGGTACACGTCTTCGTCTTCATCCCCTCATTTTCATATAAAAGTTCACCTCACAACTCTTTCTCACCACAAACTCCAACAATCATCACTTCACAACTCTCTCTCTCTCTCTCGAACTCAGATCTGAAACAGAGGCAGTTGTGGATTCATATACTCAATGGCTTATTTTGGGAAGATGGTAAAAAGTGATTTTTTGACTTTTAATCAAGCTTTTAGCTTTTTTTAGACAAATGATTTGGGAAGTTAGTAAAAAGTGACTTTTGATTTTTTTGATTAATATTTGTTTATGATGTCAAATCATAATTAAATGATCAAACTACCCCTATTTAGTTTAAAATATTACAACTTCACTCATGTAGCATATTTTGACTCATGAGAGGTAAAATTGTAATTTCACCCTTGGCTAAAAACCACCTTCCCAAATAAAAAAAAATTCAAAAAAATCAACTTTTAACTTTTACTACAAACCAAAAAAAAGTGACTAAATGCCAACTTCTCAAAACAAGCCAATACTGGCATAAATATAATCATGTCCGGAGACGACTTTGATCTAAAACCCAAACCCAAACCCAAACCCAAACCCAAACCGGTGGTGATCCGAGAAGTCTGGTCGAGCAATCTCGAGTCCGAGTTCGATCTGATCCGAGACCTAATCGATCGATACCCTTACATATCCATGGACACGGAATTACCAGGCGTGGTGTTCAGACCCACCACCGCGAACGACAACCGCATGCGGCGGCTTCTCCCGTCGGACCACTACAAGCTCTTGAAATCAAACGTCGACGCTTTGAATCTCATCCAGCTCGGTCTCACTCTCACCGACGCCGCCGGAAACCTCCCGGACCTCGGCTCCGGCGAGAGCGGTTTCATTTGGGAGTTCAATTTCCTTGACTTCGACGTCGAGCGTGACCCCCACGCGCCGGACTCCATTGAGCTCCTCCGCAGCCAGGGCATCGATTTCGACCGGAACCGGTCCGATGGAGTCGACTCGGCCCAGTTCGCCGAGTTGATGATGTCGTCGGCTCTCGTGTGCAATGACTCAGTGAGTTGGGTGACGTTTCATAGCTCATATGACTTTGGATACCTCGTTAAGATCCTCACGCGCCGCCAATTGCCGAGTGGACTTGAGGACTTTTTGGGAATTTTAAAAATATTTTTTGGAGACAACGTTTACGATGTGAAACATTTGATGAGATTTTGTCACAGCTTGTACGGTGGGTTGGACCGGGTTGTGAGAACGCTAGAGGTGGACCGGGCGGTCGGGAAATGCCACCAGGCCGGTTCGGATAGTTTGTTGACGTGGCACGCGTTTCAGAAGATGAAAGACATCTACTTCGTTAGAGATGGACCGGAAAAGTATGCCGGTGTGTTGTATGGATTAGAGGCTTTCTAGAAATTAGTAAAAATTTAGTGTTGATTTAATTAATTCTTTGTAAATTAAGTTGGGCAGTTTACTAAATTAATTGATACACTAATTAATATATTAATTAGTACATTTAGGGGTTGTTTGGGATGACCTAAATAAGTGCATTTTTTGTCTTTTTACGAAAAGATGTGCAGAAAAGTAGAGAGGTGATGTGATGAAAAAAAGATAAAAAGATAAAAAGATGGATTATTTTGGTGTTGCCAAACTTGGCCTTAGTATTATTTTTATTAAATTATTACCAGAATTGAATTGAATTTTTTGTTCACAAAAAATTATTTGATATTTTGTAATCAAACATGTCATTTTGGATTTGCCTCCTCTCTAGCAGTTTTCCCATCCGGCACTGTCAAGCAGTTTTAACAGGATTGCGACACGTCATGGAGAAGCGATCCAAGGGGTTTGAAGCTCTCACGTTGAGGAGATAGAAATGAATCTAGTGTTGGACCAAAAAACGACGTCATTTTATCATATAATATAAACATAATAGAGGCTTACATGCTCACAAGCTCCAAACTCAAATCACTCCTCTTGTTCTAAACTTAAATGAGTCAAATCTCAAATTTAGCACTCAAATCTCCATTGATGACCGAAGAAAAGAAAGTAAAGAATGGAGTAACAACAGGGTGGATCGAAAATGAAGTAGACGAAGTCACCACCAAACAAGAAAACGAAGAAAAAGAAAAGTTAGAGTTTCGAGAGGTCAGTTTCAAAGGAGAATTCGAATGAAAAATGTGAAATTGGATTTGAATGCAGTTAAAGGATTTGAAAAATGCGAAATTGGAGTCTTGAAATATGGTTAGGATTTGGAAGTTTGGTGAAGTAAGAAGAAAAAGAAGTTTTCATGCTAATGTTGCAGTGAAAGTGGGTTTGGGTTTTGATGGAAATAGTGGTAGGTGTAGAAAACTAGTTTGATTAATAAGGGTTTGGCTGAAGGATTAGGCCTATTGATTGAAAATTTGATAGAATTGGTCGGAATTTTGGATGGGTTAATTGCCGGAGAAGATGACTGTGGATTTACCCAATTCCTCACTTTTGTCAAAAATCTTCAACCCACTTCACTGCAAAGCTTTTTTTCCAAAGACCCCTTTCATCTCTACCTTAAGTAAGAACAAGAAGAGAGCTTAACCCAAAAAAAAAAAAAAACCATGAGAGAGAGAGAGAGAGAGGTAAATTTACTTCCTTTTGAGTAGATTTGAGAGATTTGTCTGAGTGTGTGAGAGAAGCAATAGATACAAAACACACCATTACTACTATATGTTATGACTAAACGACATGGTATTTCTCAAACGACGCCGTTTACTAAATTCATTTCTATCTCCATAATGTGGGAGCTTCAAACCCCTTAGATCGCTTTTCTATGACGTGTCGCAATCCTATTGAAACTACTAGATAGTGTCGAATGGGAAGACTGCTGGAAAGGAGGCGAATCCAAAAACAGGATTCGCCTCCTCTCACACACTTAGACAAATCTCTCAAATCTACTCAAAAGGAAGTAAAGTTACCTCTCTCTCTCTCTCTCTCTCTCTCTCTCTCTCTTATGGTTTTTTTTTTTTTGGGTTAAGCTCTCTTCTTGTTCTTACTTAAGGTAGAGATGAAAGAGGTCTTTGGAAAAAAGCTTTGTAGTGAAGTGGGTTGAAGATTTTTGACAAAAGTGAGGAATGGGGTAAATCCACAGTCATCTTCTCCGGCAATTAACCCACCCAAAATTCCAACCAATTCCACCAAATTTTCGATCAATAGGCCTAATCCTTTAGCCAAACCCTTATTAATCAAACTAGTTTTCTACACCTACCACTACTTCCATCAAAACCCAAACCCAAACCCACTTTCACTTCAACATCAGCATGAAAACTTATTCTCCTTCTTACTTCACCAAACTTCCAAATCCTAACCATCTTTCAAGACTCCAATTTTGCATTTTTCAAATCCTTTAACTGCATTCAAATCCAATTTCACATTTTTCATTCGAATTCTCCTCTGAAACCGACCTCTTGTAACTCTAACTTTTCTTTTTCTTCGTTTTCTTGTTTGGTGGTGACTTCGTCTACTTCATTTTCGGTCCGCCCCGCTGTTAGTACATTCTTCCCTTTCTTTTCTTCGGTCGTCAATGGAGATTTGAGTGCTGAATTTGAGATTTGACTCATTTAAGTTTAGAACAAGAGGAGTGATTTGAGTTTGGAGATTATGAGCATGTAAGCCTCTGTTATGTTTATATTATATGATAAAATGACGTCGTTTTTTGGTCCAACACTAGACTCATTTCTATCTTCACAACGTGAGAGCTTCGAACCCCTTGGATTGCTTCTCCATGACATGTCGCAATCCTGTTAAAACTGTTGGACAGTACCAAATGGGAAACTGCTGGAGAGGAGGCGAATCTGTGTTTTTTGAGAAGTCTAGTACCCTACGACACCACAAAAATGTGTAATTTTATCATAATTTTTTATAACATCAATCACAAAACAAGTAATTTTATTATAAATTGACGTAATAAAATGTCTAAAGTTTTATGGTTGATGTTGTAAAAATTTGTATCTTAGTTTTAATATTTTTTATTATATTAATTTATGATGATGTTACACATTTTGTGGCTGATATTATAAAATTTAGTGAATAAGCTTACACATTTAGGGTATGTTTGATTGGGTAGATTAGAGTATGGGATTAAGATTATTAATCCGTGAGCCCAATTATCTTTTAACATTTTGGTTTAGGATTATTAATCCAATGGATAATTAATCCAACAAATTTGTAGGATTATTAGTAATGGGGTAGGAGTGAGATTATTAATCCAATTGGATAGTGAATACTACACTAATTTAATAGGATTATTAATACTTCACTATTAATCTTGTGAATCAAACATGAAAAAAATAGACGCCACTGAAACTCCATCTCTGCGGCAGATTTCCCCATCGAATTTTTTTGGAGGACCAGCAAATTCCCCATCACCGACCAAGAAGCCTCCAAGAGGACTCGGTGCTGGTCTTCCACATGATCAAACTGGTACAAAAAGTATTCTCTGGCCGTGGCTAGATAACCAATTTGGCCCTAGGCTTCCAAGCCCCTTGAATGATATTAGAGATGGCTTGTCGATTCAAAGTTTTCAGGGCCAAAATCTTCCCTATCAAGCAAAGGTTGGACACATCAACATTATCATCAGATCGCTTCGCAAGATCCACAGAGTCTAGGCCTTCAAGAGTTAAGGAAGAAGTCTCCATGGTAAAGGGAAAGAAAGAATGGGAACAAATGAATCTAACAGTAAGCCAACAAACACACCAGAGCCAAAAAATACAAAAACAAAATACCCAAACCCACTCTTGAAGAAGAAAGAAAAAAAAAAAAAAAAATCTCCTCAAAAAAACTAGTTTTAAAAATTCATAACCAAACAAGTTTTGAATTCAATTTTTAAAAATTATTTTCAAAACTTATAACTAAACAAGTTTTTTATTTTCAATTGTCAAAACTATTTTTCAAAATTCAAAACCCAAAACTGATTTGAAAATTAAAACCAGACGAAGTGAAAGCATTGGAGATCAATTTTTTTCATCAAATTTAATAAAAGTGAAAATTTAGGATAGAAGGGGGATTTTTAAAATCATTTTGATAAAAAAAATTAGAATAGTTCACATCAAATTAAATTTTTTATTTAAATTTAAAATCAAATTAAATAAAATAATCGTAAAAAATTGAATATGTTATAATTTCATTAGGTTCAACTTGTAAAATCCCAGTTCAAAAAATAATAATAATAAATAAAAAATAAAACTTGTAAAATCCCAAACATTTTAGGTTAATTTTTACACTTGCTTAAAAACAAATTCAATATTGAGCGGTGATGAAGATATCTCCATATCATAAGTAAAATGAATAAAAGTAATGATATAGAGAGAAATCTCTTACACACGCACAACAAAGCAAATTTACATTGCCAACCCCAACAGAAAGGTGCACTTATAATTGGTCCACACGCATATGATGTTTCCGACATGTTATAATTGGTGGAAAGGAGGGGACTTATAATTTTGTATTGGATGATTGGAAAATAGTAGAGGACATGATAATTTGTGATTGGTCAAGGACATAGTTACATTGTCACGTCCCGCCGAATTGCCTAGACAAAATTGTTTACCAAGAGGAAGACTTAAGAAAGGGAGCCTAATGGAAGATTACGGAAGCTCCTAGAAGACTTGAAAAAATATGACAATGTTGTACATAATTCTAGAATGTACATAGATAGTTCCAGAGTAGGAAATATTCTTGTAATGTGGTTGAAGCCTCCATGAAGTTTCTACACACCCTAATTAATAAGGGCTCTAGAATGTTCCTAGGAATTCTAGGTTGTCTATATAAGGAGTGAGAGCTCATTTGCCTCACATCCATCCAACATGTAAGAGTTCTCTCTATAGTGAAAATACAAGCATTCTCTCAGTTAATTTGTGTGTTATGCCTAGTCTCTCTCTCTCTCTCTCTCTTTCTCTCTCTCTCTCTCTGTTAGAGCATCTCTAGTAGTGTAGTTAAAAAAATGGGTTAAAATATTTGTATATGACGAAAGTTGTAAAAAGTTAGCATATCCGATATGTAGTGTAGTTGTGGCTGACAAAAAGAATGACCAAGCTCTTACTATTCCCTATTGTGACTAGACATTTCAAATAAAATGTGGGGAGAAGGTGAGGATTGCAATGTCGGTGCCGGTGAGGGATCGGAGTTGTCGGGCTTTGTTGAAGAGACCATGACGTCTCTTGGAGAATGTAACGATTCTCTGCCCTTCCTTCTCTACTTTTTTAATCTCAATTTTCTTTTTTCCGCTTCCCATATTCTCCTCAGTTTCACTCTCTCTCTAACAAAACTCGACTCCTTTAAATAAGCCCTAAGTCGGTCTATGTCTCTCCGTAAGTTTCACTCTCTCTCTCTCTCTCCCTCTCTCTTTCTCTCTCTCTCTCTATATATATGCTTCTTAGTTTCACTTATAAAAAAAACTCTCGCTCTCTCTCCCTGAAAACAAGAGACTCCTTTAAATAAGCCTGAACTAAAAGTCGGTCTCTATCTCTCCAAAACAATATGCATGCGTCCATGCCAAAATTTTGGCAAATTCTATTTTCACACAATTTTTTTATTTCTGTATATATAATTTCTCAATACACACCTTTATGAAATTAATTTTATATTTTTGTTCTCAGTCCATCCCTCACATGTTACAATTATACCATAAACTAACATTTTTGTACACACACCACTTAACCATTTGTTCCACAGAGAATCAATTGTATAGACCTATTTTCTATTCCATCCACCTTGAAAACACAACAACATCTTTCACAAGAAATCCCTCAGCAAATCGCTCTATGAATCTTCAGATTATACAACAAACTAGCTCCTTTGATTTCCAGTTACATCATCAAGCTGATTCTTTCAATCAACAATCTAGTCAACATCGAAAAAGTCATTAATTGACATCGACTTGTATCAACATAGATTTTGAAACAACATCGTTTTGTATCAAACTCCATTGAAGACGTACAACTCTATCTATCTCTTATTTTTTATAAACTCTTGTTTTTTCTAGAAGCAATTCGATTTTGTTTATTCGGTACTTATTATTTGAATGAAAAAGGTTTATTCGATTTTTAACTTCCGAAACATGTAAAAAAAAATTCAGAACTTGGTTTCCGAAATTAATTCTTAAATTCGAAAGGTGAGTTCCGATATCCAAATTCAGAACTTGATTTTCGACTAGAATTAATAATTTCGGCAATTGATATCCGAAAAAAGTAACATGTTTCAGCATTGGTTTACTGAATTAAAATCGTGAAAAAAAAATTTGCATGAAAAAAACTTATATTTTCATTACTGCTTTTGTTGTAACCAGGCATATTGTTATTTGAATTTGAATTTCCATTGATTTGCAACTCTTTCATCACAAAAATCAAGAATTATGATAGATTCTAATGACAAAATGATATAATCAATGGAGTATAAACTTAGATAGTAAAACAATATGAGAGTATTGTTTTATAAGCAATAGATAACTATAGAGTGTGTAGCAAACAATGGTCAATAGAATAAGTGAACAATAATGGAGGAAATGAGAATCAATAGAGAAATTAGGGTTTAGTTTTTTTTTTTTTTTTAACTTCAAAGATGTGCGCTGAGATTTTTTTTTTTTTTTTTTTAAATAATGTGTACAAAAAAAACTATTATTCAATGTTAATGGTGTGTTTTGATATCTATTATGGTCATTTTACTTCAGGGTCAAATTGTCATTAAAATAATATTTCATTAAATATGTACACAGAGATAAATAGGTGTGTGGAAATAAAATTTCTCCAAAATTGTGAAATCTTATTAAACCATGAGAATTAACTCAAAAGACATAAATGCCCCGTGATATAATTCTACTATCTTCCTTCCCGAACAAAACAACAATTCATCATATTCACATTACTATTACAATTCTCACATTAATCACTTCATTAACCACCTGCTATCAGTGAGAGGTATCGGCTCAATTGTTTTGATACAAAGGAAGAAGCGCAAATACTCTATGATCAAATCATGAAATATCGGAACTGCCATATAGATACTCCTCTCCCAATTTTCCAACCCAAGAAGGATAGTGGCAACGAGTCTATGGAAGAACCGTATTTTGTAGCCACATCTCAAAGGGAATGGAAGAGTTTTTTTTTTTTTTTTTTTTTAAAAAAAAAAAAAAAAAAAAAAACAATCAAATAGACAAATTTGTTTGTCTTATAATAATGTGACGGTTGCAAATGTTTTAGTGATATATTATTGTTTTAGATAAAATGTATGTATGGCGGTAGTGAATAATATAACGATATCATGAAGTAATTATACAGTCTTTTTTTTTTTCAATGATTCTATTTAGTTTTCTCTTCTACCATTTTTTGGTTGTCCCAAAGTAGTTATATTTCATGTTATGCTATTTGCTTACTTCTGTTGATAGCTTGCCAACCTTTTGCCTTTTTGCACTAAATTGTTGCAACTGTTCAAGCTAGAGAGTTGGGTTCTTTGCAAACCAAACCAAACCAAACCAAACTTTGTGTCATGATCGAGTGAGATCGGCTTCATGGTCTACTTTACCTTTCGAACTCAATGACTTGATGTTACAAACATGGAAAATCCTATGGTGTGAACCCTTTTAGGGATGCATACCACTTTATTACAAAATTCCGTAACACCAACCAGAAAATATGTAATCTCACCACAAATTGAACTAATTGAAATACAAGTACTTGAAAGAGGATTTTCTAATAAATTTCCCTTCTAGTTATTTATTTTAATAATCTAAACTATATCGCTTTATAAAATTGTTACTTGAATATTTATATATTATAATTTTAGTTGAATCATTTGTATATTTTGATAATTTTAGTCTTATCGTGCTATAAAAATGTAATTATTATATATGAGTTTATATTATATGTATGTATATATATATTAAATTATAAGATAAACACTCATTTTAATATTAAAAATAATAGTTAAATTGGATGGAGAATTAATATAAAATTAAAAGTAATTCTAATTATTTAATTTTCTTTCATATTCATTTGGAAAATAAAAAATATGTAGAAATAGAAGTTATAAAAATTCTATTTAAACAAGTAAATGTAAATATCGTGTAGTTGGATTAAGAAGAAAATGCATATACTAATTATGTAAAGTATTATTTTTTGTGGGAAAAGCACCAATAAATCCAATTTCCATATCTTAGTAACCAATAAATCCTCCAAATAATCTAATGAACCCAACAATCCTATTTGTGTCGAAATGATAGTATAACCCTATAGTTTATACTTGTGGATGCTAGTTAATACCTATAAATGATCGAAATCCCCACTGTTTGAAATTACACATTTGCCCAAAGTTTACTATGGGGTTTTTGTACTCCTTTTGGAATGTTTGAAGAATCCCAAATTTCAAACCACTGGAAATCAAAATCTAGCAGTTTGAAATTACACATTTGCCAAAAGCTTACGAAGAGATTTTTCGACTCATTTTGAAATGTTTGAAAAATCTCACATTTCAAATCATTCAAAATCAAAACTGCACAGTTTAAAATTATACATTTATCCAAAGCTTACTAAGGGACTTTTATAATCCTTTTGCAATGTTTAAAAAATCTCACATTTCAAATCATTTCAAATCAAAACTCCATAGTTTGGATGTACACATTTGCCAAAAGCTTACTAAAGGATTTTTGTACTCCTTTTGGAATGTTTGACATGTTTTAAATTACACATTTATCCAAAGTTTACTAAGGGATTTTTAAAGAATCCCACATTTCAAACTATTTTTGTATTCCTTTTGAAATGTTTGAAAAATCTATCATTTCAAGCTATCCCAAATTAAAAAGATTCACATATCAAAATCCACCCCAAATTTGATTCTCATAAATTGTGTATCTTATCTTTTCAACACACACTAAAAAAAAAATTTTAAAAAAGGAAACATAATGAAAATAAAGGTATAATTGTCAACCCAATTTTCAAAGAATATATATTAAATCCACATTTCCAAAATAAATGGGACTAATTAGTTTATAAGAAATCTTTAGGACTAAACGGATCATCATTCCTCAAGATGGGATTTATGAGTAAATTTTTTTATTTTTTTTAATATTTTTTTTTGAATTATTCATATATATTGTATATAGATATATAAAATTCAAATTAAATATAAATGTTTCGTAATAAAGAATTTCATGTTAATAGAAAACTTAATTTAAATTAACATTAAAATATTAATAAGGTAGACGAAGAAAAAATTAATATTTATTAGAAGAAAATTAATTCATTAAGTATTAATTCTATATGTAGTTAAGATTAAGTAGAATTCTTTTATATATTAGATTTATAACTAATTAGGTGTAAGGGTATATTATTGTGGCATTTTTAAAAAATAGAAAAGAAGAGTAATACACTACATAGGAGAGAGAGAAAAAAAAAGAAAAAAAGTAACCACAGGGTGGTTGGCCTAGTGGGTGACGACTGGGGCATGGAGATTTGCTCCCTCTTAGGTCTCAGGTTTGAATCCCCGTAGCCAGCAAACGCATGCCTTAGGGCCACGGATTGTAGGGTGTAAGCCTTGTTTCGGAAGGCTTGTTCAGGCTGTAAACGGTTGGTTTGGCATAAACTAAATAATACAAAAAGTCAAAAAGTCACTATCCTATTTAAGTCACATCATCTTATTTAAATCACATCACCTCTCTAACACATCACATCAAACCCAACCCATATAAGCCAATAAGTCAAAAAGTGCACTTTTTTAGAACATTCCAAACCAACCCAGGATACCCTAAATAACAAAATAAAAAGAAAGGAAAAAAGAAAAGAAGATAGATATGCCACATAGAAGAGAGAAAAAAATAAAAGATGATAAATAAGTTACATAGGAAAGAGAAAAAAATTAAAGATAAACACTACTTTTAATAATATATGATAGGGGAAATTATAAAAAAAAAAAATTAAAAATCAAAGTTTGACCTGTATAACAAAATAAATCTTGAACTTTAATTTTGTCAATTGAAACTTTAAACTTTTGATTTGTTTTCAATTTAAACCATTTACTTATTTTTGTTATGCAAAATCGATCAAAAAAATGATATTTTAGCCATTAAACCCAATAAAAAAAAAGTGTTTTGGACATTTTATATATAATTACATTGAGTTTAATAATTAAAATACTCTTTCTTTTATTGGTTTATTTAACAAAAATAGGCGAATGGTTTAGATTGGAAACAAATAAAAAAAATTATGATTTAAATTGATAAAATTGAAAATTCAAGATTTATTAGAAGAAGAATCATTATCAAAGTAAGGTCGTGTGGATAGGCTCATAGTTAGGAGTTCGTACTGGGAAGCTCGCCTAGTGCATATGGCTTTCTTTTTCATGATATACCAACCAGAATGGAGGGTCCATCCAAAATAGCGGGATGGATTAAAGCAAGAATCCCTTAACTCCTTCGGTTAAGTTAACTAAAATTCACATGATCCAACCTGGCCTAGACCGAATCATTCTATTTCGCCACATTGGGGTTATGGGAGTTGAACCCAATTCTGCCACGAACCCCCATAAGAAGGTAATGAGTTACTCCTACAGCACGTCCTTGTACAATGCTCAAGGCTCTAGGCTGAGTAGCAGGAGCAACTTTTAATTTATTATGAGCCCACTGAGGAACAACGGGAGATTAGATCTCATAGAGTTCAATTCCCTTTCTCAACCCATGACCAATATGAGCTCATCCTATCAAATATTTCTATATTTCCTTTGAATTACTCATATATTTATCCTATGAATTTCATTTCGCACCGAAAACTATTCTAGGAGAAGTTCGAATCTTGGACTGGAGGTGTACGATCTAGACTTGAATTCTTTAATTACTTAAATTGAGTCGGGCAAAGAGTAAGGAATCGCCCCATCTTTATAAATTCAAACTTTGGTTTTTTTTTTTTTTTTGGGTTGTAATTGTTCCCTATATGACATGATATGATATGATGATTGGACAAAACAAGTATTTTAGAATCTATTGGTGCATTAAAAAAAATGGCTACTTACTAGCCTATCTTATTAATTAGACTTATTTACCTATGAATTCTTCACTATAAATTTATTGACCAGATTAATAAATTTGTCACTGTAAATTTATTCATTAATATTCACCATCCTTACTCATATTCACTCACTCACTTATAAGAATCCACCATCATCTTCCACATACACAAACAACAAAGATAGATTGATAAATTTAGCACTGAAAAATAAACCTGAATTTGGAAAAAGACAATAACAGTGGTGGTGGCGGGTGGATGGTGATGATGGTGGTGGTGGTGGGTAGACGATAGCGGTGGTAAACAATGGTGGTGTGAAACTTTTGAAAAATTTTATGGAAAATGACAAAGAGATAGAGAAAGAAGATGGGAGAAAATGGAAGATTTTGCTAAGTATTTAATGACGGCAAGAGTTATTGGTGCATCCAAAAAGTCAATAGGACTTTCCTAAGGGCTTAGTCCCTAGAGGGAAGTCATGGATTCAACTCTCCTTAGGGAGAGTTGAATTAAGAGGACAAGCACTTGGTACTTTGCAAAGCATGAGGAGGTTAACTTCCATAAGTATTAACCAACAAATGATTTTCGCCGATAAAAAAAAGAAAAAAAAAAAAAGGCAATAGGACTAAATGATAATTAAGTCTACTTAATGGGACTAATTGATAATTACCCCTTAAAAAATATACAATATTATAGATATTTAAGTCAATCTTATAGGACTAACGTGTAATTTATCACTTTTTCAAGTTAAATTACATTACCCTTGAAGTTTTAAAAAAAAAAAACAGTTAAACCCACATTTTTTCAATAACTATACTAACTTCCCTTTCTTTGTTAAAGCAATTGAAACTAATGCAAATGGCGAACAAACACTAAAATAAATAAAGATAAATATATATTTCAGCAGAAAAAAATGATAATATTATATTTTTCATTCACATGACTAGCAAATTATTGATAAATAAAAAAAAACAAAACAAAACAAAACAAAAAAAGCAAAAACAAATTTAGGCTTTGTTTGCCAAATGGGGTGGGCTAAATTAGCCTACAAAAAGACAAAATAGGCTAATTTAGCCGATAACACAAAATGTCACATTTAAATCATAATCATCATTTTTTCTCTCACAACCATCAAATCAATTACAAAAAAAATCAAAATTTTATCCTAAATAGAATCTTTTTAATTAGGTTAAAATAGTCAAAAAATAAAAAATCGAGGCTACAAAAGTTTGTCCTAAACGAAACGTAAGTTATTATCAGAATTGAATTAAATTTTTTTATTCACAAAATATGGTTAATTACTTTTGACATCTTGTAATCAAACATGTTTTTTGGGAAGTCTTATGCCATGTGTACCTTACCACAAAAATATATAATTTTATCATAAATTTTTGCAATATTAATAACAAAATGCGTAATATTGTTATAAATTGGCATAACAAAATGTCTAAAGGTTTATGATTGATGTTGCAAAAGTTTGTGCCTTGATTACGATATTTTTTGTTATGTCAATTTGTGATGAGTTTACATATTTTGTAGTTGATATTATGAAATTTTGTGATAAACTTACATATTTTATGATAGGGTGCATATGATATGCACTTCACTTTTTTTTGCTCCAATCAGTTTTTACCTACATTACTATTATTTTAAATAAAATAAAATAAAAAAATGAACCAGTTTAAATGGTAATAGAAAAGTTCTAATAAAACAAAATAAAACTAAGGGCAAATTAGTTTTTATAGTTATAGTTTGTGTATTGTGCCATTTTGATTTCTTTCATTTCAATTGATTCAATTTTAACCATAAATTTAGTGTTATGCAAATTAAAACTTTAAAGAAAATCAGTGTAATTATGTCAAAAGTATAGAATTAAGTGTGCTTCGGCCATAGGTCCATTTTATAGACTTTTAAGGGCATAGATCCTAGGGCCTTTTTGTTTGGGTCCGTAAGGACAAGCGAATAATTTACTTGGTCCATAAGAATAGCACATTATCTGTACAAATTGTGCCCAACAACCCATCTCTCACTTCAAACGGTGATGAAGACGAAGGTTTTTCGGAGCTATCGTGGTCGTTGATCTCGCTGTTGTTGGTCTAGTCTCCGTCAAAGGATCTGAAGATGGTGTTGGCGTAGGAAAAGGGTTGGATGATGGAGTTGAAAGCGAAACTAGGGATTTTGATGGTGAAAGAGCGATGCAGTATGGGGGATCATCATCGGTAGCAATCTCAGCGAAGGGTAGAGATGATGGAGATAGAGGGTGGTGGTGGAGACACTAAAAGTCGGAGGAGAAAGAAACTCCATCATTAAGACTCTTTCATCTCTTTCGGTAAAGGTGGGTTTTTTCGTTTTCATACCCCATCATTATTTTTACTTCAAATTTTGCTAAAAATACCAAAGAAAACTAGAAGAGAATCAATATAGGGGAAATTAGGTTTGTCATGATTTGAGTGAGTGGATTAGATCAGAGTAAGGTCTTAGCGTAGAAGCTAACTTGCACCGTGGATGATGGGTTAGTCTTATTTGCAAGAAATGAAGAAGAAAAAAAGAAGAAAAAGCCATTGATGAGCTTTTCGGACACTTCCTCAATTAGGGCTTCCTTCTTATAATTCCATATTTCCTCTTCTTTCTCCACTGTCTTCTCTTCCTTCTTCCCCATCTTCCCTTTATATATATATATATATATATGAAGAAATTTATAAGTAGACCAAAAAATCACTAAATGGGTTTGTGAAGAGAGATATAGAGAGAGTGACTCTATCTGTACATAATAGATTGAATTTGTACAGATAAAAAAAATACCAGTATAGATAAATAAAAAAATATTATGACAGATAGGTTAAAATAATTTGGATATATAGCGATCCCGGTTTTCCCTTCTTTGTTTATTGTATTCCGGACTCGGTTCCGTGGATGTGTTGTTGTTATTTTTCTCATCCCCATCCTCTATTCATTGTATTTGAGTCTTGGGTTGTGTTTGGCAGGTCTGAAACAGGTTGGTTGTGTTTGGAAACCAAAAGTTGATGCCCAGATTTTGGCCTTCACGCTCGAGCGGGCCTTTTGCTTTTGCTCCTCCGCTCGAGCGGGATTATTCAGTCTCCAGTATTTTTCCCTGCAGGTCATCAGACGCTCAAGCGTCCATTTTCATGCTCGAGCGGGGACCTTCGTCTGTAGAACTTCTGGAAGTGTGCATTCGATGCTCGAGCGTCGTTTTTTACGCTCGAGCGGGGTTCTGTGTCTGAAGCTCGAGCGGGGCATTCCACGCTCGAGCGGACTGTGTATTATATCAGTCCGAATTTTAGCATTTTGAATCACTTTTTCGGGCCATTCTCTCTCTCTAGCTTTTCAAAAACCCTATTTTGAGAGCTCCTCTCTCTAGAACTCTCTCTCTCTCTACATTTTGATCTTGGTTTAGTGAGACCCAATCCTTGTGCCTTCATTAAAGTGATAGAGCTTCGCAAGATCTCCATTTTGATCCGAAAATCTTGGGGTTAAGAGCACTTCCAAGTTTGTTCATCATCTCCTTTGGGTTCGAAATTTGAGGTAGGGATTACTACTCATATTTATGGTTTTTGACATAAACTTGTAGTCATTTTGATTAAATGTTGAAGTTGGGAAATTTTGGGTGTTAGGGTTTCAAAATGTATAAAGAGAGGTTTTGTTCTTTTGACCCATACATGTATATTTTAGGTCTTAAAATGAGGTTATTGATGTTCATTGATGATATTTGGACCTTTGGGTCAATGTTGAGAAAATGGGGAGAAAAGCCCTAATTTGTTGTGATGAATTAATTTGTATAATTAATTTGGGAAAGTTATGAAAGCATGAAATTGAGTTGGAAATAATGAAATTGGGTAATTATGAGATTTAATGGTGGAGTTGGATTAATTAATCACTCACCTTTGAAATTGTAGATAATTTATCTGTTTGATAATTTATTATCTGTTTAGAAATAATTGTTTTGGGCTATCGATGGAGGATAGTCTTGATTGTTGTAGACTCTACATGATGATTAGGTGAATTATAACTAATCAATTGAGTATGTCATTGAATATGACGGAAGGAATAACACATTCAATATGTGCTTTGCTTGATCATTGTATATGATAAGTGTTTAAATACATTGTTTATGTATGTTGTTTGGGAGAAGATAGGGGATGTACTCCATGGTTTGGGAGGAGATAGAGGATGCATTCCTTGGTTTAGGAGGAGATAGGGGATGTACTCCATTGTTTGGGAGGAGATAGGGGATGTACTCCATTGTTTGGGAGGAGATAGGGGATGGACTCCTAAACCGGGTTTAGGAGGAGATAGGGGATGGACTCCAGTGATAACTAAGTTGGCCGGAGTGTCCAGGGTGAAAGTTCCGAAATCCTAATTGCGTTTGTATAACGTAGATGAATTGAAGTATTGTAATATGAGTTGTAGTCTCATTTGAAATTAAATCGTTGGAGTATTGTTAATATGAGTTGTAGGCTCATTATGAACTGTCTAGATGAATAGAGAACCACATCTATGAATTGGTTTGGATAATGAAATGGAAAGAGATTGAAATGTGTTGTGAATATGGATGAGTTATGAAAGAGATGTATGCTCGTTTATATAAGTTAAACATTTGTTAAAATGCTAATGTTTTACTTATTGCTCATACTATGTTTAGGATATCTCTACTGGGCGTTGGCTCACCTTATATGGGACATCATTTTCAGGTTCAGGTGTTATGCCACCTCCAAGGATGTAGCTTGGAAGGTCTTGGGAGTTGAAGACTCTTTTTGTTTATTTTGTTATTTTTTGTGTTACATGTAAATACAAGCCAAGGGCTTAATGTGTAAAGAGTTAGAACTCTTCTTTTGTTATAACCAAGTGTTGACTTGGAAAGTTGTAAGCCTACAGGGCATTTACTTTTGTTGTCAACATGTATTACTTTTGTAAGAATACTCTGATGAATGGAAATATGCTTTATTCTCTTGTCTATGAATATCATGAATGTTGGGTTTATATGTATTATTTTGAGGGCGTTACGGTATAGATAGGTTCAAAAATCCAACAGATAAAATAAAAATTTAAACAAAATTTTTAAAATAATTTGATAGATAAGTTCAAAAAAGTGAATAGATAAAATAAAAATTTGAACAGATAGGTTCAATAGATTAATTAAAAATATTAAAATAATTTAAATAGATAGATAAAAAATATTAAAATAATTTTGACATATATATAAAAATTTGAACAAATTGATTCAAAAAATCAAACAGATAAAATAAAATTTTGAACAAATAGGTTAAATACCAAAATTTCAACAAATAAGTGGTATTTATGTAACGAAATCTATTAATGGACTTTTTGTTATAGGGGTAGGAATATGGATTTATGAAGAATTTTCTCTATAATTAATTGTATTTTTTAGGACAAATTGCACTTTACTTTTTGTGATTTGAGTCATGTGCGGTTTACCTTCAAATATTTGAAAATGACCATGTAACCCTCACATGGTTTGTAGACTGAAGTGCACTATTAAACATTCTGTCCAACTTAACAGCAAATGTGAAATTCGTAGCAAAGATAAGGGGGTTATATACCCGTTTTTTAATTTCAAGGAAGTAAATCGCATATGAAATAAAACACAAGGGGTGTACTTTAATGACGAAATACGGGGGTACTTTAGTCTTTTTAATTAAATCGTTAATGGGCCTAACGGTGCACTTCAGTCTACAAACCATAAAGAGGGTTATATGATCATTTCTAAATGTTAGAAAATAAATTGCACATGACCTAAATCAAAATCACAGGGAGGTAAAGTAAAATTTACCCTGTTTTTTAAATTTTAAGGAAAATTAGTGTAATTTATTTTATTTTATTTATTTATTAGGCAGTCTAAAAGGCTGGGCATCCGAGATTGCGGAGTTTTGGGGCTTAAAAGCCCAACATATTGAAAAATTATTAGTTGGTCTAGGGCAATACATAGTTGTATCTCTCACCAATCACAATTTACCATACTCCCTCATGTTTCCCAATCATCAAACACAAATTCGTTGGCCTCTACCTCTTTTACTAATCACAATACCGTTGGAACAATACGTGGCGTTACCCCAAGACCAACTAATAACTTTTCCAACATACCACATTAGCATTTATGACTATGTTTGATTTAGTTTCGAAAGATAATTTTGTGAAAAGACTTTTGAAAGTTCAAAACTTGTTTGCTTATGAGTTTTCAAAACTAATTTTTTGTAATGTGTAATGGACACTTGTTTATATAAATGTATTGAGTAAATGGACTTAAATCTAAGGATTTGGTAACGCAAGGTTTATCTTCATGATAGGATATATATATATATATATGAGAGAGAGAATTTATAAAATCATAAAAAAATATATATAAATTAAGATGTTACATTTTCTCACTGATTTATAACTTTTTTTTTAAAGTTTTGAATTGGCTTATTTTGGCAATACGATTAAAAGTCAATTTTTTGACTTTTTTGAGTCATATCATCTTTTTATTTTTTTACACATTTTTAAAAAAAAAATTAAAAAATTTAAAAGCTAACTTTTAACCTACTTTTCAAAATAAGCTTATTTTCCTACATATATCAAATCTAATCTAATTTCATCCTTTTCAGGCTCTCTTGGCCTTTAGCAGCCTTTTTTTTTTTTTTTGGTGGATTAAAAAAAAAAAAAAAAAAGGGACAAAGGGATGCAACACAAGAACTCTTCAGGGGATCACCCATCTTAGTATTACTCTCACCCAAACACGCTTAACTACAAAGTTTTGATAGAATCCGATACATTATTATTGGTATGATGGCACCCTTTTGCGGTCTTTCACTCTTAGGTTCTATCCACAAAACTATTTATATTTATTATTTATATATATTTTTTTAATGAAATTGCCCGCCAAACTTCTATATACCATGAACCTGTCTCATTTATAGCACATGTTTGCGTTTGGAAATAGACATTGTATTTGCACACCGTATTCAATCTCAGTACACATAGCACTTTATTTTGATTTTTTTAATTTTTATTTACTATATATATCATTAATTTTTAAATATTTCCAAAATATCACCTTTTCTCTAACCCTAACTTCACCTCATTAGTGTAGTTGCCTTCATTGTCATCAACATATGTTGTTGCCCTTTTTGCAACCACCATCCCACTCCCTGACCCTGACCCCAACCCCATTCCCATCCCCATCCCCATCCCCATCCCAACTCCTTTATGTACTACTATTCTCTCCACTCATACTACTACCCTTGCTTGTGCCCCTCTTCACCACAACACCTTCTGTCACCTCCATCGTTACCCAACCCTCTTCCTTTAATTGCACAATTTTTCTTCACTTGTTAGAGAGAGAGAGAGAGAGAGAGAGAGAGATCTAAATCTAAAGATGATGAAAAAGAAAGATAAGAAGGATGGCTGACTACAGAAAGGATAGATCTGAGAGGGTGGAAACGGTAGCAGGCGACCGTAGTAGTCACTAGTGGTAATAGTGTGTTTTGGTGGTGTGTGTGGTGTTGTCCAAAAGAGTAATATACTTAGAGGGACATAATGGGAATAAAAAAAAATGACAAATAATGTGTACTAAAAAATATAGAGATGCGCAAATAGAAATTTTCATTTAATAATTATTTGACAATAGCTCTAACCCTAGTTCACTCGTTTGGCAACATTTAAAGGTTAGTTTTTTAGACAATTTATTACTGGCTTAATTTTTTTTAACAAGTTATAAAATTATTTAGAATGACTTCTTGATAAAAGATGACTATAGGAAAATAGTTTACGAATACAATGAGATGTACATCAAACATTAAACCATAAAACATAATTCATAATAGATTATTGAAAAATTTTATAATACACACTGTAATATTTGTGGTATTTAGTTATGATCTGTTAAAATATTAGTTATAACTTGGTTATACACATTGTGGTGTTAGTTATGATTCATTATAATTTTAATTATGACGTTATTTTGGTTATAATTTAAGAGCTCTTTAATTTTACCTTATGTGGTGTTTGGTTGGTTATAAATTATTATTTTTTCTTTAAGTTATGATTCTCATAAAATTGAGTTATGACATTACTAAATTATTACAAACATATAATAAATTTATGAGGCACATATGGAACAATCATACAATAAGAATTACCTATACAAGTGTACGGGGAGAAAATATTCGTCGCTCTCAGTACTTCCCGTGTCCAAGCTCTAAGTAACGTCGCTCAACCTGAGAACAAAACGACAGTGAGCTATCTGGTGGGTGTGCAGCCGAAAAACCCCTCGGACGATCAAGTTAGCACACTTAGAGAAGAAGAAAGAGAGAGAGAGGATACACAATGCAGGTAGCTTTGATAACAAGAATTCCGAACGTGTTGCATGGAGGCGCCGCACGGTTTATATAGTTTCTGCGCGTACTACTCTATTCATCCTTCCTTGGACGCGTGGATGTACTACCCTCTCTTCGTCTGCCACGTATGTGCACGACAATACAGCCAAACAACATTGACAAAATAGCCAGACGGTATTGACGCGCACGAATAGTGGATTTCCCTCTTTGCCCACCCATTGGGCCACGTGGCAGCTCTTGTCAAGCTAACCATATCCTTGTCTGGCCTAGCTCTCCAATCTTGACTAGTCTTTTGGGCCGAGTTGATCATTGCCAATCTCCAACGTTCAATCATCTTGGCTCGCTACATTCAGTCCATTCAAGTTCCATTAATTTATCAAGGCAAACTCTACCTGATCTAAGAGCACCTAGCTTAGCGCACAAGCCTCGTCTAGCTGGACTCATGATCCAAGTCCAACAACCAGCCCGATTCTACGTCTAGATCTTAGGCCAGCCCAACTGATCCGAAACCTTGACTCAGGCCACACCGTGCTATTCCATCTCGGTTGAGCAGCCTTGCAATTTACTCCAAGCTCACACTAACTCGGTCCATTTACTTAGCACAAATCTCCCTCTCAATTGCCTCTTAATCCCATCCGCTTTAGCGTGATTGGGATTACCTTATCCTGTCGAGCTAAATCACTAGCTCGGTTCATGTCTTCAGAGTGGTGCACTCACCAACCAATTTGACATCTCGTCTCTTCGTGGACACATGGCATTTTGATGGAGTTATTTCTTGGTGTGTGCTCGGAGTAGTTTGGTAAGCCCCAGCTCGTTCACTTTGCTAGCCCCAGCTCGTTCACTTTGCTAGCCCCATTTTTGTTCGTTACTGCTCGTTTAGCTACATTTTGCTCAATATTAATAGAGTTCAAGGTTGACTACTGCTCGATCGGGTAGTTACTCGGTCATTCGATGCTACCGAATAAATAGACCCGTGCTTGGTTAAAAAAGGTGATCCAAATGCTCGCCCCTAGCTTGGTCGACCGAGTTACGAAATTTGGGTTACGCCAAGGGAGTTTGTTCACAAGGTTTTTGTATCAGCTCAGTTGTTTGTTTGCAAAGCCAAACCATTTCTGAGCTCGGTTTAACCCGTGATCATCCTGGATTATATGAAAACCATGCTGGTTAGTCGAGATTACTTTTGTTTCACAATTCGGTTGGCATTAATTTGATTTGCTTTGTTGCCATCTCAGTTATGAGTTATTGCTTAGTCACGAACCACTCTAGCCTAACACTTGATGTCATAGGCTCACCTTTGCTTGGCTTAATCGTGGTGACCTTGCAAACAAACCTTGCAAACCTACTTTGCTAGGCTTGACTCTTGCGACCATGCAAACAGACCATGCAAATGAACCATACAAAATGACTTCTAACAAGTTAGACCTGGTAAATGGTGCTTGCACGTCGACCAAGCAAACGGAGCTTGGACGTCGACCTTACAAACGGCATGCAAGTGCTGGCCAAAAAAACGATGGATGATATTGACCTCGCGGTGTGGACAAATATTAAGTTATTGAGATCGACCCTACAAGTTCTCTTCAGACTGGGCTCCTGCCTTAATCTTACGAAGGCAAAATAGTGACCCAGGCTAAATGGATTGCCCTTGGACTGTCTCCACTACTCAGTTAGAATTCTCTTCGAATGAATAAATCATCAATTTTTTGCTGAAAGTTAGTGAGCAAAATTGGCTTGGCAACTTCTTGGCAAGAAAAATCGGCGATTTACTTCTTGGTGAGCAAAATCAGCTCTGCAACTTGTTTCTTGGCAAGCAAAATCATCTTGGCACAAAACTTCAAAGTTGGCGAGCGAAATCAGCTCGGCAACTTGCTTCTGGCAAGCAAAATTAGCTCGGCAGGGAATTTCAATGTTAGAGAGCAAAGTCAGCTTGGCAACTTGCTTCTTGGCGAGTAAAATCAGCTCGACAAGAAACTTCAAAGTTGGCGAGCAAAGTCAGCTTGACAACTTGCTTCTTGGCGAGCAAAATCAGCTCGGCAAGGAACTTCAAAGTTGGCAAGCAAAGTCAGCTTGGCAACTTGCTTCTTGGCAAGCAAAATCAGCTCGGCAAGGAATTCTAAAGTTGATCAAAACCATCAACAAATCTCTTGCCGAGCAAAATCCTTCCGACAAGAAATGTCAAAGTTGGTGAGTAAAATCAGCTAGGCAACTTATATCTTGGCGAGCAAAATCAACTCGACAAGACTTCTTGGCGAGCAAAATCAGCTCGGCAAGGAATTCTAAAGTTGATCAAAACCATCAACAAACCTCTTGCCGAGCAAAATCTGCCTGGCAAGGAATTCCAAAGTTGAACAAAACACCAACTTTCATCTTGCCGAACAAAATCAGCCCGGCAAGGAATTCTGATCTTTTCATCAAAATGATTGTCAGTTGCCCCCTAGACTACGCTAAATCTGCTTGGCGGGGTGAAAATATAACAATTTTCAAGAAAACAGTCTACTTGTTTCTTTATATCAATAGTAGAATGGGTTACAAAAGTAAAACTAAGAATAAAACTTCAGATTGGCAGTGTTCAATGTTCTGGAAATAAATCAGCCATTTATATTCTGTGAGTTTTATGTCTCTTTTCCTCGGCCTTCTCCTAACGTCTTCCAAAACCGAAGGCCATTTGGTGAGGTCTTCTCTTAAGGAGCCGCCCTTACCTCTTCATCAACGTAGCGATCTAAATGCCCTGAAGCTACCAACTCTTCCAAGTGTAATTTGATTGGCATGCAATCTTCTATTTGGTGCCCTCTCTCATCATGAAAGGTGCAACAATATTTTGGATTGAACCCTCTCTAGGCATCCCCCAACTTGGCCGGCCACCGGACGTATGTCTCGTCACAGATCTCGCTAAGGATGTAGTAGATCAAGATTTTGAAGATTATGGTGATGCCTGTTTGGCCGTTCAATTTTCTCTTGGCATCATCCATGGCATCACAAGTGTAACAACCCTCGTACTGATTACTGAATTACGTACTGATTACTGCTAAACTGAACTGATAATGACTGATAAGTGAATTGGAGGAACTACTGAACAGACTGAATGAAACTGAAACTGAAATTGAATGAGTTTATATATTGAATTGCATATTGCATCTGTTTGATTGATTGAATATCTGTTTGAATTCTTATGTTTGAACTGTTAATTGGAGGCCTTATCGGCGGCCGAATTAGAAACCGTTTAGTGTTTTGGAATCAGTAGAATATTTGTGATTTAATGATATATTTATCTGAAAATTGACTAGGAATGATTAAGTTAGATTAAATATTGATTAATTGAAGACTTGGACTTAATTACGGAATTGCCACTCCTAGTGGGCCACTACCTAATCATCTTTGAGCCTTGTATACACTTGAACATAACAATTGCTCAACCATTTCTTCTCCTTCCAACCGACCAAAGAGAGAGAGGATTTGAGAGAGTAGTTCATCTTGTGGATTTTAGCTTGAATCTTGAAGAATTAAAGTGTTGATTGTCTAATTGAGCTTCTAGGCTTAAACTACAAGACTAAGGTAGATCATTCATCTCCCTAATTGTATCATTGAGCTAAATCTTGCATGTTTCATGCATCATTGTAGAGCTAAGTTATGATATTGTTCATAATTGTTGAATTGAAGCTTGATTGTTGCATGCATGACCATCTTAGTGCATGTTGAATTTGTGGACTTTTGAAGTTGAATTCTTGAGAATGATACATGCATGTCCATGTTTTTATCATAGTCCATGTTTTCAAGTTGTTTTCAAAGATTGGAGCTCATTAGAGCAAGATTTGGAGCTTGAATTTGGTTTAAAACTCATGCATTGCATGTTTACATATTGTTCTTGAAAATGGTTTTAATTGACTCACCTTTGGGGCTTGAATCCACAAATTGGCTTTTGAAACTTGTTATTCATTGTTTTGGGATGTGTTTTCCAGAATTTGGGCCCAAGAGGTCGAGTTTTGAGTGTTAGAATGCTTGGTTTGAGCTTGGAAGGCAAATCTGGAAATTCCAGATTTGGCTTCTTCGCTCGAGCGAAGGATTCCTCGCTCGAGCGAGCACCTTTGTCCAGGGCTCCGCTCGAGCGAGCATCGAGCGTGGTATCGCGCGTAAAAATCGAGCATCCAGTACTTTTACTGTTCATGCAGCTCGCTCGAGCGAAGGATTTCTCGCTCGAGCGAAGCCTTTGATTTTGGAAGCTCGCTCGAGCGAAGGAAGGCTCGCTCGAGCGAGGCTCCTATTTTCAGCAACTTTTGAAAAATGCCTTCCAAGTGTATTTTTGCATCCTCATCCCATCCTAGACATTCTTAGGCCTAGTTTAAGGCATCTTAATGAGGATTTAGACATAGAACCACACCGAGGAAATTTAGGGATTTAATTATCACTCTTCCCAACTGTGAAACTTAGTGTGTGTTCTATTTATTGACTGTTTAGGGTTGGCTCTCGGGGACGCGCTCTAAGCTGCTATTAGCCCAATCTCTGTGAGTAACAGATTGTGTAAAGATATGTTCAAAATGGTTATCTTTTGAATACTGAACTGAATTGTTTATTGAACTGATATTGTTTATTGATATTGTTTATTGAATGAATGTATGTCCTGTATTGTGAACTGTATTGTGGCATCCTTAGCATTGACTGTTACTGTTACAGAGCTCTGTCGGTTCCCTTGTGGAACCATACTGTTTACTGACTGATGGCCATCACTACTGTTGGGTCCGTTGAGGCCCGGTCCTTTTGGACCTACTGTTTATAGGCTAATGGATGTACCACATATGATTGATTGACTGACATACTGAAAGACTGAAATACTGTTTAATGAACTGTTTTCATTAATGTAAGGACATTCATTCATAACCTCTTTACACTTATTGTTATTCACTGGGCTTTAGCTCACTGTTTATATATATATGTAGGTTCTCAGCAGCCAGACCGGAGCTAGGAGCGTGGGTTAGTCCCCCAGTTTTGTCAAGCCAGCCTATGTGCCTCACCGCGAGGTTCCGTGTTGCCATGCTATGGCTTGGGGTGTTTTTGTGTCCCCTACTGTATAGACCGTCTACTGTTTACTGTACTGTTATCGAGGGATTTGATTCCCGTACTGAATGTTGTATATGATTGTATATAGACTGTACTGTTTAAACTGAATGAATGCATGAAAAATGTTTTTGGCATACAGATTTTCACAGCTCAATGGACACTAGTTATTTACTGTAATGGCTTCCGCCAGGCCCTGTACTCTGGTTTACTGTATTACTGTTCAGCAGGCCTTCGGTAATCTCGGATTACTGGCCAGTTACGGTGCTAAACCCATAGGGCCGGGTTTGGGTCGTGACAGAGTGGTATCAGAGCGATACTTAACCACGAGTTATACCGCACACACGTGTCCAACCGAGCTATAGGGTGTCCTAGAAAAGTGATTAGGGCATCTCATGAACTTGAAAAGTGTGTGCTTATGATTGACTGAATGTATGTTAAAGTGTTAAACTGTTTAATTGTACAACTGCTTATAATGATAACTGTTATAACTGCTTATAGCGGAATGGACAATGCAAATGAAACTGAATCATCATCATCCTCTGAGGCCAGAATGGCCAGACTTGAACAAATGATGGGATTGGTACTTGAAAGATTAGATCAACAACGGAACCAACAGCCCCCACCTCCTCCTCCTCCGGTGCAACCGGAACAGAATGTACAAAATGCAAATGTGAATGCTAATGAGGTGGACATTATTGCACTGACTCATAAGTTCAGCAAACTGAAACTGCCGTCCTTTCAGGGAGGCTTGGAACCGCTAAAGGCTGAAGCTTGGGTGCTTGAAACAGAAAAGTTGTTTGAAATGTTTCCGTGCTCTGAAGCCAATAAAGTACTGTTAGCAACCTTCACCCTTCAGGAAGAAGCAAGAAGGTGGTGGATGTTAACCCGCGATACAAATGCTATTATAACTTGGGCTCAGTTCAAGGAGTCCTTCTTTGAAAAGTATTTTCCTCAGTGCATCAGGGACAGAAAAGTAACGGAGTTTGAACAACTAAAACAGGGCACAATGTCTGTTGCCGAGTATGAGAAGAAATTCACTGAACTTGCTAGATATGCACCACAGATGGTGGACACCGAATATAAGAAGGCCAGAAGGTTTGAAGGAGGCCTTAGTGCTGCTATACTGGACCGAATAAATGTTTTGAAAATGCCAACTTATGTGGGTGTTCTCGACCGTGCATTGATGGCTGAGTCAAATATTGCAGCAGTGAAACAATCTGAAACACCAACAACTGAATGGCAAGGTAAAAGGCAGGGTTTCAAATTTAAGAAAGGCAAGCACAATCAGTTGAACAAGAAACAGAATACGGGGTCAACAACTAGCCCCAGCCAAGGGAGTGAATTCGTTCCACCCTGTTCCGTATGTGGCAATAAGCACAAAGGGGTTTGCTACCAGATTTCAGGAGCTTGCTTCAGATGTGGCAAGGTGGGCCACAGAATTAAAGACTGCCCTTCTGCTCCACCAGCTAGTGGTAAAGCTGCACCAAGTGCAGTAGCATCAAATGTAGCACCAAAGCCTAACCCCAAAGCTACCGGGAAAGAGCCTGTGAGGCAGGGCCGAGTATTTGCCCTAGTACCGGGAGATGTTCAGAATACTGAGACCGTTGTGTCAGGTATCCTCTCTATTTGTGCTCAGAATGCATATGTATTGATTGATTCGGGGTCTACACATTCTTATGTGTCGCATGCTTTTTCGCGTAAATTAAATAGACCCTTAGAACCTATGAATTACTTGTTAGCTGTATCATCACCTGTTGGAGGATCCATGACATGTGCATATATGTATCCTGCTTGTGAAATTATTGTTGGGGATATGCATCTGTTTATTGACTTACTGCCGTTAAACATAGATCACTTTGATGTGATATTGGGGATGGATTGGTTACAAAAATATCATGCCACCATTGACTGTGTAACGAAACAAGTAGTTTTCCGTCACCTGGTTTGCCTGAATTTGTGTTTAATGGGAGTGGAGTAGTACCTCCTCCGTATTTGATTTCTTCTGTGAAAGCTGTTAAACTGATTAGGAAGGGGTGTAAAGGATATCTGTGTTCCGTACTGACTGTATCTACTGATGATTGTGTTAAAACTGATGTGAATTGTATTCCTATAGTCAGAGAATTCCCAGATGTATTTCCAGATGATCTGCCAGGGGATTTGATTGATAGGGAAGTTGAATTTACCGTGGATGTAATTCCGGGTACACAGCCAGTGTCTAAAGCTCCCTACAGAATGGCTCCGACTGAACTGAAAGAATTGAAGGTACAATTGCAGGAACTGTTAGACAAGAAGTTTATCAGACCCAGTACTTCACCGTGGGGTGCACCTGTTCTGTTTGTAAAGAAGAAAGATGGCTCACTGAGACTGTGCATTGACTACCGTGAATTGAACAAGGTAACTGTGAAGAACAAATATCCATTACCGCGTATTGATGATTTGTTTGACCAGTTACAGGGTGCACAAGTGTTTTCCAAGATTGACCTCAGATCAGGGTATCACCAACTGAAAGTTAAACCAGAAGACATTGACAAAACTGCTTTTAGAACAAGGTATGGCCATTATGAATTTTTAGTTATGCCGTTCGGAGTCACGAATGCCCCAGCTGCATTTATGGACCTCATGAACAGGATTTTTAAACCGTACCTTGATGATTTTATTGTGGTATTTATTGATGACATATTGATTTATTCTAAGACTGTAGAAGAACATGAACATCATCTGAGACTTGCCCTGCAAACCTTAAGAGAACAGAAACTGTATGGTAAACTGTCTAAATGTGAATTTTGGCTTGATCATGTTATGTTTTTGGGGCATGTTGTTAGCAAAGATGGAATTTCTGTTGATCCGCAGAAAATTGAAGCTGTGGTAAACTGGCCTAGACCAACAAATGTGACTGAAGTCCGAAGCTTTTTGGGATTGGCTGGATATTACAGAAGATTTGTCAAAGACTTCTCCAAAATTGCCTTACCATTGACCCAATTGACACAGAAAGGAATATCATTTGACTGGACTGACCAAAGGGAATCAGCATTCCAAGAATTGAAAACCCGACTTGTGACTGCACCGGTTCTTACTCTGCCTTCAGGTACGGATGGTTACACTGTTTTTAGTGATGCTTCTCATAAGGGTTTGGGGTGTGTTTTAATGCAGAATGGGAGAGTTATTGCTTATGCTTCCCGACAGTTGAGACCGCATGAAAAGAATTACCCAACCCATGACCTGGAACTTGCTGCAGTGGTGTTTGCACTGAAAATTTGGCGTCACTATTTGTATGGAGCGACATGTGAAGTGTATACCGACCACAAGAGTTTGAAATATTTCTTCACACAGAAAGAACTGAATATGAGACAGCGGAGATGGCTTGAACTGATAAAAGATTATGACCTACAGATTTTGTACCATCCGGGAAAAGCCAACACCGTTGCCGATGCTTTGAGCCGAAAATCGATTGGGAACTTAGCCTGTTTGCTGACTGGACAGAAAGAGTTGCTTTGTGACCTTGAAAAGTCTGAGATTGAAATTGTTTTAAAAGAACAAGGTGGTACCTTAGCTGCTATTTCTGCTCAACCAGCATTGATTGAAGAAATTAAGGAGAAACAGCAATTGGATGATTACTTGAAAAAGATCATCGAAGAAAGAGAGTCTAAACCGAGACCGGGATTCAAATTTGAGAACAATGTACTGAAATTTCAAGAAAGACTGTGTGCACCGAATGACACCGAACTGAAAAGAAGAATTCTGCAAGAGGGCCACAATTCAAAATTTTCTATCCACCCAGGGAATACGAAAATGTATCAAGATTTGAAGTTGAATTTCTGGTGGCCGGGAATGAAGAAAGAAATTGCCGACTTTGTGTCCAAATGTCTTCATTGCCAACAAGTCAAAGCTGAACATCAACGACCCGCTGGATTATTGCAACCCTTACCCATACCAGAGTGGAAATGGGAGCATATCACGATGGATTTTATCGTTGGGTTACCTCGCTCCAGAAAAGGTATGGATTTAATTTGGGTTATTGTTGATAGACTGACTAAATCTGCTCACTTCTTACCTGTCAAGACAATTTATAATGCGGACAAATTGGCTGTTATCTATATTGATGAAATTGTGAGATTGCATGGAGTGCCTGTATCTATTGTTTCTGACAGGGATTCGAAGTTTACATCGAGATTCTGGCAAAGCCTACAGACTGCATTGGGTACTGAATTGAGGCTGAGTAGTGCCTATCATCCTCAGACAGATGGACAGTCAGAAAGGACCATCCAGACTCTAGAGGATCTACTGAGAATGTGTGTCCTTGACTTCCAAGGAAACTGGGAAAGTCATTTGCCGTTGGCTGAATTCGCCTACAACAACAGCTACCATTCGAGTATTGGTATGGCGCCTTTCGAGGCATTGTATGGCAGAAAGTGTAGATCTCCAATTTGCTGGGCAGAAGTTGGAGATGGGCCGTTACTTGGGCCCGAAATTGTTTATGAAACGACTGAAAAGGTAAAACTGATACAGCAAAGATTGAAAACCGCACAGAGTAGACAGAAGAGTTATGCAGATGTTAGAAGACGAGACCGAGAATATGAAGTGGGTGATCACGTTTTTGTGAAAGTGACACCAATGAAAGGCCAGACTCGTTTTGGAGTCAAAGGCAAGTTAGCGCCGAGATACGTTGGACCTTATGAGATTGTTGAGAAAATCAATCCGGTGGCGTATCAAGTTGCACTTCCTCCTGAAATGGAGCATATGCATAACGTCTTCCACATTTCGATGTTGAGAGATTATCTCCGGGATCCATTCCATGTGATTGAGCCTACTCGGATAGTGTTGAGTGATGACTACACCTACGAGGAGAGGCCTATACAGATTGTAAACCGACGGATCAAGAAACTGAGAAACAAAGAGATCCCGCTAGTGAAAGTTGATTGGCAGAACCATGGTGGTGTGTATGCCACTTGGGAAAGGGAAGATGACATGGCTAAAAGATACCCAGAACTGTTTCCACTGAATCCTGTCTTCTTCCAAACTGAAGGTAACTCGAGTTTAGAGGACTAAACTCCTTATAAGGAGGGGAGACTGTAACAACCCTCGTACTGATTACTGAATTACGTACTGATTACTGCTAAACTGAACTGATAATGACTGATAAGTGAATTGGAGGAACTACTGAACAGACTGAATGAAACTGAAACTGAAATTGAATGAGTTTATATATTGAATTGCATATTGCATCTGTTTGATTGATTGAATATCTGTTTGAATTCTTATGTTTGAACTGTTAATTGGAGGCCTTATCGGCGGCCGAATTAGAAACCGTTTAGTGTTTTGGAATCAGTAGAATATTTGTGATTTAATGATATATTTATCTGAAAATTGACTAGGAATGATTAAGTTAGATTAAATATTGATTAATTGAAGACTTGGACTTAATTACGGAATTGCCACTCCTAGTGGGCCACTACCTAATCATCTTTGAGCCTTGTATACACTTGAACATAACAATTGCTCAGCCATTTCTTCTCCTTCCAACCGACCAAAGAGAGAGAGGATTTGAGAGAGTAGTTCATCTTGTGGATTTTAGCTTGAATCTTGAAGAATTGAAGTGTTGATTGTCTAATTGAGCTTCTAGGCTTAAACTACAAGACTAAGGTAGATCATTCATCTCCCTAATTGTATCATTGAGCTAAATCTTGCATGTTTCATGCATCATTGTAGAGCTAAGTTATGATATTGTTCATAATTGTTGAATTGAAGCTTGATTGTTGCATGCATGACCATCTTAGTGCATATTGAATTTGTGGACTTTTGAAGTTGAATTCTTGAGAATGATACATGCATGTCCATGTTTTTATCATAGTCCATGTTTTCAAGTTGTTTTCAAAGATTGGAGCTCATTAGAGCAAGATTTGGAGCTTGAATTTGGTTTAAAACTCATGCATTGCATGTTTACATATTGTTCTTGAAAATGGTTTTAATTGACTCACCTTTGGGGCTTGAATCCACAAATTGGCTTTTGAAACTTGTTATTCATTGTTTTGGGATGTGTTTTCCAGAATTTGGGCCCAAGAGGTCGAGTTTTGAGTGTTAGAATGCTTGGTTTGAGCTTGGAAGGCAAATCTGGAAATTCCAGATTTGGCTTCTTCGCTCGAGCGAAGGATTCCTCGCTCGAGCGAGCACCTTTGTCCAGGGCTCCGCTCGAGCGAGCATCGAGCGTGGTATCGCGCGTAAAAATCGAGCATCCAGTACTTTTACTGTTCATGCAGCTCGCTCGAGCGAAGGATTTCTCGCTCGAGCGAAGCCTTTGATTTTGGAAGCTCGCTCGAGCGAAGGAAGGCTCGCTCGAGCGAGGCTCCTATTTTCAGCAACTTTTGAAAAATGCCTTCCAAGTGTATTTTTGCATCCTCATCCCATCCTAGGCATTCTTAGGCCTAGTTTAAGGCATCTTAATGAGGATTTAGACATAGAACCACACCGAGGAAATTTAGGGATTTAATTATCACTCTTCCCAACTGTGAAACTTAGTGTGTGTTCTATTTATTGACTGTTTAGGGTTGGCTCTCGGGGACGCACTCTAAGCTGCTATTAGCCCAATCTCTGTGAGTAACAGATTGTGTAAAGATATGTTCAAAATGGTTATCTTTTGAATACTGAACTGAATTGTTTATTGAACTGATATTGTTTATTGATATTGTTTATTGAATGAATGTATGTCCTGTATTGTGAACTGTATTGTGGCATCCTTAGCATTGACTGTTACTGTTACAGAGCTCTGTCGGTTCCCTTGTGGAACCATACTGTTTACTGACTGATGGCCATCACTACTGTTGGGTCCGTTGAGGCCCGGTCCTTTTGGACCTACTGTTTATAGGCTAATGGATGTACCACATATGATTGATTGACTGACATACTGAAAGACTGAAATACTGTTTAATGAACTGTTTTCATTAATGTAAGGACATTCATTCATAACCTCTTTACACTTATTGTTATTCACTGGGCTTTAGCTCACTGTTTATATATATATGTAGGTTCTCAGCAGCCAGACCGGAGCTAGGAGCGTGGGTTAGTCCCCCAATTTTGTCAAGCCAGCCTATGTGCCTCACCGCGAGGTTCCGTGTTGCCATGCTATGGCTTGGGGTGTTTTTGTGTCCCCTACTGTATAGACCGTCTACTGTTTACTGTACTGTTATCGAGGGATTTGATTCCCGTACTGAATGTTGTACATGATTGTATATAGACTGTACTGTTTAAACTGAATGAATGCATGAAAAATGTTTTTGGCATACAGATTTTCACAGCTCAATGGACACTAGTTATTTACTGTAATGGCTTCCGCCAGGCCCTGTACTCTGGTTTACTGTATTACTGTTCAGCAGGCCTTCGGTAATCTCGGATTACTGGCCAGTTACGGTGCTAAACCCATAGGGCCGGGTTTGGGTCGTGACAACAAGGATAGTTCGTTTGGTCGTTGTTACAACCCTTACCCCGGGTGTTACGGTTGGCACCACAATCTTGCTCTCTTTCACAGTTGTTTGGACGGTTTGCCTCCTGTCCGACCTCGTGAACCTTCCAGGCCACCCTTTTGTCCACTGTTACTGGATTCACCTTTGTGGTAGTCGCAGTCGCATCATCCTCAACCTGAATATGCTCATTGATGCACTGCATTAGCAGCTCTATGGTCGTCGATTGATTCATTATAAGCGAGTCTCTGAGTCTATGTCCGACTGGGAGACCGCGCTTGTATTGGGTGATTGCTAGGTTTGTTGGGCAATCAAGAATTTCATTGAATGTTTCCCAATACTTAGCGTTGTTTGCCTTGAAGGAGTCGCCTATTTCCAACTTGATTCGCAGAAGGTGGTCAAATTCTTTGGGTGTTTTGGTGTGGAGGCACCAATTGCTACCACCCTCAATACTTTCCTCAAGCAACCTTTCAAACCATTTTAGGCCCAACTCGTCCAAACTCGAGGGGAAAATAAGGCACATGAGCGCATCGTTTCGCCTGTGCTCATCCATAACCTGCCGAAAATGGCTTACATACATGTACAAATCGGTCTTTCCATCATAGAGCGTAAACTTAGGCTAGTGGAAGCCAGCGGGGAGCGGCGTGTTTTCTATCTTTATGGAAAAAATGGTGACGCTTAGTCTCGCCAACTCCTTGTTTGGTGACGCGTGCGCTGCCAAGCAGAATGTAGGCATTACAACTTCTTCACTGATGTGTCCCTTAGAGGCTAACCGATGTAACACCGGCACCTTCTGTGCCTTTTGCGGGTGCGCTCATTCCTCCAACACATCTCTCAAGTCTCCCCACCGATTAGAGTATGAGTATCTTGACGTCGTTGACGGTCGTGAAAGGTGGTAGTTGTTGTCCTGAGTGTGAGATACCCTTGCTGGTGCGACGAGCTCGTCAACTCTGAAGCTCCTTGTAATGAAGAGTAAAGGAGTTCGCCATCTGTCGCAATTATCAGAGTGACGGGATTGGGCGTGCTCACTGTGGTTTCCCACTCCAGCAATGCCCTTTCCCTTCAGCTGGCATTTCATGGCCTCCATCCATGTCGCCATCTTCTTAATGATGGCGTCTTGGTCCTTCAACTTGCTCTCTAGGTGCTGAGTATGTGTGTCTCACCATCGATAGTGTCCTTCTGGGCACAATAAGCGCCCAGAACTCCTTGCGCGTTTGTCTCGCGCGTCTTAGGGGGCCCTCGTATGGAAGTCTCCAATCTGGCCATCAGCAGAACGGCGGGTAGATCACCACGATGCCGAACTGACTCTGAAGTAATGACATCGACAACGGACTTCGAAACGTTGTCGTTGTTCGCCATGAAAAGTGATCTGAAAAGCTTGGAGAATAAGGTTTTGTCTGTCGAACTTCCTACAAACGGTGCCCAGTGCACTGGGAGGAAATATTCGTCGCTCTTCGTACTCCTCGTGTCCAAGCTCTGATTATCGTCGTTCAACCTAAGAACAAAATGACGGTGAGCTACCCGGCGGATGTGTAGTCGAAAAACCCCTCTGATGATCAAGTTAGCACACTGAGAGAAGGAGAGAGAGAGAGAAGGAGAGAGGAAACACAATGCAGGTAGCTCTGATAACAAGAATTCCAAACATGTTGAATGGAGGCACCGCACGATTTATATAGTTGCTGCGCGCACTACTTTGTTTATTCTTCCTTGGACGCGTGGATGTACTACCCTCTCTTTGTCCGCCACATATGTGTGCGACAACCAAACAACATTGACAAAGCAACCAGATGGTATTGACGTGCACGAACAATGGATTTCCCTCTTTGCCCACCCATTGGGCTACGTGGCAGCTCTTGCCGAGCTAACCATATCCTCGTCTGGCCTAGCTCTCCAATCTTGACTAGTCTTTTAGGCCGAGCTGATCATTGCCGATCTCCAACGTTCAATCATCTCGGCTTGCCACATTCAATCCGTTCAAGTTCCATTAATTTATCAAGGCAAACTCTGCCTGATCTAGGAGCTCCTAGCTTGGCGCACAAGCCTCACCTAGCTCGACTCATGATCTAAGTCCAACAACCAGCCCAGTTCTACGTCTAGGTCTCGGGCCAGCCTAACTGATCCGGAACCTTGACTCAGGCCACACCGTGCTATTCCATCTCGGTTAAGCAACCTTGCAATTTACTCTAAGCTCACACTAACTCGGCCCATTTACTCAGCACAAATCTCCCTCTCAACAAGTGATAAAAAGACTTAAATCAAACTTTATAAGATTCAAGGTTCTTGTTTAACGACTTTATCCCATGGATTACATTTATCCTCAAAGTGAGAGATATGATGTATCTTTAAAATTGAACTGGGCTTCTATTCAGTTCAAAATTTGGGCTATAGTGTTTTTTTCAGACCCATAGAGTTCATCAAATGTTTTGTTTCAATGATCTAAGTTGCTCATGTTATAGAGTCCCATGTGTATATCATTAATAAATAAAAAAAATATATATATATGTGTTGATCTAATAATCGTAATACTTTCTAATTTCATTGTGTTTGAGTACCTAAGTTTGTTGAAAATGATAAATAGAAGTACTCTCTAAAAACAGATGTAAAATGAAAGTTATCAATTCTAAGATTCTTTGTAAAATATATTTTTTTAAAAAAATAAAAAGAGAATCTATTATCAAAATTGTACATGGCATTTTTATAAATTTAATTTGATCAAGTGGACACTAATATCTAATTAACTTAAATTGTTGTATGAATGATCGACCCAGTGAGTCAATTAATAATGTAAATTATTTAATCCCAATAGGTTGGCTTGATAGTCAAAATATAGAATTTGGGATGTGTTCCATCCACAATCTCAGATTTAAAACCAAATAATTGGTGAAGGCCATGTTTGATTCACAAGACTAATAGTGAGGTATTAATAATCGTATCAAATTAGTGTGGTATTCACTATCCAATTGGATTAATAGGATAAATTATCCATAGGATTAATAATCTCACTCTTACCCCATTACTAATAATCCTACAAATTTGTTGGATTAATTATCCGTTGGATTAATAATCCTAAACCAAAATGTTAAAACAAGCATAGGATAATTGAGCCCATAAATTAATAATTCTAATTCCATACTCTGATCCATCCAATCAAACATACCCAAAGACTAATCCATGCGGTACTTTAATTGAGTTCTCAGTAATTCACGGTGGTATTTACTTGGAAGTGAGTCTCCAGTTAAATGTGCAACTAAAAATTATCCATTATCCATCTCAAACTCGATTTAATTGGACTAGGCCACGTACGGAAGACGGTGTCAACTTGAATCAAATTAATCAATTATCTAGTAGCTTTGAAAAATGCAAATGCAGCCTCCACAGTCTTGGTCAAACTCGAACAAGTTGAAGCAAAACTGAACCAGTTTTGACTTTTCAATATGCGTACATTGTTAGCCTTCGATGATGACTGGTATTTAAATAAATAAAGACCTTATATGTAGATTCATAAAATATATAACATATAATCAATTTAATTTTTATGATTCCCTTTCCCAAAATACGTATTTGGCAATTAAAAATTTTAAAAACTCGAGATATTAATTTGTGATTATAATTCAATTTTTAACAATGAATAGCAATCTTAATTAAACAATCAACAATAAATCGGCACAACAATTTAACGTAAAAAGAATCACAGTTGAACACGTTTAATTGTGATAAAAAAATCATGGCCAAAGCCATAAAATAATCAATTAAGAAGACAAAAAAGAACTGCACACGAGAACCTTTAATTACTTAACGAATTCACGCCTGAATTGAATCGAACTGGTGTACCTTTTCCACCACCGTCATCACCTCAGAATTGCTTTGCCCAACATTGAATCCATAACGCCGACGTCGATTTTACGATAATGAGCCACTCTGAAATCCACCAAAGTTTTAGGCTCAAGCTCTCCAGAATCTACCGAAGAATACATCTCTCTCTCTCTCTCTCTCTCTCTATATATATATATATGAATAAAAGAACAAAAACAACCATTGATATTTGTCAATGTGTAATTCATTGATCAATCGATCACCTTCTATACATCAAGAAAACTCATATAAAATCACCCTTCAATAGAGAACACTTATTTTACTCATTTTTTCGAATATGAACGAGTTCAACTCTAAAAACAACAAGTAACACAATTTATACTAAACAGAGCCGCGAAAACTGCTCGAGGGCACACATTATCGATCGAGCAGTGTGAGTAAAGGTGGCACATATAAGTCAGTCATTCGAGCTCAACTTCTATCGTTCGAGCGGTAAAATACGTTTTTCAAAAGTTCAGAACACACATAAAGATACTGGATGATCCACTTCACCGCTTGAGCGCACGAAAGAATGCGAAGTGAAAAACAAAGAATGCTCGAGTCAAGATACAGAATGTCAGCACAAACTTCTCTTCACAGACACAACTTGGGTTGAATTCACATCTAAACTCTCATAGCTCATAGATACAATAGAGTGAATAAAAATACAACTGAACGAATTTTTATCCAACAGAATTATCAATTACAAAAACTTAACAGCAATAAAATACCTTGACCAAGTACAGTTTTAATAGTATGACTTAGCACCCAAAAAAAAATAATAATAATTTAGGTAACATTTGATTGAAGTATATAAAAAGGACATTTACCTGACAATGGTATCAGTGTAAAAAATATACAACAATTAATAAATAAAAAAAAGTTTATGATATTAATTTTTATAATATTTTTGACTTTTTAAAAAATATGTTTCCCTGATACCATGCAGTGTAATTCTCCCTATATAAAATAGAAATAACGGAATTACCCAAAAAGTAGGAATAAAGGGTTGGGGGGTAAAACTAGGCCCATCTTGTATTTTGTTTTGCATTTTATCGTAGGGAAAGATTATTATGTGACCAATATATATTTTATAACTAAGGTTAAGTTTGACATCTACTAAATAATATAAAAAGTTAAAAAGTCAGTATCCTATTTAAGTCACATCATCTTATTTAAATCATATCATCTCTCTAACACATCACATCAAACACAACCCATATAAGCCAATAAGTCAAAAAGTATACTTTTTTAGAACATCCCAAGCCAACCCTAAATAAGAAAATGAGATAATTTTATATTTTTTAAATTATAACTAAAATAAAAAAAAAATCATAACTAAATATTACACGAGACATAACTAAATATCTCAAAATAATATTATAACTAAAAAAATTAATTATAACTAAAAAAAATTATATAACTAAAAATATATCTAATAAGTATGTACGATAAAATTCTCCTTTATTGTAATTCCACTCCTTTCTTTAAGTCTCTCGACATGTATCGTAAAAGCACACATTAATAATAAAAAAAAATTTATCTGTATGAATTCTTTTTTTAAATTGATTGTTGAACTTCAAGTATGTAATTCTCCTTATAATTATAAATTTGTCCCTATCAATTAACAAAAATAACATAAAGTCACGTGGGGATGCGATGGGAGATTTTTTTTAAAATTTTTTTGGAAAATCCATTTCCTAATCATTCTTAAAGTTGGATTAAACAAAAATACTAAAATTTTGAAAATCAAGTTGGTCTACTAAGCACACAAGACGAAACTACTAGAAGAAACAATGTACATTAATCCCCAAGTCAATGGAGACCCCTTCACCCGAAAAGAAACAACGTACATGAATTAATTCCATTTTAATTGGGGCTACTCAATACATGTTAAGATGATTTTAAAATATTATATATACATATATTGCACACATTTTTATACAAAATTAAAAATATTTTGAATTCTATTATTTCACACATTAGCTAATTTCTTTACTTTTTTGAGTTTCAAAGGAGCTGTTAACAGGTGCATTAGAGTTGTTAGATGTTTGCAAAGTTTAGAAATTGTTTAAAATGATCTAAATAAATATATTTTTAAATTTTTATAAAAAAAAATATAAAAAAATATGATCTAAAAAATAAATATATCAACCATGCTAAATACCCCCACTGGGGGTCAACCCCCAGTGAGGTGGCGGGCCTTGATTTGTTGAAAACCAAAAAAAAAAAAAAAAAAAAAAAACAGTTTTTTTTTTCAACCCATGGAAGGGCAGCATCCACGACCCCAGTGACCCCCACTGGGGTCTGAAGCATTTTCCTAAATATATATATATTTTTTAATTTATGGCAAACAAACGCTTACTACCTGTCTCCAATCTTCTAGTTAGAGAGAGAGAGAGAGAGAGAGAGTTGAAAATTATATGGGGTCAAATCGACCACACTTTATGCAATTGTTTAATTATTTTACACGTACAAATTCATACACAATCAGGGGAATCTTACAACACACTTTTTTTTTCTTTTTTTTTTCCTTCTTTTTTTTAAAATTTTTTTAATTTTTTGTTCCAAGATTTAAAATGTTTTGCATTTATGAATTTTGAAGTTTTTTTTGATGTTTTATGAATTTTGAAGTTGCTAAATCATTTGGTCACTTTCTTCACCTATTAAGGGGTTGTTTTGGGCGTCCTAAATAAGTGTACTTTTTATTTTTTTTGAACTAATAAGTTGAGGAAAAAAATATAGATGTTTAGGTTAACTTTTTGTTTTTTTACGAAAAAATGTGTAATAAAAAATTATATAAATAAAGTGTATAGGGGAAGAAAGTTGAATAGGTTGTACGGTTGTCCTGCTGGGCAGTGTGTCTTACATAGCAAATTATTGCCTCCTTCGGAGTAAAGTGTTTGGACAGTGATGGTCAGTCCGTGAGGGCCACCACAGATCCCATTTTAATAATCTGAACCGTTCAATATGCACAACTCATCGAGTATTACATGCTTACATAAAAACTAAGTTAATCGGATATCGATAGCTATATGATCGGATTAGTTTTTTTCAACAGTTAACTATCACACCATCCGTTTTGTTTATATAAAACTAATTTGATCATATACTTAACGATATTCGATTAACATGATTTTTTACAGGCATATAGTACTCGACGAGATCTATATTTTCAACGGTTCAGATTATCAAAACGGAACCCTTAGTGGGCCCCAAAGGGCCCAACATTACCATCAAATTTTGTGACTTTACATATGTAATTTTTTTTTTTTGGCTCAAAAAGTGTATGACCTGCCTTCTTGCTGGGGCAGTACGGCTGACAGTGTAATTCAAATTTTTGTATTATAAAAATGTATAAAATATTTTTTTAATATTTTTTATTTGTAAATAGTAATGACTTTTTTATTTTTTGTGTAACTTTTTGACTTTTTAAATTTTTTAAGACTTGTCAAACCTAACCTAAATTAAGCCCCTCGGGTTTCACACATTTTCACATCACCATTTTAAGACTTACATTTACGAAATTAATATACTTTAACATAAAATTAAATTATATTTTTATCACTTTTCATCATATAACATATTTTAATAATTCATTGCGAATATTTTAATATGTGTCCTAAAATCACACCGCAACAAACTTGAACTTCCTCCATGGTTCGTTCGCTGTCATTCCACACGTTTTATTAAACAATAATAAACAAGTACTTGGCAGTTCAATCGGCCGAATGCTTGTCGCAAAAACAATAATAAAAAGAGAATTATTAAAATGCTTATCAAATTCGACATGTATTTCACATGCTTGACTTTTCAGCACATGCCTTCTTTTCTTTTCTTTTAATATTATATATATGACTAATTAATTGGTCGAAACTTATGTTGCGAGCTATTTGCTCCTTAAAAAAAATATCTGCAAACTTTGTTCCAGATTTGCTCATTTACATAAAGATGACCTTTTACGTGAGTTTCAAAATTAGTCGAAGTGTGCATAAATTAGTTCGAACACTCTTTGGCTTTGTTTGGTAAGGCTAAAAGTTCACACTTTTTTTCTTTTTCTATTTTTTTAATAAAAAAATTTAAAAGGATTCTTATACAAAATACTTCACTAAAACATTTCACTTCTTAGCTTATGTGATTTTTCATGTGACATGATAAGTTTATCATTTTTTTTTTTGGGTAAAAACAGTCATAAATTATTTATTTATTTATTTACTTTTAATTTGTGTGGAAATCTTTTACTTTTTAATCCCCTTAGTTGAGAAATATATAAAAAGTAAAAAAAATTAAATATATTAAAAAAATTTACTAAAAAAAATCAAAAAAACAAATTACTTGTTTTCTTTAGTGGGCATTTTTTTAATTTTTAAAAATTTTATATATTTTTTTTTAGGGTCTTGTAATGAGACTGCAAAGCAAAAAGTTTTAAAAATTTTTATTTTTAAAAATTAATAAAAATAATGACTAAAAATTAAAATTACCGACTTTTGGGATTTTGTTTAATTTATTAGGTTTGGTTCATTGGAATCAAATAAAATTGAACGAATATTTTATTAAAATATTCATTTTTACATTTAGTTTACTTAAATAATAATGAAAATTACATTGCATTGCAATGATCATTCTATTATATTTTAATTTATTCCAATGAATTAAATGAAACCTTAATTAGTTTATGAATGATACTATATGCACCAATTAGTGTACTAATTAGTCTACCAACTGATGATGTAGTATAATTTAAGAGATTTTTTATATTTATAATTTGTATAATGAGTGAGATCAATAATAATATTATAACTAGTATTGGTACACTAATTAGTACAGTACATTTAGCACCACCATTCTTTTATTGAAACTTATGTTCAACAAAATATGATATCAAGATTAACTAGGTGACTTTTCATTTGCCGGCAAAAGTATCTCCAATTATTCAGTATCTGTTTGGTAACGTTTACATTTTTAGTTTATATTTATAAAGATTTTATAGACTGATTTTTATTTAATTTTTGTTTATTTTTAAAAAAACATAAATTACAAACACATTTGGTAATTAAAAAAATGTTTAAAAAATTTTAAAAATATAAAAAAAGGTGAGAAATGGCAAGTGGTGACAAGTGGCGGCAGAAAACGGTGGTGGAAAGTAGTGACGGTGGGTGGTGGGTAGCGGGTGGTGGTGGTGGTGGTGGGTGGGTGGGTGAGTGATGGTGGCGAGTGGTGGATGATAGCGAATGGGTCGTGGTGGTGGCGGGTGGTGGGTGGTGGTGACAGGTGGGTGGCGGATGGCGGGTGGTAGCAGATGGGTGATGGTGGTGGGTGGGTGGGTGACGGTGGGTGGTGGTGGTGGTAGCGAGTGGAGGGTGGTGGTGGCAGGTGGGTGGCGGATGGCGAGTGGTGGTGAGTGGTGGCAGGTGGGTGGTGGTGGCGGGTGGTGATGGTAGGTGGGTGGGTGACGGTGGCGAGTGGTGGTGGCAGATGGGTGGCGGATGGCGGGTGGTGGTGGCGATGGCTGGATGGGTGACAATAGCGGGTTATGGGTGGTAGTGAGTGGGTGGTGGTGGTGGTGGTGGTGGTGGTGGGTGACGGATGGGTGGCAGGTGGCTAATGGTTGGTGGTGGGTGGTGAGTGGTGAGGGCGGGGGCGGAGGCCGGCGGTCGATGGTAGTGGCGGGTGGTGGGTGGTGGAGGGTGGATGGCAGGTGGTGGTGATGGTGGTGGCGAGGGATGGGTGGTGGTGGTGAGTGGGTGGCAAGTGGGTGGTGGGTGGTAGTGGCGGGTGGGTGGTGGTGGCGGAAGACAGTGGTGGAAAATGGTGGCGGGTGGTGGTAGCAGAAGACTGTGGTGAAACATGGTGGCGGGTGGTGGCTAGTGTTGGGTGGTAAAAAAAAAAAAAACTCAAAACTCAAAACGGAAACACATTTTTTGAGTTTAGATTTTTTGCCCAAATTTATAAACTGAGACCACTGATTTATAAATCAAAAATTTACCAAACAAGTTTTTATTTGAGTTTTTAAAATTTTGTAAATATAAACAGAAAACTGAAAACGTAAGTGTTACCAAACGGTACCTCACCTTTTCTGTTATCCAGTTTAAATTTGATGGACTAGTGTTCAAATATCATCTCTAATGATTTCAACAAATGATAATTAAATCAAGATAGAATTATTTTTTCATCAAAATGAGAACTCATGAAATCATTTATTAAATTTAGGGGTAGTTTGGCATCCCCTATATAATTCATCTTTTTATCTTTTTTTTTATCACATCACCTCTCTACTTTTCTGCATATCTTTTCGTAAAAAGACAAAAAATACACTTATTTAGATCATCCCAAACCGCCCAAATTTAGTAAAAATTTAAAGAGATGAAACATTAGAGATTTACTTATTTTTTTTCATCAAATTTACTGAAAAAGAAAATTGGAACTAGAGAAAATTTTAAAAAATATTTTGAGGAAAATTTGATGAAAAAATTGGAATAGTTCATATTAGATTAAATTTTTTACTCAAATTTAAAATTAAATTAAATGAAAAAATTAGTAAATAATTAGAGTGGCTCTAATACATTTGGAAGTAATCTGATGAATATAAGCATATAACTAGGGAATAGCGAAATACTATTAATAATTAAAAGATGAACTGAAATTATTATTTTATCAGAATATATATTTTTTATATTTGATTCGTCAAAAAATTTTACAAATAAAATAATATTTAACTAACAGAAAAAGATGCACCGCTGCCACTGTGCAAGTTAGGAATGAATATAAGGTTTATCTCTACTGATAGGATAAATATCAGATCTAATTTCAGCCTTTTCAAGCTCTCTTGGCCTTTAGCAGCCTGTCACTCTCAAGTTACATCCACGAAACTCTTCATATTTATTATTTATATTTATATTTTTTTAATGAAATTGCCTCTGTACCATGAACCTGTCTCATTTATAGCACATACATGCGTTTGAAACTAGACATTCTAACTTCGTTTGTGGGTAGTTTTTTTAAGTTTTTAATTTTTTATTCTCTTAGTTTAAGATTAAAATGATCTCGTTTATGATAGATTTTTTTAATTTTTATGAGATGAAAAATAAAATGATTATAATTTACATGTAATAATTTTAATCTGTGACTAAAAAATCTATTTTATCTTTTTATAACTATTTTAGTCCTAACCCATCTCAACTCACATGCCAAGCCAAGACTCTATTTGCACACCACATTCTATCCTAGTATATGTCACATTTTATTTTTATTTTTTTATTTAATTTATATTATTAACTTTGAAATATTTCTAATATATCCTCTGTTCTCTAACCCTAACTTCACCTCATTAGTATAGTTGCTACCATCGTCATCAATATACATCGTTGCCTTTTCTGTAGCCACCATTTCCCTCCCTGGACCCCCTCCCCCTCCCCCTTCCCCTTCCGCTCTCGTTCCTCTTCTCATTCCTAACTCCTTCATCTATTGCTATATTCTCTCTTTCTACTACTGCCATTGCCATTGCCATTGCCCTTGCCCCTCTCCACCGCAACACATCCCTCTACCATCCCCATCATTACTTGGCCCCCTCTATATAACTGTGCAATTTTTCTTCACTTGTGAGAAAGCGATCTAACAGTTGGTGGTGTGTGTGGTATTGTCCAAAAGCGTAATATACTTAGACGGATATAATGGGAATTAAAAAAAATTGATAAATAATGTGTACTGGAAAATATAATGGTGTGTAAGTAGAATTTTCCGTTTAAAAATCATTTGACAATATTTAGCTCTAACTCTAGTTCACTCATTTGGCAACATTTAAAGGTTAGATTTTTAGACAATTTTGTTAAATTATTCACTTAATTTTTTTAACAAGTCATAAAATTATTTAGCACGACTTCTTGAAAAAAAAAAAATGAAACAAAATGAGATGTACATCAAACATTCAACCATGAAATAAAATTCAAAATAGATTATTTGAAAATTTTATAGTACATACCACAATATTTGTAGTATTTGGTTATGATCTATTAAAATGTTAGTTATAACTTGATTATATATATTATGGTAATAGTTATGATTCATTGTAATATTAGTTATTACATAATTTTAATTATAATCTAAGAGATTTTTAATTATAACTTATGTGGTGTTTAGTTGATAATAACTTTTGTTTTTTTTTTTTTTTTTTAATTATGACTTCAATAAGATTAAGTTATGACATTACTAAATTACTACAAACATATAATATATTTATGAGGTACACATGCAACAATCATACAACAAGAATTACCTATACAAGTGATAAAAAGACTCAAATCAAACTCTTTAAGATTCAAGGTTCTTGTTTAACAACTTAATCCCATGGATTAGATTTATCCTCAAAGATATGATGTATGGGCTTTTATTCAATCCAAAATTTAGAGTGAGGTGTTTTTTGGGGACTCATAGAGCACATGGTACGTTTTTTTTTAAATGTTCAAATCGCTTATGTTATAAAGTCTTATGTGTATATCATTAATAATTAAAAAAAATTATGTTAATCTAATAATTATAATTATTTTATTTTATTTTATTGCGTTTGACCCAAAAAAATAAATAGTCACATCACCTTATTTGGTTTCAATTTTTTGGATCCATTTTTTAAAAAATTGAAGTTTTTTTTTATTTTCAGTATTTTTTTGTGTTCACTGAATTTTTTCAATATTTTATTTTATTTTATTTTTTGGATACACCGAATATAAATAAACTTAAAAATTATAATATTTGTGAAAAAAATCTTTAAAAAATTTACTAAATACCAAAAATATATTAAAAAAAATAAGAAATTCAGTATATTTTGGTATTATTGTATATTTATTGATATTTTTACAAATATTTTACTTTTTAGATACCTCTGAGTAAGGTGCATCTAAAAAGTAAAAAAATGCTTAAAATTTTAAAAATAATCACTAAAAAAATACGAAAAATAAAAAACACAATTTTCAGAAAATTGAAACCAAACTTACAATATAAAGGACCTTCGGTATATAAAAAAAATTATATCAATTAGATACTTAAAGTATCTCCAAAGCCCTCTTTATATGAGGCATGTTAGCTATTATAGTTAATATCATCATATTTTAATCACTCCAACAGGTTATTACAATAACTATTTTGACAAAATCTTGAAGTTACATTTGGGTTATTATTCAGTATTCTCAGAATATGGACACATGGTGCTCTATAAGATTTTGATTGGTAGAGAGGGGTAGGGGTCCACGATTTATGTTAGAGAACAACATGTGGTTAAGTAATTGATGATTGGCTAGTATATGGCCACATGGTGTGTCCAGAATTATTGAATAATTTTCCCATTTGAAGAGTCTTGCTAGGCTTTTAAAACAGCTTTTGTGTATCAATAGATAAAATAAAGAGTAATATTGAAATACATAGATAAAAATAAAAATTAGGAAAAATAAAAAGGGGATTTTGTTTTAAGGTCCCTTGTATTAAGATTTTATAGCATAAAGGACACTCAATATTTTCATAATGTCTAAGGTCCCTCAACATCGATCCAGAGAAAATTCGATCCAAAGAATTTCTCTGAACAAATCACAGAGAAAATTTTAAATTTCTCTGGACATATCATACAGAAAATTCCAAATTTCTCTAGACACATCACACAGAAAATTTCAAAATTCTCTAGACAACAATGAGGACTAGTGCTCTGCTTTAGAGAAAATTGGGTTGGTCCAGAGAAATTCTCTAGTTTGAATTGAATTTTCTCTAGGTTAAACTCAATTTTCTCTGGGTTGGTCCAGAGAAATTCTTTGGTTTGGAATTCTCTAGTTTGGATTGAATTTTCTCTGGTTTTGTCTGGAGAAATTCTCTAGTTTGGATTGAAATTTTTCTAGATTGATTTGAGGGATCTTAGACATTCTCTCATTGGCATTTCATCAAACACCTTCTTTACTAAATCTATGTCCCCAGCTCTGTGCATATTTTGCATATTTTCAAAACAAACTTGTGCAGAATCAGAATCAAGTATTTTCTTTGATGAAATATGATCATTTGTTCAAATTTAGAAAGGAATATAACAAAATTATTTTGAGGGTAAGAAATCCATGAATTGAAAGCAACATTCACAATATGGAAAGATGTGAATTGTATGTAACTCATTCATAGCATATTTATTACATTGAAGACATATGAAATTTAATTGAAGACACTAGATCATTTTTCTTTCTGAAACTCCAAAGACTATAATTGTCCTTAATGTAGTCAGGGAATCTTACAAAACTATTGCGTGGAAGCCACCCATATAACAATGGTATATGTTTTGATAACGTCATCTCGTATCTGCATCTTTAGCCACCATGGCTCGTCTTTCTTGTCACCATGACCCTCATTCCGGAGCTCTGCCCACTACGACTGGACTTCGTAGTCACCTCGAACTGACTCATCGATGGAGTAGTAAAAAGTGCAATATTCACGAACCTTCGCAGCTCAGATTGCGGTAGTTCAACTTAGATCGTAGCATTCCGACGACAGTGTGGTAGAGATTGAGGCGAAGGTGAAGATCAGAATGTGCACAAAGAGAGAAGGTTTAGTTTGGATAGAATAAAGATCTGAGAGAGAGAGAGAGTGAAATTTCTCTGATCTGATATATAAGTGTAGGTTTAGGGACCTTAGACATTAAAAAATAATATTATAGATCTCTTTTATTACTAAAAATGGGAGAGAGATCTTAGATTAATTTTCCCAAATAAAAACTATACCTTATATATTTTAGTTAATGAAACATAAAAAATATGATTAAAGTTTGTTTTTATAATAGAAAAAAATAAATATTATTAAAAAAAAAAAAAAAAAAAAAACTCAAACTTCCTACTATAAAATGACACTACAAAATGATGTGGCAAAATTAATATTAATCATTTTAGTTAAAAAGTTAAAAAAATACTATAAATTATCACATTATTTTATTTATTTTTTACATATCTTTTTATAAAAATTTAAAAAATTGCTAAAATAGTTTATTCTTAAATGAAACCTTGGTTTGGAAAGTTAGCATTTAAATTTTTTTGACTCTTTTAATTTGGTTAAAAAAATTATAACTAATTTGATAATTATAAAAATAAAATAAAATAAAATAATTACAATTTAAATATAATATAATATTTTATTTTATTAATTATTTTGGTCCTTAACTTTATCCCCCAAACAAGTCCTATATAAATATAATTCATTAATATAATTTTGTGAATAATTTATCATAGCGTTGTTAGAACCAAATGTAGAACAAGTCTCATATATTAGTCAAATTATAACGCGTTGAACTTGGACCCGGCCGCCGCTGGAACACAGCTCTCTCTTTCTCTCATACTTTTTCCACATCGACGCCTACTGTAATAAATAAAATACACAGTCTACTCTCTCTCTCTCTCTCTCTCTCTGTCTCACACATCTGTTATTCATTGCATCAGGTACACGTCTTCGTCTTCATCCCCTTTTTCCAAGCAACGTCTTCACTCCATTAACACCCCCACCTCCTCATTTTCATATAAAAATTCACCTCACAACACTCTCTCACCACAAACCCCAACAGTCATCACCTTACAACGCTCTCTCTCTCTCTCTCTCTCTCAGATCTGAAACAGGGGCAGTTGTGGATTCATATACTCAATACTTACATAAATATAATCATGTCCGGAGACGACTTTAATCTGAAACCCAAACCCAAACCCGTGGTGATCCGAGAAGTCTGGTCGAGCAATCTCGAGTCCGAGTTCGATCTGATCCGAGACCTAATCGATCGATACCCTTACATATCCATGGACACGGAATTCCCAGGCGTGGTGTTCAGACCCACCACCTTGAACGACAACCGCATGCGGCGGCTTCTCCCGTCGGACCACTACAAGCTCTTGAAATCAAACGTCGACGCTTTGAATCTCATCCAGCTCGGTCTCACTCTCACCGACGCCGCTGGAAACCTCCCGGACCTCGGCTCCGGCGAGAGCGGCTTCATTTGGGAGTTCAATTTCCGTGACTTCGACGTCGAGCGTGACCCCCACGCGCCGGACTCCGTTGAGCTCCTCCGCAGCCAGGGCATCGATTTCGACCGGAACCGGTCCGATGGAGTCGACTCGGCCCAGTTCGCTGAGTTGATGATGTCTTCGGCTCTCGTGTGCAATGACTCAGTGAGTTGGGTGACGTTTCACAGCGCGTATGACTTTGGATACCTCGTTAAGATCCTCACGCGCCGCCAGTTGCCGAGTGGACTCGAGGACTTTTTGGGAATTTTAAAAATATTTTTTGGAGACAACGTTTACGATGTGAAGCATTTGATGAGATTTTGTCACAGCTTGTACGGTGGGTTGGACCGGGTTGCGAGAACGCTAGAGGTGGACCGGGCGGTCGGGAAATGCCACCAGGCCGGTTCGGATAGTTTGTTGACGTGGCATGCGTTTCAGAAGATGAAAGACATCTACTTCGTAAAAGATGGACCGGAAAAGTATGCCGGTGTGTTGTATGGATTAGAGGCTTTCTAGAAATTAATAAAATTTATTGTTGATTTAATTAATTCTTTGTAAATTAAGTTGGGCAGTTTACTAAATTAATTAATACATTAATTAATATTATTTAATGCATGTAGCATTATTTTTACCAAATTATTATCAGAATTGAATTGGATTTTTTGTTCACAAAAAATGGTTACTGTTTCAGCTTTGATATCTTGTAATCATGAAAAATGTTTTACATCACTTAGTCAACATCACTAATTCATCACTAATGACATAGTATCATGTGGATCTCACTATTGATGTGATAATTTGGCGTATGATTTTTTTTTTGCCCTTTCGCTTGTCAGCTCATTAATGATACTTTTAGAGATCTTGATTTAGTGCTCTAACTCGGAACTGTGAAATCATACATGTTTTTTTTGGGAAGTCTGGTACCCTATGACACTACAAAAATGTGTAATTTTATCAAATTTCTTGTAACGTCAATCATAAAATAGGTAATTTTATCATAAATTGACGTAATAAAATGCCTAAAGTTTTATGATTGATGTTGTAAAATTTTTTATCTTAGTTATAATATTTTTTATTATATTAATTTATGATGATGTTACACATTTTGTGACTGATATTATGAAAGCCTCGTTTGGAAAGTGACTTTTTTAGTCAAAAAATTAAAAAAATTACTAAAAAAATTAAAAAACCAATAACATACACCAAAAAGTCAAAAATTTTATTCTCTTTATTTTTTGCACATCTTTTCGTAAAAAATCAAAAAATTATCCCAAACATACTAATTTTTTTTACATCATATTTTAGCCAAAAAAATTAAAAAATTACTAAAAAAAACTTGTGTTCCCAAAAGAGAAGTGAATAAGCTTACACATTTAGGGTGTATAGCCTATTTTGACAACAACCGTGATATGTGCCTTGAATTTCAGGAGCACTAATGCCCCGAAATTCTATATAAGGCAAAAAAAAAAAAAAAAAAAAAAAAAAAAAAAAAAAAAAAAGTTACCAAAATTGGAAATTAGGGGCATTAGTGCTCACAGTTTTAGTCTCACAAATCATTTTTGTTTTGACAATTGGATTAGAAGTTAATTTTTGAGAAAAGCTTCGTAGCTCGAAACTTTTTTGGCTCGAGTAGCCCGAAGACTCCATCAAGTATATTGCTGTCATATTTTCTCTCTCTCCTCTCTATGTTGAAAGAAAAGAAAGTGAAAGTAGAAAAGAGATTTGGGTTGAGGTTTGCTTAGCAGTAAGACAATGCAAAGAAGAGAGGAAGAATAGGAGAGAGGGCCACACAATCTTCAACATTTTGATGAGTAGCAGAGTTGATTGAAGCTCTATTGTTCTTTATATGTATGTATATGTGTGTGTGTGTGAGAGAGAGAGAGAGAGAGAGAGAGAGAGAGAGTTGGGGGAGCTGAAGGCAAGTATCGAAGTGCGAAGCAAGTTAGGAAAGAGTAGCAGAGTTATTATTGCCTAATTCATGGACAAACTTTTTATGGTGCACTCTACAAAAATCTTGCTTGGTATTGTTGTACGTTGCTGGTGAAAGCCTGAAACTGTGCTACCTTGATAAAATTTTCAGCCAAATCGTCTGTGTAGGTAGCAGAGGATAGGTTCAAACAGTTGGAGGAGAAAGAGGGTGAGACATTGATTTCTCTCTCCAAACCCCACCTAGTGAGAGAATGATAAATGTTCTTCACAGATAGGAGAATCAAACCCATGTGGTGTTGTTGATTTGTGTTGCAGAGGACGGTGTGTCCAGCAACAATGGCAGTGATTTTGGTGGCTACGTAGTGGGCTAACACATGGGTTCTGAGCCATGTCTCGGCCACAATCAATGAGTCGATCATTGCTCACAGAAACACTCACAGGAGCACGTGTGTGAGACAGTGATTAAAGAACCATTGGAGATGGGTCATGGAGAATTAGGTGTTATGTTTTTTTTTTCTTTTCTTTTCTTTTTTCAAATGAAATGTGTGGGTGTGGGAGTTGAGTTCAGCACACGCCCACAGCAGATAGAAAATCAAATTCAGGCCACTCGAGCCTGCTTTCGAGCTATGTAGCGGAGTTGTTAATTTTTTTGACTTTTTGATTTCTTTAAAGGAAAATGTTTTGTGGCACTAAATTGGGGGGCACTAATGCCCATAATTTCCATTCTGGGTAACTGTTTTGTTTTGTTTTTTTTTTTTCCTTATATAGAAATTAGGGGCATTAGTGCCCCCAATTTAGTGCCACAAATCAAAACCTTCTTTAAATTATATTTTGAGTGTACTTGGTTTAAAAGTCAAATGTGAATAAGCTTACACATTTTTTTAAAATATTTTTTTAATAATTTTTTTTTTTAAAAAAAAAAGGCTGAAAAATTAGCTTTAATTTATTTCTCCAAAGAAGCCTATATGTATGGTATGAACTTCATTTTTTTTTTTTTTAGTTCCAACCAGTTGTTAACTACATTACTATTATTTATTTATTTATTAAATAAAAATAAAAAAATGAATTAGTTTAAATGTTAATAGAAAAGGTTTAATAAAACAAAATAAAACTACGGGCAAATTAGTTTTTATAGTTAATAGTTTTTGTATTGTGCATTTTGATTTCTTTAATTTCAATTAATTTAATTTTAATTATAAATTTATAATTTCGTCTCAATCTAATTCACTCGATAAGGACAATTAATTTTTTACACAAAAATTATGCATATACCTGCACATGAACTGTTTTAAAGCGTATAATATATGTACTGAAAGCAATGAAAGAGATAGCGTTGACATTGATAATATCGTTGCTAGGATTGCTTTTAGAGTGAGCGAGCGAGACATCCTTACTTTCTGCGATTACTGAAAGCGATCAAAGAGATAACATAGTTGCTCAAAGCACCGTTGTTGGAAGGGTCACTGCTAGAGATCATCTTTAGGGTGAGAGAGCGAAACACCCTTAAAGCATCTCCAATAACATTGTCAAAGGGGATGCCAAAGTTATAATTTGACAAGAGTAAAAAAAAGGGATCTTCAATAGAATTACCTGTAAAATATAACAAATGTCATTTCTAGTGTCAAATTTAACAGGAGGTTTGGCATTTGTCAAACATGCCACATCAACAAAGATATTTTGACTCCAAAGTGAATAAAAACAAACAAAATAGTGCAAATGAATCATTTGCAACAACACAATCAACACAAAAATAGAAATAAATTGAACAAATTAAATTAACAAATATATATATATAATTATTACAAAAATAAAAAATAAAAACATGATTTTTCCTTCATCATAGCAACGACAATCATGAAGTAGAAGAAGGCTATGGAGGAGATAGAGAACCAACCTCAATCTTGATGTGACTTCGCTGTCTACTCCGAATCAATTGCTGAAGAGCACGCTCAATACAGTACTGTAGACACCCCATTTTTGACCGCCCTTAAGACTTGGGCGCTACTGATTGATCACTCGATGATGAAGTTGTGCTCTGCAAATGTTCGATTTCTTCAACAAGAAGAGCTCTAAATCTCAACATTACACCCCATTTTGGACCAAAACTATTTTAGACCTTAAAACCCTTTCTTTCAAAATATTTTTGAAAAAGTTTCTACAATATTTCGAGACTCGCATTTCGTTAAAAGTTGCACTTTTTGGTAAACCAAGCAAGGATAAAATGGAAATAAATGGAAGAGAGGTGAACTCTTTTGAAAAATCCATTTAAACATCTTATTTAGAGGTTTGGAGTTGAAGAAAATAAGAGTAAAGGGAAGAAAACTAGTTGGAGAAGTGATTGAGCTTGAAACCATTAAGGGAAAACCGGACAACCTCACTAAATTAGGACTATTCTTTTGTACACTTGGACTTTAGTTGTAAGGCCATCAACATTGGAAAGTGGACTTTCGGGGCTTCAATTTATACTCAAGAATGACCTAAAATAGAGTCCGGATGAGGGAGATATGGCTGTTTGAAGTTAAGTATGGGCCTAAGTGCTAAGATCGCCCTTCTGAGGCAATTAGGAATGAAAAAGAAGCATGGGCTTATACCCAAGGAAAGTGGGCCAACAGTGAGCCGAAGCAGGTCCGACTCGCCAAGGGTCCAAACAGACTTCACGAAGGAAAATGCCTAAGTAAAGTTGCAGAAGCAACACAGGCAATGGTCAAGTTGCAGAGGCAACACTTGCAGCAGTCAAGTTGTAGAGGCAACACTTGCAGCGGTTAAGTTATAGAGGCACTTTGCCTCAGCACCGCCATTCACAATATTGTCGGTTCCGCAACCCTCTGAAGTTGCTGAGGGAAAGAGAAAGCTAAAGCAACTAAGTTACGAAGACAGCACTTGCAATGGCCAAATTGCAGAGGCATTTCATCTCAGAACTGCCATTCCAAGTATTGTCAGTACTGCCTCCATTTCAAGTATTGTCGGTACAACAACCATCTGGAGTTGCTGAGGGAAGGAGAAAACGAAGAAACTAAGTTGTAGAGGTAGTACTTGTGGCGCCCAAGTTGTGGATGTATTTTGTCAGCGCCGTCGTTTCTAATATTGTCGGCTTTTCCATTTGAACTTGCCACGGGAAATGACTGCCACAGCAACTACAGCCGCCTCAACTAACATGCAGAGGGAACATCCTGCCAAGGTGATAGTAGCCTTTGGGAGAAGCTTCCCGTCTACAAGTAGAGGCTAATGCTGGGCGCTGATAGCAGGCCCTAAGGCATTACTAGCCCAAGGCTAATAGCAGGTCCCAAAGTTTATTAACTTGGCACTGATAGTAGGCCCCAAGAATTACTGGTTGGAGCAAATAGCAGGCTCATAGATACTAGTTTACCGCGGCAACCCCGCAAAGATGGGAGTAGGGTAGCCCGAGTGTAAGGGACTTCCTTTCCATTACCTAGGTCATGGACCTACCTTAGTCGCACAGGTAGGACTAAGGAAGTCCCTTTGGGCTTGATACTAAGACACAACATAGCTGATAGCAGGCTTGATTGTGGCCTTCGCCCTAGGAAGCTGGGGAGTTTGTGATTAGGTAGCTAAGGGTGAAGGTTTCGCTGAGGTGAACCCGAATATAGCCGATAGCAGGCTAATGGAGTCCTGAGAATGCATGTACTAGCTAAATAGAACTGAGAAGGCAAGTATAACAGCAAGGTTTACCGCTACAAGTGCACTTGCTGAGGTTCGAGCTGAGAAGGCAAGTGCAGCAACAAACACTCCCACCGCAACTGCACTTGTTGAGGCTCAAAAGGGAAATGTAGCGCCAAACACTCTCATCGCAATTACATTTGCTGAGATTTAAAAAGGTAGTTGCGGAAGCAAACAGATAGTACATATGCAAAGGGATACGTGGCACCTTCAACCTGGTGGCTTAAGGTAGAATATTCTGTGTGATCTTTAGGGACACTTGTCTTCTCTCTATTTGGCCACTTAACTGCACTTGTTGAGGCTCAAAAGGGAAATGTAGTGCCAAACACTCTCATCGCAATTACACTTGCTGAGGTTCAAAAAGGTAGTTGCGGAAGCAAACAAATAGTACACAGTACATGCAAAGGGACACGTGGCACTTTCAACTTGGTGGCTTAATGTAGAATATTCTGTGTGATCTTTAGGGACACTTGTCTTCTCTCTATTTGGCCACTTGGTGTCCTTTTGGTACCAAGGAAAAGCCTATAAATAGGACCCATTTCCCAAGGTCCAAGGAGAGGAATTTTGGGGATTTGGGGGAGATGCTGCCTATTTGTGCACTGCCATACATTTCTTCTTGAGCTACCTGCTTCACCCTCACCCAGCTACTCACTTTCCAACTTCCTAAACAGTTGCTACTGCTCATTCTCCAGCCATTCTACCATTGTTGGACCATTAGTATAGTTTTGCTACCTTCCTAACCTTGAACCCCCCTACAGTTTCGATAGAGGACTCGAGTAACAATTAGATGTATGAGATTTTACCCTCATCGTTGCATTAAATTTTACTTTTTTGTCTTTATTAATTTTTTTTTCTTTCAAAAACTTAATTTTTTGGAGCGTCTAATATCGATAAAAAGCAAGGTTTTTTAACTTCTAATTAAAAAAGTTCAAAAAAAAAAGAAAAAAGAAAAAGAAAAAAAAAGGGCTTGAAGTTGGAGTCAAGGGAAGCTTTAGGCGCCATTTGGTTCCAACCAAACATTTAATTTGACATTTGAAAACACATGTTTATGAAATTGTATTTAAAAAATGTAGGATGTTTGGTTCCACTTACATTTTCAATTTATTTGATTTTTCAGTTTTAAGAATCTTAAAATAAAATAAAAAAATGTAACTTTTGTCAAGTTGAGCTGTAGATCTTTTTTAAAATATAATTAACTTTTTTTTAAAGTGTTATCAAAAAACCAATCTCAATTAGATACGACCTCATATGCATGGGATGATTACGTACTATGCCCCTAAGGTGTGATAGACATATATATTAATTAAAAAAATAAAATAAAAATAGAGAGATATTAGAGTTTAAATGAATTGGAGTAGCTTTGTTAACAATTTTGTAATTTGCTTGTTTATATTGACCCAGTTTGGTGGAATTTGTCTAAGTTAAAAATTAATAATAAAAAATAGAAACTTAAAGCACTCTTACCTCAACTTCTAAATAATTAGTTTTTTTTTTTAATTTATTTAAACTATTTCTACCTAATAAGCTATGAGTACAAATTGTGCCAAATAGTTTGACACGGACTTCTTAATTAAAATAAGTTATAATCACCTTCCAAAAACCATAACAAACAGTCCTATTATATGATGATAGAGGATCAAAATTTGATAAAGATGTATTTATTATGATAATGTATTTAATTTAAAAACAGATCAATATGGTCCACCGAACCGACTATCTTTTATTTTTCTCCCAAATAAAATTATAATTTAATGGGACCCAAGTAATGAACACCAACATTAATGCAACAAGTTCAAGTCAATAAAGTTATGATGCAAAAATCATATGACATTTGCGTTATTTTCAAATTTAAATATAAATTTTTAAAAATTTGAGGAGTTTGGGTAGTCTATTAGGATTTCATTTTGATAATTTAAATTATTTATTTTAAGAGCATTCTTATATATTATTCATAAAAAAAATTAGATCGATCTGATAATCGTAATCATTTTATTTTATTGTGTTTGCTTTTAAAATATAAATGATTTATTTAAAAAAATATATTTATTGTCTATTTTTATGAGACAAAGGAAATAAAATAAAAATATTAGTGTGTTTGGTTTGAATTTTTTGAATTAATTTTTTTGAAAATTGAGTTTTTTAGTTTTCGTGTTTTTTTGTTTTTAGTGAATATTTTTGAAATTTTAAACATTTTTTTTAAATTTTTTTAGATGCACCTTACTTAGATGTATCTAAAAAGTAAAAAATTTGTGAAAAAATATTTTTAAAAATTAATAAATACATAAAAATACAAAAAATATACTGAATTCTTATATTTTTTTTTATATTTTTGGAATTTGTGAATTTTTAAAAGGTTTTTTTCAATTTTTTTTTTCTTTTTAGGTATATTTATGTTAGGTATGTCTAAAAATTAAAAAAATTACTCAAAATATTAAAAAAATTCAGTAAAAACAAAAAAACACGAAAAATAAGAAAGTAAAATTTTCTGAAAAGTGTTTTTGAAAAATAATAACCAAGCATGCTGATTATCAAATTAATCTAATTTTTTTCAAGAATGATATATACCAAGACTCTACAAAATGAATTATTCAAGTTGTTGAAATTAAACTCGTGATGGACCCACGAATCTCTTATGTTCTCTTAATAATGATATATTATAATCTTTTGTTTCATGATAAAATGATTAATTTAACTTTTTAATCATCATTTTACAATAATTTTAAAACAGTTATTTTCTTACACCGTTTTTTTTTTCCCGCTAATAAATCGGAAGTTGTACTATATAAATAAAAAAAAAATTATATAAATTTATTAGCTTGCGGCAATTTGAGTCCTAGCATTTTAAAATTTTGTATATTTTCAAAGTTGCCATTGCTACATGATTTTAATTTAAAATTATATATAAATTTTTAATTGAATAAATTATATATGTTTTGCCTTCTTTATGTTTGGCTATTTTATCAATTTGGCACTTAAATATTTTTTTTTTTTTTTTTTTTTTTTTGTGGACTTTGACCCTTCATATTTCAAAATTTTTTCAATTTACTTCAAAAACTAACATATGCTCAAACTTAGCCAGAAAATAATATATTAACAGCCATGTAATGTAAAAATATTTTATTATATATAACTTATGGTTTGGGGTGTCCTAAAAAAGTACACTTTTTGTCTTTTTACGAAAAGATGTGCAGAAAAGTAGAGAGGTGATGTGATGGAAAAAAGATAAAAAGATAAAAAGATGGATTATATAGGTTATGCCAAACCTAGCCTTAGGTGTTCATGGGTCGGTTTGATTCGGTCTGGCACTAAATTTGGAACCAACCCATTCATGACCGGTTCGAAGGTTTTAAATCCAGAACCAAACCAATCATGCACTAGAACCTACCCAACCAAATCCAACCCAACTCAATGTAACTTGGGTTAGTTCGAGTTGGAATCACGGTTTTACTATATTAAAAATAAACAAATTAATCAATAATAAATAATTAAAATATACAAGTCTTTAAAGTTTAAACATAATACAAACAAAGAGCAAAATATTATTTAATGCAAACCAATATAAATTAAATCAAACTAAAGCTTAAATATAATCCAAATAAATTAAATCCATTAATACAACCATTATAAATTAAATTAACTGCAAAATTTGACTCAAACTTATAGTACTTATTTCTTTTACTTAATAATTATTGTATAGGGAAAATTATTAGGTGTAATTAAGTCCATTGTAATAGAACAATAAGGTAAAGATATGTCAATATAAATAAAATTTTAAAATTTATTTATATATGTATAATTAAATAGATTCGGTTTTCGGGTTTGTTCGGTTTATGCAAGGCTTAAACCAAGAACCAATCCCAAAAGGTCGGTTTGGTTTGATTCTTCGGTTTACCGGGTAATTTGAACACCTCTAACTTACAACTCTGACTCAAATCTAAATCCAAATATGATAATGTATTTTTTATGTTATGTGGCAGTTAACGTGACATTTCTTGTTTAATTTTAAGCACAAATTTGCTTTAGAAGTAAATTGGAAGAAAAACTTAAAACATGAAGGGGCTAAAGTGAGAAAAAATAAATTTTAGAAGGCAAAGTGAGAATGTCTAAATATAAATAGGGCAAAATGTAATTTTACTCTTTTTTATTTGAAGATATTTTTTAATAATTTCTTAGAGAACTTGGCATCATCGATTTTGTATTAAAAGCTCATATGCGGTTCCAGTTTAATACGTTTCAGGATAATTAATTGGCTAAACTAATGCCATCATCACTTTTTAATTTTTACTAATAAAAGAATAAAAAGTTTAATAAAAATTTCAAGTGTTTTATAATTTAATACCTAAAATAATAATTAGGTCCATAATATTTGAAATTTTATTATTTTTTCAAATTCCTTAAAAAAAAATTCCACTGCTGGGACTCAAACCCGGAGCTCTCAAGAGAGAGAGCCAATTAGCCATATCTTGAAGTTTTTTGCTACAGTGGATTGATGTTTCAATCAAGCACATTTTATGTTTTATTTAGTTGAAGACCTGAGATTAATAATTGTATATGTCAAATATAAATCTCAACTCTTATAAGATTTACATTTTGGAACAAACATTCAGTTCTTCACTGTATTTAATATCTATTAATAAAAAAGATAATTACAACTACTTTTACGATAATGATATTTATGTTGAAATTCAATTCAAAATTAATTAACGCATTCAATTTAGAGTGATAGATCTATAGTAGGCTTCCAAGTTACAATACTATTCAATTCAAGCAGAATACTTAAGTTGGTTTCGATTTGAATTTTGACTTACAAACCGTTTTTCAAATACATATTTTAAAAAGCGAAAATGATCCAGAGCTCGAAACTCTACGGCTTGAAATTTTTTTTCCCTTTTCAAGCAAAGGAGCTCTGCACAAACAGAGGGAAGATGAGAGGAGAAAGAGGGAGAGAAGAGAGGAAGAAGAGAGGAGAAGAGAAAGAGGAGGAGGCAGCACCACCGCCGTCGCCGTCGCCTCGCCGCCGTCGTCGCAGCACCACCTCCTCGCCGATCGTCACACCACCGCCACCGCCTCGTCGATCGTCGCATCGCAGCCCTCTTTTGTCCAGTTTGTCGCAGCAGCTCGCCCCGCGCAGCCTCGCCTCCTCCTCCATCCCGATTTTTATGGCCCCCTCCCCTCCCTCCTTCCTCCTCCTCCCGATCTTCTTCTCCACCCTTCTTCTTCTTCTCCCTTCTTTTTCTTCTTCCTTTTCTTCTTCTTCTCCGTTCTCCTTCTACCGATCTGCAACAACACAGGAAAAAAGAAAAAAGAAAAAAAAAAAAAAAACGACACCAAAACGACGTCGTTTTGGTGTCGAGCCAAATTCGTGCCAAAGAATTTCGAGCTACGTAGCGGCGTCGTTTAAAAAGGCATTTGCATGAAAATTGAATTGTGCAAAAGTAAATCTTAATTATCTAACAGTTGACAAGAAAATGTCTCATCTACCAAGCCAACCATTAATCTCCAAATTTTAACTAGTTTACTTGACTCGACTAGTTGCGGACGAAAGGGGCAGGCGGGACCACAAAGAAATTAAGAGGGAAGGGGAGGTTAAGAATAAGAGAGAGACACCTTGGAGTCATACATTCTGAATAAAGTCTCAAGAAGGGACTTTTAGCTTCTTAATTGAAGACACATTTCTCAATAGGTTATACTTACAACACTATTCAAGACTTAAAGCCTCAACAACAACCTTGATGCAAACTAATTTGAATAATGTAATTTTCCTGAGCTAGAATATGTCCCAGATGACAGAGAAATCCTTTTAATATTTAGGTCAGTTAACTTGCGAAAATGGTTTGAGTAGGTCCTGCTGGTGACCTCTACTGGAAATCCACGTAAACTTGGAAGGTTTCCTACAGTAGACATGAAAATTGCAAATTTTTGGGGATTAACAATTAACACTTAATGTAACTAAGGAGCCAAGCACCTATAATGATACCGTCTTGTGGACTTAACACGCAATGAATTGGGCATCGCTACATCTTAATTGATTATGTGACCCAGTCGAGTTAGGTTCTTGTTGCAATTACTTGCATATCATCTTGTTTTGAGCTAATTTTGAGTTTTCCAGAACACAGAATAAGATATTTAGAATATTTCAGTCCCGACTCTTCTTTAATAATGTTTTCTCACCCGATTGGAACAATATTTTTATGCAAGGTGAAACTTGAATCAATTCTATTTCCATCCACACTGTTAATAATAGAATTCCTAGACTATCAGTATTGATGAAATGAAATGTGAAAAATCTAGAAACCCTAGATGTTGATTTGTGATTATGTATCAATAATAAGCAGTAAAAAACAATCCCAATCAAACAATCAAGACAAATCGACACAACGATTTTTACGTGTAAAAACCACAATTGGACACCTCCAACTGTGATAAAAAAATCACGGGCAACAGCCACAAAACAATCCACTAAGAAGATATAAAGGAATTACACAGGTATACTCTCAATTACCTAGTGAATCCACAACGCCTAATTGAACCAACCTCTATGTGCCTCTTCCAACCCCATCTTCACATCAGAATTGTCTTTCCAATGAGCCACTCCGGAATCCACCAAAGCTTCAGGCTCGAATTCTTCAGAATCCACCGAAGAACAACTCTCTCTTTTGTATAACAAACAAAACTTTTGATGTACTCTCTTTTAAACCATGAGTTGAATACTCAATAAAATATCAAAGAAACTAGCAAAATATCTCCAGATATAAACCTTAAGATCCAAAAAGAAGATCTGGAGAAGTTCAATGAATAGTCTAGTTTTGGGAGAAAACCAAGGATTTATAGAGAACCAAAAGTAATCCTAGATTTGGAAGAAAACCAACTCCTTAAGAAATCCGGATTTTGAAGCTCGCTCGAGCGAGGAGCTTTGTTTTCATGATTTCTACTAGTGCCTTGGCTCGAGCGAGCAATCAACTCTTTCAGGTTTTTGTGTGGACGCAATCTGTCGCTCGAGCGAGAACTCCTTGGCTCGAGCGAGAAAGCCTTAGCTTGAGCGAGCATTTCTTGGCTCGAGCGAGCAACGGTGGACATGCAAATAAAAATTTGATTAAAATATCAAAAAAAAAAAAAAATCAATAAAAATAAATGAAAACTTATCTAAAAATAGTTTTTAAAAAATCAAACCAAACATGCACTTCCCATTAGTCCCATACTATTTTCAATATTAATAAAAATAAAATAGAGTTTTACTCTCCAAAATTTACAGAATTTTGTGAAATTTCTCAATTTGCCACTAGCCTCAACCCTCAACTTTTATTTTTTATACCCTTGTAATCTGGTATTATTATTTTGTTTGCATGTGTTTATCACATTGGAGAAGTTTCCTGCAAATGATACATTTCTTAGTTTTGAAACTCTAATGACATGACAGAGAAAAAAAAAAAATCAAAATATCACATCAATAAGTGAGACCTACACTTAAAGCTCATTTAGAACTCTTATTTCAGAGTTCTCAAACATTTTTCTTTATTGAAACCACCACCCTTCTTATGAGTCACCTTTGGCCACCATGACGAAGCTAAAAAAGTTATTTTAACGAGGGTCATAATAGCAAATAGTTTGTAATCATGTCATATGCATTCTAAGAATGCTTAAGTAATGTAAGGACTAATAGAATATTTTTCTTAAATTTTAGAAAGTCTTATGTATGATATAAAATAATTTATAAAATACAGGACTAACTAGCTAATTGTGAGAAGTTTTAGGAGGCCATGACCACCCCTAGCCAACCCCTAATTCCGTCTATGTTGATTTTCAATCATGTTTTGAATCTAATATCTTTCATTTATGAAATTCTTTCCTTCTTTTTGAAGGCTTATTTATATCCAACAATCTTTTAATCTTTTAGCGAACTTTAATAGCTCCAGTATAATTCTTGTAAAGAGATTCCTCGCTCATGACCATATTTCACTATGCTGATTTTGTACTAGTGATGGCCTTACGAAATGTCATTGGCTCTTGATCCTCAATATTCTTTGTCACACCAAGTGTATAATAAGCAACAAGAGTTGCATTACATATCTTTGACGCTAATTAATCTTCCTTCTCTCTTTGTTCCAATTGTGGTGTTGCACCATTTGGATCTTGCACTTCTTCCTCTTGCTCCATCAAGATGTTTTCTTTTTATTTTTTATTTTTTATTTTTTATCTCAAGCTCTACCTAATAATTAATACCATGGTCCTTTGCAACATCAATACTCTTATAATACTCAAATATATTGGCATCAAGCACATAAAACAAGAATGAATATATATAATTTTTAAGATCAAAAGATAGAACCAACACACAAAAAAGAACCAACACACAAAAAAAAATTCGTATTTATGGTTTCGAGTAAAAACACGATCCCCAAAGTCATCATTTGTGAGCCATCACAATTGAAGTAAAAAGTAATTCCCACTATGCGCTTTTTTATTTTTATTTTTGGATCACGGTTACTTGATGCACTTTAATAACATGATGTATGAAACAACAATTTTCTAATCCACTAAGGTTGTATTTGAATAAAAAAAAAAATTGAGTATGGGTTTGTGGAGAAGGGAGAGAAAATAAGACTCTGTTTGGTAGAATTTTCTAAATTTTTCATCTATTAGTTTGAGTGTAGTGTTTGTTTACAGTTTTCAAAAATTGATTCTACACCCACTTTTACAAACACGTTTACCCGGTCATCCTTTCGGACGTCTCCCTGGACGTCCGGCCGGTTGACTAGAACAGTGTTCGGTTTTTTTTTTTTTTTTTTATATTTTAAATAAAAAATATTTTCAGAATTTTTTAAATTTTTTTTTAAAGTTTTGAATAGAATTTTGAGTTATGTATTTGGTTATGAGTTGTAAATTTTTTAATCAAATATCATATATCACATCAAAAATTTCAAACTCTTTCAAAACTCATAACCAAATAAATTTTTTACACTCAAATAATAATTTCAAAATTCACAAACTCAAAATATAATTCTATTCTCAAATCATAATTTTAAAACTCTACCAAATGGTACTTAAAAATCACCACCATACGTCTGCTCAGTGGCGGAGGGAGCATGTGACCAGGGGGGTCACGTGGCCTCCTTGGATTTTGGAATTTTTTTTTTTTTTGCAAACATAAAAAAAAAATTTAAATAAAAAATTCCAAAAATATTATTAGAGTGAAATGTCAATGACATTTTAAAAATTATGAAAACAATAATGGTTGTTTTGATTGAAAATGAAGAGACTATTATAAATAAACCATATTAGCTATGAAATTTTTTTAATGCAACGACGATGTCATTATTAGTGATATGCAAGTATAAGTAATCTCACTATAAAAATATAAAATTTATTAGATTGTTAGTTACATTTAACATATGAGGTCCACTCTTTATGCATTTATTTACCATTAGTAAGTGATATCACATACCAATGATGGCGTGGTATTACCATTATATTAAATTTTTAATCAAATTTTGTATCAAAAAATAATTTATCATTATATAATTTCTTTTAAAGCTTATATCCATTTTTTTTTGTATTGTCCATGATACACTAGTTACAAATAACATTCAGTTTGTTTGTTTCCAGTTTTCAAAAAACAGTTTTCAAAAAATTTACTTTTTTATTTTTCATATTTTAATGTTTTGAATGAATTTTTTTAATATTTTAAGCAATTTTTTTTTAATTTTTAGACACACTTAACATAAATACACTTAAAAAGTATAATATTTGTAAAAAAATATATTTAAAAAATAAATTAAATACCAAAAAATACAAAAAAAAAAAACAAATAAATTTAGTATATATTTTTTTATTTTTGTGTATTTATTAATTTTTTAAAATATTTTTTTACAAATGTTTTACTATTTAGATATGCATCTAAAAAAGTAAAAAAATTACTTAAAATTTAAAAAATATTCACTAAAAACAAAAATAAAAAAACAAAAATAAAAAAATTCAGTTTTCAAAAAACTGAATTCATAAAACTGAAATCAAGCATTAATTTTTTTTTTTTATGTTTCTTAAAATCAATTATAAAAACTTACGTGAAATATTTTTATAAACATTATTATAATTAATAATTGTCCCATCTAATTTAATTTTATAACTCCACCCCTCGTCTGCTAGTCTCCCTCCCACTACTTCAGCAACAAAATTCTCTTTCTTCTTCTCTGCTACTTCCTTATTAAATAGTGGGAAATTCAACAATGCTTCTTCATCACATCCTAGGTCAGAGCTATCAAAGAAAAAACAGAGGAGATTAATCTCTCATCTTCAAATTCCTCGTCTTCTTCTTCTTCTTCTTCTTCTTCTTCTTCTGTTGAGGAAATTAAAGAGAAGTATGGCCTAGAAGCTGATCTCTGGAATGTACCCCGTTCTCTTCTCTTCTTCTTTACTCTGTTCCTTGTTTTGGGTATTTGAAATGAAAAAAAAAATATATATATATATTAAAAATTCAGTTCAATTGGATTTCAGTCAATGCTAGTGAAAATTGGTGTTTGGTTGTTGAGAAAGTGGAGGAGAAAATAAGGAATTGGAAATTAGTAAATTCCACCGTTATCATTAGGGATATGGTGTTTTGCCTTTTAATCCCTTTATTTGTATACTTATATGTTGATTTTTTTTTTTTGGTTTGGATAATTTGAATTGTGAGATACAAAGGCCCTGTTTGGTAGAGCTGTGGGAAAGTGCTTATAGCTTATGCCTAAACAGCTTATAGCTTATAACTTTCAGCTTAAGCTGATTTCCAGCTTATTCTTAAAGCATCTCCTGCCCCACTCAAAGAATAAGCTGATTTCTGACTTCCAAAAAGCTATAAGCTATAAGCTAAACCAAACATATCAAAATAGCTTAAATTAAGCTGAAAGCTGAAATAAGCTGTAATTAAGCTCTGCCAAACAGGCACAAAATGTTGTTATGATAGATTACTCAATTGTGCAGCATTTTTTTTTGGTAGGGAAAATGGTATCTAAGTGGAAAGTTGGGGTATAACTTTTGAAAAGAAGAATGACAAATAATCACAAATTCATGCTTTTTAAAATTTGTGATGGAGAAAACACCATTGTCTCTTTCACCATCTTCTATCAATTGCCACCAATCCCTTTCTCCACTCTCCTTCGCCATGTACGGTGCAAGTGGAAACTATATAGAGGTTCTATTTATTTATTTTTATTGATTTTTGTTTTTGTTGTACCAAATGTTAAAAGAATATTCAAATCAAAAAACATTTAAGCTTATTGATAATATGATTAACTTCGTTATTAGTTTGAGAATTTTATTTCTAGCTCATCATAAGTTTTTACTAGTTTTAATAACACAAAACAAAACCTCAAAGTTCCAGTCTTATTATAGCATGTTATAATTTTTTGGACAAGAACACCCTTATTGCTTGAAAGAGGCAAACACATTCAGCAAACTTCATTTTCATTTTTGTAATAGATTTCAAAACTTAAAATTCAATGACTTTTTACCAAGATCTTCGTGTTGCATAAAATTTATATTTTTAGAATTCTTCCATCAAGATCCATCAAACAATATTCATGATGAATATGAAATTCTAAAAGAAAAAATAACAAAATTTTCACCGAGTTGTTATCTTCAAGCAAAGAAATTTCTTTGACTTTCAATGACTAAAAGTCAGAAAAATTTCACTAAACCAGTTAAATGTCACTATAATTAACTTTAAGTTTCACTGGAAAAAAAGTAACGAAATTTTCACTAAGTTTGATATCTTCAAACAGAAATTTCACAGACTAAAAGTCAGAGAAATTTCAACAAAATCAATTAAATGTCATTATAGTTGACTTCAAGTTTCACTAGCTAAAAGCCATATAAATTTCATCAACTAAAATCAGAGAAATTTCAAAAATCATTTAAATGTCATTGTAATTAACTTTTAAGTATGTGTTGTTTGGCGAGTTCGGATCATCTGCCGTGATTTCCTATGGCGTCTCCTGTGGCCTTTTTTTTTTTTTTTTTTTTCCTTTCCCTCTTTTGCTTTCTCTTTCATTTGTTGAGAACCCTAATCCTCAAAATAGATAAGAGACGAACTGAGAGAGTCAGAAGCGACGTCAGTCGATGAGTCGGCAAACCTTTGTGTTTGATTTCTTGGGTTCTCTGTTCAAAACAAAGATTTCTTGGATTTTCTAAGCTCCAAAGATGAACAAGAAGATTGAAAGATAATCAACTTCTTTCAAACACAAGAAAGCACTATACAACAGTAGAACACCCTTTTACTCTATCCTTGCTTTGAAGATGGACTATGTATTACAATAGCAGAACACCCAAAATTTCATACACCCAAAATTTCATAAACCCATCACACAAATCACCAAAAATTATATAAAATCAAAGAAATCAGAAATATATATATACATAAAATAGAAAGAAGCAGAACATCTTCAAGTCGTCGTTCGTCCTTCGCCGGTTGTCGCTGTCCCTCGTTCATTCGTTCGTTGATGTTGATCCAGATTCATGGGTCTCATGGGTCTTTTTCTTACTTTCAACGGATTTGTTTTTGATTCTCTGTGGCCTCGCTTCATTGCCGTCGCCGTGGTGTATGAGTTAGGTTCTCGCCGTGATGTTGCCTCATCGCTCTCAACCTCCTTCATTTCGTCTTCGCCTCTGCCTCTCTCTGTTAGTCTCTTATCTGTTTTGATGATAAGGGTTTTCAGCAAATGAGAGAGAAAGCAAAAGAGGGGAAAGGAGGAAAAAAAAAAAAAAAAAAAAAGGTCCAAAACGACGTCGTTTTGGACGGCCGTAGGAAGCGCCGCAGGGAATCACGGCAGACGATTCGAACTCATTGTTTGGCATGTGTATCTTAGCACATCATCTTATTTGGGTCACAATCATCTTATTTGAGTCACATCACCTCTTCTTTGGGTTATATCACCTCTCTACCACATCACTTCAATCCCAACACACATTTCATATTTTTTTTATAAAAAGTCAAAAAGTATACTAATTTAGCACTTTCCAAACAACCCCTTAGTTAGTAAAATTTCTCTAACCTATAGAGATGATTTGAGGACGAGCATTGCTATACACAATCTCATTCTTTAACTCATTTTCCTACTCTTAGATACAAAGTAATAGGATAGACATTAATAAATACATGTAGGACCCATCCACTTATATAAAGAAGTGACAAATGAGAAAGAGTAAAAAATATGATCATATGTAGCTTTTTTCTTTGGAGTTCGGAAGTAAACTAAATTTTGGAAAACAATTACCCAACAACTCTAAGTTCGGGGACATATTTTTGGAATGATAACACGTGGCCAAAGTGACACCGAAGTGTTAGCTGAGGTTTCACGTGTCTTGGTCATGACGCCGAGATGATCTCGGCGAGGCTGAGGTTATATGCGGGGATATCGAAATCCAAGATAAACGGATAAAGGACAAGAGTCCTAGAATGGGAGAAGACCTCAGTCTGGATAAGGATAAGACTCCTAGCGAGTTTATCTCTATCTAGATAGGAGTCCAAGGTTGGGATTGGGCCAGAGTCCATGGAAGCTAGGCTTCTACAGGGATCAGGTTAGTGTTGATTATAAAAGTAAGGCACCCTCGTGGGTCTAAGGTACGCTTTTTGTATTCTGAATAGTGAGTTAAGCACTTTTGCTATCTTTGAGAGATAACTGACTTGATCGTCGGAGTACCCCCGGGTGGACGAACCACCGCCAGAGTCTTTTCTTTTTGTTGCAGGCCGTTCGGGCGCAATCTATTCTGCCAGTGTTCTCCAGCTGAGTACCTGTTTGGACAATGTGGTCAGAAAACAGCACACACAATTTGGCGCCGTCTGTGGGAAAGAAAGAAGAATAGATGGCCAATGATGGATAGAAAGAGAAGGTTAGGGACGACATCCCTGCTGGAAGCGGTAAGCACTTTGATCCCAATATGGAGGAGGATAACTACAACGAAGAGCCTCAGGGTAATAATACTGGGGAGAAGGACATCGGCCACGAGGGAGACGTACCAAAAAAGGCCGATCGAAGCGAGTATTATAACGAGAAAGACCTCCAGGTATGGAAAGATAGATGCCTGTGGAGAGACAACGAGATGAAGGGGATGGCGGACAAATTGGCGGACCTGTAATCGGTCGTCAATTTCATGATGTAGAACAACGTCATACAGCCATCGTTCCCGCTGCAAGACATGCCGATGCCAGCGGCCAAGAAGGATGCCCAAAAAGGGGGACAAAGAATGATTCCTACAGTCCCGTAACATGACAGGACTAAGAGATATTCTCACCGGCCTTCAAGGGAGGCCGGGCGAGGAGAGTCAGTAAGGGGAGACTCTAGGAGAATACATCGCACCAAAGAAGCTTATGCCAATGAACATCAGCAAACTCAAGGGAAGGAGCTGTGTTTCGATACAACTAATGGAGGGAGGTCCAAGAGAACTCACAACGACACTGGGAGTAACGCACCAAAGAAACTAAAAACCGTTGACAGCCGGGCTCCTGGATGGACCAAGGAGGATTTAAGGGACTACCTCCAGAGAAAACGGTACGACGCCGAGGTAACCTCCCTAGTCAAACCAAGAACGCCGTTTCGGTAGAATTGGAGAAATTTGAGGCCCCGAAAAGGTTCAGCATGCCGAGATTACAGATATACGATGGTAAGTCTGACCCTAACTTTCATGTCGGCCTGTACTTGAACTCTATGGCACTATACACCGGGAATGAACCGTTGCTCTATAAGGTGTTCCCCTATTCCTTTGGGGAAATCGCATCAGACTGGTTTCACAAGTTACCGAAAGGAACTGTGAAAAGCTAGGAAGGCCTGGCCGAGATGTTCGTGGCCAGGTTTGTGACGAACAAACTACAGCCGTTGATGGTGGACTCCTTAATGGCTCTGAAGATTAGCAAGAACGAAGGCCTCAGGGCTTATGCCAAGAGGTATTATGAGGTATTCAACAGAATGCCAGCGTTCAACCAGGAGGTGGCGGTCGTGTCCTTCAAGAACGGCCTGAACGATGATTGCCCACTCCGAAAGTCGTTGGCAAAGACACTGCCAAAAAGCATGGAGGAACTCATGACCAGAATAGAGAAGTACGCAAGAGCCGAGGAAGACACGCCGGGAACAAAGGCGTCAGAGCAAGAAAAGAGAAACGACTCGCCGAAGTGAGGTCGAGGTAACAATGGGTACAACAAACAAGAGACATGACTGAGGGCTGCACAGGCAATCACCACCATATTCTGGATTCCGATCTACAAAGTGCTGGAGAGGATAAGGAACCAACCATACTACAGAGCGCCGGAAAGGGCTCCTGGCAAATTTATGGGAAGAAGCCTTGGCAAGCACTGTGCTTACCATAATGAGAATGGACATCTGACTAGGGGTGCAGAGCCCTAAAAGCACACCTAGAAGACCTGGTAAGATAGGGACATCTAAGGGACCTGGTTGATGAGGCTAGGACAAGGGAGGAACAAGCAAGACTGCCTCAGGCACCAGCAGCACCACCCCCGCCAGCACCACAACCGCAGACAGGCAAGCCTCGAGTGATCAATGTAATTCACTCAAAGGTCAACGAGAATGAGATACGCGAGGAAACTCAAAAGGTAAAACACTTGCAGCATGTGTGCCAGGTCAGCCAGAAAAGACCTAGGGCAGACGAGCACCAAGGACCAGTGGTGTCTTTCACTGAGGACGACCTTGACATGGTGCAACATCCTTACAACGATGCACTGGTGATATCCTTGCAAATTGGAGAGCGCCAGGTAAAGCGTATTTTAGTTGACCAAGACAGCTGTTATGACATCATGTATATTAGATGTTACAAGGAGCTCGGCCTTCACCAGGACGATCTGGAACAGTCTAACAGCCCAATGGTCAGGTTCAATGGAACGCCGACATGGCCCTTGGGAACTACAAATTTAGAGGTGCAGGCAAGCACCAGGAAATTGAACACAGAATTCACAGTCATTGACACCCCCCCACCTTACAACGTCATACTGGGAAGACCATGGCCGCACGCCATAGGGGCTGTCCCCTCAACACTACACCAACTGTTGTAGTTCCCAACAGAGCATGGAATTAAGGAGGTCAGAGGGGACCAGTTGCAGGCAAAGAGTTGCTCCATGGCAGCAATGAAGTCTACTTGCAGCGTGCGAGGACCAGAATCAGCAGAGATTGAAGATGAGGACGTGGAAGTCCTTGAGGATGTCGGCAAAGAACCAGCCGAGAAAAGTGAAGAAGCCCTAAAGAAAATCTTGGTCCAGTAAGAAGATAAAGAGCGCTTCTTCCTTCTCGGCTCAGGACTGGCCGAGGAGGAGGAAAAGGAGTTGGAGGCATTCTTAAGAGCAAACATTGGGGTGTTTGCCTGGACACCTTATGAGATGCATGGTATTGACCCCGAGGTCACTTGCTATAGACTGAATGTGGATAGGTCGGCCAAACCTGTCATCCAACGAGTAAGGAGGCCTACATTAGCGCATGTTGAGGCAGTAGAAGAGGAGGTGGATAGGCTTTTGGAGGCCAGAGCCATTAGAGAGGTAAACTATCTGATATGGTTATCAAACATAGTAGTGGTGAAGAAGAAGAATGGGAAGTGGAGGGTCTGCATGGACTTCACCAGCCTGAACAAGGCTTGTCCCAAAGACAGCTTTCCACTCCCCAAAATCGATCAATTGGTGGATGCCACTTCAGGGTATGGAAAGATGAGCTTCCTGGATGCTTATAGGGGGTACCATCAAATAGCCATGTACCCCCCAGATGAGGAGAAGACTGCATTTATCACCCTAAAAGGGTTGTATTGCTACAGAGTGATGTCTTTTGGGTTGAAGAATGCAGGAGTAACCTACCAGAGGTTGGTGACTAAGATGTTCAGACATCTAATAGGCAAAACAGTGGAAGTATACATTGATGACATGGTCGTGAAGACCAAGGAACCTGAAGACCATCTGGCCAACCTAAAGATAGTCTTTGATATTCTAAGGACATTTCGGCTCTGACTCAATGCATCAAAGTGTGCGTTTGGAGTTGGATCAGGGAAATTCCTAGGATACTTAGTCACCAGAAAGGGCATCGAGATAAGCCCAGATCAGATCAAAGCCATCTTAGAGTTGAAGAGCCAGACGTCGGTAAAACAAGTGCAGATACTGACTGGAAGGGCGGCAGCCCTAAACAGATTCATAAGTAGAAGTTCTGACAAGTGCAGACCTTTCTTTAGTCTAGCAAAGAAAGCAAAAGACTTCTTATGGATAAAGGAGTGTAAAGAAGCCTTGACTGACCTAAAGAAGTATTTGACCACCACTCCAGTTCTCTCAAATCCAGTACCAAGAGAGGAGTTATTCTTATACTTAGCAGTTTCAGAGCATACAGTAAGTGCGGTAGTAATTAGAGAGGAAAATGGAGAACAAAAGGCAGTTTACTACGTAAGTAAAACCCTAGCAGATGCAGAGACCAGATATCTACCATTGGAGAAATTGACACTGGCTTTAGTAATGGCCTCCAAGAAACTAAATCACTACTTTCAGGCCCACAAGATTGTAGTGTTAACGGAGCATCATTTGAAGTCCCTGTTGCAGCAAGAAGATCTAACAGAAAGGATAGCCAGATGGGCAGTAGTGTTGGGCCAGTATGACCTATAATTCAGACCCAGAACAACAATCAAAGGCCAAGTGTTGGTCGACTTCGTAGTTGAGTTCGCACCGGGCGTCGATTTACATCGGGCTTCGTTGAGCCGATGTGTGCAGTGCCCAGGTAAACAAGGAGAGACCCAGCAGAGGAAAGAAGAGAAACTAAGGCCCTGTAGTATTTACGTCGGCAACTCTTTCTGTCTCTTTGTTGATGGAAGTTCAAACAGACAAGGAGCGAAGGCAGGAATACTGCTAGTATCGCCAGATGGGCAGATGCTGGAACAAACCATTCATCTGGGGTTTAAGGCCTCAAACAACGAAGCAGAATATGAAGCACTGATCACAGGGTTGAAGTTGGCAGTGGCAATGGAAGCCGACGAGGTAATGGTCTTTTGCGACTCCCAGCTTATCGTCAACCAGGCAACAGGCGAATTCGCAGCCCAAGATGAAAGGATGATGGCATACGCAAAAGAGGTAGGTAGACTGGTAGCCTTATTTTAGAATTGCCGACTACAGTAGGTAAGCCGAGATGACAACAGCTATGCTGATACCTTGGCCAACCTAGCTAGTGCAATAAAACCAAGAGAGGCAAGAACAATAATGGTTGACTATCTGCCAGGACCAAGTGTGAAGCCATTGAACACAGAAGGTGAGGCCATGTGTGTAGAGATGGGACCAAGTTGGATGAACGCAATAGTAGCATTCCTTAGAGAAGGAAAGGTGCTAGATGATCGCAAAGAGGCACACAAGATCAGACTGAAGTCGGCAAGATTCAGTCTGACAGCAGAAGGACATTTTTACAGAAGATCTTTCACAGGCCCTCTTTTGAGGTGTGTGCATCCTGCATAGGTTGAAGACTTCCTGTATGAAATACACGAAGGGGTATGTGGAAGCCACGCCGGGGGCAGGTCACTTGCCCATAAGGCCATCACTCAGGGGTACTGGTGGCCCTACATGTAGAAAGACGTTGAAGCCTATGTCAGAAAGTGCGAGAAGTGCCAGAGGTTTGCACCTTTGATTCATCAACCAGCAGCAGATTTAAACCCAGTGTCCTGCCCTTGGCCATTTGCCCAATGGGGCATGGATCTAGTTGGACAACTGCCTCAAGCGACTGGACAAAAGAAGTTCCTACTAGTAGCAACGGATTACTTCACCAAGTGGGTAGAAGCAGAACCCTTAGCAAAAATATGAGGTGTTGATGTGAAGAACTTTATCTGGAAGAACATCATTACCATATTTGGGATCCTAAAAGCAATAATAGTAGACAACGGTACACAGTTTGACAGCAAGCTAATCAAGAGCTTCTGTGCAAAATACAAGATCAAGAATTACTATTCCACTCCAAGTTTCCCTCAGAGCAATGGACAAGCAGAAACATCCAACAAAACCATCCTAGATGGGATCAAGAAGAGGCTGGAAGCAGCAAAGGGAAAATGGGTAGAAGAATTGCCCCATGTACTCTAGGCATATCGGACGACGCTGAGAAAATCAACTGGGGAATCCCCTTTGCCATGGCTTATGGCACAGAGGCAGTGATCCCATTAGAAATCGGCATCTCTGGGATCAGAACCCAGGGAGTAGAGGATGGGACAAATGAAGCATTCCTGGCCCGAAATCTGGACCTGTTAGAAAAAAAAAGAGAAAGAACAGCAATTCGGCTGAGGGCATACCAGCAGCAACTTGCTAAGGCTTACAACAAGAAGGTTAACCCAAGAGAGTTCCAAGTTGGAGACCTCGTCCTGAGAAAAGTCATCGGCAACAAGAAGGATCCTAGAGAGGGCAAGCTTGGCCCAAATTGGGAGGGACCATACAGAATCATCTCGGTCGCCGGCAATGGGGCATATCAGCTTGAAGACAATGACGGCAAAGAGTTTCCAAGACCTTGGAACCCTTGCAACTTGAAGTTTTTCTATCATTAGATTTGCTGTTTATGTTTTATTTACTTGAGATATCAATAAAGTTCAAATTTGAGAAAATTGAAAATTGTGTGAACAGTTCTATGGCGATGTTTCTGATTGAAACATGACGAATAACTTAGACTTATTATATGGTAGAGTAGAACCTTACTTGCATATAATAGAGTTGAACTAAGTTTGCGATGTTTCTGATTGAAACATGACGAATAACTTAGACTTATTATATGGCAGCGTAGAACCTTACTTGCATATAATAGAGTTGAACTAAGTTTGCGATGTTTCTGATTGGAACATGACGAATAACTTAGACTTATTATATGGCAGAGTAGAACCTTACTTGCATATAATAGAGTTGAACTAAGTTTGCGATGTTTCTGATTGAAACATGACGAATAACTCAGACTCATTATATGGCAGAGAAATCAAAGTTTACAAAGATCACATGCACAAGCTTAATGTGAACATAAGTGGAACTTAAGCCCACATTAGGGGGCAGAGAAGCTGGAAAATAATGCTTTGGAGTTGGAATTTACAGATTGGTTTAACACTTGTTGAAATTCTGAGAGAATTTACTAGTTGAAGTTAAACCGAGGTCATATTGAGAATAGATTGGTTTAAACACTTGTTGAAATTATGAGAGAATTTACAAGTTGAAGTTAAGCCAATGTCATGTTGAGAGAAAACTGGTTTAACACTTGTTGAAATTCTGAGAGAATTTACAAGTTGAAGTTAAACCGAGGTCATATTGAGAACAGATTGGTTTAAACACTTGTTGAAATTCTGAGAGAATTTACAAGTTGAAGTTAAGCCGATGTCATGTTGAGAGAAGATTGGTTTAACACTTGTTGAAATTCTGAGAGAATTTACAAGTTGAAGTTAAACCGAGGTCATATTGAGAACAGATTGGTTTAACACTTGTTGAAAGTCTGAGAGAATTTACAAGTTGAAGTTAAACTGAGGTCATATTGAGTGCAGATTGGTTTAACACTCGTTGAAATTCTGAGAGAATTTACAAGTTGAAGTTAAACCAAGGTCATGTTGAGAGAAGATTGGTATTAGCACTTGTTAAAATCTTTAAGAAAATTTACAAGTTAAAGTTAAGCCAGGGCTGAGATGAAAAATATTAGAAGTTATGTCCGAGGTATTTTACCCCGACAAGATTGCACAGTTAAGGTGCACCTTGAAGACGTGCAAATTATTCTAAGTATAGAATCATACAAACTAGTAAAGGAAAGACAAACACTTAGTCAAAAGAAGAGAAGCTGTGCTTGCATTAAAAGAGAAAAAGGGACTTCGGCCTGGCGAAAAGATCATTCGTTCGGGTTACAAAGGTGGAATGTCGGCCAAATTAAAGCTTACATCGTTTCAAAAGTAAGAAAAAATACAAAGTACAAAGAAAAACATAAAAAACAAACTACTCGGCTTCAGCAATAGGATGCTTCTCGGCCCTAAAAGACAACTGGGGAATCTCTTCGGCAGCCTTCTCAGCCTCGAGCTCGGCATCGATTTCTTGTAGAGTTTGGTCGATGCTCTTCTCGGCTATTGGCACCTCGGCAGTTGTCTTCTGGGAGGAGGCATCCTTTGAGACCTTATCCTCCTCATCCTGAGTCAAGTCCAGGACTTGCTCATTCAGAGTTGGGGACTTGGTCCCAGTAGCCTCTTCGTTATTCTTGGCCTCAGCTTCCTCCTTGGACTCAGCTCGTCCTTAGATTGGCTTGGAGTGGGGGGATCGGCAGAACGAGTCGGCTTTCGTCCTTAAGCGGGGAGTCCTCAGGGACAGCCAGTTCTTTTAGAGCAGCCATCTAGCCAAGGACGTAACCTTTGTTGCACGCCTTCTTGACTTGCTCCTTGTACTCTTCTTTGACGTTGGCTGCCCCCTCATTGTATGCTCTCTCATCTGCCGCTTTGATCTCGGCGTCCTTTGTGGCCAAGGCAACAATGAGTTCGGCCTGAGCGTCGGCGGTCTTTGCCTCGGCCTCTTTCTTTTTGGTTTCAAGGACTTTGGCAATGGCCTTGTGTAGACACCCCATTTTTGACCGAACTTAAGACTCAGACGTCACCGATTGAGTGCTCGGTGATGGCACATATTGTGCTCGTTCTGAGGTTGCGGAGTCTCGGCTGAGAGCCTTGCCTCCGGACTTCGAGACTCTTTTGTGCTTTGCCTCGGTTTGCGAACCAGGTCCTGTTTTCGCTGTTTTCTCTTCCCAAAGGGAGGGAGAGGTCTTGAAGACCATCTCTCAGTGGCCGTAGGCTACATTTCGTGGTCGTAGACCACTGTTCCCGTTTGGAGACTAGTTTCTGGTTTTCGGAGCCGTCGGCCATGCGCCTCGGTTCGGGACCGCTTAACTACCTCCGTTTGCTCCGGTTTTTGGTACACACCTTGTTTCCTCTCTATAGAGGGACACTGTGGCCTGAGAGACCACCTTCGTGGTCGTACACCACCTCCGGTGCTTAATAGTCAGTTTTCGAGGCACCCGGCTGCGCGTTTTGGCCCCCGAACCCTCATTTTGCATCGGTGTGGTTCATTTTTGGCATAGACCCTAGTTTCATTGTTAGGAAGGTGGTAGTAGGGTGGAAGACCACCTTTTCTTCTTGGAGACCACCTTTCCCCGGTCGGTCGATTTTTCTTGACAGGTAGGTGGTCTCCTTCACTTTTGAGCCACAATTTCGGGTCTCTCATACCACCACTGAGTTGCATTCACCTGGGAGACCACCAATCAGGGCTGCCGACCACTTTTTGAGAACTTGGACCTTTTGAACTGGTCGGCCGACCAGGGGGATTGGTCGGCCGACCACCTGAACCTGGTCGGCCAGCTTCTTGCTTTTTGTCTCACTGAGTTGAAGCTAGCTATACCAGCTGGAAGCCTCAGAAGTGATCCTCCATACACGTGTATGGAGGATCTTTGAGCTTGGTTTTAAGCTTCCAAGAGAAGCTTTGGCCTCTCTTCTCTATAAAGGGAGGCCTCCTCTTCCATTGCTAGGGTTGAGAATTTTGTTTAAGGCTCATGCATAAACATCTTGTTGGATCTCTCTCATTTAGCTTCAAAGGTTGAAGTTCTTGGCCCCATTTCCCTACACCTCCAAGCACAACACCTCCACTATCACTCTAAGCACCTTGGAGCTGTTTTTTAGAGGTTTAAAGCTTGCTATATTGGTCCAGAAGCTGCTAGTTCTCTTCTCTACAAGGGTAACACTTCTTTTCCTCTTTTTGTCTTCATTTTGATCCATATCTTAGCTTATCTTGAAAGCATATTTAGGCTTTGTCATAAACTAAGAAAAGTCTTATTTTGAGCTCCTCTTCAAGTTTTATTAAGGACATTTTTCTGTTGGAGGTCATCTATCCCCTTGCATGCTTCATTTTCTCATGTTTTGAGCTATGCATTAGAGCATTCATGTTGGCCTTGGTTTGGCCTTTTAGCTACTGAAATCTAGTGGATTTTTAGTGGCTAACATGTGTCTTTAAGCTTCAAAATCAGAGAGGGGTGACCCTCTCACCCCTTGTTCTCTTTACTAGCTTTGTTGGCCTTACAAAGGAGCCCCTATTTGCATGTTTCTAAGCCATGCTCCAGGCCATTTTTGATGAGTTTTGTGACCTGCATGACCTCTTTCTAGAGGTGGTTTTGCCATATTAGATGTCTATTATGCATGTGTAGAGTAATCTTCTTCAAGGCCTTTCAAAGGGGCCTTCACTTTCATACTTCCTAGACTAATTTCAGGCCCTTTTCAGTGAGTTTTAGGGCCCTCATAACCTCTGTCCAGAGGTGGTTTTGCCATTTTGTATGTCTATCTTGCATGTGTAGAACAACCCTCTTATTGGCCTTCCAAAGGAGCCTATCATTCTTGCATGCATTGACTGAGTTTCAGTGGGTTTTTGGGCATGTTTTGGTGTGGCATACTTTTGTTTTTGGCCGGTTTGGTGAGCTCTCATATGCTTCATATAGTTGTAGTACAACTCATGGTTCACTAGCTTTCTTTGCATGCTTTGTTGACCCTTGATTCTAGCACATTTTGACTATGCCTTTGTCATGACCCGAACCCGCCCCTATGGGTTGCGGACATAACCGGCCAGTAGTCTTGAGATTACCTACGACCTCAAAACAAAACAGACATAACTCATCAGAGTAAAGGGGCCAAACGGAAGCAATCATCAAAAACTTTGTCCATAGAGCTGTGCTTATATGCACTTTAAAACAAACCATGCTCGTATACGTTAATAACCCACAACGAAATATAGTACCATAAAATCCTTTACAGACAGGATCATCCAAATTGAGTCAACCCATAACACAACTATATACAGATATACACAAAGTCCTTGCCAACAAGACAAAATATAAATACATGACAAAATGGCAAGGATGGGTCTCGTACGTGAGACACAAGGCTAACTCTCCAAAACTCATGTTGTTCCTAGCAGACATCGCTGGGGCTGGGTTCGGACTTCGCTTGGCTCACATACAACACATGAATGAGCGTGAGCGATAGCCCAGTGAATAATATCAAATCAAATACAGAAGTTACATAACAATGTAGAACAACATGTTCCAAACGGCCTTGGGCCCAATTCATATTTCTATTTAACAAATATATAGCTATACGAAATTCAAATCAAGTGACAGTAGTTCCAAACATTCTGGCCTTTGGTCCATTCGGATTTCCATTCATGTCAAAACGGCCTTCGGCCCATTCATTTCTGTCAAAATGGCCTTTGGACCATTCGTTTATGTCAAAATGGCCTTCGGCCCATTCGTTTATGTCAAAACGGCCTTCGGCCCATACATTCGTGTCAAAACGGCCTTCGGCCCACTCACTCATGTCAAAACGACCTTAGGTCCATTCATTTCCGTCAAAATGACCTTTGGTCCATTCATTTCTGTCAAAACGACCTTCGGTCCACTCATTTCTATCAAAACGTTTGGTCCATTCATTTCTGTCAAAACGACCTTCGGTCCATTCGTTTAAGTCAAAACGGCCTTCGGCCCATACATTCGTGTCAAAACGACCTTAGGTCCATTTATTTCTATCAAAACGACCTTAGGTCCATTCATTCATATCGAAATGACCTTCGGTCCATTCATTCATTCATGTCAGACTTTTGTCCACAATCCCAATTAGCAACTCATAAAGCTTATAAGGGAGTAAACAATTGGACATTGCTATTCAAATATCGATATTACTCAAAGTGATCGGCTTGTGGATTCGCCCTGGAGCTTGACCCTACACATTCCATGAACACAAAAGGGTCATTAACAATTCATTCTGTTCCTTAATTCACATATTCCTCTTTAGGCTTTATTCTTATCTTATTAACTCATTTACAATGCTTAACATATGCCTAAGAGTGATTACAAGTGAAAGAGAACGGAAAACGAAACACAGAACGCATGAACAAAATTTCAGAAAACAGGGTCCCCGCTCGAGCGTGAACTTCCCCGCTCGAGCGGACCCAAGAGGCCTGCAAAAGTACTGGTTACCTCAAAATTACGCTCGAGCGTGAATTAGGGAGCTCGAGCGGAAGGCATGTCTACAAAAGCTCCCCGCTCGAGCGTGAAACATCCCGCTCGAGCGAACATCCAACTCTGCAAAAAGTGCTGGGAGCACGATTTTTACGCTCGAGCAGAGGTTCTCCCGCTCGAGCGGACCTCAAAATTCTGGAAAACCCAGAATGTGTTTTTGAGCTCAAATTCGGTTTCCAACCAACATATCTTGCATGCAATAGCTCAAATCTCAAACATAATTATACTGACATGAGGTAAACCCCAAATCACAACCCAATGGAGCTCAATTCACAAATAATTCACATGCATTGCCCCAATCTCCCATCAAACTCATTCTAACATAACAAATTCATACATTCAAGCTCATATCTTCATAAATTGTACATGCATGTGATGAATTAGCCACATTCTCAACTTAGACAACACAAATGGTGATCAAAACATGAGTTTCAACCCAAAACTCTACTTGAATCATGTATTTCGAGCTTATACATGCTATTTCAACACAATTTCTTGCATGCATGCATATGTTAAGCTTTAATTCAACAAAACCAACCCAATTTCATTCCAATCTTACTCTTGATCACCCAATTAGCTTGAACACACACAAAATTACAAACTATAATCCAAGAATTACTCACCTAGAAGCTTTGATTCTCACAATCTATAACAATTCTTGGATTATCTTCAAGGTTCCCAAGCTTTAAGCTACAATTTGCACAATTCTCTCATCTCTCCCTCTCTACAGCCGACTCTCCTTCTAATTTGAGTCCCCAAATCAGTCAAATAAGCAAGAAGGGAGAATAGAGGGTGTAGTGCCCTTACCCAACAAAACCCACTATTGGCATTATAATAATAATAAGGTAATGGGGCATTAATTAATCGTTTTGAATCTAATTATTTTGATCCGAGTCAATTTCTAATTAAATTTCACCATAGGTTCTAAAAATTATGCCAATCACAATGGCGCAATCAATTTTGGGTTTCGTGGCCGATAAGGCCTTTAATTTAATTTCCAAAGCAGATAATCAAACAGATATTCCTACAGTGAACAGATAGAAATTCAAAACCACATATTTTCACATAATGGCACACAAAATTATATTAACCACATAATCATACTCATTTTAAGGACCAATTAACATATTACGGAACAGGGGTATTACAGCCTTGAACTGATTTTGTGCATATTTTGGACTTCCCTAGCTCTATTTTTGGGTCTCATGGTCGAATGATGCTTGTTTTGCATACTTGTAGTTCAATATCCATGCTTAGCATTGAGTTTCGAGGTCCATTACATGCATATACTGAGGTGTTTCCATGCTTTGGGGTCATTTTGCATCATATTTCAGAGCTTATGTGAATGCCATATCCTCATGTTTTCTCCTCTTTAAGTGTGCTTGCGAGTTGTGCATGAATGCCTTGTTTTCGGACCATTGAATGAGCTCCATTTCTTTGCATTCCGAGCCATCATTTTAGGCCATTTCCCCACTCTTTCAGACTTGCCTAGGGTCTGTTTGGGGTTGGTTTTTCCATTTGTGCATTGTTTTGTGTACCTCTAGTGTAACCTGCTTCACTAGTTTCGGTATTCGAGCCATCTTACATGCATTGTTTGACATATTTTCATGATTCGGGACCATTGTGCATCATGTTTCAGAGCTGGAAATTGCATGCTTGTATGCCATATTTCATTCTTTGCCATGCTTAGTTAGAGTTGCATGTTGTGCCTTAGGATCGGTCCATTGCATTCGTACATGTTTGCATGTATTTCGGTTGTCTCATTTTCATCATATGGCCACTGATGTGAGTGTGGCTGAGGTCCACTCATATTGGTGTAAGTCCATCTTACATTGTGTATGCCATTTTAGTCCAGAGCATTGCGTATGCTAGGTTGCATGTTAGTGCATTGTGCATGCCATGTTGTGTCACGTGCACTGTGTATGCCATTTTAGTCCATAGCATTGCGTATACTAGGTTACATGTTAGTCGCATTGTGTATGCCATCTCATTGTATTGTGTTTGGGATAGGAGTTAGCCCAAACACGGGAAACGAGGGACGTTTCGTACCCGAAGTGACGGAACGTGCCTCAATTCCCGGTCGCCGACACTCCGGATTACCCATGATGGAGTCTAGGCCTTGTTGTGTTGTCATGTGCATTCATTTCACATCGAGTCGTGCAATTCGACTCCTCGGCCATCATGCATCGAGATGCGTGATTGGTGGCACGAGGATCGAGGTGTGCATACATATGTGAAAATACTTTGCCATGCCCATTTCTTGCTCTCTGTTGCAGCAAACCAGAAATTAGCAGCCTTCTAGAGCTTTGCACAGCATTTTGGGATTTATTGCAAACAGAGGCAAATCGGGGCATCGCAAGGAATTTCCCAGCAAAGCGACCCGAGCACGCATGCATCTTTCATCATTCGGAACAAGAGCTGAGGCAGTCCATTCTATAGCTTGCATGCTAGTTTATTCGCTTTCCTAGTTAATTTGTTAATTAATTAGGGTTTTGTAATATTTAATTAGCTAGAGTAGTTAATTATTTATTCGGACTGTATTATTTATTCGGACCCTCCGAGCGAGGGCAATTGTGTAATAAGTGTGCGTGTGTATGATGTATGTCTTCCAACCCCACATCTTTCTCCCTTTTATTTACCTGCTTATGATGGTTAGTTTAGGGCATGTTTCAATTAGCATACTTATGCTTACATGTTTGCATCCATTCATCTGTCTTGCATGCACCGGGCTCGGCGCATCATACTAACTGCATTGTATTTCAATTCCGAGTAGAATACTTGTTAGTTATAGCATTTCACATGCCATCTTTAGAATAGCCGAGCCTATTGTAGTTGCATTCCTGCCTGTGTTGCATTAGGCATTTCAGCATAGTTAGGATCATGCATGGACTTCTAACATAGCTTTTGTTTTGGCTTGGAGTACTCGGTAAGTGCTTATGCTTTAGCATCCTTGCATGTGTGTGAGTGACTGCCATGATAGCATGCTTACCATGAGGCTATGTGTTTATATGATATACCTGCCTGAATGCCTGTAGGTGAATGTTGGATTATCTGAATTGGAATAATGCATTGACTGTGAGTTTTAGGCCCACTAGATAGTGGCAAATCACCATGTTTTCTAAGCCCACCTGAGGGTGGCAAATCCGCATTTTAGCCTACTGGCGAGTAGCAAACCGCTTTCAAAAACAAACATGAAATGTTTTGTTCCAACTCAGGCAATTCAGTCTATACTTGTATGCTGTGCGCATCACGTAGTAAATCTAGGCTAATAACCAGAATAAGAGCGCATAATGTTTTCAAAACTCGATATCATGGCTAGTAGAGGCCGATCTTTGATCGGGCGAGCGGGGGTGCTCACGAAGTGACCTTCCCCAATCGTACCCAAGTTCCCGAGCCGAGGCAACTTTAGTGATGACAGACAAGTGGCCTTAGGCAACGAGTCAGGGTATCCTAAATTTTCCAAAATAAAATATTTAGGTGGCGACTCTGTATCTGGCAAAGCAGTCCATGTTTGGCACTTCTTTCAAAAAATCTATTTTCAAAAACGATTTGCCGGATTTGGACTCTTTGATGATTCATTGGTCTTGCATTGCACTCTACGAGATTAGATATAGGACCGTGACATTTGAGTCCTGAACTGTAGTGAGCCCAAATGAACAAAATAGGGGATTCCCTCCCGGGACGTTCGGGGACGTCTACACCTTGGCAGCCCCTGCCCTCTCCTCGGCCTCATCCTGAGCTTTTTTGGCTTCCTCGACCTGGTTTATTAAAGTCTTCATCTTGGCCTCAGCCCTATTAATGGCCTTCTGCAAACCAACAACCTCCTTGGTCTTGTCGGTTAACTCCTTCTTAATATTGAAGGCTTGCATTAGAAGAAACAGACATAACAAAAAGTTAGTTAAAAAAAAAAATTCTCTAAGTGTGGAAAAACAAAGAAAGAAGAGTAATAAGTGTTAGGGGGCTTACTTGTACGGAATGCTGCAGTGTTAGAGCAAAGTTCTCATATTCACTGAACTCGACGTTTCGGTCGAGGTCCTTTGGGAGGAGCAAAGCCGTAGAGAGGGCAACGTTGACTTTGATGTCAGTCGCGCTGTCGCCGACTCTAACCGGCTTGTCCTCAATGGTGATTAAAGGGGTCCAAGGGGCATCGGATTTCATGGATCCCGACGCTGTCGCGGACTCAAACCTTGTCCTCTTTGACCGTGTTGATTCAGAGGGAGAAGCCTCGGCGGGCCTCTTTTCGGCAGTGAGGGCGCTTTTTTCCGCCTCAGCTATCTTAGAGATCGACAAGGTATCCTCAGAATCAATTTGAGTTACCGTTGCCTTGGGTTGTGCTTTCTTCAGCCTTTTTGGTTTCGGCTTTGATTGAGACTGGGTTGGTGATGGTTATGCAGTAACAGTGTTAGGGATGTCGGCTAGAAGGTCGTCTGCTACAGCCTTCTTACGTACCATCTCGGCGGCGATGGCAGTTCTATGTCGGCATTTTCGTTAAGATGGGGGGATTAGTTGTGGAGCCGAGGTAGATGGTTGCTCTGCTGGATCAGATGTTGATCCTTGGTCAAGCCTAGAAGACTTTGTTTGAGAAGTTGTTGCTGATGGAGGAGACTTGCTTTTCCTTTTCCTTGAGGCATCGGGAATGACAGATTTGTACGTCGGGATAAAGTTGAGAAGAAGCGGGGCCTTGCGTTGGTTGATAAGCAAGTCCGGCAACCTTTTGAAGTCCTTGCTGGGGAAGAAAGATTTGCGGAAGTCCTTTGGGGGTTGGGGAAGAACTGCAAAACAAAACCAAACAGACGTTAGCACATACAAGAATATCAAAGTAAGAAAAACTTGAAAGCAAGTAACACTTAGTTCTTACCATTTCCCTCTTTGAAAAATGTTCGGCTAAGGGGATAGAGGTGAAGGTCATCATCAGGTGGGAACTCCCAATTGCTCGAGACAATGAAATAATCGTCTCCGGTGCCCTTGTTGGAATCAGGGAGGTCGCGATGAGTTTGTATTCGGTTGACCTCGGCTTAAGGTAATAAATGTAGCTTTTTTCTGACTTGAGGCCACACATGGTGTAGCAGAACTGGATGTCGGTAAGGGTAACCCTAGCGTTCTCTCTTTTGGCTAGGGCAATTATACCATTGATAACTCGATAGGAGTTAATGGCAAGTTGCATTGGGTTCAGTTTATAGTAGTGTAGGACTTCGCGAAAAAGGATGTCAAGAGGGAACCTAAGTCCACACTCTATGAAGGCTACCACGGGAAAGAGCATGAAGTTGTTGTTGGGTATGATGGAGTCTTCCTCCCCTGCCAACCTCAAAGGAATGTCGGCAAGGATCTCAAACTCCTGCCTAAAGTATTTGTCACGACCCAAACCCGCCCCTATGGGTTTAGCATCGCAACCGGCCAGTAATCCGTGATTACCGAAGGCCTGCTTAACAGTAATGACAGTAATACAGAGTAAAAGGGCTGGCGGAAGCTAAACAGTATATAAAAGATGTCCAATGAGCTGTGACAATCTGAATGCAAAAAAACTTTTATAAACAAGCCACATTCATAACCAAAACATATATACATACGTCGTAAACACAAACATCCATGTTAGGGACCAAATCCCTAACTATAACTTTACAGTCAAGTCTTAAACATTTATTACAGATCAGAGACAAAAGGGTGAAACTGAGACACCCCAAAACAGCCGTGGCTTGAATGGACTCGAAACCTCGAGGTGAGGCACGGTGGTTGGCTTGACAAAACAAGAGCTTAACTTGACGCTCCTAGCTTCGGTCCGGTGCCTGGACACCTACATATAGATATAAACAGTGAGCGAAAGCCTAGTGAATAACAAATGCGTAAAGGGGTTAAGAATGAATGTCCTTTCAGTAATTAAAACAATCAATGGCATCTGTAGATCAGTTATTCAATGGGTGGCTCATATTTCATGCCATAATAGTTATCTAGAAAACATAGTAGTCATATGTGGTACATCCAATAGCAAAACAGTACAGTAGGTCTTGACAAACCGAACAGTCAGTTGATGGCCATCATAACAGTAAACAGTAGTAGTTCCAAACATGGAAACTGACAGAGATCTCTGTAACAGTAGCAGTAACAGTACAGTAACAGTAAGTTGCTATGGATGCCACGAATACAGTTTACAAATAGGACAAACATTCATTCAGTAAGTAATGCCATTTCAGAAAACTGTACAGTCAATCGTTCAGAAATAATTATAATTGAACGTATCTTTACAACATTATTATTCACAGAGCACTGGGCTATAGGCAAGCTAATGAGCGTCCTCAGATGCCAACCCTACACAGTTACAGAACGAATACACACTAAATTACATTCTTAGGATTAATGACTTAGCCTCTTAACTTGACTTCGTGTGGTTCTATAACATTATCCTCATTAAGATACCTTAAACTTGGTCTAGGAACGCCTAGGATGGAATGAGGATGCAAAAATTACACTTTAAAACACTCTTCAAAATTTGCCGAAAACAGGGGTCTCGCTCGCGCGTGCTTTCTACGCTCGAGCGAGCTTACCAAAACAGAGGGGTCGCTCGAGCGTGGACTTCCTCGCTCAAGCGGTCTGTAAAAATGCAAAAGTACTGGATGTTGAAAATCCCCGCTCGATGCTCGCTCGCGCGTGAGACACAGCTCTTCGCTTGAGCGTAGGTCTCATCGTTCAAGCGTGCATCTGCGTGCACCAAAAACCTGAGAGGTTGCAATCTACACTCGAGCCAGCATTCCGTCGCTCGAGCGGAGCTCTGAACAAAAGATGATTGCTCGAGCGTGGAAGCCAAAATCTGGAATTTCCAAATTTGCTCCCAAAGCTCAAACCAAGAATTAAACTTATCAAAACTCAATTTTTTGGGTCCATTTTCTGGAAAACACTTGGAACCTCTTACTACAACATGTTTTTGAAGATCAATTTGTAAAATCAAGCCCAAAGGTAAGCCAATAGAACACAATTTCAAAGAAACTTTCGTGAACAATGTAAGAACATAACATGCATGAGTCTCTAAGAACTCCAATGCTCCAAAACATAACCAAATGCAAGTTTGAACTCTAAAACATGGTGAATCCATGGACTACAACCAAAATATGAACTTGCATGTAAGAATTTCATGAAAAACAACTTCAAAATGCTATGATATGAACATGCATGCATGAATTAATTTAACTTCCTTGAATTCTAGCTCAATTAACCCATGAATTCACCTTCTTCATGTGAAGACAAGTTCTAGATGGCTCAAAGACAAGATTAAAGGGTTGAGCTCTTACCTAAACTCCTCAATTAAGCTTTACTTAAGCAATTCTTGAGCAAGTCAACAATTCTTCAAAATTCCCTCAATTCTTCTAATTCTCTAAGCTAATTTTCTTGTTGAACTCAATTTCTCCCAACTCACTCTCTTTCACGGTTTTGCCAAGAAGATGGATGAAGAAATGATGTAAAAACTAAGCTCCAAACAATGTTTTAACAAAGTGGCCCACTACAATGGCAAAAATGTAATATATCAAGCTAATGTAATTTAACATTATTTAATCTAATTTAAACATTCCAAATCAAATTCTGATTAAACCTATCATAAAATCACATAAATCCTAATTAGCATATAACACTAATCAATTTCTGATTCGATCGCTGGTAAGGCTTCCAATTCGCAATTCGAAATTAAAACCTGAGCAGATCATTAAATGACAAACAGGTAGAAATGCAATTAAAGCAACATACTCATGCATTCAGTTCAGAATTTCATTCTAATCAATTACTTATCATGTTTAATCACAGTTCAACACTAATCAGAGGTGAGGGTTGTCACAGTATTCTAGTTAGTCGGGGTGTCTACCCTCCACTTGAACATGCCCATAACGTCGGCTATATAGGAAGGGGTTGGATTTGAGAAGTGTTAAGGGTTTTTAAGGTTTGAGGGACCTCGGCTTAAACTCAAATCAGAAGCGAGGGCAAGGGTTTTCAGGATCTGGAGGAAATATGTTCCAATTTTCCTAGGGATATTGGTTTCTAACCTTAGAGTTACTAAAACAGAAGGATTAGAGGCAAGAATCTGGAAAAAACAGCAAGAACATGATTCAGACTCAAGAAGATAGAGCAAGAAATTCAACCACATCTCAATGACAGAGTAGGAATATACAAAGCCAAGTTCAATGGTAGAATAACGAGTGTGTGTGTGCTCAGAGCCTAGAAAGTTGAATCAAGAATTGTGATGAACTATCAAGAACGTCAAAATGTTTGTGTGTACATATGTATCCAGAAACAAATTACGAACGAGGTGAAATTTGTAGTATAAATCAAGATTCAAGAACATGAATAAATCCACAGCAACAATGTACGAACATGGCAGTTTGAAGAGAAAACACGGCAAATTGAAATAAAGGGAAAAAGTAACTTACCGAAGAGAGTAGAGTCGGTGTGAGGTACGCCGAAGTAGGAACGACGGTGGCAACAGTAGCAAGATGGTGAACGCCTCGCCGGAGGGGGAGAACGGAGTAGTTGTAGAGAGCTTGAAAAGGTAGCAATGGAGGATTTTGGTAGAAAAGCTAGAAAGAGAAAAGCTTGAAAACGAAGATGCAAAAGTGAAATGACAAGGGGAGAGGAAGTGTTTTTGTTAAAACACAAAAAGGCGGCAAAGAGGTAATGAATGTGCCTTGGACGACATGCTTGTCAGACGGCGCACGTAGACGCGATGCGACTTGGTGGCATGTGTCAGGTACGGTTCAAAAGGGAAGGAACGCGTGGCAGAAACGGTTAAGTTGACGTGTGAAACAGCTCATATGCGTGTAAAACTCTTGAGGTTCTTGATTTAATGAAGCAAAGACCTCGGCTGGGAGGATGATCTCAGCTAAACGAACTTGAACAAACTTAGTCGTTGGTTTTAAGGCATTGATGCAAGCACACCGCGGTGTTTTTTCATATGGAAGCCGATGTGTGACAACTTTGGTAAAAAAAGATAGACCAAGTTTAGCCGACGTGCTAGGAGATTAAACAATATAGGTTCCATCACCTTAGGATGCCGAGGTAATAGAACCTAGGGGGCAGTTGTGGGGACATATTTTTGGAATGATAACACGTGGCCAAAGTGACACCAAAGTGTTAGCCGAGGTGTCACGTGTCTTGGTCATGACGTCGAGATGAACTCGGCGAGGCCGAGGTTATCTGCGGGGATATCGGAATCCGAGATAAACGAATAAAGGACTCTGGCACTAGAATGGGAGAAGACCTCAGTCTGGATAAGGATAAGACTCCTGGGGAGTTTTTTCCCTATCTAGATAGGAGTCCAAGGTTGGGATTGGGCCAGAGTCCATGGAAGCTAGGTTTCTACAGGGATCAGGTTAGTGTTGATTATAAAAGTAAGGCACCCTCGTGGGTCTAAGGTACGCTTTTTGTATTCTGAATAGTGAGTTAAGCACTTTTGCTATCTATGAGAGATAACTGACTTGATCGTCGGAATGCCCCCGGGTGGACGAACTACTGCCAGAATCTTTTCTTTCTGTTGCAGGTTGTTCGGGTGCAATCTGTTCTGCCAGTGTTCTCCAGCTGAGTACCTGTTTGGGTAGTGTGGTCAGAAAATAGCACACACAATAAATATTGATATTCTTGTGGGACTCCATACTAAATAAATATAAAAACAAAAATTAAAAAAGAGCAATTAAGATTAAGATGATTCTACAATACACACTTCAATATTATTACATACTCAAAGGCACCTTCAAAGGTTGATCACCATTATGCGAAGAGTATTTTGGAAGATAGTAGATAGCTACCTGCAACATGCCGGGGGTGTACCCACGCGCGTAAAACAGTTCGGATTCCTGAGATCTCATTGATCTAGCATCACTACTGCAATGTGAAACGTAGATAAGAGTCCAAATTTGGCAACTTTTTTTGAAAATCCATTTTATTGCAATTTTGTCAAAAATGGATTGCGTCATCAGATCTCAGAGTTGCCACCTAATATTTTGGGAAATTAGAAAACCCATGACTCGTGCCAAGGCCACTATTCGTCGTAACCAAGGATGCTTGGCTCAGAACCTTAAGTATGAGAGGGGAAGGTCAATAATGAGCACCTCCGCTCACCTGATCAAAAGATCGGCCTCTACTAAACCATGATATGAATTTTAGTTTCTTTATATGTTCATTTTCTAATTATTTAGTAAATCCAAAAATTTACTATGTGAAGCATACAAGTATAGACTAGTTTGCTCAAATTGGAACAATTCAATCTCATATTTGTTTTGAAAAGGGTTTGATTTTGCCACCATCAAGTGGGCTTAAAGTTTGTGAATTTGCCACTACAAAGTGGGCTTAAACGTACATTCATTGAATCAATCCAATTCAAGCAACAAGCCTTCATCCACAGGCATTCAAACAGTTTATCATTTAGGGAATTAGCCACATGGTAGGATGCTAAACAGAATAAGAAAATTATGTACAAGCGGGATGCTAAAGCATAAAAACTCACATATTTACGGACGTCCCGCGACCAGCTACAAAACAAAGTTAGTAAAATATGCATGATCTTATATACAGAATCCTAATGCAATTCACTCATGAGATGCACTAAAGATTTGACTTGTAAAATATGACATGTGAAACATTGCAAAACACATGATAGCACACAAAACCATGGGATAATCAATTAAAGCATAAAGATGCAAATTTAGCCGAATCTTAATGCATGAAACATGGATGTAAAGCATGGATATGCATGGCATGTCAGATATATACATATGTACAGTTAGGGAAAGCGAGTAAAGAATGGGATAGAAAGAAGCGGGGTGGGGGATTATTACAGCATTTTGAATATTACAAATCCAAGAGAGAGAAGGGAATAAAATAAAAACCTCACAAACACACAAAATAAAATAAAGAACTTCATCACTGGCACATTCCACTACTCCTTTTTTTCCACCGGAAATTGGCCCCCGCATGTAAGCCCAAATTGGAAACATGCGGATCAATATTTTCAGTTCCTCCACCTGTGTTACAGTGCCAAGTCTCCACGGATTGGAGAAGCCCCCATCTTGTGTGTAATCCTCTCTTCCATTCATTTACTTCAATAAATTCCAGAACTTCAACAATAACAAAACATTGCATTCATCCGAATAGCCTCACTCAGAATAGCGACTTTGTAGATCTAGGTTGAACGGAAGCAGCCGCAGCAGCTGCCACTTGCTTTTGGTTCATGGGGAAGATAAAAGCAGCTGGTCCATGCATATGTATATATTTTTTGAATTCGACACTGCAGAGAGAGAGAGAGTTGATCAGAAGTTTGCTGCCATGGTTGCGTGTGGTGTTGAGGTTGGTGTTGGTCGATGCTTTGCGGTATCACGCATGGGGATTTGCTTGCATGTCCTCCCCTACATGTGATGGAGAGAGAGAGATACATGCATGTCCTCCCCAGAGAGAGAGAGAGAGAGAGAGAGAGAGTTTGGTGAGCCTGGAGAACGGGGTTGAGTTCTCAGTCACATTGTGGAGGGAGAGAGTTTGGTTTTTTTTTTAACGTGAGAGAGAGCTTGAGAGTTTTGTATATATGTGTTCGTTGCCCAGCTCAAAGGCTCTCTGCCATGCTCTCCCACTCGAACCCGAGAGAGAGAGAGAGCATGTATGTATATCATTGTTACCGCATGAGAGAGGTTGGTCTTTGGTGTTGTGTGTGCGAGTGTCTGAAGCTCTGTGAGAGAGAGAGAGAGAGAGAGAGAGAGGTTGATGCCAGGTCTATGTATCAGTGTGTGAATGGTGATGGCAGCGGTGGTGTGGTGTGGTGTGCGATGGCTGCAGTGGTGTGGTGTGTGATGGCTGCGGTGGTGTGGTGTGTGATGGCTGTCTGTATCAGTGTGTGTATATGCTGTGTGTATGAGCTTTGTGTTGTTGATGAGAGTTTTTGGTGGTGTGTTTGAATGTCTTCTCTCTCCCAACTGAGAGTGAAAGAGAGAGAGAGAGAGAAAGTCAGAGCCCTCCGTTTCAACCCATGACCGTGTTTGTAGCTCAAATCGTGCCTATGTGTGTGTAGCTCCAATGGTGTATCTGTGTCTCCTTCTCCCTAACCCAAACTGTCGAGAGAGAGAGAGGTTGGTTCAGTCATTCCGAGAGTAAGCTTGAGTGGGTGAAGTTGGGTTGCCTCCGAGGGAGAGAGGTCTGTTGTGTGTGTATATTTTTTTTCTCTAAACCCCCCCCGGGTGTTGTCGCCCCCCAGGCCCTTGATATGGTTGTTCCTTTTTAATGACAATGTACATACATACTCTACCCACCAAAAAGGTACATTGAGGGAGTGTGAATCTGTAATGAGAGAGAGAGAGTAGATGTATTTTTTTTATTATTTCTTTCTCCTAGGTTCACATGAATCTGGATCCTCCGTCGCACTCCCCTGCGGCCTATTCCTGTCGCCCTCCAAAACGACGTCGTTTTGGAGGGTTTTTTTTTTTTTTTTTTTCTTCTTCTTTCTTTCTTTCATTTGATTGCCTATTCTACGCAGGTTCTTCGCCACCCCCATTGCAACCACGGTCGCATTTCTAGAAAATCTGCACTTTTAATAAAATAATGCAAATTCAAGCTTTGTGGGAGTTAACTGTAATATTGAATTCCAACAGCTTGAAAAATCAAATCATTAACTTGCCTGCCCAAGAGCTCATCCCCTACGGTGGATTCCAACAGCTTGAAAAATCAAATCATCAACTTGAAAAATCAAATCATCAACAATCATCGACCCAAACCACCCCCTCGGCCTTCCACGGTGGCGCCACCGCCTCGACCCAAACCACTCTCCCATGCGCCACCAACCTCCGCCTCAAAACCACAATCTGGTCCGAGCTCGGGGGCTCCGTTGGCGACCTCACCACTTTCATCTTCACCTCCCTCTACAACATCTCCACCGGCCTCCTCTTCGGCACCCCCATACCCGTCCAACCCATGAAATCCATCGCCGCCGTCCCCATCTCCGAATCCCCTCACCTCAATATCTCCACCGGCCTCTGAATCCCCTCACCTCACTACCTCCCAAATCGCCTCCGCCGTAATCTCCACCGCCTCCATGCTTCTCCTCCTCGGCGCCATCGGCCTCAACAACCGAAACCCATCAACAAAAAGTGAAAGAGAGAGAAAGAAGAAAGAAAGAAGAAGAAGAAAAGAAAAGAAAAAAAAAAACCCTCCAAAACGACGTCGTTTTGGAGGGCGACAGCAATGGGCCGCAGGGGAGTGCGACGGAAGATCCGGATTCGGGTTGACATGGCCTTTCGCCGAATCTGGAACAGCATGGGGCTTGTACTCCACCCATTTCTCTTTCTTTTTATTTCTAAACCATATTCCTCTTTCCACCGAAAACAAAACATAATCATCTTAGCCATACACCATGTTCACCACTACCTTTCTTTTTTTTTAAAACAAATGTAGACAGCCTCTCCTTTCTCTTTTCTTTTTCTAAAAACATAATATTCTCCACCCACTAATAAAACATAATCGTCCTACCCAAAAACAAGATATTCTCCAGACCATACTAGTTTTTGGTTTTCTTCTTTTTCTTTTTCTTTTTGGTTTTGTTAAAAACACCTAAAATCATGTACACACACATAAAATTATAAAATATTATAAGGGGTAAGACATATATATGTACACCCACATAAAATTATAAAATATTATAAGGGGTAAGACATATATATATACATAAAACCAAATGATCAAATGTTCAAACAAATATCTATATGGGTATATAAGACATATACATACATAAAACCAAAACAAAGTAAAAAAAGCACTCGATGTGGGGTTCAAACCCTTGACCTCGGGCTTAGGCTCGGCCGAATCCTCAACCCATTAGACCAAACCTCTGAACCCAAGCCACACCTGTGACCCAAATGTTCAAACAAATATATATATATTATATAGCTATAAAATATATATACATACATGCATACACAACTGTCTCGCATCTCTCTCTTTTTGGATAACCGCGTCTGGCACGCGCCCTGCTTTTGCGTCACTGGCCGACAAAAGCAGGCCTCGAATGACGCTCGCCTCGACACTCTCCCTCTTTGTCTTCTTCTCTTCTGCCTTCTTCTGAATCAGTATCTTCCCTCTTCTACTTATTCGTTCACTTCTCCTTCTACTTCTTCCTTATTCTCTTTCAATTCCTTCATCCTCTCCTCTTTCGTCTTCTTCTTTCTTGAGAGACAGAACATAGAGACTAAGCGGAAGAGAAAGGCTACCAAAACTAGTCTATTCTCTGTTATTTCTTTGAGACTCTTTTCTTTTACACCTCTCACCAAACATCCATGACTTCCTCGTCCCGTCCCCTCACTCTGTTTCCGGATTTGAATGATCCTGCAAGCTCTTCTGGGCCTAGTGCCCCTACTCCCACTCTTCCTAACCTTCCTGTGTTGTCGATTGAGCAAATAATGGCTGCTCAATCCAACATCGAGGCCAACCACTTTACATTGAGATCCTGCATAGAGACAGTGGCGGCGGTCACTAACTTGTCTCATCGTCTGCAAAACAAGACGTGTGAGGTACACCAGGTCAACGCCCAACTCTCTCTACTCGAGTGCATGTACAAAGATGCGCGAGCAGAGATTTATGCATTGAAGGCTGAAAACAAGGAGCTAAAATGACAAACCACCTCCATGGCCCGATTTGGGGCACCTTCGTACCTCGCCTTTGATGGTCAGTGGGGAGCCGACTCTCTCGGCAGAAACACTGGAGCAGGACCTTCGAAGGTTGACCACAAAAAGAGGAAGAGCTCGGCGACGGAAGAGCCGAGTGAGTGAAGTTGGCGCGTGGCCGTCACCGGAGAAGAAAGAAAAAAAAGATCCCTCTCTTTTTGTTTTGTTTTGTTTTTTTTTTTTTTGGAGTTTGTTTTTTTTTTTGTTTTTCGTTTTTTTTTTGGGCTTTGTTGAACTCTTTTTTTTTTTCCTTGTTTTTGGAGTCTCTGTATTTTCTGTGTTTGTTTGTTTTAGGCTTTCCGAATCCTCAACCCACTAGGCCAAACCACTGAACCCAAGCCACACCTATGACCCAAATGTTCAAACAAATATGTATATTATATAGCTATACAATATATATACATACATGCATACACAACTCTCCCGCGTCTCTCTCTTTTTTGATAACCGCATCTGGCACGCGGCCTACTTTTGCGTCACTGGCCGACAAAAGCAGGCCTCGAATGACGCTCGCCTCGGCTCTCTCCCTCTTTGCCTTCTTCTCTTCTATCTTCTTCTAAATCAGTATCTTCCCTCTTCTACTTATTCGCTCATTTCTCCTTCTGCTTCTTCCTCTTCAATCTCCTTCATCTTCTCCTCTTTCGTCTTCTTCTTTCTTGAGAGACAGAACAGAGAGACTAAGCGGAAGAGAAAGGCTGCCAAAACTAGTCTGTTCTCTGCTATTTCTCTGAGACTCTTTTCTTTTACACCTCTTACCACACATCGATGGCTTCCTCGTCCCGTCCCCTCACTCTGTTTCCGGATCTGAATGATCCTGCAAGCTCTTCTGGGCCGATTGCCCCTACTCTAACTGTTCTTAACCTTCATGTGTTGTCGATTGAGCAAATAATGGCTGCTCAATCCGACAACGAGGCCAACCACTTTACATTGACATCCTGCATGGAGACAGTGGCGACGGTCACTAACTTGTCTCACCGTCTGCAAAACAAGACGTGTGAGGTACACCAGGTCAACGCCCAACTCTCTCTACTCCAGTGCATGTACAAAAATGCGCGGGCAGAGATTTGTGCATTGAAGGCTGAAAACAAGGAGCTGAAATGGCAAACCACCTCCATGGCTTGATTTGGGGCGCCTTCGTACCTCGCCTTTGATGGTCGGCACGGAGCCGACTCTCTCGGCGGAAGCACTGTGGTAGTTCTTGGCGGAAACACTGGAGCAGGACCTTCGAAGGTTGATGACAAAAAGAGGAAGAGCTCGGCAACGGAAGAGCCGAGTAAGTGAAGTCGGCGCGTGGCTGTCACTGGAGAAGAAAGAAGAAAAAGATACCTCTCTTTTTGTTTTTTTTTTTTTTTTTTTTTTTTTTTTTTTGGAGTCTCTGTAATCGGGGATGTCCTCCCCTGACTGTAATAAAATCAGTTTCTTTTTTGCCCATCAATGGTGTGACTGGCATATCACTCTGAGTTTGAAAACACTTTCGTTTGATTGAATTTGAGAATGATTGAAATTTGAACTCTGAATTGGACATTGATCCATATTGACCTGAATAAAAACAAAGCTGACTCAATGCAACAAAAAACGAAGTAAAACAATCCAAACACATTTATACACTGACTGGTATGAAAGGAACACACTTATATACCCTGACTGGTATGAATACCATGACTGATATAAATACACTGATTGGTATGAATACACACTTAGATACACTGACTGGGGAGCGTCATTCGAGGCCTACTTTTGTCGGCCAGTGACGCAAAAACAGGCCGCTTGCCAGACGCGGTTATCAAAAAAAAGAGAGACACGGGAGAGTTTTGTATGCATGTATGTATATATATTTTATAGCTATATAATATAAATTTGTTTGAACATTTGGGTCACAAGTGTGGCTTGGGTTCAGTGGTTTGGCCTAGGGGGTTGACGATTTGGAGATAATAAAACAAACAAACCTAGAAAATACAGATACTCCAAAAAAAAAAAAAAAAAGAGTTGACCAAAGCCCAGAAAAAAACTCCAAAAAAAAAAAAAACACTCCAAAAAAAAGAAAACAAAAAGAGAGGGATCTTTTTCTTCTTTCTTTTCCGGTGACGGCCACGCGCCGACTTCACTTACTCGGCTCTTCCGTCGCCGAGCTCTTCCTCTTTTTGACGTCAATTTTCGAAGGTCCTATTACAGTGTTTCTGCCGAGAACTACCACAGTGCTTCTGCCGAGAGAGTCGGCTCCCCGTCGACCGTTAAAGGCGAGGTACGAAGGTGCCCCAAATCGGGCCATAGAGGTGGTTTACTATTTCAGCTCCTTGTTTTCCGCCTTCAATGCACAAATCTTTACCCGCGCATCTTTGTACATGCACAGGAGTAGAGAGAGTTGGGCGTTGACCTGGTGTACCTCACACGTCTTGTTTTGCAGACGGTAAGACAAGTTAGTGATCGTCGCCACTATCTCCATACAGGATCTCAATGTAAAGTGGCTGGCCTCGATGTCGGATTGAGCAGCCATTACTTGCTCAATCGACAACACAGGAAGGTTAGGAAGAGTGAGAGTAGGGGCACTCGACCTAGAAGAGCTTGCAGGATCATTCAGATCCGGAAACAGAGTGAGGGGACGGGACGAGGAAGCCATGGATGTGTGGTGAGAGGTGTAAAAGAAAAGAGTCTCAGAGAAATAGTAGAGAACAGACTAGTTTTGGCAGCCTTTCTCTTCCGCTTAGTCTCTCTGTTTTGTCTCTCAAGAAAGAAGAAGACGAAAGAGGAGAAGATGAAGGAGATGGAAGAGAATGAGGAAGAAGCAGAAGGAGAAGTGAGCGAATAAGTAGAAGAGGGAGATACTGATTCAGAAGAAGGCAAAAGAGAAGAAGATAAAGAGGGAGAGAGCCGAGGCAAGCGTCATTCGAGGCCTACTTTTGTCGGCCAGCAATGCAAAACCAGGCTGCGTGCCAGGCGCGATTATCAAAAAAGAAAGAGACGCGGGAGAGTTGTGTATGCATGTATGTATATATATTGTATAGCTATATAATATATATATTTGTTTGAACATTTGGGTCATAGGTGTGGCTTGGGTTCAGTGGTTTGGCCTAGTGGGTTAAGGATTCGGAGAGCCTAAGCCCGAGGTCAGGGGTTCAAACCCCACATCGAGTATTTCTTTTACTTTGTTTTGGTTTTATGTATATATATGTCTTATATACCCATATAGATATTTGTTTAAACATTTGGTCATATGAGTGGCTTGGGGTCAGTTGGGTGGCTCAGTGGTTGAAGAGTGAGAGTCTGAGACTGAGGGCAAGGGTTCGAACCCCACATCGAGTGTTTCTTTGTTTTGTTTTTCGTTTTGGTTTTGATGTGTATATGTCTTGTGTACCTATATATATATATATATATTTGTTTGAATTGTTTCTGTCACGCGAGTGGCTTGGGTTCAATGGTTTGACCCAGTGGTTGAAGAGTGAGAGGCTGAGCCTGAGGTTAGGGGTTCGAACCCCACATCGAGTGTTTCTTTTGGTTTGTTTTGGTTTTATGTATATATACGTCTTGTATATATTTGTTTGCATATCTTGTCATAAGAGTGGCGTGGCTCAGTGGTTGAGCACTCGGAGGCCAGGCTTGAGGTCAGGGGTTCGAACCCCGTGTCCATGCATTTTGTGTTTTTTTCTTGTTTTTGGAGTCTCTGTATTTTCTGGGTTTGTTTTTTTTAGGCTCTCCGAATCCTCAAGCCACTAGGCCAAACCACTGAACCCAAGCCATACCTGTGACCCAAATGTTCAAACAAATATACATATTATATAACTATACAATATATATACATACATGCATACACAACGCTCCCGCGTCTCTCTCTTTTTTGATAACCGCGCCTGGCATGCGCCCTGCTTTTGCGTCACTGGCTGACAAAAGCAGTCCTCGAATGACGCTCTCCTCGGCTCTCTCCCTGTTTGTCTTCTTCTCTTCTGCCTTCTTCTGAATCAGTATTTTCCCTCTTCTACTTATTCGCTCACTTCTCCTTCTGCTTCTTCCTCATTCTCTTCCATCTCCTTCATCTTATTCTCTTTCGTCTTCTTCTTCCTTGAGAGACAGAACAGAGAGACTAAGCGGAAGAGAAAGGCTACCAAAACAAGTATGTTCTCTGCTATTTCTCTGAGACTCTTTTCTTTTACACCTCTCACCACACATCCATGGCTTCCTCGTTCCGTCCCCTTACTCTGTTTCCGGATCTGAATGATCCTGCAAGCTCTTCTGGGCCGAGTGCCCCTACTCCCACTCTTCCTAACCTTCATGTGTTGTCGATTGAGCAAATAATGGCTGCTCAATCCGACATCGAGGCCAACCACTTTACATTGAGATCCTGCATGGAGAGAGTGGCGACGGTCACTAACTTGTCTCACCGTCTGCAAAACACAACGTGTGAGGTACACCAGGTCAACGCCCAACTCTCTCTACTCCAGTGCATGTACAAAGATGCGCGGGCAGAGATTTGTGCATTGAAGGCTGAAAACAAGAAGCTGAAACGGCAAACCACCTCCATGGCCCGATTTGGGGCACCTTCGTACCTGGCCTTTGATGGTCGGCGGGGAGCCGACTCTCTCGTCGGAAGCACTGTGGTAGTTCTCGACGGAAACACTAAAGCAGGACCTTCAGAGGTTGACGACAAAAAGAGGAAGAGCTCGGCGACGGAAGAGCCGAGTAAGTGAAGTCGGCACGTGGTCGTCACCAGAGAAGAAAGAAGAAAAAGATCCCTATCTTTTTTTGTTTTGTTTTGTTTTTTTTTTTTTTTTTTTGGAGTCTCTGTATTTTCTGGGTTTGTTTGTTTTTTTGTTGTGTGTGTGTTTTTTTTTTTTTTGAGTCTCTGTAATCGAGGATGTCCTCCCCTGACTGAAATAAAATCAGTTTCTTTTTTGCTCATCAATGGTGTGATGGCATATAACTCTGAGTTTGAAAGCACTTTTGTTTGATTGAATTTGAGAATGATTGAAATCTGAACTCTGAATTGGACATTAATCCATACTGACCTGAATAAAAACAAAGCTGACTCAATGCAAGAAAAAAATGAAGTAAAACAATCCAAACACGTTTATACATTGACTGGTATGAATACACTGACTAGTATGAAAGGAACACATTTATATACACTGACTGGTATGAATACCCTGACTGGTATAAATACACTGACTGGTATGAATACACACTCATATACACTGACGAGTTGACTCAAGTGGTGGAGAAGACAGAATCTCTAACTCGACTATGCCCCTAATTCATTACGTTGAATTTTTTTTTTTTCTTGATTTTTTTTGTAAAAATGTTTTGATCAACATGAGAGTTAGAGTAGCATACTTATTCCATTTTCTGTTTCAAATCATGTAAGCTAAACTGTGAGCACTGAAAATTTTCCCTTTTCAAATCCAAAGATTAGTCCAAGTTTTGCAAAAATGGGACAATTTTCGAGAAAAATTAGTCAGCTTCATTCAAATTAATCAAAACTTATTTTTGCAAATGGCCACTACTCAACTAAGATGGAATTAACCATTGAGGTGCATAGCCCCAGGCCAGATAATCAATGGCGATAACCGAACCAAGCCGATCCGAACCAAATGAAGCCAAGTGGAATTGGACCGAACCGAACCGAATGGAGCCAAGTTGAATCGAACCAACTGAACTGAGCAGAACGAAGATACACTAATCAAACACAGATAGGACAACCAAGTCAACTAAAGATACACCAATCAAACATGGACGAAATGAATAAGTTGAAAAATTATTGGAGCCGAACTTCAAGATGAAGCTACCTACATATCCCAAAGATAGGAATTAGGCCATCATAGTTCCAGTCAAGGTTCACTCGGGTATTGACACTCTCCTTTTGTGCTCTAACTTTTGCCAAAGCTGCCCTTTCGGGTTTTCAACCTTGCGAGCTTTTTATTTTTTTCATTTTTTTTTTTTTTTGTGCTCTAACTTTTGCCTAGGTCGCCCTTCCGGGTTTTCAGCCCAGCGAGCCTCTCAAGGGTGGTACCTTATTGCCCCTAGTTCAAGGGCTGCCTCCATTTCGGCTATGCAAGCCTTATACTTTCGTTCCTAGTTCAAGGGTTGTTTCAAATCTGAATCACATTCGACCTTATTGCCCCTAGTTGAAGGGCTGCCTCCATTTGAATCACATCATGGCCCCTAGTTCAAGGGCTATTTCCAATTCGGCTATGCAAGCCTTACACTTTGATTGATCATTGAATACTTCGAATCATGGTTTGAAAGCTAAGGAGCTAGGGAGGTCAGACCTCGAATCAAGAGGGATCCTATGCTGTATAATTAATTACAGGCATGTCTTCATAGGACCATACAAAAACAGTTTTTGAAATCTTTTCACAAAGTAACTAATCACTCGTACTCTTACGATGACAAGATAGAACCAATTTGGACCAAGCCCGGATCCTTTTCAGTAACCATATTAACAGAAATGATTTTATTCATCAAAGGCTTAGCACACCTCTTTTCCTCTCAGTTGATCAAAATTTGCAAATCCTGAGGAAATTATTCCTCTTTGTTTTTATTAGAGTTTTGGAAAAAGTTTTGAAAAACTTTGGTTAATACTATGATTTAAAGGTACAAAGAAGTAGGCAGACTCTATGGCATTTTTTTTTATTTTTTATTTTTTGTTTATTAAAAAGAGACTATGACTCAGCAATTGCAACAAACTTTTGACAACAGACTCAAAAGAAAATGACAAAGAAGACCTAGATAGGACGGAAATGTCTAGGTTAGCACTATCGAAAACAACAGACTCTGACTCACTAGAATGGCTCGAGTCTGATCCAAACTCTACGAACTTGGGGGGAATCAGACTTAGACTCAATACTCAATTCAAAACTCAAAATAAAACCATTATCAAATTGCCAGTCAAAGTATGGGCCATCCACAATATGCAAAATAAAGCCCGTGCAATCAACAGGTGGTCACTCCCCAATCACAGAGATGGTCAGATACCCTACAAGTTCTATTTATTTACAATGGTCGACTTTGTGGGATATCGGAGTTTTTTTTTTTTTTTTTTAATATTTTTGTTATTTTTTTGTTTTTGTTTTTGTTTTTGAAGTAATGGTGCTAAACTGAACAGCCTGAACCACTCACTCGAATTTGAGAACCCCTGTAGAGATCCAATACATTACACATAACACATAGCAGGAAAGACAACAAACACCCTTATGGAGGATAGGGTTATCCTGTCCTAGCCTTTGAAATGATCTAGGGTTCACTATTCAAACAAGCGGTATCATACATCCTAGAAATGGGAGAGCAACTTGTCCTGATTTTGAAAAGTACTATAGCTCACTATATGTACAAGTTTGGCTCTACTCTAGGGGTTTAAGTCAAGGTGACGTTACCAAAGAGTCCTTCGGGTCATAACCAATAAAGAGCCCAGGAAATCAGAAGAGTCAAATAGCCTCTCTTCGGAGTCTGAGAACCTTAGATAGCAAAGCTAGATAGCAGAGCTAGATAGCAGAGCTACCCTTTTGACAAATCCCAAAAGGTTACAACAAAAGGCCTCTAAAGTAACGTAGAGATAGGTGTAGTGTCACAAAAAGTATGCATGTGCTCCCACCAGTATCTGGGCAACACAGCAACTTTAAGTGCACCAATGCATGCAATGCAATAAACATATAATTGAAAATAAAAGTCATATCATGGAGTTCGAGTCGAGGTTTCATAAATCCCCAACAGAGTCGCCAAAAACTGTAACATGCTCGGGGTGTACCCGCGCACGTTAAATAGTTCGGACTCCCGAGATCTCTTTGATCTAGTCTCACTAGTGCAATGTGAAATGTAGATGAGAGTCCAGATTTGGCAACTTTTATTGAAAATCGATTTTATTGCAATTTTGTCAAAAATGGACTACGTCATCAGATCTTAGAGTCGCCACATAATATTTTGGGAAATTAAGAAACCCGTGACTCATGCCAAGGCCACTGTTCGTCGTAACCAAGGATGCTTGGCTCGAAAACTTAGATATGAGAGGGGAAGGTCAATAATGAGCACCCCCGCTTACCCGATCAAAAGATCGGCCTCTACTAAACCATGATATGAATTTTAGTTTCTTTATATGTTCATGTTCTAATTATTTAGTAAATCCTAAAATTTACTATGTGAAGCATACAAATATAGACTAGTTTGCTCAAAGTGAAACAATTCAATCTCATGCTTGTTTTGAAAAGGGTTTGATTTTGCCACCATCAAGTGGGCTTAAAGTTTGTGAATTTGCCACTACAAAGTGGGCTTAAACATACATTCGTTGAATCATTCTAATTCAAGCAACAAGCCTTCATCCACAGGCATTCAAACAGTTTATCATTTAAGCAATTAGCCACATGGTAGGATGCTAAACATAATAAGAAAATTATGTACAAGCGGGATGCTAAAGCATAAAAACTCACATATTTACCAACGTCTCGCGAACAGCTACAAAATAAATTTAGTAAAATATGCATGATCTTATATACAGAATCCTAATGCAATTCACTCATGAGATGCACTAAAGATTCGGCTTGTAATATATGACATGTGAAACATTGTAAAACACGTGATAGCGCACAAAACCATGGGATAATCAATTAAAGCATAAAGATGCAAATTTAGCCGAATCTTAATGCATGAAACATGGATGTAAAGCATGGATATGCATGGCATGTCAGATATATACATATGTACAGTTAGGGAAAGCGAGTAAAGAATGGGATAGAAAGAAGCAGGGTGGGGGATTATTACAGCATTTTGAATATTACAAATCCAAGAGAGAGAAGGGAATAAAATAAAATCCTCACAAACACACAAAATAAAATAAAGAACTTCATCACTGGCACATTCCACTACTCCTTTTTTTCCACCAGAAATTGGGCCCAGCATGTAAGCCCAAATTGGAAACATGCGGATCAATATTTTCAGTTCCTCCACCTGTGTTACAGTGCCAAGTCTCCACGGATTGGAGAAGCCCCCATCTTGTGTGTAATCCTCTCTTCCATTCATTTACTTCAATAAATTCCAAAACTTCAACAATAACAAAACATTGCATTCATCCAAATAGCCTCACTCAGAATAGCGACTTTGCAGATCCAGGTTGAACGGAAGTAGCCGCAGCAGCTGCCACCTGTTTCTGGTTCATGGGGAAGATAAAAGCAGCTGGTTAATGCATATGTATATATTTTTCGAATCTGACACTGCAGAGAGAGAGAGAGTTGATCAGAAGCTTGTTGTCATGGTTGCGCGTCGTGTTGAGGTTGGTGTTGGTCGATGCTTTGCGGTATCACCCATGGGGATTTACTTGCATGTCCTCCCCAACATGTGATGAAGAGAGAGAGATACATGCATGTCCTCCCCAGAGAGAGAGAGAGAGAGAGAGAGAGAGAGAGTTTGGTGAGCCTGGAGAATGAGGTTGAGTTCTCATTCACATTGTGGAGGGAGAGAGTTTGGTTTTTTTTTTGAACGTGAGAGAGAGCATGAGAGTTTTGTATATATGTGTTTGTTGCCCAGCTCAAAGGCTCTCTGCTATGCTCTCTCCCTCGAACCCGAGAGAGAGAGAGAGAGAGAGAGCATGTATGTATATCATTGTTACCCCATGAGAGAGGTTGGTCTTTGGTGTAGTGTGTGCGAGTGTCTGAAGCTCTGTGAGAAAGAGAGAGAGGTTGATGCCAGGTCTGTGTATTAGTGTGTGAATGGTGATGGCAGCGGTGGCGTGGTGTGCGATGGCAGCGGTGGTGTGGTGTGTGATGGCTGCGGTGGTGTGGTGTGGTGTGTGATGGCTGTCTGTATCAGTGTGTGTATATGTTATGTGTATGAGCTTTGTGTTGTTGATGAGAGTTTTTGGTGGTGTGTTTGAGTGTCTTCTCCCTCCCAACCGAGAGAAAGAGAGACAGAGAGAGAGAGAGAGAGAGAGAGAGAGAGAGAAAGTCAGAGCCCTCCGTTTCAACCCATGGCTGTGTTTGTAGCTCAAATCGTGCCTATGTGTGTATAGCTCCAATGGTGTATCTGTGTCTCCTTCTCCCTAACCCAAACTGCCGAGAGAGAGAGAGAGAGGTTGGTTCAGTCATTCCGAGAGCAAGCTCGAGTGGGTGTTGCTGGGTTGCCTCCGAGGGAGAGAGGTCTGTTGTGTGTGTATATTTTTTTCTCTAAACCCCCCCCCCGGTGTTGTGTTCCCCCAAGCCCTTGATATGGTTGTTGCTTTTTAATGACAATGTACATGCATACTCTACCCACCAAAACGGTACATTGAGAGAGTGTGAATCTGTAATGAGAGAGAAAGAGTAGATGTATTTTTTTTTATTATTTATTTTCCCTGGGTTCACATGGCCTTTTGCAGAATCTGGAACAGCATGGGGCTTGTACTCCACCCATTTCACTTTCTTTTTATTTCTAAACCATATTCCTCTTTCCACTGAAAACAAAACATAATCCTCTTGGCCATACACCATGTTCACCACTGCCTTTCTTTTTTTTAAAACAAATGTAGCCAGCCTCTCCTTTCTCTTTTCTGTTTCTAAAAACATAATCATTCTCCACCCACTCATAAAACAAAATCATCCTACCCAAAAACAGGATATTCTCCTGACCATACTATTTTTTGGTTTTCTTCTTTTTCTTTTTTTGTTTTTGTTTTTGGTTTTGATAAAAACACCTAAAATCATGTACACACACATAAAATTATAAAATATTCTAAGGGGTAAGACATATATATACATAAAACCAAATGTTCAAATGTTCAAACAAATATCTATATGGGTATATAAGACATATATATATACATAAAACCAAAACAAAGCAAAAGAAGCACTTGTTGTGGGGTTCAAACCCCTGACCTCAGGCTTAGGCTCTCCGAATCCTCAACCCACTAGGCTAAACCACTGAACCCATGGCACACCTGTGACCCAAATGTTCAAAATAATATATATATTATATAGCTATGCAATATATATACATACATGCAGACACAACTCTCCCGCATCTCTCTCTTTTTTGATAACCGCGTCTGGCACGCGGCGTGCTTTTGCGTCACTGGCCGACAAAAGCAGGCCTCGAATGACGCTTGCCTCGGCTCTCTCCCTCTTTGTCTTCTTCTCTTCTGCCTTCTTCTGAATCAGTATCTTCCCTCTTCTACTTATTCGCTCACTTCTCCTTTTGCTTCTTCCTCATTCTCTTCCATCTCGTTCATCTTCTCCTCTTTCGTCTTCTTCTTCCTTGAGAGACAGAACAGAGAGAGTAAGCGGAAGAGAAAGGCTGCAAAAACTAGTCTGTTCTCTACTATTTCTCTGAGACTCTTTTCTTTTACACCTCTCACCACACATCCATGGTTTCCTCGTCCCGTCCCCTCACTCTATTTCCGGATTTGAATGATCCTATAAGCTCTTCAAGGCCGAGTGCCCCTACTTTCACTCTTGCTAACCTTCCTGTGTTGTCGATTGAGCAAATAATGGCTGCTCAATCCGACATCTAGGCCAACCACTTTACATTGAGATCCTGCATGGAGACAGTAGCCGCGATCGCTAACTTGTCTCACCGTCTGCAAAACAAGACGTGTGAGGTACACCAGGTCAACGCCCAACTCTCTCTACTCCAGTGCATGTACAAAGATGCACGGGCAGAGATTCATGCATTGAAGGCTGAAAACGATGAGCTGAAACGACAAACCACCTCCATGGCCCAATTTGGGGCATTTTCGTACCTCACTTTTGGTGGTCGGCGGGGAGCTGACTCTCTCGGCAGAAGCACTGTGGTAGTTCTCAGCGGAAACACTGGAGCAGGACCTTCGAAGGTTGACGACAAAAAGAAGAAGAGCTCGGCGACGGAAGAGCCGAGTAAGTGAAGTCGGCGCGTGGCCGTCACCGGAGAAGAAAGAAGAAAAAGATCCCTCTTTTTTTGTTTTTGTTTTTGTTTTTTTTTTTTTTTCTGGGCTTTGTTCAACTCTTTTTTTTTTCTTCTTTTTGGAGGCTCTGTATTTTTTGGGTTTGTTTGTTTTTTTGTTGTGTTTTTTTTTTTTTTTTTTTTTGAGTCTCAGTAATTGGGGATGTCCTCCCCTGACTGTAATAAAATCAGTTTCTTTTTTGCTCATCAATGGTGTGACTGGCATATCACACTGAGTTTGAAAACACTTTTGTTTGATTGAATTTGAGAATGATTAAAATTTGAACTCTGAATTGGACATTGATCCATACTGACCTGAATAAAAACAAAGCTGACTCAACGCAAGAAAAAAACGAAGTAAAACAATCCAAACACATTTATACACTGACTGGTATGAAAGGAACACACTTATATACGTTGACTGGTATGAATACCATGACTGGTATAAATACACTGACTAGTATGAATACACACTTAGATACACTGACTGGCGAGCGTCATTTGAGGCCTACTTTTGTCGGCCAGTGACGCAAAAGCAGGCCGCGTGCCAGACGCGGTTATCAAAAAAGAGAGAGACGCGGGAGAGTTGTGTATGCATGTATGTATATATATTGTATAGCTATATAATAGATATATTTGTTTGAACATTTGGGTAACAGGTGTGGCTTGGGTTCAGTGGTTTGGCCTAGTGGATTGAGGATTCGGAGAGCCTAAAACAAACAAACCCAGAAAATACAGATACACCAAAAACAAGAGAGAAAAAAAAAGAAAAAAAGAAAAGAAGAGTTGAACAAGGCCTAGAAAAAAATGGAAAAAAAAATCCAAAAAAAAAAAACAAAAAGAGAGGGATCTTTTTATTCTTTTTCTTCGATGACGGCCACGCGCCGACTTCACTTACTCGGCTTTTCCGTCGCCGAGTTTTTCCTCTTTTTGTCGTCAACCTTCGAAGGTCCTGCTCCAGTGTTTCCGCCGAGAACTACCACAGTGCTTCCGCCGAGAGAGTCGGCTCCCCCCCGGCCATCAAAGGCGAGGTACGAAGGTGCCCCAAATCGGGCCATGGAGGTGGTTTGCCGTTTCAGCTCCTTGTTTTCAGCCTTAATGCATAAATCTCGGCCCGCGCATCTTTGTACATGCACTCGAGTAGAGAGAGTTGGGCGTTGACCTGGTGTACCTCATACGTCTTGTTTTGCAGACGGTGAGATAAGTTACTGACCGCCGCCACTGTTTCCATGCAGGATCTCAATGTAAAGTGGTTGGCCTCGATGTCGGATTGAGCAGCCATTATTTGCTCAATTGACAACACAGGAAGGCTAGGAAGAGTGGGAGTAGGGCACTCGACCCAGAAGAGCTTGCAGGATTATTCAAATCCGGAAACAGAGTGAGGGGACGGGACAAGGAATCCATGGATGTGTGGTGAGAGGTGTAAAAGAAAATAGTCTCAGAGAAATAGCAGAGAACAGACTAGTTTTCGCAGCCTTTCTCTTCCGCTTAGTCTCTCTGTTCTGTCTCTCAAAGAAGATGAAGACGAAAGATGAGAAGATGAAGGAGATGGAAAAGAATGAAGAAGAAGCAGACGGAGAAGTGAGCAAATAAGTAGAAGAGGGAAGATACTGACTCAGAAGAAGGCAGAAGAGAAGAAGACAAAGAGGGAGAGAGCCGAGGCGAGTGTCATTCGAGGCCTGCTTTTTTCGACCAGTGACGCAAAAACAAGCCGCGTGCCAGACGCGGTTATCAAAACAGAGAGAGACGCAGGAGAGTTGTGTACGCATGTATCTATATATATTGTATAGCTATATAATATATATTTGTTTGAACATTTGGGTCACAGGTGTGGCTTGGGTTCAGTGGTTTGGCCTAGTGGGTTGAGGATTCGGAGAGCCTAAGCCCGAGGTCAGGGGTTCGAACCCCACATCGAGTGTTTCTTTTACTTTGTTTTGGTTTTATGTATATATTTGTCTTATATACCCATATAGATATTTGTTTGAACATTTGGCCATATGAGTGGATTAGGGTCAGTGGGGTGGCTCAGTGGTTGAAGAGTGAGAGGCTGAGACTGAGTCGAACCCTACATCGAGTGTTTCTTTGTTTTGTTTTCGTTTTGGTTTTAATGTATATATGCCTTGTGTACCTATATATATATATTTGTTTGAATTGTTTCTGTCGCGTGAGTGGCTTGGGTTCAATGGTTTGGCCCAGTGGTTGAAGAGTGAGAGGCTGAGCCTGAGGTCAGGGGTTCGAACCCCACACTGAGTGCTTCTTTCAGTTTGTTTTTGTTTTATGTATATATATGTCTTGTATATATTTGTTTCCATATCTTGTCATAAGAGTGGCGTGGCTCAGTGGTTGAGGAATCGGAGGCTAGGCTTGAGGTTAGGCGTTCGAACCTCGTGTCCATGCATTTTGTGTTTTTTTTTTCTTTTTGGAGTCTCTGTATTTTCTGGGTTTGTTTGTTTTAGGCTCTCCGAATCCTCAACCCACTAGGCCAAACCACTGAACCCAAGCCACACCTGTGACCCAAATGTTCAAACAAATATATATATATATATTATATAGCTATCCAATATATATACATACATGCATACACAACTCTCCCGCGTCTCTCTCTTTTTTGATAACCGCGTCTGGCATGCGACCTGCTTTTGCGTCACTGGCCGACAAAAACAGGCCTCGAATGACGCTCGCCTTGGCTCTCTCCCTCTTTGTCTTATTCTCTTCTGCCTTCTTCTGAATCAGTATCTTCCCTCTTCTACTTATTCACTCATTTCTCCTTCTGCTTCTTCCTTATTCTCTTCCATCTCCTTCATCTTCTTCTCTTTCGTCTTCTTCTTCCTTGAGAGACAGAACAGAGAGACTAAACGGATGAGAAAGGCTGCCAAAACTAGTGTTTTCTCTGCTATTTCTCTGAGACTCTTTTCTTTTACACCTCTCACCACACATCCATGGTTTCCTCGTCCCATCCCCTCATTCTGTTTCTGGATCTGAATGATCTGCAAGCTCTTCTAGGCCGAGTGCCCCTACTTTCACTCTTGCTAACCTTCCTGTGTTGTCAATTGAGCAAATAATGGCTGCTCAATCCGACATCGAGGCCAACCACTTTACATTAAGATCCTGCATGGAGACAGTGGCGGCAGTCACTAACTTGTCTCACCATCTACAAAACAAGACGTGTGAGGTACACCAGGTCAACGCCCAACTCTCTCTACTCCAGTGCATGTACAAAGATGCGCGAGCAGAGATTCGTGCATTGAAGGCTGAAAACAATGAGCTGAAATGGAAAACCACCTCCATGGCCCGATTTGGGGCACCTTCGTACCTCGCTTTTGATGGTCGGCGGGGAGCCATCTCTCTCGACGGAAGCACTGTGGTAGTTCTCGGCGGAAACACTAGAGTAGGACCTTCGAAGGTTGACGACAAAAAGAGGAAGAGCTCGGCAATGGAAGAGCCGAGTAAGTGAAGTCGGCGCGTGGTCGCATCACCGGAGAAGAAAGAAGAAAAAGATCCCTCTCTTTTTGTTTTTTTGTTATTTTTTTTTTGGAGTTTGTTTTTTTTTCTTTTAGAGTTTGTATTTTTTTTTTTTTTTTCTGAGCTTTGTTCAACTCTTTTTTTTTTTATATTCTTTTTGGAGGCACTGTATTTTCTAGGTTTGTTTGTTTTTTTGTTGTGTTTTTGTTTTTTTTGGAGTCTCTGTAATCGGGGATGTCCTCCCCTGACTGTAATAAAATCAGTTTCTTTTTTGCTCATCAATGGTGTGAGTGGCATATCACACTGAGTTTCAAAACACTTTTGTTTGATTGAATTTGAGAATGATTGAAATTTGAACTCTGAATTGGACATTGATCCATATTGGCCTGAATAAAAACAAAGCTGACTCAACGCAAGAAAAAAATGAAGTAAAACAATCCAAACACATTTATACACTGACTGGTATGAAAGGAACACACTTATATACCCTGACTGGTATGAATACCCTGACTGGTATAAATACACTAACTGGTATGAATACACACTTAGATACAATAACTGGCGAGCGTCATTTGAGGCCTACTTTTGTCGGCTAGTAACGCAAAAGCAAGCCGCGTGCCAGACGCAGTTATCAAAAAAGAGAGAGACGCGGGAGAGTTGTGTATGCATGTATGTATATATATTGTATAGCTATATAATATATATATTTGTTTGAACATTTGGGTAACAGGTGTGACTTGGGTTCAGTGGTTTGGCCTAGTGGGTTAAGGATTCGGAGAGCCTAAAACAAACAAACCCAGAAAATACAGATACACCAAAAACAAGGAGAAAAAAAAAAAAAGAGTTGAACAAGGCCTAGAAAAAAACGAAAAAAAAAACAAAACAAAAAGGGAGGGATCTTTTTCTTCTTTCTTCTCCGGTGACGGCCACGCGCCGACTTCACTTACTCGGCCCTTCCGTCACCGAGCTGTTCCTCTTTTTGTCGTCAACCTTCGAAGGTCCTGCTCCAGTTTTTCCGCCGAGAGAGTTAGCTCCCCGCTGACTATCAAAGGCGAGGTACTAAGGTGCCCCAAATCGGGCCATGGAGGTGGTTTGCCGTTTCAGCTCCTTGTTTTCAGCCTTCAATGCACAAATCTCTACCCGTGCATCTTTGTACATGCATTGGAGTAGAGAGAGTTGGGCGTTGACCTGGTGTACCTCACACGTCTTGTTTTACAGACGGTGAGACAAGTTAGTGACCGCCGCCACTGTCTCCATGCAAGATCTCAATGTAAAGTGGTTGGCCTCGTTGTCAGATTGAGCAGCCATTATTTGCTCAATCGACAACATAGGAAGGTTAGGAAGAGTGAGAGTAGGGGCACTCGGCCTAGAAGAGCTTGCAGGATTATTCAGATCCAGAAACAGAGTGAGGGGACGGGACAAGGAAGCCATGGATGTGTGGTGAGAGGTGTAAAAGAAAAGAGTCTCAGAGAAATAGCAGAGAACAGACTAGTTTTGGCAGCCTTTCTCTTCCGCTTAGTCTTTCTGTTCTGTCTCTCAAGAAAGACGAAGACGAAAGAGAAGATGATGAAGGAGATGGAAGAGAATGAGGAAGAAGCTGACGGAGAAGTGAGCAAATAAGTAGAAGAGGGAAGATATTGATTCAGAAGAAGGCAGAAGAGAAGAAGACAAAGAGGGAGAGAGCCGAGGCGAGCGTCATTCGAGGCCTGCTTTTGTCGGCCAGTGACGCAAAAGCAGGCCGCGTGCCAGACGCGGTTATCAAAAAAGAGAGAGATGGGGGAGAGTTGTGTATGCATGTATGTCTATATATTGTATAGCTATATAATATATATATTTGTTTGAACATTTGGGTCACAGTTTTGGCTTGGGTTCAGTGGTTTGGCCTAGTGGGTTGAGGATTCGGAGAACCTAAGCCCGAGGTCAGGGGTTCGAACCCCACATCGAGTGTTTCTTTTACTTTGTTTTGGTTTTATGTATATATATGTCTTATATACCCATATAGATATTTGTTTGAACATTTGGTCATATGAGTGGCTTGGGGTCAGTGGGGTGGCTCAATGGTTGAAGAGTGAGAGGCTGAGACTGAGGTCAAGGTTTCGAACCCCACATCAAGTGTTTCTTTGTTTTGTTTTTGTTTGGGTTTTGATGTATATATGTCTTCTATACCTATATATATATATATTTGTTCGAATTGTTTCTGTCATGCGAGTGGCTTGGGTTCAATGGTTTGGCCCAGTGGTTGATGAGTGAGAGGCTGAGCCTAAGGTCAGGGGTTCGAACCCCACATCGAGTATTTCTTTTGGTTTGTTTTGGTTTTATGTATATATATGTCTTGTATATATTTGTTTGCATATCTTGTCATAAGAGTGGCGTGGCTCAATGGTTTAGGACTCGGAGGCCAGGCTTGAGGTCAGTGATTCGAACCCCGTGTCCATGCATTTTGTGTTTTTTTCATCTTTTTGGAGTCTCTGTATTTTCTGGGTTAGTTTGTTTTAGGCTCTCCGAATCCTCAACCCACTAGGCCAAACCACTGAACCCAAGCCACAACTGTGACCCAAATGTTCAAACAATTATATATATTATATAGCTATACAATATATATACATACATGCATACATAACTCTCCCGCGTCTTTCTCTTTTTTGATAACTGCATCTGGCACGCGGCCTGCTTTTGTGTCACTGGCCGACAAAAGCAGGCCTTGAATGACGCTCGCCTCGGCTCTCTCCCTCTTTGTCTTTTTCTTTTTTGCCTTCTTCTGAATCAATATCTTCCCTCTTCTGCTTATTCGCTCACTTCTCCTTCTGCTTCTTCCTCATTCTCTTCCATCTCCTTCATAATTTGGAGTTCGAGTCGAGGTTTCATAAATCCCCAGCAGAGTCGCCAAAAACTGTAACATGCCCGGGGTGTACCCGCGCGCATTAAACAGTTCAGACTCACGAGATCTCTTTGATCTAGCCTCACTAATGCAATGTGAAATGTAGATAAGAGTCCAAATTTGGCAACTTTTATTGAAAATCCATTTTATTGCAATTTTGTCAAAAATGGACTGCGTCATCAGATCTCAAAGTCGCCACATAATATTTTGGGAAATTAGGAAACCCATGACTCGTGCCAAGGCCACTGTTCGTCGTAACCAAGGATGCTTGGCTCGGAACCTTAGGTATGAGAGGGGAAGGTCAATAATGAGCACTCTCGCTCACCCGATGAAAAGATCGGCCTCTACTAAACCATGATATGAATTTTAGTTTCTTTATATGTTCATGTTCTAATTATTTAGTAAATCCTAAAATTTACTATGTGAAGCATACAAATATAAACTAGTTTGCTCAAATTGGAACAATTCAATCTCATGCTTGTTTTGAAAAGGGTTTGATTTTGCCACCATCAAGTGGGCTTAAAATTTGTGAATTTGCCACTACAAAGTGGGCTTAAACATACATTCGTTGAATCATTCTAATTCAAGCAACAAGCCTTCATCCACAGGCATTCAAACAGTTTATCATTTAAGCAATTAGCCACATGGTAGGATGCTAAACATAATAAGAAAATTATGTACAAGCGGGATGCTAAAGCATAAAAACTCACATATTTACCGACGTCTCGCGAACAGTTACAAAACAAAGTTAGTAAAATATGCATGATCTTATATACAGAATCCTAATGCAATTCACTCATGAGATGCACTAAAGATTCGGCTTGTAATATATGACATGTGAAACATTGCAAAACACGTGATAGCGCACAAAACCATGGGATAATCAATTAAAGCATAAAGATGCAAATTTAGCCGAATCTTAATGCATGAAACATGGATGTAAAGCATGGATATGCATGGCATATCAGATATATACATATGTACAATTAGGGAAAGCAAGTAAAGAATGAGATAGAAAGAAGCGGGGTGGGGGATTATTACAGCATTTTGAATATTACAAATCCAAGAGAGAAAAGGGAATAAAATAAAATCCTCACAAACACTCAAAATAAAATAAAGAACTTCATCACTGGCACATTCCACTACTCTTTTTTTTTCACCGGAAATTGGGCCCAGCATATAAGCCCAAATTGGAAACATGCGGATCAATATTTTGAGTTCCTCCACCTGTGTTACAATGCAAAGTCTCCACGGATTGGAGAAGCCCCCATCTTGTGTGTAATCCTCTCTTCCATTCATTTACTTCAATAAATTCCAGAACTTCAACAATAACAGAACATTGCATTCATCCGAATAGCCTCACTCAGAATAGCGACTTTGCAGATCCAGGTTGAAATATATTTTTCAAATCCGACACTGCAGAGAGAGAGAGAGTTGATCAGAAACTTGCTGCCATGGTTGCGCGTGGTGTTGAGGTTGGTGTTGGTCAATGCTTTGCGGTATCACCCATGGGGATTTGCTTGCATGTCCTCCCGTGCATGTGATGGAGAGAGAGAGAGATACATGCATGTCCTCCCCAGAGACACAGAGAGAGAGAGAGAGTTTGGTGAGCCTGGAGAACGGGGTTGAGTTCTCATTCACATTGTGGAGGGAGAGAGTTTGGTTTTTTTTGAACGTGAGAGAGAGCATGAGAGTTTTGTATATATGTGTTTGTTGCCAAGCTCAAAGGCTCTCTGCCATGCTCTCCCCCTCGAACCCGAGAGAGAGAGAGCATGTATGTATATCATTGTTACCCCATGAGAGAGGTTGGTCTTTGGTGTTGTATGTGCGTGTGGTGTGTGATGGTTGCGGTGGTGTGGTGTGTGATGGCTGTCTGTATCAGTGTGTGTATATGCTTTGTGTATGAGCTTTGTGTTGTTGACGAGAGTTTTTGGTGGTGTGTTTGAGTGTCTTCTCTCTCCCAACCGAGAGTGAAAGAGAGAGAGAGAAAGTCATAGCCCTCCGTTTCAACCCATGGCTGTGTTTGTAGCTCAAATCGTGCCTATGTGTGTGTAGCTCCAATGGTGTATCTGTGTCTCCTTCTCCCTAACCCAAACTGCCGAGAGAGAGAGAGGTTGAGGTTGGTTCAGTCATTCCAAGAGCAAGCTCGAGTGGTTGTTGCTGGGTTGCCTCCGAGGGAGAGAGGTCTGTTGTGTGTATATTCTTTTTCTCTAAACACCCCCCCCCCCCCCCCCCCCCCCCGGCGGCGCCCGCGTTGCCGTCCCTCAGGCCCTTGATATGGTTGTTGCTTTTTAATGACAATGTACATGCATACTCTACCCACCAAAACGGTACATTGAGAGAGTGTAAATCTGTAATGAGAGAGAGAGAGTAGATGTATTTTTTTTATTATTTCTTTCCCCTGAGTTCACATGGCCTTTTGCCGAATCTGGAACAGCATGGGGCTTGTACTCCACCCATTTCTCTTTCTTTTTATTTCTAAACCATATTCCTCTTTCCACCGAAAACAAAACATAATCATCTTGGCCATACACCATGTTCCCCACTACCTTTCTTTTTTTTAAAACAAATGTAGCCAGCCTCTCCTTTCTCTTTTCTTTTTCTAAAAACATAATCACTCTCCACCCACTCATAAAACATAATCATCCTATCCCAAAACAGGATATTCTCCTGACCATACTATTTTTTGGTTTTCTTCTTTTTCTTTTTTTGTTTTTAGTTTTGGTTTTGATAAAAACACCTAAAATCATGTACACATACATAAAATTATAAAATATTATAAAATGCTACAAATTACAAATTTGGCCAAAATAGGCGAAGTTTGGAATTAAAGTTTCAATTTGAATTTTTTGCTGAGAAATTCATAAAATGGCATATTCCAATTTTCATCATGCGGGTAGTCAAACGAAAGTGCCCAAGTCTTAGGACCGGTCAAAATGGAGTGTCTACACTACCATGATTGCTAGATGTATCACATAGTTTGTTAAGATTATCATTAGAGAGGAGAGTTTATAGTAAAATAGAATTCATGTTAGAGGGAAAAACTGTAAATCAGCTATTGTTATCTCAAAAGAAGATAATCATTTAGGAATGACACGAAAGACGCTTTGATTGCACAAAGGCATATTAGGCAAACAAAAATATATAAAAACGTTGAAAGTAACTGAAGCTTCAAAAATTTAAAATTTTAGAGACCTCAACTACCTGAGTACCATTTATACTCCCATACATTTGGATTTAAGGATGTATTACTAATTTTCCCTATTAATTTCATACTAGGATGAAGGTTCAAATTGTAAGCCAAATAATTTGGCTTATTCATAAAAATGACATAATTAGATATGATAAATGTGTAATAATATTTTTACTTTTTTGAAAATTACAATTTATTATAAGTTTAATAAAATCATTCAAACCAGTAACAAATTTTATAGATATTAATAATTTAAATTTTAAATTAAGATTTAGGATTTAGACTTCCTATCATTACCCTCCTTTAGTGGTATACTACCAGAAGAATTTATGATTAATTTCTTTTGGTAGCTGCTGTAGTTCTATCTTACCTGGGGTTGAAACCATAATTTGAATTTGATAAGAACAAACCCTCTCACCAATCTTAATATCCAATTTGTTGTTATTTCAATTACTTCACATATAAAAAGCATTTATAAGCCAATAATTAACTTAACTTAATATACAATTTGTTGTTATTTCAAGTACTTCACATATAAAAGGTATGTATAAGCCAATAATTAACAAGAATTAAAGTAGCGTGGCGGAAGCGTGATGGATCCATAATCCACAGGTTACGGGATTAAAACTTTGATGGTCATATAAAAATTATATGCAAAAAAATTGTTTCTGTTAATTCACTCCAATATCCCTTTTTTCCCCCCTTTATTACAAACCATTTATATTTTTCTTGTAAAATCCTCCCATACCATCCAAGATATATAGAAGCATATTTGCATGCAAAAAATTACTTTGGTTAGTTCATTCTAATATCTCAATCCTTAGAACATAGTGTTTTATAATTAAAAGTCATTCATCGGTCATTCATGACAATACTTTGCATGACCCGTATCATGCAATCACAATGACTTTTTATTTTTTTTATCATTCTATAAAAAATTATTTATAAATATAAAAATGATAATAATATTCTAACAATCATAATTCAATAACTACAGGACTGTAAAAAAGTATTTTTTTATTTGCCATTGGATATTTTTGTATTTTAAACTTTATGTATCTATACTACTATAATACGAAAACACTCCTTGAGAGCTTCTATATACTAAAAAAAAAACTTTTTGTGATCGTAATAAGCCGTCGCAAATAATAAAAAAACAATTGCAAAAGACCTTTTGCGACGGTCCATGCGATGGCAAATGGTGGTGACAAATACTTTTTACGACCGCAAAGCAGCAATCGCAAACTATTTGCGACCACCTAACCTATTTCATCATTTGCCCCTATCTGAACCAAATCATCTTCTTCTACATGGCTTGGATCACTTTCCCCTGCTTGGGCTAGATCACTTGCAGTTGGTTCATCATTCTCAACACCCATATGTGGAATTCCCAGGGCCTCTTGTACCATCCCAATCACATCATCTCTAGTCGCTAAATTAACCATTAATGTTTGGTTTTCATGGTTCCCATGTAATTGAACATAGGATTCCCCATGATGAATCCATTTTTTGTACTTTTTACGAACCCATTAGAAATAAGATGCTCCCTTACAACCTCTCGTGAAAAATTGTATCGATTACTACAAAATCGACACGGACAACTAATCAATGAACTTTTATCTCTATTGTTGTATACAAATCTCAAGAAGTTATCAATCTCATTCACGTAATCAACTGACATTCGATTTAGCAAATCAATCCAATTCTTGTCCATCTTTCTATTTCTTAACTGTTTTTGTACACATCCACAAAAAGAATGAGTTTGCAAAGTATCACAATAACAAGTGCATGACTCATTGGCACAACTAATCATTGTCATAAAAAATTAGAAGAGAGAGATAGAGATATCAGAGTTTAAATAAAATAAAAAAATAAAAAAATAAAAATAGAGAGATATTAGAGTTTAAATGAATTGGATTAGCTTTGTTAACAATTTTGTAATTTGTTTGTTATATTGACCCAGTTTGGTAGAATTTTTTTGAAGTTAAAAATTACTAATAAAAAAGCAAAAACTAAAAGCACACTTACCTCAACTTCTAAATAATCAGTTTTTTTTAACTTATTTAAGCTATTTCTACCTAATAAGCTATAAGTACAAATTGTTCTAAATAGTTTAGCACAGACTTCTAAATCAAAATAAATTATAATCACCTTCCAAAAACCATAACAAACTGTCCCATTATATGATGATGGAGGATCAAAATTTGATAAATATGTGTTTATTATGATAATGTATTGAATTTAAAAATAGATCAATATGGTCCACCGAACCGACTATCTTTTATTTTTCTCCCAGATAAAATTATAATTTAATGGGACCTAAGTAATGAACACCAACATTAATGCAACAAGTTCAAGTCAATAAAGTTATGATGCAAAAATCATATGACATTTGCGTTATTTTCAAATTTAAATATAAATTTTTAAAAATTTGAGGAGTTTGTGTGGTCTATTAGGATTTCATTTTGATAATTTAAATTATTCACTTTAAGAGTATTCTTATATATCATTCATAAAAAAAAAAAAAATTAAGCTGATCTGATAATCGTAATCATTTTATTTTATTGTGTTTGCTTTTAAAATATAAATGATTTATTTTAAAAAATATATTTATCGTCTATTTTTATGACACAAAGGAAATAAAATAAAAATATTATAATTATCAGATTAATCTAATTTTTTTCATAAATGATATATACTGAGACTCTACAAAATGAATTATTTGAGTTGTCGAAACTAAACTCGTGATGGACCCACGAATCTCTCACGTTCTTTCAATAATGATATATTATAATCTTTTGTTTCATGATAAAATGATTAATTTAACTTTCTAATCATCATTTTACAATAATTTTGAAAAAGTTTTTTTCTTGCACCGTTTTTTTTTCCGCTAATAAATCTGAAGTAGTACTATATAAATAAAAAAAAAAATTATATAAATTTATTAGCTTGCGGCAATTTGAGTCGTAGCATTTTAAAATTTTGTATATTTTCAAAGTTGTCATTGCTACATGATTTTAATTTAAAATTATATATAAATTTTTAATTGAATAAATTTGTTGGCTTATTTTTTTACAAAGGAAAATATCATAAATGCGAGCATGCCAGTAAGGATTGAAAAATCCATACAAATTAAATTCAAGTCAATTATCAAGCGATTGTATTGACAGTTCTTTTGCCTCAACAAAGAGGATTTCAAAATTGCCAAAGTGTAGAGAAAAGAAAAATTAAAAGAAGAATGAGGGAGACGAAGAAAGATGATTGAGTGAACAATCAAAGTAATAATTACTTACCTCTACTCCTATATTTCGAAAATGAAGTGCATTAAATGCTTTGAAAAGGAAATGCTGAAAACAAATGTTTTGAAATATAAATATATGTTAAACTACTCATAAGATAAGAAAAATAACAAGAAATATTGAAATCAATTGTCTTTGATTCTAATTCTGGATCCCTTACAATGTAGCCATGAATGGCTATTTATAGACAAATATTTGTAGGAAAAAACTTCCAGCAATAACTAGCCAATAACCACTTAAAACTACCCACTCTTCCATCTTCATTTCCACAATGCCACATATCCCTCCATGTCTTTATAATTTCCTTTAACCTCCAATTCATGCTCTATGTTCTCCACTTTATTCTCTATCGTTTTTTCACATTTCATAACTTCTCATAACCTCCAAATGAGTAGGAGGATGCCACATGTCGTACAATTATATAAAAAATAAATAATAATAAAATTACAGATTTATGGTGCTAACAAAATTATATTTTGCTTTCTTTATATTTGGCTATTTTATCAATTTGGCACTTTTTTTTTTTTTTTTTTAATCTTTGATCCTTCATATTTCAAAATTTTCCCAATTTACTTCAAAAACTAACATATGCTCAAACTTAGCTAAAAAATAATACATTAACAGCCATGTGACATAAAAATATTTTATTATATGTAACTTATACTAGAGGTGTTCATTATGGTACATATTTAATGAAATATTATTTTAAAATGATTACGATTATCAGATCAGCCTAATTTTAATGAAATATATTTGAAATTTTATTATTTTAATAAAAAGTTTATTCTGTGTACATATTTAATGAAATATTATTTTAATGATAATTTTACCCTGAAGTAAAATGACCATAATAGACAACAAAACACACCATTAACATTGAATAATAGTTTTTTTTGTACACATTATTTAAAAATAAAAAAATCTCAGCACACATCTTTAAAGTTTAAAAAAAAAAAAAAAAACTAAACCCTAATTTCTCTATTGTTTCTCGCTTTCTCCATTGTTGTTCACTTATTCTATTGACCATTGTTTGCTACACACTCTATAGTTATCTATTGCTTGTAAAGCAATATTCTCATATTGTTTTACTGTCTAAGTTTATACTCGATTGATTATATCATTTTGTCATTAGAATCTACCATAATTCTTGATTTTTTTGATGAAAGAGTTGCAAATTAATGGAAATTCAAATTCAAATAACAATATGCTTGGTTACAACAAAAGCAGCAATGAAAATATAAGTTTTTTTCGTGCAAATTTTTTTTTCGCGATTTTAATTTGGTGAACCAGTGTCAAAACATGTTACTTTTTTCGAATATCAACTGCCGAAATTATTAATTCTATTCGAAAATCAAGTTCCGAATTTGGATATCGAAACTCAACTTTCAAATTTAAGAATTAATTTCGGAAACAAAGTTCTGAATTTTTTTTACATGTTTCAAAAGTTAAAAATCGAATAAACCTTTTTCATTCGAATAATAAGTACCGAATAAACAAAATCGAATTGCTTCTAGAAAAAATAAGAGTTTGTGAAAAATAAGATATAGATAGAGTTGTACGTCTTCAATGGAGTCTGATACAAAACGATATTGTTTCAAGATCTATGTTGATACAAGTCGATGTCAATTAATGACTTTTTCGATGTTGACTAGATTGTTGATTGAAAGAATCATTTTGATGATGTAACTGGAAATCAAAGGAGCTAGTTTCACTACGCCAAAACAGGGCATTAACTGTGGTTTTTTTAACGGCGGTTTCGTTACCGTCGTTTAAAGATACTATTAACGGCGGTAACGAAATCGCCGTTAATACCGCCGTTAATGTATCTTTAATGGCGGTTTTCGTTACCACCGTTAATAAAACCGCCGGTAATAACCCTTTAACGGCAGTAATGAAACCGCTGTTAAAAAACCGTCGCTAAAGCCATTTTTAAACGGCGGTAATGAAACCGCCGCTAAAGCTCTCTCATTACCGCCGTTAATAACGGCGGTCTTTGTCGGCCGAGCTCCTGTGAGTGGTGACCACGCGCGGCTAGGGTTGAACATGACCATCTACAATAAAGTAAAAGTAATGTTTAAATATTTATTTAGGAAATATATTTCATGAAGAGTGGCTGTGGTGGAGTGGTTGGTATGGGTGGATGAGAGGTTGAGGATTCAAGACTTGGGGAGTGCAAGAAGAAAGAATTATTTTTTGAAAAATTTGAACCTATTTACGGCGGTAAAGAACCGCCGTTTTTGGTCTAGTTTTAACGACGGTAATTTACCTTTTTATGACGGTTGTACTTTTTCCGACACGCGCATAAACGGCGGTAATGGGAGTGCAAGAAGAAAGAATTATTTTTTGAAAAATTTGAACCTATTTACGGCGGTAAAGAACCGCCATTTTTGGTCTTATATTACCACCGTTTTTGGTCGACTTTTAACGACGGTAATTTACCTTTTTATGACGGTTGTACTTTTTCCGACACGTGCATAAACGGCGGTAACGAAACCGCCATTAATACTGGCGTTAAAGGTTTTAACGACGGTTTTACAGCCTTTAACGGCGGTAAAAAACCGCCGCTAAAGCCCAATTTTGGCGTAGTGTATAATCTGAAGATTCATTGAGCGATTTGCTGAGGGATTTCTTGTGAAAGATGTTGTTGTGTTTTTAAGGTGGGTCGAATAAAAAATAGGTCTATACAATTGATTCTCTATGAAACAAATGGTTAAGTGGTGTGTGTACAAAAATATTAGTTTAAGGTATAATTGGAATATGTGAGGGACGAACTGAGAATAAAAATATAAAATTAATTTCATAAAGGTGTATATTGAGAAATTATATATACAAAAATTTAAAAAAAAAATGTGTAAAAATAGAATTTACCAAAATTGTAACATGGACGCATGCTTATTGTTTTGGAGAGACAGAGACACTTTTAGTTCGGGCTTATTTAAAGGAGTCTCTAGACCGAGCTAGGGCTTATTTAAAGGAGTCAGAGTTTTGTTAGAGAGAGAGTGAAACTGAGACACTTTTAGTTCGGGCTTATTTAAAGGAGTCTCTAGACCGAGTTAGGGCTTATTTAAAGGAGTCAGAGTTTTGTTAGAGAGAGAGAGAGTGAAACTGAGGAGAAGATGGGAAGGGAAAAAAGAAAATTGAGAAAGAGTAGAGAAGGAAAGGCAAAAGAAAATTGAGATTAAAAAAGTGCAGAAGGAAGGGCAGAGAATGGTTACATTCTCCAAGAGACGTTATGGTCTCTTCAACAAAGCCCGACAACTCCGATCCCTCACCGGCGCCAACATCGCAATCCTCACCTTGTCCCCCGCTGGCCGTCCCTACACTCACGGCAAGCCCTCCTTCGACGCCCTTGTCGACCGTTACCTCAACACAGCCGCCGCCGGAGAGAAGGCAGAAGAGGGTTGTGAGGCTGTCGCCGCGAACCACCACCGGTTGAGTTCGTGGTTGGATGCTCTGCAATTCGATGCGAGTGATAACATTGAAGATTTGGAAATCTTGAAGAAAGGGCTTGAAAAGATCGCAGCGAAAGTGGCTGAGAAAATCAATGACGTTTTTGTTGATTCTTTGCTCGTTTGATGATGAATTTAATTGAATTATATGATGTAATTAAGCATTTTTTTTTATATTAAGTATATATAGCTTATAAGCTATTTGACAAATTGACTCACTCAAATTTTGTTTAGGATTATGTATGTAAGTATGTTCCACCATTGATTATGAGAAGAGTTGAATTTATTCATTGCATTATATGGGAAAAACTGTTTGCCCTCTCAATATTCTTCACTTTTCTTTCTCATACTCTTCTTGCTGTACAATGTCTTACCCACCAGGACCCTTGCCCTCTCCATTTTTCGAAGCATCTTCAACTCTCCCTAAAATCAATTTGAGGTATAAACCCTCTCTCTCTCTCTTTCTCTCAATGTTTATGTTCATGAATGATTTCCCTAATTTTTCAAAACCCTATCAATCATTAATTTTGCATATTAATGTATAAGGTTTAGTTTAGTTGCGTATCAGAATCTAACATGCATTTTGTTCATCCGATCTTGCTAACTGTTGGCTATTGCTGAGCCCAATATATATGTGATTATGAAATTTGACACTATTGGCTATTGCTGAGTCCCATATGCATTTTCTTGATCCGATCTTGTTGACTTCTTGGTTATTCAATTCTTTTGGTTTCATGTTCTTCCGTAAATATAATGTGTATATATACGTGTGTGTGTGTGTGTGTGTGTGTGTGTGTGTGTGTGTGTGTGTGTTGTGTGTGTGTGTGTGTGTGTGTTGGGAGATTTTCTTGTTTGGATGATCTGAGGACTAAGGTTCTGGCTTTTGGTGTTTTTTTTTGTTTTTTTTACAGATGTTGGCTTTGTGGCTAGTTTAGTTTTGGGATTTGTCATGTTTTCCTTACATAGCAAATATATTGATCATTGTTTTGTTGTGTTTTCTGGCCTGAAATTCTTATATATTTGTGTTTTATGCAAACCCAACTGAAAGACGTATCCATTTTTTGAGTGATCAATCTTTTATTTGCAGTTTGTTTAAATTTTTGTGGGTGCATAAATCTTTGATAGATTATAGTGTATGGAGGCATATAATCCAGATCTTAATATTTTGTTTGTTTTTATTTTCATTTGTTTATAACTAATTTATTTGGGTTGTAATAAAATACAAAATACAGATAATGAAATTTTTTAGTTGAGAGGCACTTTTCTAGGGATGAGTATGTTTTTAAATTTTTTCTGCAATAACTGAGAGGCACTTTTAACCATTTGTTTGCCTAATTGTATTACCAAATAGCTTTCTAAGATTTTAAAATAATTTTGTGAATATTAATACTCACAAAAACATCTCTACACAAAATTAAATTGCAAAAATGTCACAGGGAGCGGGGCTTATTGTGTAAACACACACATGATAAGATTCGTACCATTCTAAGTGTTTTGTGATCCATTTTGTAGAAGTAATGAAAAAGGAATAGGCCTGGACTTTGTATCAAGTTCTGTCGCAGTTTTTGAGAGCCAACCAGCTAAAACAAATCTTCACATGCTTTGAATGGTCATATGAACATAAAGGCTTGTTGGCTAATAAATTATTAACATTTATTGAGGAAAGAACCTGTTCATTCTAGATAAGTCAAACTTTAGACCTATATTAAAATGTTGTTGTGAATTAGTTGTATGACCAAAAAAAAAAAAATTGTAAAGTCATGAAATTTTCTTATAATTTCAATTATTAAAGTTGATATGATACGCCATTAATTTGAAATTTATTTTGAAAATATGCACTTAATTGTAACTTCTCCTAAAATGTTTGGAATACAAAATGAGTACAAAGAATGAGTCCTTTTGATATCATTTGATTTTTTATTTCAAACTCTATTTTGCACTGCCTATTTATTTCCTACATTTTTTAAAACAAAAACAAAAACAATTTCAGGGTTGTACTCAACCATGTTGCCAGAAGACTGTATCCACAATTCTCTCCAACACCTCACCTCTGGATGCATGCAGGTCTTTGTCAGTATCGTCTTCGTTCATTCTGCAGCAAATTCTGACATTGTTTGGGAGAGGTTCTTGCCCTCTGATTATGAAGACAATTGTTTCAAGATCAGTAACACCTTTGAAATTCTCTTCAAAGAAAGGGATATTTGTTTGTCTTTGTGATCCCATTCTCATAGATGGTGGAAATAAGGTACGCTTCATTTCCATTTAGGACTTCTCATCACTTTTGATATGAGGCTTACAACTATGAGGCTTACATCATCACATGCATTCATGTGTGTTAATTTGATATGTATTGTTTAACTTAATTTTTAAGAACAGTTTTTTGGTCCACAATTGGTAGTAAAGGTTTGTGTTTCATTTCTGTGATTGCTACCATGTGGAGCTTTGCATTGGAAAAATCACTGGGTTAAAAATCATACATACTCTCTGCAAGAGAACTTTCCATTGCATTGGGCTATCAACCAATGTATTGGAGATGGAAGTTCATGTATGGATCAAGGTTGGTAGTATTGGTATTCTCTTTCCATTTTAATTTCTAATCAATTGTGTATCTCTCATCAATGGTTTTAAATAGCAGTATCAGTAGAAAACTTGGAAATGATATGGGAAGTATGAAGTGATAGGTGTCAAGAATCAAGTCTCACAATTGTGAATTTTTTAAAATCACCAGCCAGTAAAAAGTGTTTTAAAGCGGTTAAACCGGTCGTATCAATTGTAAATAGATTATGTACCGATGCATATCAATAATCTACTGGTAAAACCATGCTCGCATATGATTGATTAAAAAATAAAAAATAAAAAACTTTAGAGCTAAATATTTCTCTTAAAAAATCATATTTTCTTCCAATCTTGTCCATAGGTTTTCAGAGGTGGCTGAGCTCAGGACAATTTGGTGGTTAGAAATACATGGGAAAATCGGAACACAAACACTATCACCAAACACAACATATGGAGCTTATCTCATCATGAAAATCTCTCATCGTGCTTACGGGCTTGATCCAATGCCATCAGAGGTATATATTAGCGTAGGAGATTGTGTATTAGACTTATGGCTAGTGATTCATACTACTATCGTCCACTTGCAACTCATTGATGAACTAATTTAGTGTGATATATTTCCCTGCAATGCATTGTAGCTACAACAATGAATCACAGCCACAGCTGCTGATTATAGCAGTGTTCTCTCTGTGTTTGCATGGAAGTAGAATAACATAGTCATAGAAATTGATTACTCATAAAAGTATAATAACATAGTCATAGAATTTCTCAAACCTCTTATCATATATTTCCTTTCCTAATATGGACAGTTGTGTTTTATATTATTAACATCTTTGGGATTACTCATGAAGTGAGTTATTTCTATGTCCAATATGGAAACTTTTTCACTTTATTTTTTTTTTCAGTTTAAACACTCCTGAGGATGCTGAGCCTGCTGTATATTGACAAAAATATATTTCCTATGTACAATTGGTAATGGTAGTTAGTTGGAATTTTATCTTGCTTCAGGTATTGAGAGGGAAATCACCACCTCACAATTGAAACTATGTTAAAGAGTTTATAGGTAATGTTTCTGTTGAAAGTTTCTGGTGTCTGATCTAATTATAAATTATTTGTTGAAGCATAATAAACAATAGATCAAACAGAACATCAATATGCAATATATCTTCTCAAGTTAAATTTCAAGAGTAGATATAAGGATCCACACAAATAGAAGTAATCAGCCTTAAGTAGATATAAGAAGAGGTTTTCCATAGGGAAATTGTTGTGATAGAGTTGAATAATAAATCAAAGTTTAAGAAGAGCAATCGGCAAAGTAGTTAAAGCTTTACTTGATGCTTTGTTTTGATCTTAGGATTGTGGGTTTCATGGCTGCCTTTGTTCTTGTTTATCATTTAGATTTAGTCGTCTTTTCTTTTCTTTTTTTTTTGTTGATGCTTCTGTTGTATTTTGGTGCTTCTGCTGTATTTTGCTACTTCATTTGATGATTTGTTTGAAAATCTAGTGTAAGTGGAGGTAGGTAATGGGCAAGATCCAAGCATACATAGCAGCTACCTTGGTGTTATTGAGATGGTAATTACTTATTTATTGAACTGAATACATTCTAAAAAATGTTACGAGCACCCACCCTTATAACAATTTCAAGTTATTATCTTGAAAAAGGTTCTAGCAATTTGTTCCTTTTAACATTGGTAAATGAGATTATTGAATGACTAATAGATGCTTAAATTAATATGGTGTAATTCTCTTTTTGGATGATTTGCTTATATAAACAAGTTGTCTTGTTCCTGAAACTGACCACATTTAGCCAACTTTGTCCAATTCTAGATGAGTGCTTGGGAAAACATGGGGATCTACTCTTTCAGAGGTGGGCTGAATGGGCACCAGAATCATTTTAGGATATGATCATTGTAAGAGTTTCTAGGACATGTTTGTGCTTACTTTCAGTTGAGCACTGTTATATTGGTGATCAAAATAGAGAATTGACATATACACATTTGTGGTTGGAGATCAAAAGAAAAATAATTAGCATGATTAATCCTAATAATAATTGTATTTGGTAGGGAAGAATATTGAAATTGTAGTAGGAAATCCAAATTGAAGAGAGCAATCTCAATTACAGTTGGTTAATTGTTGTTATGATGATTGGAATGATAGTTTTAATCTATCACTTTGGTAATATTAGCGAATTGAGGATGTTTCTTAAGCTGCATAGGTTTTGATCATAGAATTGTCACATATTAATTTTATATAATGTTTTAAATTTTTTGTTTTCAGTCTCCTTTCTTGTTAACCTAGCCCTACTGGAAAAATTTCTTAATATAGTCTTTGTTAACAGCACTTGGTTTGAAGTAAACATTGACCACTTTAAGCCACATGCAAGATTGGGAAACCATGTAGCCTCTTGTTTCACTGCTGAGGCTATCTGTGTGTCATTGGTTTGGATACCCGATGTGCTTTGCTACATATGTATATATTTTTTTATTTTTGTTCTTTGAAGCACAAATACAATGTGCCTTTATTGACTTGTTTTGCAAGATCAGTGAATATTTCTAGATCTCTATTTCCTATCAGGGTGGCTTAGATCACCTGTTTTTTTTTTTTTTTTTTTTTTTTTTTTTTTTTTTTTTGAGGATTTGGAATACCACATTGATCAATCAAATAGAAATTCAACGACTACAGAGTTGGACAAAAAAATGTGAGAAAAAGGCGAACATGGGCTGTTTGGGGGCAACAATTGGAAACAACCCCGAGATCATCACGGTCACTTCGAAATAGATTAAAAAAACTTGTGAGAGCAAGTGGCATGTCGATAGGACGCACGGTTAGAGATTTTGACGAAAAAAAATGTAAGAAAAAGGCGAAAACAGGCCGTTTGGGGTGAAAAATTGGAAACAGCCCCCAAACCGTCCCGAGATCATAACGGTCACCTTGGCCTAGAGTAAACAAACTTGTGAGAGCAAGCGGCGTATCGATAGGACACACGGTTAGAGATTCAGACAAAAAAATGTGAGAGAAAAGGAGAAAACGGGCTGTATGGGGGCTAACATTGGAAACAGCCCCGAGATCATAACGGTCACTTTGGCCTAGATTAAAAAAACTTATGAGAGCAAGCGGCGTATCGATAGGACACACGGTTAGAGATTCAGACAAAAAAATGTGAGAGAAAAAGGAGAAAACGGGTCGTATGGGGGCTAACATTGGAAACAGCCTCGAGATCATAACGGTCACCTTGGCCTAGATTAAAAAAACTTGTGAGAGCAAGCGGCGCATCGATAGGACACACGGTTATAGGACACACGGTTAGAGATTCAGACAAAAAAATGTGAGAGAAAAAGGAGAAAACGGGTTGTATGGGGGCTAACATTGGAAACAACCCCTAAAACTGCCTCAAGATCATAACGGTCACCTTGGCCTAGATTAAACAAACTTGTGAGATCAAGCGGCGCATCGATAGGACACACAGTTAGAGATTTAGACAAAAAAATGTGGGAGAAAAAGGCAAAAACGGGCCGTTTGAGGGCGTAAATTCGAAATAGCCCCCAAACAGCCCTGAGATCATCACAGTCACCTCAGCATAGATTAAACGAACTTGTGAGAGCAACAAAACACCACCTTTTCCACATAGGTCATGAAATAGTAACAAAAATATACATTTCCTTAAAGAACAATAAAAAGAAGCCTTATTTGAGTACATACCACAAACGAAAAAGTCAGAGGATGAGGCCAATGCGGTTGGTATTAAAACTAGACGACAAACGACATTGGAAATGATGATATTGATAAAATTTTAATGTTGATTGGATATATACATATGAATGTTGTTGTTTTATTCACAAAATGGTATTGATAGTCATTTAATTTGTTCATGTTACCTTTACTTTCTATTGACATTTTTCATTTTTTTTTCCAATTTTATAATCATTTGATATGCAAATCTTTTCATAAAGAAATTACTTGACAATATCTCTCTTTTTCTTTGGTACAGATGGATGAGCTCGTGCACGAAGCTGAATTATACAGGATTAGTTGGCACTTGTTATATTTTTTGAAGGATTATATATTTTTTTGTAGATGTGTATGGAAAATATTTGGATAGACTATTAGTTATATTTTGGAATAGATGCGTATGGATAAAAATTTAAAACATAATAACAAGTATTTGTTATGTTTTAAATTTTTATGCTAGATGAATGTGATTTGGATGATTATATAGATTACATGACTTTTAATTGGACGATTATGTAATTTGAAATTATTTGTGGATGGAAATTTATAATAGTTGATGACCTTAATTAAACAGGTTAAGGATTGAATGATTTATGTATTTTGTTAGATGTTCATGATTCAGTTTATAACGCCCTCAAAATAACAACGTAAAACCCAACAATATAGATATGCATTGATATATAAAAGATCCACATTCTTCCATTAACAGAGTTTCATTACAAAAGTATTACATGTTAACAACAAAAGCAAATGCCCAAAGGGCTTACAGCTTTCCAAGTTAACACTTGGTTACAAAAAAGTAGAGTATTAACTCATTTACACATTAAGCCCTTGGCTTGAATTTACATGTAATACATCATCAAAAAAAGACAACACAAAAAGTCTTCCCGCCCCTAGCCTCCCAAGCTATGTCCTTGGAGGTGGCATGCTACCTGTACCTGAAAATGATGTTCCCATATAGGGTGAGCCACAGCCCAGTAGAAATACACTAAACCAGTTATGAATAATGACTAAAAGATTAGCAATTGATAGGTGGCCAACACTTTACATTTTCATTCCCCATTTCCTTACAAATTCTCAATTTATAACCATGGCTCAGAACCTGGCCAACAACTCATGTGGGACAGTGACTCATGTCCAACAATTACCCATTTCACAAAAGACAAGCATACTAGCTATATCAATACTTCCAAAGACAAGCATAAGAGCTGTGTCAACACATCACTAGATAAGCATATGAGCTATATCTCTGGAGTCCATCCCCTATCTTCTCCCAAACAATATCCGGTTTAGAGGTCCATCCCCTATCTTCCCCTAAACCGTGGAGTACATCCCATATCTCCTCCAACACAACACACAATGCATATAAACAATTATTATACACATCAATCAATACATAAATTTAATGTATTCCTTCAACCGTCACACTCAATGACACACTTCAATGATCAGTTTTAGTTTGCCTAATCATCATGCATTGTCTACAACAATCAAGACTATCCTCCACCGATAGCCCAAAGCAGTTATTTCTGTACAGAAAATAAATGCAACAAATGGATATAAAATCTACATTTCAATTCCTCATTTCTTACAATTAATTATCCCAATTAATTAATCAATGTAATTAGGACATTTTCCATAATTAACATTACAACCCTTAGGTTCCATTTTCCATCACTATTTCAACATTAATCCCATGTTTCTACACCAAACATACCTCTAGGTTCATTATAAATAAAACCCCAACTTTTGTAAAATTACACAAAGGCCCAAAGTTTTCTCAAAATTACACAACAACTTCCAACACATCAAAATGCTAAAATTAAAAGACAAAATCCATAAAGAGGAGTAGGATATCCCTACCTCAAAGATTGAGCTCAAAAGGAGATGATGCCCAACACCCAACTTGCTCCAAAACCAAACTTGTTCCGATTAAAACGAAGCCCAAGTCACCCTCTATCTTTTTAACAAAGGCCTAAGGGTAGGAAATCACCCTAGGTAGATCAAATCTTAGAGAGAGAGTAATTTTAGAGAGAAGGGCTCTCAAATTTTAGGGTTTGAGAATAAAAAAGTATGAAAAAGTGAAGTTTAACTCGGTGCTGCCTTGCTGATATAAACAGGCTCGCTCGAGCGAAGCCTTGGTCGCTCGAGCGACCAGACACAAGAAACTGTCCTCGCTCGAGCGAATACACGCTCGCTCGAGCCAACAGTTCAAATCTTCCGATTTGCAACACGACGCTCGCTCGAGCGAAGAACCGCTCGCTCGAGCGAAGAACGAACCAGATCGCTCAAGCGAAGAAAAGCTCGCTCGAGCCAAGAAATGCAACTTTCAGGTCTGAGCCAGACACAATCGCTCGCTCGAGCGAAGCCACTCTGGCTCGAGCCACTAGACACAAAAACCAACTCTCGCTCGAGCGACCAAACCCTCGCTCGAGCGACCAGCCAAAATTCTGGGCAGCAACACTTGGTTTCCAAACACAACCAACCTGTAACAAACCTGCCCAATACATCTTATAACTCAAATACAAAGTAGGAAAGGATGTAAACAACACAATACTCAACTACTAACATCCACGAACACATGTCCGGATCACAATACCACAAGGGGTAAACTCGGGATCGCTATACAGTTGATTTTGTTAGTTTGAATGATTCTTGCAAATTACAGGTTATATTGAATGGATTTGATGGATTATTATATTTTGATAAACGAAAAGAGTTGAATTGGCAACCAAAAATTGGTTTTGTTTTTCCTTTTTTGGCGACCAAGTGATTAGTCGGGAAAGATAAGTAATACCTTTGCTGACTAAAGTTAGTCGGTATATCACCACTCACATTTGGCGACCAAAATATTGGTAGGCGAAAGGGTACATTTGACAACTAAATAATTAGTTGGTAAAATTATTAATTTTGGTAACCAAAGAGTTTGGTCGTGAATAGGTCTATTGTCGACTAAAGTTTTAGTCGCGCAAACATTACTTTTGGCGACTAACGGATTTGGTCGGGGAATGTTATTTTTGGCGACTAACATGTTTGGTCGGGGAATGGTACAATTAGCGACTAACATATTTGGTAAGGAAAATATCACTTGTGGCAACTAAAGTGTTTTAGCTACAAAAGGGTTTAGTCGTAGTAAATATATTTTTAGCGACTAAAAATTTAGTCGGCAAATAGACCCTTTTCTTGACTAAAAAAATTTTTAGTCGCTAATTACTTTTCCCGACCCTCCATTGGCGACCAAAGTGGCGACCAAAAAATTTAGTCACGAAAAACTTTTGCTAACTAAAAATAGACCTTTGCCAACTAAATATTTGGTTGGCAAAAGTGTAATTTCCTGTAATGATTGTTTACAGGTTAAGTATGAGCCGTAAGGATCCGATATGGTAATTTATTTTTCTATTATTGTGAGTTATTTGTAGTCATTGATTATTGAATAATGCTACATGTATCAATTGGTATACTAATTAGTATATCAATTGATGATGTGACATAATTTAAAAGGTTTTTGAAATTTGTAATATGATCAATGAATGGGGTCAATAATAATATCATAACTAGTGTTAGTACACTAGTTAGTACACTAATTGGTGCATGTAGCACCACCGTTGATTATTTGTTTACTTATTAAAGTTTGAACTTGTGTAAGCCTAATAATTGCTAAACAAGCCCAAATCCGTCCATAAATTGTAGGATAAATTACAAATATATTTTTTAAGATTTTTTTAAAATATAAATTGTCATGTTGTTTGAAAAATTATAAATACTTTCCTTGTCTTAATTTTTTATTTAACAGAATTAACTGAAAAAATAAAAAATATCATAAATTATTAATTGAAATAAATTTCTCATATTATTAAAAACTGTTAATTGACTAGAAGATTTATTAATGAAAAATGGCTATTTATTATGAAAATAGAAATTTCAAGGGACGTGATATAATTTTCAAAATTAGAGGAGGCAAATTATATTTTAAACAAAACTCAAGAGATATATTTGTAATTTATCCTAAATTTTAAGATTTGGAATTGTAGTTTAAACCAATTGTGTTTGCCTTTTTTTTTTTTTTTTTTTTTTTTTTTTAAGGTTCAATTATAATATGGGTTGAGCTTAAAAAACACACTCGTTGATTAAAAAAATATATTTATTAAATAATATTAAGGTTGTATGATTGGGATCATCATTTTTTATTTTTCTTTTGGATGGGCTTGGTATTAAAATATAAGCTCGATCTAAGATTGGGCTAGATTTAAAAAATTATTTGAAGTGTTATTATATAGTATAAGCCTAAAGGTTCTATAAGCCTAAAGTGATCATTAGAAAATTAATTTAGTTACAGTTTTCACAAATTATTTGATCATTAGAAATTAATTTAGTTACAGTTTTCAAAAATTATTTTTAGATGATTTTTTGTTTGTCTTTAATGAATTTTTTTATTTTATTTTATATTTTAGTCATTTTATATTTTACTTTTTAGACACATCAATATTAGATATATCTAAAAAGTAAAAAAAATTAATTATAATATGAAAACAATTCACTAAAAACAAACGAAAATCCAAACAAAAATACACACAGATTTTTGTTCGAATTTTCATTTTTTTTAGTGATATCTTAAAAATATTTTTAGTCAATTTGTCTTTTACTTTTTAGGTACATCTTGATTAGGTACATCTAAAAAGTAAAAATAAAAATAAATAAATAATTTGATTAAAATATCACAAAAAATCAATAACAATAAATGAGAACTTATCTAAAAATAGTTTTTAAAAAATCAAACCAAACAAACACTTGTCCCATACTATTTTCAATATTAATAAAAATAAAATAGAGTTTTACTCTCCAAAATTTACAGAATTTTGCAAAATTTCTCAATTTGCCAATAGCCTCAACCCTCAACTTTTATTTTTTATTTATTTTTATACCCTTGTAATCCAATATTATTATTTTGTTTGCATGTGTAAAAATAGAGTTTTATTTCCTTATTTATGTGCATTGAGTATTATCTATACATTGGAAATGTTATCGTTTTGAGAATATGGATGAATCTAAGAAGAGATCATTGTTATGTCAAATAAGTTGGCATGTGTGTTTAGGGTGAAAGTCCTAAAAATCACGCGTATACATGGGTGTCAATCTCGCGGACGAAATTTCCTTGAAATGACAATAGTAGTACTTCTATAGCCTACGTTTACATGGGTCTCCGTTTACGATTTCCTCCAGATGAAATTTTCGGAAAATGTTGTATTGTTTTGAAATTCTTAGAGTGTGATTCATTGCCCTATTCTCTACTGTGAAGGAAATGATTTATAAAATCAAGATATTAACTTGGCATTACATAGTTTTGGAAAGAGATATAAAAATGTTTTAGTAAGAACATGGCATATGCATTCATCTTATAACTTTGTTAAAATTCATATACTGTGTTGGATTATTTTTACTGGGCTTTGGCTCACCCTATGTGGGAAAAACATTTCAAGTGCTGATGATATGTCTCCGTCAAAGCAATAGTTTGGGAGAACTTGAGAGCTTCTTTTGTCTATCTACTATATTTATTTTTGTATAAGCCAATGACTTAAACTGTATTGGACTTAAGTTCCCTTTTATTGTAACCAAATACCATCTTGGAAAGCTGTAAGCCCTTGGGGCATTCCTTATTTGTTTAACTTCCATTCTTTTTCTTTTGTTCACAACATGTGCTATAGATTCAAGGCCAGACATTATGAATGTATACCGCATATGTCTCTTTTGTAAACTCAATTGGATTTAATGGAAGATAATTACTTTATCATTGTTGTCGTTTATTGATATTGTGGATCGATTATTGTAATTATTTCGGGGCATTACAATAAAATTATTCATTTCGAAATAAAAAAGTTACATAATTGCATACTTTTTTAGTTATAAGTTCATAATTAAAAAAACATAAGTTGTATATAATTAAATTAAAATACCATCATGAAACATAACCAAACAAAATATCTCATTAATCTTAACTAAAATACTCTAGTATAATTTATTATTTTTTTTATTCCTAATAAATAATATACATAAATAATATATTTATCGTTTATTTTTCTCAAAAAAAAAAAAGGCTCGACTAGCCGCGGCTTGAGCCGACGGCCCACGACCTGTGATCCAAGCCCTAAGCCCTATTATGAGTGGGCTAGGGCCTGGGTCTCACTTTTTGGCTCGGGGCCCGGCCTGGCCCGGCCCACTAAAGAACGGGAGCCTGTGGGGCCCGCATGGGCAGGCCCGAGCCCAACCCCGGATGGGCCGGGCCATTATTACATCCTTGAGGAGCTTGTGTGGTATACTATAGGGTTTCGTTTTGATAATTTGAATTATTCACTTTAAGAGTATTCTTGTATATCATTCATAAAAAAAATTAAATTAAATTAAATCAATTTAATAATCATAATCATTTTGCTTTATTGTGTTTACTTTTAAAATATAAATGATTTATTTTAAAATATATATTTATCGTCTATTTTTATGAGACAAAGGTAATAAAATAAAAATATTATAATTATTGATCGATCTAATTTTTTTCATGGATGATATACACCAAAACTCTACAAAATGAACTATTCGAATTCTCAAAACTAACCTTGTGATGGACCCACGAATCTCTCACGTTCTCTCAATAATGATATATTATAATCTTTTCTTTCATGATAAATGATTAATTTAACTTTTTAATCATAATTTTACAATAATTTTGAAAAAGTTATTTTCTTGGACCCTTTTTTTTTTTCCCGCTAATAAATCTCAAGTAGTACTTGAGGCAATTTGAGTCCTAGCATTTTAAAATTTTGTATATTTTCAAAGTTGTCATTTGCTACATGATTTTAATTTAAAATTATATATAAATTTTTAATTGAGTAAATTATATTTTGCCGTCTTTATATTTGGCTCTTTTATTGTGATTCTAAATTATATTGAGTAAATTAATTTAAACACATGGCAAATGACTTTACACCTAAGTCTCTTTCAAGCGAGACAAACCCATTGTGATTCTAATCACTTCCCACGTACCCAAAGTATTCGAACCCGGTAGGCTCTGATACCAAGTTGTAACGCCCTCAGAATAATAACATGAAACCCAACAATATAGACATGCATTGATATATAAAAGATCCACATTCTTCCATTTACAGAACTTCATCACAAGAGTATTACATGTTAACAACAAAAGCAAATGCCCTAAGGGCTTGCAGCTTTCGAAGTTAACACTTGGTTACAAAAAGTAGAGTACTAACTCATTTACACATTAAGCCCTTGGCTTGAATTTACATGTAATACATAAAAGAAGACTACAAAAAGTCTGCTCGCCCCTAGCCTCCCAAGCTATGTCCTTGGAGGTGGCATGCTACCTGTACCTGAAAATGATATTCCCATAAAGGGTGAGCCACAGCCCAGTAGAAATACACTAAACCAGTTATGAATAATGACTAAAAGATTAGCAGTTGATAGGTGGCCAACACTTTACATTTTCGTTCCCCATTTTCTTACAAGTTCTCAATTTATAATCATGGCTCAGAACCTGGCCAACAACTCATGTGGGACAGTAACTCATGTCCAACAATTTCCCATTTCACAAAAGACAAGCATACTAGCTATATCAACACTTCCAAAGACATGCATAAGAGCAATATCACACTTCCAAAGACAAGCCTAAGAGCTGTGTCAACACATCACTAGATAAGCGTATGAGCTATATCTCTGGAGTCCATCCCCTATCTTCTCCCAAACAACATCCGGTTTAGAGGTCCATCCCCTATCATCCCCTAAACCGTGGAGTACATCCCCTATCTCCTCCAACACAACACACAATGCATATAAACAATTATTATACACATCAATCAATACATAAATTTAATGTATTCCTTCAATCGTCACACTCAATGACACATTTTAAAAGATTAGTTTTTGTTTGCCTAATCATCATGCATTGTCTACAACAATCAAGACTATCCTCCACCGATAGCCCAAAGCAGTTATTTCTATACGGAAAATAAATGCAACAAATGGATATAAAATCAACATTTCCATTCGGTGAGTGATAAGTAATTCAACTACACCCTTTAATCCCATACACTTCAATTTCCTCATTCCTTACCATTAATTATCCCAATTAATCAATCAATGTAATTAGGGCAATTTCCATAATTAACATTACAACCCTTAGGTTCCATTTTCTATCACTATTTCAACATTAATCCCATGTTTCTACACCAAACATGCCTCTAGGTTTATTATAAATAAAACCCCAACTTTTATAAAATTACACACAAGACCCAAAGTTTCTCAAAATTACCCAACAACACCCAACATCTCAAAATGCTAAAATTTAAAGACAAAATCCATAAAGAGGAGTAGGATATCCCTACCTCAAAAGATGAGCTCCAACGGAGATGAAGACCAAAATCAAAATGCTCCAAATCCCGAAATTTTCAGATTAAAGTGTAGCCCTCAACGATCAACACAACTTTTGTAAAGGCCAAAAGTGAGGAAACAACTCCTACTAGATCAAATCTAAGAGAGAAGTTAAGGTTCTAGAGAGAGAGGCTCTCAAATGGTGTTTTTGGAAAAGTAGGAGAGAGAAAAGAAGATGCAAAAGTGATTTAAAAAGCCTAGCCACTCTCAGTTATACGACATGTCCGCTCGAGCGCAGAACACACCGCTCGAGCGTAAAGACACAGGAAACAAGGTCCGCTCGAGCGCAAAGAGTCCCGCTCGAGCGCTAAGACACAGAAATAAAGTTCGCCCGCTCGAGCGTGAAATCCAGTCCGCTCGAGCGTGAATCTCCCCCTCCCAGAACATTCACCAGAAATGTACTGTCCGCTCGAGCGCTAACAATCCCGCTTGAGCTCTACCCGCTCGAGCGCATAAAACCCGCTCGAGCGCAGGAATCACACTTGCAGAAGTTTTGCAGGGCACGAGATACTGGAAGTATGCAATCTACGCTCGAGCGCTCAAAGGTCCGCTCGAGCGTAAAGGCCAAAATACCAAAACAGAGGGAATTAAACCAAGACTCAAACCACCCACTCGAGACAAGTCCAACACATCCTAAAATTCAAACAAATGGCATTAAAGGATGACAACAAGGTAGACACAACTACCAACTCCACGGAACCGAGTCCGGAATACAACTGTACAGTAAAGGGAATACCAGGACCGCTATAACCTCCCCCTCTTAAAGAATTTCGTCCCCGAAATTAAGAACAAGTTTTTGAAAAGCAGGTTTTTCTCCATTTTAAACAATGTTATAACACCACATCAAACAATTTGGCCCATTACCGGTCATCCCATCTCTTATCAAGAGACATTTCACAATACATATATTCCAACATGCATTTTCCTTCCATTTCAACCATTTCCAACATACATGGTTCATAATTCATATCATAAGCAATAATCATGATACATTTCCAGTTTTACTATATATTCAACATATACAATGTTATACAAACTTCCATTTGAGGCAAGTTCTACAATACCTCCACAAACCAAAACATTCACAATGTTTTACAACTTAGGACATATTTAATGATCTTAAAGTTCAACAATACATCCATATATATAACATAAGTTCAAACTTCTACAAATAGGTCCGGATATTTCTCTCGGACCTCCAACTCACGTTCCCAAGTGGCCTCCTCCACTCCGTGATGTTTCCACAAAACCTTCACTAAAGGAATGGTCTTGCCACGCAGGACTTGATCCCGCCTATCCAAGACCCGAACCGGTCTCTCCTCATACGAGGCATCCTCATCTACCTCTAAGTCGGTCCAATCCAATACATGTGATGGATCCGGCTCATACTTCCGAAGCATACTCACATGAAACACGTCATGCACTCCGGACAACTGCGGCGGCAAGGCCAAGCGATAAGCAACCTCCCCAATCCTCTCAAGAATCTCAAAGGGGCCAATAAACCGAGGGGATAGCTTCCCACTCTTCCCAAACCTCATCAAACCTCGCCTGGGTGATATTTTCAGAAAGACATGGTCACCAATCTCAAACGCCAACGGCCTTCTCCTATGGTCAGCATAGGATTTCTGACGACTCTGGGCTGTAACAAGCCTCCTACGGATAAGCTCAACTTTCTCCGTCGTCTCCCTAACCAACTCCGGACCCAACAGAGATGCATCACCCACCTCGGCCCAACAAACTGGAGACCTACACGGTCGGCCATACAAGGCCTCAAACGGTGCCATACCGATGCTAGACTGAAAACTGTTGTTGTAGGCAAACTCCACCAATGGTAAGTGCCTCTCCCACGTCCCACTGAAATCAAGGACACAACCCCGAAGCATATCCTCAAGGATCTGAATAGTACGCTCGGACTGCCCGTCAGTCTGAGGATGATACGCTGTACTAAAGGTCAACTTAGTACCCAAGGCACTCTGCAAACTCTGCCACAACCTGGCAGTAAATCGAGGGTCTCTATCTGAGACAATCGTCACTGGGACCCCGTGCAACCTCACTATGTCCCGAATATACAAGTCGGCAAGATGATCTACCGAATCCCTCACGCGCATAGGAATGAAGTGCGCCGACTTAGTCAACCGGTCTACAACCACCCAAATAGCATCACTACCCCGCTGAGTCCTCGGAAGACCTACAACGAAGTCCATAGTGACATGTTCCCACTTCCACTCTGCAATAGGCAAGGGTTGCAACAAACCCGCTGGCCTCTGATGCTCGGCCTTCACTTGCTGACAAGTAAGGCACTTAGACACGAAGATTGCCACGTCTCTCTTCATACCCCGCCACCAAAACTGGCGGCCTAAATCCTGATACATCTTAGTACCTCCCGGATGCACCGCAAGGCGCGAATGATGAAACTCTCGAAGTACTTCCTCTCGGCAAGACTTCGGCACAAACAAACGGTCTCGGTATCTCACACTCTGGTCAGGATACACTACCAGACCCTTCTCAACCTTCCCACTGGAGATCTTCTCTCTGAGGGATTCTACTTCTAGGTCACCTCTCTGTGCCTCTAACACTCGAGTCACAAGTGTAGGCTGCGCAACAACAGAAAACAAGGCCGCAGCCTCAACGGATTCGCCCAGACACAAATCAAACTCGCCAATTGCCCCCAACATTTCCCATTCCCGGATGGCTATACAAGCTACATCACTAATGGATTTTCTGCTAAGGGCATCGGCCACAACATTGGCCTTCCCTGGGTGATAGTGCAACTCGAAGTCATAATCCTCAATAAACTCCATCCACCTCCTCTGCCTCAAGTTCAAATCTTTCTGTGAAAACAGATATTTCAGACTCTTGTGATCCGAGAACACCTCGAATCTCTCACCATAAAGGTAGTGCCTCCAGATTTTCAAGGCAAAGATCACAGCCGCTAACTCTAGGTCATGCGTAGGGTAATTCTTCTCGTGAATTTTCAACTGACGTGAGCCATAAGCTACCACTTTCCCCTCCTGCATCAACACACAACCCAAACCCTCTCTTGAGGCATCACAATAGACTGCGTAACCCAACCCCCTCTCCGGAATAATCAAAATTGGAGCGGTGGTCAATCTAACTTTCAACTCCTGAAACGACTTTTCACAAGTCTCACTCCATACAAATTTGACTCCCTGCCGAGTCAATCTAGTCAACGGTGAAGCTAACCTGGAGAAATCTTTCACAAACCGTCGGTAATACCCAGCTAATCCCAGAAAACTGCGGATCTCAAACACACTCTTAGGCTGTGCCCAATCTTGCACTGCCTCAGTCTTGGATGTATCAACAGACACCCCTTCCCCGAAAACCACATGGCCTAAGAACTTGACTTCCTTTAGCCAGAACTCACACTTCCCAAACTTGGCATACAGCCTATGGGCTCTAAGTAACTCAAGCACCACTCTCAAGTGTGCCTCGTGCTCCTCCTCTGAATGTGAATAGATAAGAATGTCGTCTACAAAAACGACTACAAAACGATCCAAGAATTCCCGGAAGATCCGGTTCATCAAGTCCATAAAGACTGCTGGTGCGTTGGTAAGCCCAAACGGCATTACCAGAAACTCATAATGGCCATACCGCGTACGGAATGCCGTCTTCAGAATGTCCTCCTCCCTGACCCTCAACTGGTGGTAACCCGATCTCAAGTCTATCTTAGAGAAACAACGGGAACCCTTCAACTGGTCAAACAAATCATCTATACGGGGCATAGGGTACTTATTCTTAACCGTAGCCCGATTCAACTTCCGGTAATCGATACACAATCTCAAGGCACCATCTTTCTTTTTAGCAAAGAGGGCCGGTGCTCCCCACGGTGATACACTAGGGCGAACAAAGCCCTTATCTAATAATTCCTGGAGCTGAACTTTCAACTCAACCAACTCTGCTGGAGCAAAACGGTAAGGTGCCATAGAAATCGGTGCCGTGCCTGGCACTAAATCAATAGAGAACTCTGTCTCTCGGTGAGGTGGCAAATCAACAAGCTCCTCGGGAAAAACATCCGAGTACTCACAAACTACCCTTGGCAACACAACCTGGGTCTCGTCACACTCACCACTCTCAAAGCTAGCAAGTAAACCACTAAGCTCACTCCGCCCTCGCGGATCATACCCCGGTGGCACAACACTACCAACCCGGTCTCCCAAGAAATGGAAACACTCCCCACTCACGGTACAACAAGTAACCCTCTGGCGGTAGCAATCAATAACTGCCCGGTATGACGATAACCAGTCCATACCCAAAATAACATCAAAGCCCTTCATGGGCATAACTACAAATGGAAACGGAAGTCTATGATCGGCGATCTCTATATCACAACCTCTACATCCGTGTTTCAAGATCAACTCACCCCCAATAGGTGACACTACACAAATAGGAGATGCTAATAGTGCTAACTCCAACTCCAACACAGATGCAAATGCAGCAGATACAAAAGAATGAGATGCACCCGTATCAATCAACACTCTAGCAACCGAGTTACAAAACAGAAAGGTACCTCTCACTACTGATGGAGCCGGTACTAGGTCCTGCGCGGTAACAGCATACACGCGCCCTGTAGGCCCCTGGTCAACCTGCTCACCTCTAGGAGCATACGACTGCTGCACTGACTGGGACGACGAAGCCCCCGGATTGGCCCTCGAGGCCTGCACAGACTGAGCTGGCTGAAATCCCTGCGTCTGTCTAGAACCAGACGCTCCTGAAGTGGCACTCAACTGTGGGCAAAACCTCTTCAGATGCCCAGGCTGTCCACACTGATAACAAGACAAGGGCTGCCCCCTGCCCAAACTCTGACTCTGCGGTCTGGCTGAAGAAGATGCAGCCCTCTGACCTCCGCCCTTCAGCGGGCAAACCGAAGCCTTGTGACCCAGCTGGCCACACTTGTAACAAGTAAACTCTCCCTGATTGCCCCTCCCGGAGCCTGCACTCGGTACTGGGAAAGTCGATCTAGAAACTCCACCCTGAGACTACTGAGGGTTATAACCCCTCTGTCTCCTGCCATCACCCTGGCCCTCTTGGCCCCTCTTGGAGCCTCTATGTTTCTCCTCATCCTCCTCTTGCATCATAAGCTCCATGTGAGCTGCAGCATCTACCAAATGTCTATACTCCCGAATATAAGAACCACCAACCCTCAACTTGAGGCCACGCCTCAACTTCCGCTCAAACTCGTAGCAACGACGTTCCTCTGTCGCCACAAGTTCAGGTGCAAACCTGGACAAGCTAGTAAACGTAGCCTCAAACTCGGCCACAGTCAAACCCTCCTGTTTAAGCCGGCTAAACTGATCTCTCAGCTTTTCCCTAGCAACAGCAGATAAGAACCTCTCCTGGAAAGCATTTACAAACGCCTCCCAAGTACCACCAACACGGGCTTTCTCATATTTCCACCATTGACCCGCATCTCCCTTCAGCTGGAAGGATGCTAAGGTCACTTTCAGTGCTCCATCCTCGATGGCAAGCATCTCGAATGTCTTGCTCATTTGTTCTAGCCACTCGTCTGCCTTCAGTGGCTCCTTAGGATCCCCAACAAACTCTTCCGGGTTAGACCGGAAGAACTCCCTTTTCAAGAAGGAAGGCCCTGCCTCAACTGCCTGATTCCCAGCCCTGAGAATCCCTAAAGCCCCTGCTATCTCCCGGGCCAAGGCACTCATAGCCTGCTGTCCCGCTGGTTCGGCCACATTGGCCTGACCAATCCCCTCTTGCACTGCCGGAATCTCATCCGGTATAGGGACCTCCTGTTGCCTAGGCCTACCACGCCTACCACCTCTTCCTCGTCCTGACATCTAATAAAGGAAACGAAGAACCATTAGCACATTTAACAGGAACTGTGCCGAAACTAAACACTCACGTCCTAATGCATGGACAACTGTAATTCATTCCACGTAAGCACATAAACATATAAGCACTTACGAATTTCATTTCCGGATAATGATAGTCCCGAGGCGTTACTAGAGTTCCGGTTAGAAACAGCATTGATCAAGTGCTTTTCCAACAAGACTCCCAGAAACCCAAGGATCCAATCAACATCCTAGAAATTAAATCCCATACCCAAATAATCACATAAGCATGTTATTAATTTAAACACATGGCAAATGACTTTACACCTAAGTCTCTTTCAAGCGAGACAAACCCATTGTGATTCTAATCACTTCCCACGTACCCAAAGTATTCGAACCCGGTAGGCTCTGATACCAAGTTGTAACGCCCTCAGAATAATAACATGAAACCCAACAATATAGACATGCATTGATATATAAAAGATCCACATTCTTCCATTTACAGAACTTCATCACAAGAGTATTACATGTTAACAACAAAAGCAAATGCCCTAAGGGCTTGCAGCTTTCGAAGTTAACACTTGGTTACAAAAAGTAGAGTACTAACTCATTTACACATTAAGCCCTTGGCTTGAATTTACATGTAATACATAAAAGAAGACTACAAAAAGTCTGCTCGCCCCTAGCCTTCCAAGCTATGTCCTTGGAGGTGGCATGCTACCTGTACCTGAAAATGATATTCCCATAAAGGGTGAGCCACAGCCCAGTAGAAATACACTAAACCAGTTATGAATAATGACTAAAAGATTAGCAGTTGATAGGTGGCCAACACTTTACATTTTCGTTCCCCATTTTCTTACAAGTTCTCAATTTATAATCATGGCTCAGAACCTGGCCAACAACTCATGTGGGACAGTAACTCATGTCCAACAATTTCCCATTTCACAAAAGACAAGCATACTAGCTATATCAACACTTCCAAAGACATGCATAAGAGCAATATCACACTTCCAAAGACAAGCCTAAGAGCTGTGTCAACACATCACTAGATAAGCGTATGAGCTATATCTCTGGAGTCCATCCCCTATCTTCTCCCAAACAACATCCGGTTTAGAGGTCCATCCCCTATCATCCCCTAAACCGTGGAGTACATCCCCTATCTCCTCCAACACAACACACAATGCATATAAACAATTATTATACACATCAATCAATACATAAATTTAATGTATTCCTTCAATCGTCACACTCAATGACACATTTTAAAAGATTAGTTTTTGTTTGCCTAATCATCATGCATTGTCTACAACAATCAAGACTATCCTCCACCGATAGCCCAAAGCAGTTATTTCTATACGGAAAATAAATGCAACAAATGGATATAAAATCAACATTTCCATTCGGTGAGTGATAAGTAATTCAACTACACCCTTTAATCCCATACACTTCAATTTCCTCATTCCTTACCATTAATTATCCCAATTAATCAATCAATGTAATTAGGGCAATTTCCATAATTAACATTACAACCCTTAGGTTCCATTTTCTATCACTATTTCAACATTAATCCCATGTTTCTACACCAAACATGCCTCTAGGTTTATTATAAATAAAACCCCAACTTTTATAAAATTACACACAAGACCCAAAGTTTCTCAAAATTACCCAACAACACCCAACATCTCAAAATGCTAAAATTTAAAGACAAAATCCATAAAGAGGAGTAGGATATCCCTACCTCAAAAGATGAGCTCCAACGGAGATGAAGACCAAAATCAAAATGCTCCAAATCCCGAAATTTTCAGATTAAAGTGTAGCCCTCAACGATCAACACAACTTTTGTAAAGGCCAAAAGTGAGGAAACAACTCCTACTAGATCAAATCTAAGAGAGAAGTTAAGGTTCTAGAGAGAGAGGCTCTCAAATGGTGTTTTTGGAAAAGTAGGAGAGAGAAAAGAAGATGCAAAAGTGATTTAAAAAGCCTAGCCACTCTCAGTTATACGACATGTCCGCTCGAGCGCAGAACACACCGCTCGAGCGTAAAGACACAGGAAACAAGGTCCGCTCGAGCGCAAAGAGTCCCGCTCGAGCGCTAAGACACAGAAATAAAGTTCGCCCGCTCGAGCGTGAAATCCAGTCCGCTCGAGCGTGAATCTCCCCCTCCCAGAACATTCACCAGAAATGTACTGTCCGCTCGAGCGCTAACAATCCCGCTCGAGCTCTACCCGCTCGAGCGCATAAAACCCGCTCGAGCGCAGGAATCACACTTGCAGAAGTTTTGCAGGGCACGAGATACTGGAAGTATGCAATCTACGCTCGAGCGCTCAAAGGTCCGCTCGAGCGTAAAGGCCAAAATACCAAAACAGAGGGAATTAAACCAAGACTCAAACCACCCACTTGAGACAAGTCCAACACATCCTAAAATTCAAACAAATGGCATTAAAGGATGACAACAAGGTAGACACAACTACCAACTCCACGGAACTGAGTCCGGAATACAACTGTACAGTAAAGGGAATACCAGGACCGCTATATAAAGTCATTAATACAACCATTATAAATTAAATTAACTGCGAAATTTGACTCAAGCTTCTAGTACTTCTTTGTTTTACTTAATAATTATTGTATAGGAAAAATTATTAGGAGTAATTAAGTCCATTGTAATAGAACAATAAGGTAAAGACATGCCAATATAAATAAAATTTTAAAATTTATTTATATATGTATATATAAATATATTCGGTTTTCATGTTTGTTCGGTTTATTCAAAGGTTAAGCCAAGAACCAATCCAATCCAACTCAATCCAAAAAGATCGGTTTGGTTTGGTTCTTCGGTTCACTGGATAATTTGAATACCTCTAACTTACAACTCTAACTCAAATCTAAATCCCAATATGATAATGTATTTTTTTATGTTATGTGGTAGTTAACGTCACATTTTCTGCTTAATTTTAAACACAAATTAGCTTTAGAAGTAAATTGGAAAAAACCTTAAAACATGAAAAGTTAAAGTGAGAAAAAAAATAAATTTTAAAAAGGCAAAGTGAGAATGTCGGCAAAGTGTAATTTTACTCTTTTTTATTTGTAGATATTTTTAATAATTTCATAGAGAACTTGGTGTCATCCGTTTTGTATTAAAAGCTCATATGTGGTTCCAATTTAATACGTTTAGGATAATTAATTGGCTAAACTAATGCCATCATCAATTTTTAATTTTTACTAACAAAAGAATAAAAAGTTTAATGAAAATTTTTAGTGTTTTAGAATTTAATAACTAAAATAATAATTAGGTCCATAATATTTGAAATTTTGTTATTTTTTTTAATTCCTCAAAAAAAAATCTCATCCTTCTCGAAACTTTTGTCAAAACCAAACACAACAAAAATCAAAACCAAACAGAACAAAAATAAAAAAGTGAACAAAATGAATTCCACACTGCCGGGACTCGAACCTGGGCTCTCAAGAGAGAGAGCTGATTAGCCATATCTTGAAGGTTTTTTGTTATAGTGGATTGATGGTTCAATCAAGCACATTTTATTTGTTATTTAATTTAAGACCTGAGATTAATAATTGTATATGTAAAAAATAAAACTCAACTCTTATAGCATTTACATTTTGGAACAAATATTCAGTTCTTCACTGTATCTAATATCTATTAATAAAAAAGATAATTACAACTAGTTTTAGGGTGCTGATATTTAAGTTGAAATTCAATTCAAAATTAATTAACGTATTCAATTTAGAGTGTATAGCTCTATATTAGGCTTATAAGTTACGATACTATTCAATTCAATCGATTTGAATTTTGACTTACAAACCTTTTTTCAAATACATATTTTAAGAAGGCATTTGCATGAAAATTGAATTGTGCAAAAGTAAATCTCAAGTATCTAACACTTGACAAGAAAATGTCTCATCTATCAAGCCAACTATTAATCTCCAAATTTTAAGTAGTTTACTTGGCTCAACTAGTTGCGGACAAAAAGGGCAGGCAGGAACACCACCTTTCTTAACATTAGAAAATTAATTTAGTTACAGTTTTCAAAAATTATTTTTAGATGGCTTTTTGTTTGTCTTTAATGAACTTTTTTTTATTATTTTATATTTTAGTCATTTTTTATTTTACTTTTTAAACACATCAAGATTAGATGTATCTATAGAAGTTAAAAAAATTTATTAAAATAGGAAAAAAATTCACTAAAAACAATGAAAATCCAAACAAAAATGCACACAGATTTTTGTTCGAATTTTCGTTTATTTTTAGTGATTTCTTAAAATTATTTTTAGTTAATTTATATTTTACTTTTTAGATACATCTTGGTTAGATACATCTAAAAAGTAGAAATAATTTGATTAAAATAAAAAAAAATCAATAAAAAAAAATGAGAACTTATCTAAAAATAGTTTTTAAAAAATCAAACCAAACATACACTTCCCATTAGTCCCATACTATTTTCAATATTAATAAAAATAAAATAGAGTTTTACTCTCCAAAATTTATAGAATTTTGCAAAATTTCTCAATTTGCCACTAGCCTCAACCCTCAACTTTTATTTTTTATACCCTTGTAATCCGATATTATTATTTTGTTTGCATGTGTTAATCACATTGGAGAAGTTTCCAGCCCTATTGATGAGAAAGTACTTCGCCAAGCCTACTCCAGTATTAGTATTTTGTTTGCATGTGTTTATCACATTGGAGAAGTTTCCTGCCTCATGGAGAAAGTACTTCTCCAATCCTACAACTAGGAGAGACTAGCAATGATACATTTCTTAGTTTTGAAACTCTAATGATATGACAGGGGAAAAAAAGAAAAAACAAGAAAAAAAAGGAAAAGAAAAGAAGGAAGATCAAAACATCACATCAATAAGTGAGACCTACACTTAAAGCTCTTTTAGAACTCTTATTTTAGAGTTCTCAAACATTTTTCTTTATTGAAACCACTACCCTTCTTATGAGTCACCTTTGGCCACCATGACAAAGCTAAAAAATTTATTTTAAGGAGGGTCATAATACCGAATAGCTTGTAATCATGTTATATGCATTCTAAGAATGCTTAAGTAATATAAGGACTAATAGAATATTTTTTTAAAATTTTAGAAAGTCTTATATATGATATAAAATAATTTATAAAATATAGGGCTAACTAGCTAATTGTGAAAAGTTTTAGGAGGCCATGACCATCCCTAGCCAACCCCTAATTTCGTCTATGTTGGTTTTCAATCATGTTTTGAATCTAATATCTTTCATTTATGAAATTCTTTCCTTCTGTTTGAAGGCTTATTTATATCCAACAATCTTTTAGTCCTTTAGCGAACTTCAATAGCTCCAGTATAATTCTTGTGAAGAGATTCCTCACTCATGACAATATTTCACTATGCTGATTTTGTACCTGTGATGGCCTTACGAAATGTGATTGGCTCTTGATCCTCAATATTCTTTGTCACACCAAGTGTATAATAAGCAACAAGAGTTGCATTGCATATCTTTGACGCTAATTAATCTTCCTTCTCTCTTTGTTCCAATTGTGGTGTTGCACCATTTAGATCTTGCACTTCTTCCTCTTGCTCCATCAAGATGTTTTCTTTTTTCTTTTTTATTTTTTATCTCAAGCTCTACTTAATAATTAATACCATGGTCCTTTGCAACATCAATACTCTTATGATATTCAAATATATTGGCATCAAGCACATAAAACAAGAATGAATATATATAATTTTTAAGATCAAAAGATAGAACCAACACAAAAAAAAAGTTCATATTTATGGTTTCGAGTAAAAACAAGATCCCCAAAGTCATCCTTTGTGGAGCCATCACAATTGAAGTAAAAAGTAATTCCCTCTAAATGTGGTTACTTGATGCGCTTTTTTATTTTATTTTTTGGATCACGGTTACTTGATTGACTTTTTTATTTTTTATTTGGATCACGATTACTTGATGCACTTTAATGACATGATGTATGAAACAACAATTTTCTAATCCACTAAGGTTGTATTTGGATAAAAAAAAAAAAAAAAAAAAACTGAGTAAGGGTTTGTGGAGGGAAAAAAAATAGGGCTATGTATGGTAGAGCTTTCTAAATTTTTCATCCATTGGTTTGAGTGTGGTGTTTAGTTATAGTTTTCAAAAATTGATTCTACACCCACTTTTGTAAATACGTCTACTCGATCATCCTTCCAGACGCCTCCCGGACTTCCGGCCGGTTGATCGGGCAGTGTTAGGTTTTTTTTTTTTGCACCTATTATATTTTAAATAAAAAAATATTTTCGGAATTTTTTTTTAATTTTTTATGAGTTTTGAATAGAGTTTTGAATAGAATTTTGAATTACGTGTTTGGTTATGAGTTGTAAGTTTTTGAATCAAATATCATATGTCACATCAAAAATTTCAAACTCAATTAAAAACTTTTTCAAAACTCATAACTAAACAAATTTTTTACACTAAAATAATAATTCCAAAACTCACAAACTCAAAATACAACTCTATTCACAAATCATAATTTTGAAACTTTACCAAACGGTATCTAAAAATCACCACCATCCATCTGCTAGTACTTCAGCAACAAAATTCACCACCATACGTAACGGTATCTAAAAATCACCACCATACGTCTTCAGCAACAAAATTATCTTTCTTATTCTCTACTACTTCCATATTAAATAGTGGGAAATTCAACAATGCTTCTTCATCACATCCTAGGTCCAAACCCAACTTAAATCTCTTCAAGGTCAGAGCCATCAAAGAAAAAATAGAGGAGATTAATCTCTCATTTTCAAATTCCTCGTCTTCTTCTTCTTCTTCTAAGGAAACTACAGAGAAGTATGGCCTAGAAGCTGGTCTCTGGAATGTACCCCCTTCTCTTCTCTTCTCTTCTTCTTTACTCTGTTTCTTGTTTTGGGTATGTGAAATGAGAAAAAAATATATATTAGAAATTCAGTTCAATTGGATTTCAATCAATGCTAGTGAAAATTGGTGTTTGGTTGTTGAGAAAGTGGAGGAGAAAATACGGAATTGGAAATTAGTAAATTCCACCGTTATCATTAGGGACATGGTGTTTTGCCTTTTAATCCCTTTATTTGTATACTTATATGTTGATTTTTTTTTTTTTTTTTTGGTTTAGATAATTTGAATTGTGAGATACAAAATGTTGTTATGATAGATTACTCAATTGTGCAGCATTTTGTTTTTTTTTTTTTTTTTTTGGTAGGGAAAATAGTATCTAAGTGGACAGTTGGGGTATAACTTTTGAAAAGAAGAATAACAAATAATCACAAATTCATGCTTTTTTAAATTTGTGATGGAGAAAACACCATTGTCTCTTTCACCATCTTCTATAAATTGCCACCAACCCCTTTCTCCAATCTCCTTCGCCATGTACAGTGCAAGTGGAAACTATATAGAGGTTCTATTTTTTTTTTTATAATTATTATTGATTTTTGTTTTGTTGTACCAAATGTTAAAAGAATATTCAAATCAGAAAATATTTAAGCTTATTGATAATATGATTAACTTCGTTATTAGTTTGAGAATTTTTATTTCTAGCTCATCATAAGTTTTTACTAGTTTTAATAACACAAAACAAAACTTCAAAGTTCCAGTCTTATTATAGCATGTTATAATTTTTTGGACAAGAACACCCTTATTGCTTGAAACAGGCAAACACATTCAGTAAACTTCGTTTTCATTTTTGTAATAGATTTCAAAACTTAAAATTCAATAACTTTTTACCAAGATCTTCGTGTTGCATAAAATTTATATTTTTAGAATTCTTCCATCAAGATCCATCAAACAATATTCATGATGAATATGAAATTCTAAAGGAAAAAATAACAAAATTTTCACCGAGTTGTTATCTTCAAGCAAACAAATTTCTCTGACTTTCAATGACTAAAAGTCAGAAAAATTTCACTAAACCAGTTAAATGTCACTGTAATTGACTTTAAGTTTCACTGGGAAAAAAAAGTAACGAAATTTTCACTAAGTTTGATATCTTCAAACAGAAATTTCACAGACTAAAAGGCAGAGAAATCTCAACAAAATCAATTAAATGTCATTATAGTTGACTTCAAGTTTCACTAGCTAAAAGCCATATAAATTTCATCAACTAAAATCATTTAAATGTCATTGTAATTAACTTTTAAGTAGGTGTTGTTTGGCGAGTCCGGATCATCTACTGTGATTTCCTACGGCGCCTCCTGTGGCCTTTTTTTTTTTTTTTTTTTTCCTTTCCCTCTTTTGCTTTCTCTCTCATTTGTTGAGAACCCTAATCCTCAAAACAGATAAGAGACGAACTGAGAGAGTCAGAGGCGACGTCAGTTGATGAGTCGGCAAACCTTTGTGTATGATTTCTTGGGTTCTCTGTTCAAAACAAAGATTTCTTGGATTTTCTAAGCTCCAAAGATGAACAAGAAGATAGAAAGATAATCAACTTCTTTCAAACACAAGAAAGCACTATACAACAACAAAACACCTTTCACTCCCTTTCACTCTCTCCTTGCTTTGAAGATGGACTATGTATTACAACAGCAGAACACCCAAAATTTCAAACAACCAAAATTTCGTACACCCAAAATTTCATAAACCCATCACACAAATCACCCAAAATTATATAAAATCAAAGAAATCAGAAATATATACATATATGTAATATATATATACATAAAATAGAAAGAAGCAGAACATCTTCAAGTCGTCGTTCGTCCTTCGCCGGTTGTCGCTGTTCCTCGTTCATTCATTCATTGATGTTGATCTAGATTCATGGATCTCATGGGTCTTTTTCTTACTTTCAAAGGATTTGTTTTTGATTCTTTGTGGCCTCGCTTCATTGCCGTCGCCATGGTGTATGAGTTAGGTTGTCGCTGTGACGTCACCTCGCTGCCCTCAACCTCCTTCGTTTCGTCTTCGCCTCTGCCTCTCTCTGTTAGGCTCTTCTCTGTTTTGATGACAAGGGTTTTCAGCAAATGAGAGATAAAGCAAAAGAGGGGAAAGGGAAAAAAAAAAAAAAAAAAAAAAAAACCCAAAACGACGTCGTTTTGGACGGCCGTAGGAAGCGCCGCAGGGAATCACGGCAGACGATCCGGACTCGTTGTTTGGCATGTGTATTTTAGCACATCATCTTATTTGGGTCACAATCATCTTATTTGAGTTACATCACCTCTTCTTTGGGTTATATCACCTCTCTACCACATCACTTCAATCCCAACACACATTTCACATTTTTTTTTATAAAAAGTCAAAAAGTTTACTAATTTAGCACTTTTCAAACAACCCCTTAGTTAGTAAATTTCTCTGACCTATAGAGATGATTTGAGAATGAGCATTGCTATACACAATCTCATTCTTTAACTCATTTTCCTACTCTTAGATACAAAGTAATATGACAGACATTAATAAATACATGTAGGACCCATCCACTTATATAAAGAAGTGACAAATAAGAAAGAGTAAAAAATATGATCATATGTAGCATTTTTCTTTGGAGTTTGGAAGTAAACTAAATTTTGGAAAACAATTACCCAACCACTCTAAGTTCTCCAAAGGAATAATAAATATTTATATTCTTGTGGGACTCCATACTAAATAAATATAAAAATTAAAATTAAAAAAGAGCAATTAAGATTAAGATGATTCTACAATACACACTTCAATATTATTACATACTCAAACGCACCTTCAAGGGTTGATCACCATTATACGAAGAGTATTTTGGAAGATAGTAGATAGCTACCATGATTGCTAGATGCATCACATAGTTTGTTAAGATTATCATTAGAGAGGAGAGTTTATAGTAGAATAGAATTCATGTTAGAGGGGAAAACTGTAAATCAATTATTGTTATCTCAAAAGAAGATAATCATTTAGGAATGACACGGAAGACGCTTTGATTGTACAAGGGCATATTAGGCAAACAAAAATATATAAAAACGTTGAAAGTAACTGGAGCTTCTAAAATTTAAAAATTTAGAGACCTCAACTACCTAAGTACGATTTATACTCCTATACATTTTGATTTAAGGATGTATTACTAATTTTCCCTATTAATTTCATACTAGGATGAAGGTTAAAATTGTAAGCCAAATAATTTGGCTTATTCATAAAAATGACATAATTAGATATGATAAATGTGTAATAATATTTTTATTTTTTTGAAAATTACAATTTATTATAAGTTTAATAAAATCATTCAAACCAGTAACAAATTTTATAGATATTAATAATTTAAATTTTAAATTAAGATTTAGGATTTAGACTTCCTGTCATTACCCTCCTTTAGTGGTATACTACTAGCAGAATTTATGATTAATTTCTTTTGGTAGCTGCTGTAGTTCTATCTTACCTGGGGTTGAAACCATAATTTGAATTTGATAAGAATAAACTCTCTCACCGATCTTAATATACAATTTGTTGTTGTTTCAATTACTTCACATATAAAAAGCATGTATAAGCCAATAATTAACTTAATATACAATTTGTTGTTAAAAGGTATGTATAAGCCAATAATTAACAAGAATTAAAGTAGCATGGCGGAAGCATGATGGATCCATAATCCACAGGTTATAGGATTAAAACTTTGATGGCCATATAAAAATTATATGCAAAAAAATTGTTTCTGTTAATTCACTCCAATATCCCTTTTTTTTCCCCTTTATTACAAACCATTTATATTTTTCTTGTAAAATCCTCCCATACCATCCAAGATATATAGAAGCATATTTGCATGCAAAAAATTACTTTGGTTAGTTCACTCTAATATCTCAATCCTTAGAACATAGTGTTTTATAATTAAAAGTCATTCATCGGTCATTCATGACAATACTTTGCATGACCCGTATCATGCAATCACAATGACTTTTTATTTTTTTATCATTCTATAAAAAATTATTTATAAATATAAAAATGATAATAATATTCGAACAATCATAATTCAACAACTACAGGGGTGTGAAAATGTATTTTTTTATTTGTCATTGGATATTTTTGTATTTTAAACTTTATGTATCTATACTACTATAATACGAAAACACTCCTTGAGAGCTTCTATACTTTTTGTGACTATTACAAGCCGTTGCAAATAATAAAAAAACAATTGCAAAAGACCTTTTGCGACGGCCCATGCGATGGCAAATGAGAGTCACAAATGTGGGGGTGACAAATACTTTTTGCGACCGCAAAGCAGCAATCGCAAACTATTTGCGACCACCCAACCTACTTTATCATTTGCCCCTATTCGAACCAAATCATCTTCCTCTACATGGTGTGGATCACTTTCCCCTGCTTGGGCTGGATCACTTGCAGTTGGTTTATCATTCTCAACACCCATATGTGGAATTCCTAGGGCCTCTTGTACCATCCCAACCACATCATCTATAGTTGCTAAATCAACCATTAATGTTTGGTTTTCATGATTACCATGTAATTGAACATAGGATTCCCCATGATGAATCCGATTTTTGTACTTTTTACGAACCCATTGGAAATAAGATGCTCCCTTACAACCTCTCGTGAAAAATTGCATCGATTACTACAAAATCGACACGGACAACTAATCTATGAACTTTTATCTCTATTGTTGTATGCAAATCTCAAAAAGTTATCAATCTCATTTACGTAATCAACTGACATTCGATTTGGCAAATCAATCCAATTCTTGTCCATCTTTCTATTTCTTTAACTGTTTTTGTACACATCTACAAAAAGAATAAGTTTGCAAAGTATCACAATAACAAGTGCATGACTCATTGGCGCAACTAATCATTGTCATAAAAAATTAGAAGAGAGAGATAGAGATATCTTTGTTAATGTGGGGATATATTTTCTGAATACCAACACGTGGCCGAGATGACACCAAAGTGTCAGCCGAGGTGCCACGTGTCGTGGTAGTTACGCCAAGGTTATCTCAGAGTTGCCGAGGTTATCTGCGAGAATACAGGAGTCCGGGGATACCGCCGAAGATATCGGAATCCGAGATGATCAGATAAGGGGCAAGAGTCCTAGAATGAAGAAAGACTTCAAGATGGATAAGGATAGTATTCTTAGGGAGTCTATCCTTATCTCTTGTAGAGTCCAGAGTAAGTACTGAATGAGAGTCCATAGAAGTGAGACTTCTAGTGGGACTAGGACAGAGAAAGACTATAAAAGAAGGGCACCCCCGGCGGGTCTAAGGTACGCAATTTTGAGTCTTGAGCAGTAATTTAAACACTTGTATTATCTTTGAGAGATACTGACTTGATCGTCGGAGTGCCCCCGGGTGGAAGAACCACCGCCGGAGCCTTTTCTTTCTGTGCAGATTGCAGGGTGCCATCTATTCTGCCTGTGTTCTACAGCTGATTCACTAAGGAGGGCAGTGTGATCGGAAACTCACTCACACAATTTGGCGCCGTCTGTGGGAACGAAAGAAGAGTAGATGGCCAGTAACACGCAGAAGGAAAAGGTTGGGGACGACGCTCCCGCAGGGAGCAACAGGCCTATCAACCTTGACACCGAAGGAGGCAACCACAACGAAGAAACTCGTGATCAGAATCACGCAGAGAAAAACGTCGGCAAGGAGGGCGACACTTCAAAGAAGACAGACCAAGGCAGATACTACAATGAAGATAGCCTCCAGGTATGGAAGGATAGGTGCCTACGGAGGGATGAGGAAGTAAAGGAAATGGCAAACAAATTGGCAAACCTTCAATCGGTTGTCAATTTCATGATGCAGAATAATGTCATGCAGCCGTCATACCCGCTGCAGGACACACCGATGCCAGCAGCAAACACCCAGAAGAAGGGGCAGAAAGTAATCCCCGAAGCCCCTCAGCACACGAGGAGTGGAAGACACTCTCACTGACCTTCCAGGGAAGTTGGCCGAGAAGAACCGAGAAGAGAAGAGTCCCGAAGGACATATCACGAGAAGGAGGCAGACCCCAAAGAACATCGGCATGTTCAGGGGCGGGTATTGTGTTTCGACGCATCCTGCGGGGAAGGATCGAAGAGAGGCCACCATGAGGCCGAGAGTAGTGCGCCGAAAAGGCTGAAGTCCAAAGACAGCCGGGCTGCAGGGAGAAGTAAAGAAGACTTGAGAGATTACCTCAAGAGGAAGCAAGAGAATGCCGGAGTCGAAGTGACCTCCTCGGTTAAGCCGAGGACACCATTCTCGGTGGAATTGGACAGATTTGTCGCGCCGAAAAGGTTCAGTATGCCGAGGTTCCAGATATATGATGGTAAGTCAGACCCCAACTTCCATGTTGGATTATTTTTGAATTCAATGGCATTATATAGTGGGAACGAGCCGTTGCTCTGCAAAGTGTTCCCTTCATCCTTCGGGGAGATTGCATCGGATTGGTTCCACAAATTACCGAAGGGGAGCGTGAAGAATTGGGAAGGCCTGGCCGAGATGTTTGTGGCCAGGTTCATCACAAACAAATTGCAGCCATTGAGGGTGGATGCACTGATGGCCCTGAGAATCGGCAAAGATGAAAGCCTCAGAGCCTATGCAAAGAGGTACTGTGAGGTGTTCAATCGAATACCAGAATGCAACCAGGAGGTGGCGGTCGTGTCTTTCAAGAACGGCCTGAAGGATGACTGTCCACTGCGGAAGTCTTTGGCAAAAACCCTGCCAAAGAGCATGGAAGAGCTCATGGCGAGAATCGAGAAGTATGCCAGAGCCGAGGAAGACACATCGGGGAATAAGGAGACAAAGCCAGAAAAAGGCAGCGGCTCGCCGAAGCGAAGCCGTGGTAACAATGGACCCAACAAACAGGAGACAGAGTTAAGGGCTAAGCAGGCAGTAACAACGGTGTTCCGAATTCCGCTCCACAAAGTCCTTGACCAAATTCGAAATCAGCCCTACTTCAGAGCGCCGGCAAGGGCACCAGGAGAATTTATGGGAAAAAACCTTGGTAGGCGTTGTGCCTACCACAATAAAGAGGGGCACCCAACTCAGGGTTGCAGAGCCCTTAAGGCACACTTAGAAGATTTGGTGAGGCAAGGCCATCTGAGAGACCTTGTGGATGAGGCCAAAACGAGGGAAGAACAGGCACGATTGCCTCAAGCACCAGCAGCCCCGCCATCGCCACCGCAGCAACCACAGGCAGGCGGACCTCGGGTGGTTAATGTGATCCACTCAAAGGTGAATGAAAACGACATACGGGGGGAGACACAGAGGGTAAGACACCTGCAGCACGTCAACCAGGTCGGACTAAAAAGACCTCGGCCTGAAGAGTGCCAAGGACAGATGATAGCTTTCACAGAAGCCGACCTAGATATGGTTCAGCACCCGCACAATGATGCCTTGGTAGTATCCCTCCAGGTTGGGGAGTGCCAGGTGAGACGCATCCTGATAGATCAAGGCAGCTCCTGCGACATCATGTATGTCAGATGTTACAAGGAGTTAGGACTTCACCCTGATGACATGGAGCAGTCAAACGGCCCGATGGTCGGCTTCAATGGAACGCCGACATGGCCATTGGGCGCAACAAGCTTGGAAGTACAGGCTGGCACGAAGAAGATCAAGACAGAATTCATTGTGATTGACACGCCCTCGCCTTACAACATCATCTTAGGGAGGCCGTGGTTGCATGCAATGGGGGCAGTTCCCTCAACACTGCATCAACTGCTACGGTTCCCAACAGAACATGGGATTGAGGAAGTCAGAGGAGATCAGTTGCAAGCGAAAAATTGCTCCATGGCAACAATGAAGTTAACCTGCAGCATTCGGGAACCAGAGAAGGCAGAAGTTGAAAAAGAGGACATGAAGGTCCTAGATGATGTCGGCAAGGAGCCGACCGAGAAAAGTGAAGAAGCATTGAAGAAGATCTTCGTCCAGGAGGGCGATGAAGAACGTTTCTTTCTTCTCGGCACAGGATTAGCCGAAGAAGAGGAAAGGCAGCTGGAAGCCTTTCTGAGGAAGAACGTTGAGGTGTTCGCCTGGACACCCTATGAAATGCCTGGCATTGACCCCGAGGTCACATGTCACAGACTCAACGTTGACAGGTCGGCCAAACCTGTAATACAACGAGCCAGAAGACCGACGTTGATGCACGTCGAAGCAGTGGAGGAAGAGGTGGACAGACTTCTGGAGGCCAAGGCCATCAGAGAAGCCAATTATCCGACATGGTTGTCAAACACCGTGGTAGTAAAGAAGAAGAATGGCAAGTGGAAGGTCTGCGTAGATGATAGAGGATCAAAATTTGATAGAGGATGATAGAGGATCAAAATTTGATAAATATGTGTTTGTTATGATAATGTATTGAATTTAAAAATAGATCAATATGGTCCACCGAACCGACTATCTTTTATTTTTCTCCCAGATAAAATTATAATTTAATGGGACCCAAGTAATGAACACCAACATTAATGCAACAAGTTCAAGTCAATAAAGTTATGATGCAAAAATCATATGAGATTTGCGTTATTTTCAAATTTGAATATAAATTTTTAAAAATTTGAGGAGTTTGTGTGGTCTATTAGGGTTTCATTTTGATAATTTAAATTATTCACTTTAAGTGCATTCTTATATATCATTCATAAAAAAAAAAAAAAAAAAAAAAATTAGACTGATTTGATAATCGTAATCATTTTATTTTATTGTGTTTGCTTTTAAAATATAAATGATTTATTTTAAAAAATATATTTATCATCTATTTTTATGAGACAAAGGAAATAAAATAAAAATATTATAATTATCAGATTAATCTAATTTTTTTCATGAATGATATATACTGAGACTCTACAAAATGAATTATTTGAGTTGTCGAAACTAAACTCGTGATGGACCCACGAATCTCTCACATTCTCTCAATAATGATATATTATAATCTTTTGTTTCATGATAAAATGATTAATTTAACTTTTTAATCATCATTTTACAATAATTTTGAAAAAGTTATTTTCTTGCACCGTTTTTTTTTTTTTCCGCTAATAAATCTGAAGTAGTACTATATAAATAAATAAATAAATTATATAAATTTATTAGCTTGCCGCAATTTGAGTCCTAGCATTTTAAAATTTTGTATATTTTCAAAGTTGTCATTGCTACATGATTTTAATTTAAAATTATATATAAATTTTTAATTGAATAAATTATATTTTGCCTTCTTTATATTTGGCTATTTTATCAATTTGGCACTTATTTTTTATTTTTATTTTTTTGACTTTGATCCTTCATATTTCAAAATTTTCCAAATTTACTTCAAAAACTAACATATGCTCAAACTTAGCCAGAAAATAATACATTAACAGCCATGTGACATAAAAATATTTTATTATATATAACTTATACTAGAGGTGTTCATTATGGCACATATTTAATGAAATATTATTTTAAAATGATTACGATTATCAGATCAGCCTAATTTTAATGAAATATATTTGAAATTTTATTATTTTAATAAAAAGTTTATTCTGTGTACATATTTAATGAAATATTATTTTAATGACAATTTTACCCTGAAGTAAAATGACCATAATAGACATCAAAACACACCATTAACATTGAATAATAGTTTTTTTTGTACACATTGTTTAAAAATAAAAAAATCTCAACGCATATCTTTGAAGTTTAAAAAAAAAAAAAAAAAAAAAAACTAAATCCTAATTTTTCTATTGTTTCCCACTTCCTCCATTATTATTCACTTATTCTATTGACCATTGTTTGCTACACACTCTATAGTTATCTATTGCTTGTAAAGCAACACTCTCATATTGTTTTACTGTCTAAGTTTATACTCGATTGATCATATCATTTTGTCATTAGAATCTACCATAATTCTTGATTTTTTTGATGAAAGAGTTGCAAATTAATGGAAATTCAAATTCAAATAACAACATGCCTGGTTACAATAAAAGCAGTAATGAAAATATAAGTTTTTTTCGTGCAAATTTTTTTTTCACGATTTTAATTCGGTAAATCAGTGCCGAAACATGTTACTTTTTTCGGATATCAACTGCCGAAATTATTAATTCTATTCGAAAATCAAGTTCCGAATTTGGATATCGAAACTCAACTTTCGAATTTAAGAATTAATTTCAGAAACCAAGTTCTGAATTTTTTTTACATGTTTCAGAAGTTAAAAATCGAACAAACCTTTTTCATTCGAATAATAAGTACCGAATAAATAAAATCGAATTGCTTCTAGAAAAAACAAGAGTTTATGAAAAATAAGAGATAGATAGAGTTGTACGTCTTCAATGGAGTTTGATACAAAACGATATTGTTTCAAGATCTATGTTGATACAAGTCGATGTCAATTAATGACTTTTTCGATGTTGACTAGATTGTTGATTGAAAGAATCAGTTTGATGATGTAACTGGAAATCAAATGAGCTAGTTTGTTGTATAATTTGAAGATTTATGGAGCGATTTGCTGAGGGATTTCTTGTGAAAGATGTTGTGTTTTCAAGGTGGGTGGAATAAAAAATAGGTCTATACAATTAATTCTCTATGAAACAAATGGTTAAGTGGTGTGTGTACAAAAATATTAGTTTAGAGTATAATTGGAACATGTGAGGGATGAACTGAGAACAAAAATATAAAATTAATTTCATAACGGTGTATATTGAGAAATTATATATACAGAAATAAAAAAAATTGTGTGAAAATAGAATTTGCCAAAATTTTAACATGGATGCATGCGTATTGTTTTGGAGAGACAGAGACACTTTTAGTTCGGGCTTATTTAAAGGGGAAAGGGGTGCCTGCTGTACAGCAGGTACTGCTGTACGGCAAAACGGCACAATTTTGGTGTGTTTTGCTTCTTTCTTTTTTTTTAATATAATTTTTCCTTTGTTTTTTCTTTTTTATTGGTGTGTGTGCTGCTATTGGTTAGTTTTTGGTTTAAGCACATCTATCAAAATTACATTACTTTAAGAAAAATTAACAAAAATAATAAGGCAAAATTATTTTTAAAAAAATCTTAAAATTTGATCTTTATAATAAAATAAATTATAAATTTTTAATTTTATTAATTTTATTAATTTTAATCTTAATTTTTTTAGTTTAAACCATTGACCTATTTTTGTTAGCTAAATTGACAGAAAATGATATTTTAGACACTTTATGTATATCTATATTGAGTTTAATAACTAAAATTTTAAAAAAAAAATGTGAGTTTTACCTATCAAAAATGAATGAATGGTTTGAGATTAAAAACAAATCAAAATTTTTAAATTTAAATTAATAAAATTAAAAACTCATAATTTATTTTTTTACCTGAGATTTTTTTTTTAATAATTTCTTCAAATAATAATAATAATAACAACAACAACAACAATAATATTGTACTCATTCAGACAAATCAAAAAAAAAAAATCATAAATTCCTTAAAAAATTACTGTTAAATTTATTTGCAACGATGTATATCATTACATATTATTTATTGATTTGTCAAAAAATCAACCAATATACTCTAATAAATATCAATGTCAAATAAAATATAATTAGTCTAATTTGATTTTTAAAAACATTAAAAATATAATACTCAATAAATAATAAATTTCAACTCATGTGAATTTTTAAAAATAAAATAAAAAATATGCTAGTAGATATTTCTCCTTACTCCAATAAATGCCTATGAAGATTTGTATGGTTTTATTTTGTTTTGCTTCAAACCGATGACGATGAAAAAAAAAAAAACCAAAAACAAAAACTGTGTCGTTTTTGCACGCACGGCACACCCTAAGGTACCCATTGTCCTATTTAAAGCAGTCTCCAGACCGACTTAGGGCTTATTACCTTTTTAGTCAACTTTTGTTAGAGAGAGAGAGAGTGAAACTGAGGAGAAGATGGGAAGTGGAAAAAAGAAAATTGAGATTAAAAGAGTGGAGAAGGAAGGGCAGAGAATGGTTACATTCTCCAAGAGACGTCGGGGTCTCTTCAACAAAGCTCGACAACTCCGATCCCTCACCGGCGCCGACATCGCAATCCTCACCTTCTCCCCCGCTGGCCGTCCCTACACTCACGACGAGCCCTCCTTTGACGCCCTTGTCGACCGTTACCTCAACACCGCCGCCGCCGGAGAGAAGGCAGAAGAGGGTTGTGAGGCTGCCGCCGCGAACCACCACCGGTTGAGTTCGTGGTTGGATGCTCTGCAATTCGATGCGAGTGATAGCATTGAAGATTTGTAAATCTTGAAGACAGGCCTTGAAGAGATCGCAGCGAAAGTGGCTGAGAAAATCGATGACGTTTTTGTTGATTCTTTGCTCGTTTGATGATGAATTTAATTGAATTATATGATGTAATTAAGCATTTTTTTTATATTAGGTATATATAGCTTATAAGCTGTTTGACAAATTGACTCACTCAAATTTTGTTTAGGATTATGTATGTAAGTATGTTCCACCATTGATTATGAGAAGAGTTCAATTTATTCATCCCATTATATGGGAAAAACGATTTGCCCTCATATTTTCTGGTTTTCTGACCATTAGGATCTATTATTGTAGTATTGAAAGAAAATGAAGGAAAATTTGACATGGTTCTGTGGATATTTTTTTTCTAATTATTTTAGAGAATAAATTATTTTAGTTCTAAGTGACATGGTTCTGTTTTTAGATCAACTTTTACTCAAATTTAGGGGGGGAAATCCTAATGAAATGAAGGCGAATTTGACATGGTTTGTTATTTGATCTTTGAGTAAAAGTTGTTTTTGATATGAAACACTCCAATGCACAAAACAGATTTAAGCATAAATTTGAGTAAAAGCTCCAGTAATGAAAAAGTTGTAAATTTTGAAAATTTGAGTCTCTCTTTCATGAACTGTTCAAGTAACTCTCTCTCTCTCTCTCTATGTGTGTGTGGGTATATTTATATATATATATATTTGCAGAGATGCATTTATAAATGTTATAGTTGTCAATGATGGTCTAGTAGCTTCCTCATCTCTGATCTGTCCGTACAATTTCTGGTGAGGTGCCGGAGGATCCGGTGGCTTCAAATAAGTCGGGACTTCTCTTTGAGAAGCGATTGATTAAGAGACACATTTCTGTATGTTCATTTTCCCTCTCTTCATGATAGGGTTTTGATGTGTTCGGCCTTTTTGCTCTGTTTGTTTACCAAGAAAACTCGAAGAAAAACATAAAATTGAAAATTTTGGATGTTAAAGATTTTTATTTTGGCCTTTTTTTCAGGTATTAATCAGAATTTGCATTGTAATTCTAAATTCCGTGTTTTATGGAAATCTGCATTTTGGTTTTTAAAAAAGGAATATGGAAAATGCCCTATCACTGGGGAGGCTCTGTCTATGGACGATATTGTCCCGATTAAAACCGGCAAGGTATGCTGTATACCGATTTGTATACATTTGTCTGCAATGTGTTGTTAGTATTATTTCAGTGTAAATTATGGTTTGTTGAAGCTTAATTATACAAGAATTATGCACAGATAGTGAAGCCACGACCAATACAAGCCGCAAGCATTCCAGGGATGCTTGGGATGTTCCAAATAGTACGTGTTTCCAACCCTTAGCATGCCATTTCTATAGATTTTATTATTAGGTATAACTTCATGTTGTCATTTCCCTCCAAACATTGTGATCATACCTAACACTTAATGGTTACTATCAGCACATTTATATGAACTGGTAAATCTAATGGGTTTCATTAAGGTTATAGTTTTGCTGTTTTGGCTTTGTGTTTACATTCATAAGAAGAAGTTTTCTTACGCTATTTATCAAAAAAAAAAAAAAGTTTTCTTATGCTAGTAACTGATCTTCTATATTTTTTCATTTTAATGTAATAATAGGAATGGGACAGCCTGATGCTATCCAATTTTGCATTGGAGCAACAACTACATACAGCAAGGCAAGAGTTAAGTCATGCTTTATACCAGGTACTAAAAACGAGCTTTTCTTTTATTTTCTTTTTTGGGCAAGTACTTGATGATGAGCTTATATCCATGGTTATCAAAATTCCGATCCGGATCTTACGATCCTACGATCTTACAATCCATTTGGACACAATCGATCCGAATCGTGTGAAAAATCCCTTATAAGTAGGATCTTTCGATCCTGGTAATGGGATCTTATAGGATCGTGGAATCCCGATCCGAATCTGATCCTATCCGATCCAATTTGTAAGCCTTGTTTTATATTGTATAATCTATTTTATTGTAAATTTTATGTTTGTTATCTAAATATCAATTTATGTACTCTAAATTAATATTAAAAAAAAAAAGTTTGAATTTAATAAACAAACTAGGAAACAAACATTTAATATAATACCAATTTTATTCACCCAAAAAAATATAATACCAATTTAAGAAAATTAAGTAGTCGAGAAAACAAACTTAGCTTTAGTGAGGTCTAAGGAGGGTAAAATGATTGCAATTTTACCCTAATTTTTGGAGAGACAATTTTCGTGACTTAAATCCGCTCCACAAGGGTTGCTAATGACAAACCTTATCATTCAGTTAAGCCGCTCTTTTAACTTCTCAATTTATTTTCATATCCGACTCTGTAAAATATTGTTTCTTCAGTTTTTATGCATATTGTAAGTATTATGTTATAAAATTCTTCTTCTTCTTCACCTTCTTTTTTAATGAAATGCAAAACTTTTACCATCGAGTTTTCTATTATATAATATTATATTTACATTTGACACGGAGTATGTTTCACAGTATCTTCACTTCTTTTTAGTAGAATATAGGCTTATTTTGTGTATATCTTTTAAGAAATGTTTATTTAAATTAAATTATTACGTAATTTGCCTTTTTCAATAGGATCTTACGATCTTCGATCCGATTCTACGATCCAATCCTATAAACACCTCTAACGATCCAATGTAGGATCCCGATTTTAACAACCTTGCTTATATCCTCTCTAAAGTTTGGATCTTTTGTACGGATTGTGTAGAATATTTTATTTGATTTCAAAACAAAATATCATCATTGTTTTGCACTTTGTTTAGTTAATATTGGAACATTCAAAAATACATATTTGACAATTAGAGATTGTGAAACACTTGCAAAACAAATAAATGGTTCAACAGCAATTTAAAATAATAATAATAATAATAAATGAAGAAGAATGAATAAAATTATAAAAAGAAACTGCTTGCATGTAACATTTTTCTCTAACTATAAAGAACTCAAGGCTATATTGGTTGGGCTATCAATTTTGTATTTTGGTTGGTCATAATTATCTGTGGAACCAATTTAGATATCCATGTTGGGCAGTCCTACTCTTTTTTGGTTACCATGGATCAAAATGCAAGTAGTGATTTGTGAATTAGTCTCTTTGGCAAAGTGTTACTGGTGTTGCTGTCTTGCACTATTCAAATTCAAAAGGAAAGGCAGCTAGTTCCCTCCCTGATCCATCGAATGATGTATATGACACATCATTTTCGCTGAACCAGGCAATGTCCATCAGGTTTGTTCCCGTTCCCTTGTTTCTTTTGATATTTATTAACTTCTATGTCTTTTTAAATTGGGAACTTGTAACTGTCTTATTGAGTTATTTTGTTTGTGTTCCCTGTTTTTTCATTAAAGAACATTTAGGATATATATTTTGTAACTGTCTTATTTAGTTATGTCCTCTGCTTGCACACAATGGGAATTCACTTTCTATTTTGAACAAGTTGAGTCACACAAGCACATAAAAGAGATATTCTTAGCATTGATGGTGCTAAAGTTTGCTTAGTGTTGCTAGTGGGTTTAAAGAAGTTGTCTATGAAAGTTGGACATAAATCTCCATATTTCTAAACTTCAACTCAAGTTATCTTTCTATTTTTCCCGTTTCTTTCTCATGCATTTTAGGAAGACGTGTTTGTAGTCCAGGTAAAAGTGGTTAATTGGTAGAGGTTTACCAATTACTTCGTTTTAGACCATCTCTCTTGGCATGCATGTGGGTGGGTGGCGGGGGGAAGGGGCCTAAGAAAAATGTCTTCCTGCTGGGAGGTGTAACCCCCCATAAAGCTCACACCAGACATAAAATTTTGTTTCCATTTTATTAGACAAGAAAATAGTTAGTTAGCATAAAGTATGAACAATCTTTAGTTCGAGTGTTATATGATTTACCTTGTGATACATATCGGATTGTATTGATGTTTTGGCACAATTTTAGAATTATAAAATGCCATTGGAGTTAGTGTCTTGTGACATGGAAGTGCAGTATTGTATGAGTTTTTAGGTTCTACAATGTATTCAACCCATAATCTTTGGGGAAGAGGAAGGCAAAATTTGATTATAACCTGAGAAGGTTGAAATTTGATCTGTTGCGTTACTGATCTTTGATTTCATTTCCTTTTTTTCTTTTCTTTTCTTTTCTATTCTTTTGTACTGGAGAAGCATTTCATTCAATTTATAGATTGTAATTCCTTCTATCTCTTCCATGGATGTATATGTTGCTGGACCTTATGATTCTTGCTTTATTTGGACATCTTTCCAAGGACGTCTGTTGATGAACTCATTGAACTGTATTACAAATCACAACCATGGACTTCTGTTAGCAAGTAATGCATAAGTTTGTGAAATGTTTATACATTGTATACATATACATATCTGAGTGTGTGTGCCTCACATGTTCACAGGCAACGTTAACTCGTTTTTGACACCCTCTTTGTATTTTTGACTTTCAATGCTAAATTGTTCAATTCTAAAGTGGCCTTCTGTTTAACAGATAAATCAGTTGTACTGAAGTCAGTAAGTGATATAAAACTCATACATGCTGGCAAAGTTTTGGAGAATGGCAAGACGCTAGCAGAATCCAGAGTACATTTTGGTGACCTTCCTGGTGGAGTTAGTACTATGCATGTTGTGGTGCAGCCTCCTATCCCAAAAAAGAAGACAACACTACTAGAAAATTGATTTTTTGCGTCTATTTTTTTGTGACTGTCTGATTAGCCGTGGCAAAAAAAAAAACCAAAAACGCGATGGTATAATGAAACGCAAGCAGTAGTGAAAGGTTCCTATTTTCTTTCATTTATTTGCGCACTTTTCTTAGTTTTGCCCTAGCAGACTCACTCAACTCTCTCTCTCATTCTTGCTTTCTGCCTCGCTCTTGCTCTCGCTCACTTGCCCATCGTTGTCTGAAGAACTCCACCGGTATGAATCTCTCCCTCGATCCCTCAATCTCTCTGTTTCTGTCTCGATCTCTCTTCCTCTCTTGATCTCTCAATCTCTCTTTCACACAATCTTGCTGTCTCTTTCTGTGTCTCTGTACATCTCTCGCTGCAATTTGCTCGATTCATCACAGAGAAACCCTAACTCTGCTAGTAGACTACATTGAAAAGGTCTCTTGGACTTCTCAAATACAACAGAGTAAGCTCACCTATCATGCATTTCATCTATCTCAAAATTCACCTACATTACACACACACTTAGACTATATTTGAGCTTCATTGTGTACAAATCAGGTACCTACTCTCTTCAAATTTCCTCTGTTTTTTATATTTAGTTTGTTTCAATTCATGTCATATTTGTACTTGATCTGGTTTTGTATCTGAGAATTCTTGTGTTTTTATTTTTTGCACTATAATAATACATTTTTTTATTGATTTGTTTGTTCTCATTTGAGTTTGAAACTGTGTTTGATCTGGTTTTGTAGATCAGAGTTCTTTGGTTTATTGTGATTAATTTAGTTATCTTTAGATTCAGTATTTGCTCGTCAAATTGATATGGATCACAATCTTATGATTGCAGTTCTTTATAATTTTATATAGCGTTAGTCAAATGAAGTTTGAATGATAGGTACTCTTTGAACTACTTGGATTGATCAAATTACAATGACAGCTTATTATTAAATGTCTCTCTCGCTATGCTGCTTGTTTTCTTCACATTCAGATTCCAACTCTGTTAAAAGTTCCTTTGTTTTTCTATTCGGTTTGTTTTGATTTGTTCTCGTTCTATATTGAGTTCTTATCTGTACGTGATCTATAGCTCAGAATTCATTTGTTGTTTTTTTATTTTTTATTTTTTTATAGTATAATCATACACTTTTTTTTATTCAATTCCAATGTTTTGCTGCTCAATTTTTTACAGTATAATCAAATTCTCTCTATTTCCTTGAATCTCTATGTTCTTACACCATTGTTTTTACTTGTTTTGTTTTTTGGCTTTTCAATCTATTAATATTTATCACCTGATTTTGATAGGAAATTGTTGTTGTTGTTGTTTTTTTTTTTTTTTTTTCTAATTACAAAGGCATATCAAACTGCTGCTGTTCTATTTGAGGTTTTGAAGGCTGTTAATCTGACAGAATCTCTTGAAGTGGCAGATGAGGTGAAACTGACAGTTTGTTGATTGGTGATATTTGAATAATATCAGTCCCTCGAGGGAACTTCTTGTATCAGTTTTGTCTAGGCTAAGACTAACCCACTTTTATTTAGAACTTTGTTGTGCTTCTGGTAGTCTTCTTTCATATTGAGTGTTGATATATCTAGTTTGTTTGTTTGTTTTGTATATATATATATAAGATTTTTTTTAAAAAAATAATAATAATGGACATACATATGCATGTAGATTTTTGAAGCTCACAGTAAGGTTGAGGAAAAGACTGCGATATATGTACCTTATAACATACTTCCTCTTGATCCTGACAGCTCAAATCAAGCAATCATGAAATATCCTGAGGTTAGTTTTTGAATATCTAGAGTAGTGTTCTTGACCTTTTTGAATTATATCTTTAAAGTACCTTTTTTATACCTTGGTTGTTTAATTTACAGATTCAAGCTTTTGTTTCTGCACTTCGAAACACCAGAGGGCTGCCATGGCCCAAGGGCCACAAGAAGAAAGTAGATGAAGACATTCTAGACTGGCTTCAGGCTATGTTTGGATTTCAGGTGACTTTCTTGTTGCTTTCGATCACTTCTTTTCATTTGAATCTTGATGGGGATCTGTTTCTCTAACTATTGATCTGCAGAAGGATAATGTGGCAAATCAGAGGGAGCACTTAATATTGTTGCTGGCAAATGTGCATATTCAGCGATTTCAGCTTGATCAGCAGCCCAGGGTATTCTGCTCACAAATAACGTTGGCTCATAATATTTTATTTTGTAAAAAAACACTTAGTTATTCGTAACATATACCTCATTCATGTTCAGTTGGATGACACCGCACTTACAGAAGTTATTAAGAAACTTTTCAAAAGCTACAAAAAATGGTGCAACTATTTGGGTCGCAAAAGCAGTCTTTGGTGAGTGGAGATTTTTACTTTCTTATTTTTTTTAATCATTTTTATGGCTTAGTGGAATAATTATATTCTGATTAAGAATGACTTCTTCCTCCATTATCCATATATCTCTCATTTTCTTTCTTGCTAATCAAACATTGACTTGTAGGTTATCTTAAAACTTTTTTTAGTTCATCATTGTTGTATGTTGTGGTTAATTCTGGTGATTGGTTTAACAGGTCTGCAATTATAAGTGAATTCTAGTTACTTACAATTCTTATTTTTCCAGAATTGTTATCTGCTCTGCTTGAAACATTTTTCCAACTCCCTGATGATGGTGCAACCGAATCATATTTTGGTTAAATTTATGCACATAAATGGTTACTTTCGATTTATGGTCTCATAATGCAGATGACTTTAGTCCAAGTTGTAGCATGTTTCCATCACCTCAACTTATTGTTTAGCTGAATTTGTTTTCAGGTTAGACTTCAGCTACAAATCTAACAATTGGGGCATCGGCCTTCCACCAAAAGACAAAAATGAAAAGAACTGGCCCCTGTAAGCATTCAGTTTTTTCCTTTTTAACTATGGATTTATATAGGTTACACCCAATCTTCTTTTGGAGTTTAATTTTTCTATGCATACAATTCTTTTTCGTGGTTTACCCCTTGCTTTATAAGCATCCAGTTTTATATATAATATCTATAATAATCTTGAAGGTGTTGTTTTCTTCTTCAGAATTAAACCAAGATTAGCATATCCATCCTTCAAGCCTGAGAGTAGTCACATTCTTGCTGCTGTAGAGAATTTTTTGAATGTGTTACAAATTAGGTACTCTTCACCACTTTTCTGATTGAGGACAGCAAATGCCATCCAGGTTAGAACAGCTATTATTACACTTTCTATTTAATAAGAAACTGTGGCATGACTGGTCAAGGGGGCATAAGGATAAGGAATTGGTTGGAAAGTTTGCAATTATAGATAATTTGGATTATAAACAAGGGGGCATAAGGATCATGGGGTGCTATTCCTTTGTTTAAAAAAAGCTGCGAACACCTGTTTCCAACAGCAAGGGAAAGAAGAGGAATCTTTTTAATTCTCCTTAATTAGGGGGTCGCTTGTGTGATTAAATGATGATTTTGTTGCTCCTGATGGAGACAGGTAGCAGCATCTATAGTTAGTTCAACTTTGAGAAAATTGTTTATTATGACAGCAATGAACTGTTTCTGAATTATGTCCCAGATTAGATGTTGATGGCACCAGAAAATGACTTTTAGGAAGTAAGACAATCATTTTTAGGCATCCTTATAGTCATTCAATTAGTCATGAGTCAGTGCTGATGGAGACATGGGGTAGCATCTATGCTTAGTTCAAGTTAGACTTCCTCAACGGAGTGCTTAATTGAGGCATGTTGCTTTAAAAGAGAACATCTATGAAGCAGCAACTACATTGTTCTTAGAAAAGGGGATTCTGGGATAATAAAGCTGAAAACCAACTACATTGTTCCATAGACGAAGAGAACTAAACAGTCCATTTGACAGCATTGAAGGGAACAGATTGCTTGGAGTTCTATAAGAGTAATAACCTCATCTTTCAGATCATTCCCAAAGGAGAGACCAAAGTGGTGAAAATTACAATAGAGTATGAGAAATGAAATAAGGATGTCCCTGATCCACAGAAATATCTGAACTACTTGATTAATCTCTTTTGTTGATTCTAAGCTTGTCCAAGCTTAATGCAATGGCTATATATGAATAATGGTTATAGTGTGACACTATGTAATAAGAGCTGGAGAGCTCTAGTGTTGATGCTTCCTAGTTTCATGCTTATGACACTACAAAAAATTAAGTTTTTAGAGACTAAAATTTAGGGACAAAGTGTGGTTTGTCTGGATCTAACATTTAGAGATTAAAGAAAATAACACCACTGCTTTCACATTCTCAAACATGGCTAAGTGTGGTTTGTCTTGTACTTGATTTGGTATTGACTTAGTTTTAATCTTGTAGGGATAGTGCCATGTGCTTGTAGAATTATATTAAAACCAAGGCAGGTTTTACACTGCATATCTCGTTGTTAAATTTGCTATAAGAAATATATAGCCTCCTGCTGTTTGAAATCTGGATTGTGACATGTTCCCTTTTTTCAATCTAATTGCACTATACCCATAGGAGTGATTAAAATTGATAATTTTTATTTTGGCAGTATATAATTTTTATCATTAATGCCTGAAATTTTTGTTGCATAGGTGCAATGTGGTGATGTGGAATTTGAAAAGAAAATCGATGAAAAGATTGGCTAGTTCACCGATAGAGTAGAGAAACACCCGAGCAAGAAAATTGATGAGAAGATTGGCCAGTTCTAGATTGTATTTTTTTTATGAAAGAACTTTTTCCAAGTTTTTAGTTGTATTAACTTTCACGTACGGCTCCAATTTTGAGACTCCAATGGAATGTTCAATTAAAATACAATGTTGTACTGTTTGAATTCTTGTCATTGCTATTCCTAGAGTGCTTAACTCTACACTTTTTTTTTTTTTTTTTTTTTTTTTTTTTTTTTTTTTTTTGCGACGGTAACAAGATGGTCGCCAAAAATCATGTTAGTATTTTTCTTTGTTTTTTGCGATGGCAAAATAACAGTCGCCATAAGTAGTTTAGGCGGTCGCAAATAATTTGCGACAATTGCTTTGCCGTCGCAAAAAGTATTTGCCACCCCCACATTCGCGACGCCCATTTGCTGTCGCATGGGCCATCGCAAAAAGTCTTTTGTGACTGTTTTTTATTATTTGCGACGGTTTATAGCGATCGCAAAAAATGTTTTTTTTAGTAGTGCAAGTTTGTTTTAGTTTCTTTTCCCTGATATATATATATATATATATTTCATGTAGAATTTTAGATTTAATAAAATTTTCAGGGTTAATTCTATCAAGTTCTGACTTTCGAGCTTTTAGTATAGCAGCAAGAAATGCCTCTTTTATTTTGGGTATCCTATTTCTATCATTTACAGGTGCAGACTCAGGGCTATTGGACAGCTTATAGGCATAACATAATTATGAAGTTACTTGTAGTTTTTAGTGAAGGACCTTAGTGAGAATTCGTACCTGGTTTCAGTTATTGGACAGCTTTACCCTGAGAATTAGCATGAATTAATTTGCACTGTGATATAAAGTTACCAGATAATATTTAATTCTTTAAGGATCTTCATTTTGGAACCCATACTTCAAAAATGATAAACATGCATGCATTACTCAATCCAATGACTTCAAATTTTGTGGTCTTGATCTGGCAAATTGAAATTTAACTGTGCACCTTGATATCAAGGGCTGTTTAGAAATGTAACTAATACATAGCTTAGCATCAATTAGGCTTTAACTCAAACACAACACATAGCTTCCCCTGTATGAAAAAAGTTTGTTCTAAGATCTCAGTTCTATGCAGGTTCTGCAAGCTTGCGTCGATTTGAAGGTTTGGGAGCTCTTTGCGAGATTTTAAATGACATTTCAACGAAGCCCTTGAGAAGAAGATGTGATGAGTTGTTTTGTTCTGTAGGTAGATATAACTCCAATTTACAATCTGTTCATTGAATAGTTGAATGCTACAAGAAATGCTTGTGGCACTGGCCTTATAATTTGGAAACGATACTTTTGAAATCTCTATCAGTTTATGATATACAATCTAAATATTACGTATTAATGAATTAGAGCATGATATTTGTTTGTCATTGAAATATCTTTTGATTAAGTCTCTTTGAATGTGATGAGCATGTTTTTTTCTTTTTGTTTTTTTTTTTTTTTTTGGTTGAATTTTAATTTGGAGATGAACAAACGGTTAATTGACAGATTAACTAAGTCAGCACACTTCTTGCCTGTTCAGATTACATTCAACGCTGACCGACTAGCTGTATTGTATGTGAATGAGATTGTGAGACTTCATGGAGTGTCGATGTCTATTGTTTCAGACCGAGATCCGAAGTTTGTTTGTAGGTTTTGGCAAAGTTTACAAAGAGCCATGGGAACCGAGTTGAAGTTTAGCACAGCTTTTCACCCCCAAACCGATGGGCAAACAGAAAGAACGATTCAGACACTTGAGGATTTGCTCAGGCTATGTGTACTAGATTTCAAGGGGAGTTGGGGAGCACATTTACCATTGGTAGAATTCGCTTACAACAACAGTTATCAAGCTAGCATTGGCATGGCGCCGTACGAAGCTTTGTATGGAAGGAAATGCAGATCGCCGATATGTTGGACTGAAGTAGGGGATAAAGTTTTGATCGGCCCCGAACTGATTCAAGTGACAACCGAGAAGATTAAGCTTATTCGTCAGAGGATCCAAACTGCCCAGAGTCGGCAGAAGAGCTATGCCAACCAGAGAAGGAGAGAATTGGAATTTGAAGTTGGGGACCATGTGTTCTTGAAGATTTCGCCAATGAAAGGAGTTTCCAGATTTGGGAAGAAAGGTAAGTTAGCACCTCGTTACATCGGGCCATTTGAAATTCTTGAAAAGATTAACACGGCTGCCTATAGACTCGCCTTACCACCAGAATTTAGCCAAGTGCACAATGTCTTCCATATCTCGATGTTGAGGAAGTACATTCGGGATCCACTGCATGTAATTGACCACTCTGGGATTATGATACATGAAGATTTGGGCTACGAGGAGAAACCGACGAGAATTCTTGACAGACAAATGAAACAGCTGAGGAACAAATCTATAACAATGGTGAAAGTCGAATGGAAGGAACATTATGGCAAGGATGCCACATGGGAAATAGAAGAAGAGATGAAAGTTCGATACCCCGAGCTGTTTTCAGATCAAGGTAACTCAAGTTTGGGGACCAAACTTCTTTAAGGGGGGTAGGATGTAACAACCCCCACTCCACTCTAGTCATGCTTGCATGTATTACATGATATTATCCCAATATGTTACATTTGCATTCCTTGATTTGTCTTGCATAAGTGTTACTTGAATGGTATGTTCCTTCTTAGTGTGTGTGTGTTTCAGCCGAGGTCCATCCTGAGCCTAGGTCACCCCTTTGATACTGTTGCACTTAGGACCATCTTGGGATTTCTCCTTGTTGACCTCCACCTTTGTCTTGGCATATTGGCCGAGATGATTATCATCTGGGCCGAGGTGTATATCGCCAAGGCCGAGATGTGTATTATCTAGGCCGAGATGTTATCTTGAACTGAAGTGATCTTGTCTTGGAGGTGGTATGACCTAGACCGAGGTGTGGCACATCTAGGCCAAGGTGTGGCACAGCTTAGTCAAGTGTTGACCTTCCTATCCGAGATCATTGTCACCTTAGTTGCCGAAACTGTGCCCTTTGTTTGCCGATGTCTTATCCTTCGCCGATGTCTTTGCTCACCGGAGTCCCTCGCCGCCTAGCTTGTTGAACACACTTTGTCAGAGTCTTGTCTTTTCAATCAGTCACCTTTTCAAATAGAGCCAACCAACCGTTGCCACGTGTCCGAGCTGTGTGTTAAGACAGCCGGCAGACCTTGAACCAAATCATTTTGTCTCAAATCTATGTTCTTGAGGAGAGAGAAGCTCTAGGAGGAGAAAAGGGAATTTTAGAGTGAGAAGGTAGATAGCAAGCTTGATCTTTGGAGTTCAAACCGTTAGATTCGAGTTTTGAGGTTAGAACCTTGATCCACTCTTGCCATTCTTGTCGATCATCTAGCTGCATTGCATGATTGAATCTGTTTTGTATGCCATGCATTGATTTAAATTTGGTTTTAGAAAGAGAAAGTTAGTGTTCATAAGTTCTTGAAGAAAAGCCTTGTTTGATCCGAAAGTTTGCAACAAGTTACATGTATTTGTGTTTGTTTTCCCAAAATCTTTAAGCATGGGTACCCAGGTCCATGTTTTCGAACTCAATAGCATGAAATCTCAGATTTTATAATGATAAGTAATGATCTTCGCATTCATCTTTTCATGATCTTCATGTTCATGTCCTTCGTGTTCTTGAGCAGAGGGAAAACCCAGATTTTTCCCGACCTCATTTCCTTGAGTACGGCCAGCGGGACCTCACCTCGGCGAGGAGGTGTGGGACCTCGGCCAAGACCTGGTTGATGCCCAGCATGTTTTCCCGAGATGAGAAACAGTGTTTGTTTTGATTTGACTTAGTTTTGGTAAATGCCGAGATCATTTGTATGCATGTGAAGTTTGTTTAAAAGCGCATTCAATAAACTTGCCATGTGTTTGTAGGGCTTGGACTTGCCTCGACCTCGACGTTTGAAGGATTATGTGAGTGGTATTTTAATAAAGATATGTTATAAAGCTTTGATAAAACCTTGTTTTACTTTGTTCGGAAATTATTTACAAGCATGAATGATTAATCCTACTTGCAAGAAGTACTATATCTTGTTTTGATGACATTCTCGGAAGTCCGTACGTGCTAGGGGACTATAAGCACTTGTAGCACAAAGTTTGGAAGTCCGTACGTGCTAGGGGACTATAAGCACTTGTAGCACAAAGTTTGGAAGTCCGTACGTGCTAGGGGACTATAAGCACTCGTAGCACAAGTCCTTAGTGTCCGGGGACTATAATGCAACGACACCATTGTATAGAGATCTCTCTTGTCTTGTCTTGTCTTGCCACTGACGGTTTTACCGCGTGGGTTTGTTTGTCCGGAATGTCATCTCTTGTGTTATATTGATGTTAGTAAACATTCCTTGAAGCCTTGAAGGATTTGATAAATGAGCTTGAATTATTTCGTATACTGTTTTGTTAAAAGATCTCGGATATCGTTCATGTAAACCCCTTTATTTTTTATACCATTCACTGAGTATCCAAGCTCACCCTCTCTATATATATGTAGGTGATGAGTAGGGCGGCGATGACGCCTAACTGTGTTTTGCCGAGGTGTTTTGCCGAGGTGTTTTGCCGAAGTATTTTGCCATTGTGTTTTCGGATTCATGTTTTGCGACATCTTGAAGATCATGCTTCTTGGTTATTTTATTTTATTTTGTATCTGGTGGCTGAGAAGCCTTTTGGTCAAGATGTATTTTTGTACTTCATTTGTTGTATTAAAGCTATGTAATGATGTATGACATTTCATTCAACTTATGCACTGCTCTTATGGATTTCTTAGTTTTGATTTATTGCTTCCGCATTTGTAAGCCCCATATGTATACTCTGATCTGCGTGTGGATTCTTGTAAGTGGCCTTTGGTAACCTCGAATTACTGGCCATCATGGCACCATTCTACTAGGGGCGGAATGGGGTCGTGACACACACTCACTCTCGTTCTCCACTCTTCTCTCACCAATTTATAGATTTGTCCCAATCCCCACTGGCTCTTTCTATATTTTGTTAAGGTGCTTTAGATTAAGTAATAAGTAGTAAACTTTCTAGTTAAAAACTAAACTAATAGATTACTTACCTAATTGAGGAAATAAAGTCCACAAAGTCCACAAGTGCTGAAAAGGCTAAGCTAGCAATAGAGGCTGCCACAACTCAAGTTGTAGTCATTCCTAATGAAACAAAGGAAGTTTAGTGTGTATAAATTGTATAGGTGTGTATGTACTAAGTATGTGTGAGTTGGTTACATTGTGACAATATATTTTAGTTAGTTAGTGATATATGGTTAGGCTGTTAGGAGAGGTTAGAAAAGTCAGTTAGGAATCAAGATTGTACTGTGTATATAAACTCAGAGTGTAATATCTTTTGATCAATGAAAAAAAAGAATCAATTCTGGAAATTCATCACTAACTCATTGGAGAACAATTTTAACAAGAAGTTATTGCTAACTGACTTCACTAGGATACTAATTTCGTCAACTGGTCAGTTTTGCATCAATCAAATAATAAATTGGAGCATACACAACCATTTCATACATACTTTTTGCTATCATGACAGAAATTCAATTTCATATCTAAAATAGAACAGCTAAGGAAATCAAAATTTATGAGAAGAATGTTATACATACATATATATAAATCTTCAAATAAATGAGTGCACAATTAGATATCACTTTTTAGGACAACTGTACATTATTAAATATCAACAAACACCACAAATGCAATTCTATTGCAACACAAAACACTTACAAACTAAACATGACAGAAAATACTAATAATATTTCAAAAACTATAGCATTTTTGTAGTGAAGATCATGGTGTTAAAAACAAAACTATAGAAATTTTTTTTCTTTTAAAAAAGGCATGGGGTTGTATACCTTTTGAGGCTCCAGCATCAACCAATGGTAAGTAGTACTTAAGCTCGATAAAAATGTGCGCCAGTAAAATGAAATATAATGGCTCTGTTCCTCCCTTGTTCTTTGGATGACTTGTACCTATCTGAGAATCGGGAAATCACTTTTCACCTTCAAATAAATAATTCAATGGTTGTAAATTCTTTGCTGTCAAGTGCACTATGATTATTTGGAAAGCTTTGTAGTGTTGATATCTAAATAAGAACCCATGGTTTAAATATGCATAGTTCATTATCTGTAGAAATCACTGCTTATAGTTGTTAGATCAATAATATTAGATCAATAATGTTAACAGATGAACAATACATTTAAATATGCATAGTTTATCATCGTTGATATTTGACCCTTCTCAGACCTGAATTACAAATGCTGCTACAGATATAGAGTTTGATTCTAGAAACAAGCTCCCTGTGCTACAAACTGCTGCAGCGCTTGTAGTTTCCTTTTCTATATGCAAAACTGCCTCTTGGTTCACCAAATTATCTGGAATTGAAGGAGGTGAAATCAAGCAAGTATGTGAGAGCAATGATATATATATATAGAGAGAGAGAGAGAGGTGAGAATTGGCTCACCAAATTATCTAGAATTAAGAATTGATCTAGCTTGTACCTGTAATAGATAAGGAAGGATTGATTCAAACCAAAGCTTGTTTCCAGAATCAGACTTCCTGGTGGAAAAATCAATAGATTGACAAAAAAGTGATCGAATTACATTGAGTTCAGATGATAAGAAACAAGTGATCGAAATAGAGAGATGAAGAAGTTGAAATACGAATGAATGATTCGAAGAGACTTACTGAGACGAGAGAGAGAGAGAGAGAGAGAGAGTTCATACCGTTGAAGATCTCTTTTTCAGATGACCATGGTGATCTATAGAGCGAAATCAAGAGAGAGAAAGCAGATTCTCTAACTCAAACACAATCAAGCGAAATCAGATTTAAGGGAAATGAGAGTTTAGGGCAAGTTTTACACAATCAGATTTGGAGGAAATGAGTTTTTAAGAAAAAAGGAAAATATAAATAAAAGAAAATGGGAAAAATAAATTAGTCAGTAATTTTTGCTTCGGCTAATTTGTCGTTGCAAATAATTTTTTTGCGATGGTCAAATAATCAGTCACAAAAAAATAGACGCAAAAAGTTATTTTTGTAGTAGTGTATTTCCATAACTCATGCTCTCTCTATTTATACACTTAATCAATTTTGTTATTATTATTTCTTTTTTTTTCTAAAATACAACTATCAAAATGCTCTTATTTTCCCCACTCAAAACCCTAATTCCCTACTCCTTTTGCAGCAACATCCTCCCCAACCTCTCTCTGAGGGTGTAGGGGTTAGAGATCATAGATGTAGGGGTTTGCGGCTGTGGGGGTTTTCACAACAAAGAGGATTGCAAAAGGGGTGAGTTTGTGACAAGGGGAGGCTTACAGTGGTGGGGTTTATGGTGGCAGAGAAATATGGAGGAACATACTTGGCCACCTCCATTACCCTCACCTCATGATCTCCTTCTCACTTTATTACGCTCTCATGAGATCTACCTGTTGAACTAAATTTATAAAAACACAGCTGCATAATTCACTGAAAGATTAAGATGAATAGCAAGAAACATTGAGAGGTTCCTAGGAAAAGCTAAATGATACATTCATATATGATCTATGTAATTTTCCAACAGAGCAACCTAAAACTGTAGAAGTTCTTGTATTTCTAATCTTTCGTTGCAATATAACGATAGAGGATTTTTTGTGTTTAGATCTTAAATTTATAGAGAAAAAGAAACAAAACGGAAAATGATAGAAAAAGAAACTCAAGCAGAAGCTATATATATATTTTATTGGGTTAAGAAAATGAATATACATTTGTCTCAAAATCTTTTTTCTTTTTTATTTCACACACACACACACTCTCTCTCTCTCTCTCTCTCTCTCTCTCTCTCAATAAATTTAAAGTCCAAACATAGCTAAAAAAGGATAATGACCTTGTTTGGTAAGTTGGTTATTTTAGTAGGATATTTTAGTTTTTTGGTTATTTTGTGTTTGGAAAGATAGTTGGATGTGATATTTGTGAGAGAAAAAATAAAATGATTATGGGTTTAATGTGACATTTTATCTTATTGGTTATTTTAGCCTTTTGTCTTTTTGTGGATTTTAGCCAAAAAAGCAAAAAAAAAAGGCCTTTGCCAAACAAGGCCAATGTTTAAACTAAAAAAAAATTAACTAAGAGCAAGTTATTTGAACTAAACTTATAGCGGCCTGGGTTAAGACCCGATCCTTTTTTACTCTTTGATTCTAATTCTGTGTATATTAAGGTTGTTATAGTCTGTTCTAGTCCTATAATATCAACTGGGTGTTGAGAATATGGTTTTTTGTTTTGTTTTGAACAGGATGGACTTGGTGTTTTTGGGTAAGTTTTGGCTGTCTGGGTTGTGTTCGCTCGAGTGGCGAGTGTTGGTCACTCGAGCGATCTTTCGTTTCTCCCAAAATCTGTGTTTGCAAACTGAACTTCTAGAAGCAAGTCTTTCTTCGCTCGAGTAGTGTTTTGTTCGCTCGAGCGGTTTGTTCTGCAGGGTTAATCTTTTGGGAGTTTGGTTTCTTTGCTCGAGCCTAGTTTTGATCACTCAAGCGATGTTCTGTGTCTGATGCTCGAGCGATGTTTTGTTTGCTCGAGCGATGTTTGTATAAAGCAATAGGAAAAAGATCATTTTATCACTTTTCTAACTCTTTTCTCTCTCTAAAATACTCCCAAACCCATTTTCTCTCATCTCTCTCTAAAATTTTGGTGTAAATCCTTCAATCTTTTTCTATCCATAAGTTCTTTATTATACATGCTTTGGGATAAAAGGTAGAACTCGACCAGGGGATTGTTTTATTTTGAAAAAGTTCGAGTTCCACCACTGTCAAAATTTAGGGATTTGTTCATCTCTCTTTCTTCTTTTGAGTTAGGGGTTCTTTAATGTTTTTGCATGGCATTTAGCTTCGTTATGTACTTCTTGAATAGTGTAACATTTTGAAGGTTTAGGGTTGAATTTGGGTTTGGTTTGAGTTTGAATGAGGCTATAAAAGAGGGGGTTTTAGACTGGTTTCATTTGAAATGTTATGGAAATGGTTTTTATTAATGAGAAGTATTGAAATTAGGAATACTCTCTTAAATGGGCTTTTTGAAAGGAACAAATATCATTTTGAAAACCTTGGAAATCTTTGGAAATTATTGCTTTTAAATAAGGGTGGGAATTGATGGGTGAATGTTTGGACCTTTGTTCAGTTGGAAAGTGGAGTTAGAACATGTATTGTTACTTCAAATTTGAAATTATGAAATTATATTGTTTCTTAAAATTTATCTTTTGAATAACATATCTGTTTTGGCTATCAGTGGAGCATTGATTGTTGTAAAAATTTCATGAGAATTAGGTTAGTTGAAACCCATTCACTCATGCATTCAATTTGAACATTGGTTTCATATTTATACATTGAAATGTATCGTTTTGAGAAAAAAGAGTGAATACCGTGGTGAATCTGGTTAGAGAGTGTGGTTATGGTTATTATTATGTTGGCCTTTGTGTCCTTAGTGAAAGTCCAGAAACCAACGCAGTTAGGTGTCAACCCTTCCGGTTAATACCAGTAAAATGACTTTTGGTAGTTCTTATATAGCCTACTGGCAAACAAGTACCTAAAGATTCTCAGTATGTGTATCCACTACCCTGTTTTATGTTTTGGAACTAACGGTTTATCAATTGTAATATAAACATAGCATTGCACAATTTAAAAGAAAAAACGTATTAGTTTGGTAAATAGCATTTATATGCATTCACCATATGGCCTTGTTAAGTGTCATACAGAGTAATAAATTTATCTCTACTGGATTTTGGCTCACTCTATGTAGAAATCACCTTTCAGTTGCTGATGATATGCTTCCTCCAAGAGATTAACTTGGGAGGACTGTGGAGCTAAAGGCTTGCTGTATTTTTTTTTGCAAATATTCTTTTGTATAAGCCTAGGGCTTTCTTTGTATTGGGCTTGATCTATTTTTGTTGTAACCAGGAAGCTATGGTCTAACACGTTTTGTTTTTCATCATAACTGATAATAGTCCGTCAAATTCCGTTCCCACACCTGACAAGATATTTATTGGAGTTGACGAGGGTAATTCTAAGACCTGGATTGTTGATCCTGACCACTAAATTCTTCATTAATTCGGTAGGAACTGTCGAGTATTTGATGTTGTCTATGATGTTGTAGACAGCATCTTGATCGTAGTCCTTGAAGCTTATTCTGCCGGAGAAGTAATTGTGTTGTCCGAGACTTCTAACCTAGGCGGTTTTTCTTGTTCTTGAGGGTCCTTCGAGGTAATTACAATAGACCATCTACAATATTAATAAATAATGACAATGTAGATATGCAATTCTTCCATTAATTCCAATTACTTGCCCAAAAGAGTAACATATGCAGATATACATTCACAAACCTAACCCTGAATTTATAGCATATGTCACTTGATAGATAAATGGATTGAAAAGTAAACAAACAAGATAACGTCCTAATGGCTACAATTTTCCAAGACAATGCTTGGTTACAACAAAATGAATTTAAATCCAACACAGTTAAAGCCTTAGGCTTGTACAAATCAAATACAACAATTAACATAAAAAGAAGCCTTCAACTCCAAGTACCTCCCAAGTTATTACCTTGCCTAGGGTGAGCTAAAGCCCAGTAAAAATACTCTAATACAGTTTATGAATATTAACAAAGATATAAGGCGAATGCATATGCAATACTCATGTCGAAAACATTTGAAATATCTTTTTAAAACCATGCAATGCCAAGTCTATATCACAATTCAAGAAATCATTTCCTTTATAATAAAAAACATGACTGTGAATACAACTCTGGGAATCCCTAGATACGTGTATGCAAGTAGGCTATACAAGCACTACCACTTTGACATTTTTACCAGTATTATCGGAAGGCTCGACACCTAAGCACACAGGTTTCTGGACTTTCACTAAGGACCAGAAGCCAACACAATACCATAACCACGCCCTCTACTCAGATTCACCAAGGTATTCACCCCCTTTTCTCAAAACAATAGACATTTTCAATGTGTTAAACATGCAACAATGCCCTATGCATTTGGATGAGAAAATACTTTTAATTCTGCTAGTTCTCATGCAATTTCTACAACAATCATAACTATCCTCCACCGATAGCCCAAAACAGATATCTCTAAACAAATAGATAAATTTCCAATAAGGTTATTCTTTCCAAAATCTCAAGATGGAAGTGATAATACATATCTAACTCCATCATCATCATCATCAACGTCAATCCAATTTCACAAATCCAACATCAATTCCATTTATCTATACAAAATTAACATTCGATAAATTTAGGGCAAAATCACATTTTTCTTTATAAATCAATCCCAAGGATAAAAACCCATCTTTTCATCATAACTCCACAATAAATACATTTCCTCAATCATTTCCAACAATTCATTTGAAAACCCCTCTTTTTGAAAAAAAAACCAAAACCCTAGGTTTGTTCAAAACTCTCCAAATCACAATGTTGTTTCAAAATACAAATAACTAAGTTAAAAATTATAAGAAAGTGCAAAGATACCCTACCTTGAAGCTAGAAGGCAAGAGAAAGGGTGAAAAAACTTCAACAACACCGAAACCCAACTTTATTCCGATCAAAAGAGAGTTCTCGAAATGCTCTATCCTTTTATCAAAGGGACTAGGGTGGAAAAGCCAATAGATCTAGATTTATTTGTAAAGAGAATGAGAGTTTTAGAGAGAAATGGTCTCAACTTAGGGTTTTGAAATGTTTAAAGAGAGTGAGGAGTGAAAAAGTGATCTAAAAAGTGATTTTACAGCCAGATATATGCACAGACCGCTCGAGCATAGGAATGGTCACTCGAGCGACTAGACACAATATGTGAGACCGCTCGAGTGCACAAAGTGACCGCTCGAGCGAAGAATACTAACTCTTAGAAGTTTTAAAAACAGAAGACCATCGTTTGAGCTCAAGAAAGACTACTCGACCGAAGAATGCCATCTCCCAGTATCTCTGCAGACCTGCAAAAGTACTGGAAGTTCACAAAGACACTTAAGCACAGGAATCACCGCTCAAGCGAAGAGACAAAATTTTGGACAACAACAGTTTTTAAAAAAACCAAGCTACCAACCTGTTCCAAATGCAACCGAGACACTCGAATAACCGAACTCAATGAGGAATAAGGATAAACAAAACATGAACAATCATATAAGACAATGAAACCCGGATCCAGAATATCAAATGGGTCGGGTCTAAACCAAAATTACTATAACCTTCCTCCCTTACGGAATTTCGTCCCCGAAATTTTAAATCCAACAACAAAACCATGTTTAAACCAATCACAATGATAGTAAATCAAATTCATCACCATGACTCATCCATTAGTCATTCATTCTCATTACAATGATAAACAAGTTTTCGATATTGAATATACAATTCACATCTCCAAAATATATACAATGTTTATATTAAATCAACACATCAAGATTTTCAATACAAGTTCAAATGTTAATAAATAAGTCTGGATACTTCTCACGGACTTCTGCCTCACATTCCCAAGTTGCTTTCTCAACACCATGATGTCTCCAAAACACCTTTATCGATAGAATTGTCTTCCCTCGCAAGACTTAGTCTCGAGTATCTAACACGCTAACCAGTCTCTCCTCATATGAGACATCCTCATCTATCTCTAACTCGGTCCAATCCAACACATGTGATGAATTCAGCTCATACTTCTGGAGCATATAGATATGAAACATGTCATGAACCCTGAAAAGTTGTGGCGGCAAAGTTAAACGATAAGCTACCTTCCCAATCCGCTCTAGGATCTTAAAAGGCCCAATAAATCTAGGAGACAACTTCCTGCTTTTCCCAAACCTCATCAAACCCCGTCTAAGTGATATCTTCAAGAAGACGTGATCTCCTACCTCAAATGATAACAGTCTCCTCCTACGGTCGGCATAGCTCTTCTGACGGTTCTGAGCTGAAACCAACCTCTTACGAATAAGTGCAACCTTCTCTGTTGTTTCCCGAACTAACTTAGGACCTAGCTAGGTGCATCACCCACATCGGCCCAATACACAGGAGATCTACACAGTCAACCATACAAGGCCTTAAACGATGCCATACCTATACTTACTTGAAAGCTGTTGTTATAAGCAAACTCCACTAAAGACAAGTGCCTCTCCTATGACCCTTTAAAGTCAAAAACACAACCCCGAAGCATATCCTCTAGGATCTGAATAGTACGCTCTAACTGCCCATCAGTCTGAAGATGATAGGCAATGATAAATATCAATCTAGTGCCCAAAACATTCTATAGTCTCTGCCACAACCGAGCCATGAAATGCAGATCTCTATCCGAAACAATAGTAACAGGGACCCCGTGAAGTCGCACTATGTCCTTAACATAAAGATCGGTAAGGAAATCTACTGAGTCACTAGTGCGTATAGGTACAGAGTGTGCTGACTTAGTTAACCGATCAACTATCACCCATATGGCATCATTACCACGTTGAGTCCTCAGAAGACCCACAACAAAATTCATCGTGACATGTTCCCACTTCCACTTGGCTATAGGCAAAGGTTGCAACAAATCCGCTGGCCTCTGATGCTCAGCCTTTACTTGTTAACAAGTAAGGCACCTTGATACAAACAAACATACGTCTTTCTTCATTCCCCTCCACCAAAACTGGCGACTAAGGATATGATACATTTTTGTGTCTCTCAGATGTACCGCAAGGTGTGAATGGTGAAACTCTCGGAGTACCTCCGCTCTACACGACTCTGGTACGAAAAGGCGGTCTAGATACTTTACACTCGAGTCAGAATACACGTTCATGCCCTTCTCTACTTTGCTACTAGATATCTTCTCTCGAAGGGTTTCTACCTCATGATCACCCCGTTGTGCTTCTATAACTCGGCTCACTAGTGTAGATTGTGCGACTATAGTAAACAAGGCAGCCGACTCAACAGACTCGCTAAGATGTAAGTCAAACTCGCTAATAGTGCCTAACATTTCCCATTCCCAGATGGCAATACTTGCTACACTGTTAATGGACTTCCTACGTAAGGCATCGACTACGATATTGGCCTTTCCTAAATGATAGTGCAACTCGAAGTTGTAATCCTCCATAAACTTCATCCACAATCTCTACTTTAGATTCAAATCTTTCTGTGAAAACAGATACTTCAGACTCTTGTGGTAAAAAAACACCTCAAACTTCTCACCATAAAGATAATGCCTCCAAATCTTCAAGGCAAATATCATTGTTGCTAGCTCTTGGTCGTGCTCTCGTGTGTTTTTAACTGACGTGAGTCATAAGCTACTACATTTCCCTTCAGCATCAGGACACAACCCAAACCTTTCCAAGATGCATCACAATACACTGAAAAGCCCAAACCCCTCTCCGGAATAATTAACACTGGAGCAATGGTAAATCTAACCTTAAGTTCTTGGAACGACTTTTCACAAGTCTCACTCCACACAAACTTAATTCCCTTCCTCATCAATCTAGTCAAATGTGAGGTCAATCTAGAGAAATCCTTTACAAAACGACGATAATACATTACTAACCCCAATAAACTACGTATCATGACCCAAACCTGCCCCTATGGATTAGAGTCATAACCGGCCAGTAATCACGAGATTACCTATGGCCTTAGTCAGAAATCAAATCATATTTAATAATAGGAGGCCAAATCGCGGAAGCAAAACTTACAAAGATTGTCCAATGAGCTATGCATACATGGCTCAACCAAAAACTTTCTCATATATGTAATAACTCACACTATACAAACATCCATATTATGTATCATATAAGTCCAGGATCATTCAAAAGTCAGTGTTAACAAAAACCAGGGTTATACACAAATTTGGTCACACATGACCACAAAAGAACAAAATGAACAAAACAAAACAAAAGTATAGCCTCTTGCGTGAGGCGACTTTGGTTGACTCCTCAAAACTCGATTTCACAATGCTCACTGGGGCTGAGGTTGGACATCCCGCTGCTTACTTACATACATATAAATAAAAAGTGAGCTAACACCCAGTAAATAATATCAAAGTAAAGGAATTTGTAAATGAGACTCATTTAATCACAATCCATAGCTACACTTGTTGATCAATGATAAAGCAAAACAACCTTAGGTCCAATATATATCATATCCAAGCACAAAACGATCTCGGGTCCAATCATAACACAGAACGGCCTTGGGCCCAATCACATTACAGAACGACCTGGGGTCCAATTCATACACAAAACCGTCGGTCCATTATATACAAATGACCATAGGTCTAATTCATATACACATTTGTGCGCACTTTTAGATCCATGATCATGTTCACATTCACCTTTGTAGTCAAAACGACCATGGGTCCAATCAATTCCTTATTCAAAACGGCCTTTGGCCCAACTTAATAGTTATACAAAACGGCCTTAGGCCCAATCGACATTCTCATTAAATAAACCGAACGGCCTTAGGCCCATTTCATATTCATACGTCAATCACTTCACATATTTCATTTTGAATCAAGCGGATAGAATACTCATTCATAGTACTAATGCAAAGGTTTATAAACTTACCACATAGGTAACATTCAGAAAATAATGTACATACAAATATATCTTTACTAAGATATTGCTCACTGTGTTCTGGTACTTGATTCGTCCTTGCACGTGACCCTAGAAGCTTCAATCTTCCAAATTCTAGCTAGTTCTTGAGTTAATTCTCCCAATACTTGAATTTTCTTGCAAAATCCTCAAGGATGCTCTCTTCCTCTCTCTAGAATGGGCTCACTCTCTCTCTAGAGTGTATATTTTCATATTTTGAGCTCATTTATTGAGCTTATGCAGATTTAGCTTCTATTTATATACTTCCCTAATCAAACTTAATTAGAACTAATTAATTGTGCTTAATTTAATCAATTTAATCTAATTAATTCAATCTGAATCACCTTTTAATTAAATTTCACCGTAGGCTCTAAAAATTAAGCTAATCGCAATAACACAGGCAATTTAGGTTTCTGTAACCTCTACGACCTTCAATTTCAAATTATAGCAGAAAAACAAACAAATTTCTCTACGGTGGACAGATATAAGTTCGAAATCACATCTAATCACATAATTAGCATGCAAATTCACACCAAGCACATAATCACAAGTATAGTTAACAATTAATAGTATATCATAGAATAGGGTTGTCACACTACGAATCTCAAAGGCATTCGAAGATTGTTCCCAATCTTGTACTGCTTCTATTTTGGAAGAATCTATAGTCACCCATTTCCCGGATACCATATGGCCTAAGAATTTTACCTCCTTCAACCAGAACTCACACTTCCCGAACTTAGCATACAACTTATGGGCTTTAAGCAACTCGAGCACAACTCGCAAGTGTTCCTCATGCTCCTCCTTAGAGGGTGAGTAAATCAAAATGTCATCAACAAAGACAATCATAAAACGGTCTAAGAACTCAAGAAAGATCGGATTCATCAGATCCATAAACAAGGCAGGTGCATTCGTTAACCCAAAAGGCATCACTAAGAACTCATAATGGCCATACCACGTACGGAATGCCGTTTTCTGGATATCCTCCTCCTTCACTCTCAACTGGTGATAACCTAATCTCAAGTCTATCTTAGAAAAGCAACAAGACCCCTTTAACTAGTCAAACAAATCATCTATACAAGGCAATGGGTACTTGTTCTTAATAGTTACCCGGTTCAACTTTTGGTAATCAATACAAAGTCGCGAAGTGCCTTCTTTCTTCTTGGCATAGAAAGTCCGTGCTCTCCAAGGTGAAGTACTAGGGCTTATAAAACCCTTATCTAACAACCTTTGGAGTTGAATCTTCAACTTACTTAACTTAGCAGGTGCAAATCTATACGGTGCTGTGCCACGCACTAAATCGATAGAGAACTCAATCTCACGGTGAGGTGGTAAACTAGTGAGGTCCTCAGGAAAGACGTCCGAGTATTCACAAACTACCCTTAGCAACTCAACTAGGATCGTATCACTCTTGACACCCAAGCATGTAGCAAGTAGGAGACTAAGCTCACCCCGACCACGCGGATCACACACTAGTAACAAGGCTCTATCAACTCGGTTCCCCAAGAAATAAAAACAATCACCACTCGAGGTACATACAGTAACCCTCTAACGATAACAGTCTATAACAGCCCGATAGGATAACAACCAATCTATGCCCAAAATGATATCAAAACTTAACATCACAATCAATACAAATGCAGAAGGAAGTCAACGACCGGCAACCTCAATCTCGCAACCCCGATATCCCTGATCCAACACAAACTCTCCACCAATTGATAACTCCATCCTGAGTGGAGATGTTAACTGAGCCACTTCTAACCCTAATGCCGATGCAAATGCAGACAAGATAAAAGAATGGTATGCACCTGTATTAATCAACACATTGACAATAAAATTACATAACAAGAAGTTACCTCTCACTACTAAAGGCGTTGGCACTAAATCTAGTGCGGTAACAGCAAACACACACCCTGTAGGTCTCTGCTCTACTTGCTCACCCCTCAGAGCATAAGTCTGATACACTGACTGAGCCAAAGAGGGTCCCTGATTAGCCCTCGAGGCCTGTGCTGACGGTGTAGGATGATGGCTCTGTGTCTGCCTTTGATCAGACACACCAGATGTGCCACTAAACTGAGAGTAAAACTTCCTCACATGCCCCAACTGCCCACACTGATAATAGATAGGCGGCTGCCCTCTCCCTTGACTCTGGCTCTGGGAACGAGTCGTAAGTGGCGCAAACTGTTGCCATCTTCCCTTCTATGGGCAAACTATAGACTTGTGACCCAACTGGCCACACTTAAAACAAGTGATCCCTCCCTACCCCAGAACTCGGTACAAGAAAAGTGGACCTAGACTGTGCTCCTTAGGACTACTATGGGGTGGAATCCCTCTGCCTCTTACCATCTCGGGTCTCCCCCTGAACCTCTTGACTCCTCTGCCTGGAGCCCCTCATCCGCTTCTCCTCCATTTGAACCACGGCCTCAAGATGACCTACCGCCTCCACAAGACGTCCGTAGTCTCTAATCATAGACCTAGTCACTTTGAAAAGAAGCCCGGTAAACAACCTTTTGTCAAACTCAATGCGACGACGTTCTTCCGTCATCACAAGTTCTGGTGCAAATCTAGAGAGGCTAGTAAAAGCTACCTCAAACTCAGCTACTGGTGTGTTCAACTGTTTGAGCTTCAGAAACTGCTCTATCAACTTCTTCCTAGCAGTGGAAGGTAAGAACTTGTCGTGGAAAGCGCTGACAAAGGCCTCCCAAGTCACTCAAATGCGCCCACACGCATACTTCCACCACTGACCCGCATCTCCCTTCAGCTAGAAGGATGCCAAAGTCACTCTTAGCCCATCGTTCTCAATGCCAAGCATCTCGAACGTCTTCACCATTTGCTCGAGCCATTCATCCGCTTTCAAAGGCTCTTTCGAATCCCCCAAAAACTCATCCGGATTAGACCGGAAGAACTCCCTCTCCAAGAACAACAGCTATTTCTCAACAACATGGGCCTAGACTTGATTCTCAACCTTGAGAATGTCCATAGATTCCCGCAAAGCTCCGACCATTTCACGGGCCAAAGCACCCATGGCTTGCTGACCAACTGGATCGGCAACATTGGCCTGACTAACTATTTCCTCCTAAGTCGGAATTTCATCCAGTAATGGCACTTCTTGCCATCTAGGCCTGCCACGCCTACTGCCACCATGTTCATGTCCTGACATCCTAATGAAGGTAACACAAGAGATTAGCACATTTACAAATGTACCAAAGCTAACTAACTCACGTCCTAATGCGATGGACAACAGATAATCCATTTCACATAAGCACGTAATCACACACGAATTTCCTTCCTAGATAATGATCGTCCCGTAGCGCTGCTAGAGTTCCAGTAAGAAATAGCAGTGATTAAATGCTTTTCTAACACTTCTAGAAACCCGTAGACCCAATCAATATCTTAGAAATTAAACTCCATACCCACTTAGTCACATAAGCATGTTATTACATAGCATACCAGGTTATTCCTAATACTAATTGGTAAGATAACCCATTGTGGTAAAAACTGCATCTCACGATCCCAAAGTATTCAAACCCGGTAGTTCTAATACTAAGTTGTCACGCTCTGAAATAATTACAATAGACCATCCACAATATTAATAAATAACGACAATGTATATATGTAATTCTTCCATTAATTCCAATTGCTTGCCCAAAAGAGTAACATATGCAGATATACATTCACAAACTTAATTCTGAATCTATAACATATGTCACTTAATAGAGAAATAGATTGAAAAGTAAACAAATAAGATAACGCTCTAATGACCATAATTTTCCAAGACAATACTTGATTACAACAAAATAGATTTAAATCCAACATGGTTAAAACCCTAGGCTTGTACAAATCAAATATAACAATTAACACAAAAAGAAACCTTCAGCTTGAAGTTCCTCCCAAGCTATTGCCTTAGCGGAGACATATCATCAGTACCTGAAAATGATTTTTTCACATAGTGTGAACCAAAGCCCAATAGAAATACTCTAACACAGTTTATGAATCTTAACAAAGATATAAGGTAAATACATATGCAATGCTCGTGTCAAAAACATTTTGTATTTCCTTTCAAAACCATGCAATGCCAAATCTATATCACAATTCAAGAAATCATTTTCTTTATAATAGAAAACAAGACTGTGAATACAACTCTGGGAATCCCTAGATACATGTCTACAACCAAGCTATACAAGTACTACTACTTTGTCATTTTTATTGATATTAACCGGAAGGCTCAACACCTAACCGTGCGGGTTTCTGGACTTTCACCAAGGACACACAAACCAACATAATACCATAACCAGACCCCCTACCCATATTCACCAATGTATTCACCATTTTTTTCTCAAAACAATAGACACTTTCAATATGTTAAATATGTAACAATGCCCATGCAAATGAATGAAAAAATAATTTCAATTCTCATAGTTCTCATGCAATTTCTATAACAATCATAATTTTTTTTCTACCAATAACCCAAAACAGATATATCTAAACAGATACATAAATTTCCAATAAGGTTATATTTTCCAAAATCTCAAGATGGAAATGATAATACATATCCAACTCCGCCATCCTGAAAATGATAATACATATTCAACTCCGTCATCCTCATCAACGTCAATCCAATTTCACAAATCCAACATCAATTCCATGTTACAGATTCAAATCCTAGGATTAGTAAATGTATTAATGCATGTGACACATTTTGTAATACTTAATGGAAATCAATGAATGAATAATAGTAAGCTTCTGCATATCTGTTGAGAGTTATGAGGGTATCTGTTGTCATTATTTTCAAGACATTACAAAACTCGTCAGGGAGTTCAAAACTTTTCCCGTGCTTTTTTTTTCCTTCACAAATTTAAAATTCAAACACAATTTACTTATTATAACCTATTCATTTTTAGTGTTCAATAGTTCAGAAAACAACCACAACCACCACCATAGGAAAATGAGTTGTGATGCCTATCATATATCCTCATAAAAAAATAATAATAATAATAATAATTAAAAAATTTAAATTAAAAAAAAATTAGAATGTGAAACTGATGCATATCATATCACACGAAGGTACACAAACTATGAAACTAGATCTAGTTCATAACTCCCCAGAGCCAACCTAACAAGTTGCATTGTCATGCTAATCATTTTATAAAAGCCAAGAAATGGAATAATATACAGGGGCAAACTTTGAAAAACAATATAACCTATTTATTCATTACTATCACGGAGAGTATCCAAGCAAATTATCACAGGTAGTAACCTACTATGCTGCACATCTTTTACTATAATGTACAATAAGCCACCTGCCTTTTTCCCCATCTCGATCCAGCTCTGCGCACAAGCTTTTCTTCTTTTCCTTTCTTCTGTTAAGTAGCACTGCTCACGAGCTTTTTCCAGGCTTGAATGGGTATTACAGAGATGATTCGATCTAATGTCACCTACTGACACCATGACTGAGCATATGTGATTTAAGTTCATCACCTAATCTCATTCATCTGCCTGCGGTGTTAGCAGAAGAAGGCACTTCTGTTGTGCTTGAAGGTGGAGTTTGGGGATGAGGTGTGCTGACATCAGCCATTGCATAGTCATCTTGAAGTGTACCAAACTCATTCCATTCGACCCCAGCTGTGCTCAAGAGTCAGGGATTACAAATTCATGCTTGAGAACATTATGAAAGGAAAAGAAAAGGAAAACCAATCAAGAGTATAGGATACGCTCTGTCCACATGTCTGTAATGCTAACATCGCCATCTGGTAAAAGCCAGTAATCTGCATCACTCTGCAAAGACCAGAAAAAATAAATAAAATAAAAAATAAAAAAATTAGAAAAATATCAAAATCATGATGTTCTCTCTCTATTTTGATTTGCTGACCCAAGGTAAGCAAATTTGCAGACCGTCCATTGACTTGGACCACCGCTGATAGGAAAACTCTGGCTATTGGTTTTTGGTAAAGCCACAAGGCAACAACTATTCTCTAAATAGCATTGGTTATAGTTGCTCTTGGCAGATGGTATGAAGCTATTAGAGTATTATGAGTTTTGAGTTTGACTTGCCATTGGCAATTTGGGAGCTTCTATTTGCACAATACCCTTTTTCTCAATTCACACCAATTTGGTACAGTCATATATCAACTACCAAACAAAAATCAATTGTTTGGATATCAACATACAAACAAAAATTAATCGTTCAGATATCACCAACCGAACTGGGTTTTTGTTTGATTGTTGATATCCAAGCAATTTATTTTTGTTTGATAAATAATATGATGTCTGAACGAAAAAAAGGTGTGAACTGAGAAGTGTGGTGTGCAAATAGAAGCTTCTTGGCAATTTGTACCTCCTAACCAAAACAACTAATAATTGGTTAAATTCAAGTACTCACATCAACTTCTGGGACAATCTTCATGATCCCACTCACAAAGTCTTGTGAGGCATTTATATCTGAGCATAGTCTATGATCTTCTAGACCCTGCATTTCACTGTCATTTCTGCTTTCTTCAGTTACCATTGGTGCAGCTGGATTTCCATCAAACCCTGATGTCAAAGGAATACTTGGGGATGCCTCATCACCATTGATCTCCTCAAACTTCTCCTCAAATTGACTGAAACAAATTACAAATCTAAGTGCATCTATGTACATATATACACAAGTAAGAACAATCATGGTTGTAAGAATCTTACGATTCACAATTTGATACAAGTTTCAACTGAAAAGATTCTATTTGTTCTGTTGAATCTTAAATTAAGTGAATCGTACTGTTCAATTGAGATTCACTATGATTCGTATAGTTCAGTCCTATTTGCATAATGCATAAAATGACATGGTTTTTACAAAATAAAAAAAGAGATCAATTAATAATATTGATATATTTGATTTTATATGTATATACATACATACAATTTACTTGTGTCAATATTTATTTCATTTAAATATTATGTGTATTTTTATATGCATTATGCATATACATATATAAAATTATATATTATGCTAAATAAAGTGAATCTTATGATTCACAATTCAATTCGTGATTCGATAACAATGAGAACGGTCAGCAAGAGATGGCCTCTCATCTTTACTTCTGTCAAAAGTGCAGAAGGTTTGACTAGCCAAAAGATGGAAATAGAATAGATAGCAAACTCCCACAAATAAATGTTTTGCATACACAGCGAAAAGTACCTGACAAGGTAAACATCTATGGGGCCCATTGTGCTCCTGAGCACTATTCTGTATCTCCTCTGAGGATAGTCAACAGCCTGGTAAATAAGAGAATTTTAAGAATATGCATGTTCGGATAATTCTTGAATCTAAAATGATCTCAACTTACCTCATCCGGATCTGGGACTTCAAGTGTCGTGCCATGTGGAGCTTTAATTGCTATCAGGGTTTCATTCTGGCAAAAATAATGAATAGTTTGTTTAAGAAATTGTTAACTGAAGAATCTAAAGGCAGAGGACATGGGATAAAAATAGCCTCATCACCATAAAACCGAGAAAGAAAAACTTGAAAGAACTATATGGTACAGGAAACAAATTAACCTGGAAGCAAGGTAAGCCTTTGATGTCATCTTCAGTGACAAATAGCCACCTAGAAAAGGAAAAAACAAGACAATACATTTGCATTAACTAAAATGAGAAACCACAGTTCAGAATAGTATTCCTATGATACCGACTAACTACAATTTTAATAACTGAAGTTCAATATAGGTGAAGGCAGAAAAAGATTTTACTTCTGATTGCTTTCATTTTCACTCAGCTCTCTCAACCTTTCCTGCATTTCTCTGCAAGAAACCAAAGTATAGAAGCATCAGCATAATCCAAGCTTGAAGAAAAACAAATTGATATGGTTGCCTTGGCACAGGTGTCTCTGTGTGACCTTATTTGTTCATCTACTTTGTGTTCCTCAATGGAAAGGTTTTCAACTTCTGCCTGCAGAGGAAAAAGTACCCATGAGGACAAAACCCAACATGATTCATTTTTCACCTTTTGACCAGGGTAACATGGATTGTAGATGATGCATCATAATATGGACATAATATGGTATTATTCCATACAACTAAAAAGAATCAACCCAACAAAGTCCTAACAGAGTTACTTCACCTTGTCATTTTGTGGACTATATCCATATATGTTTAACAAATGTTTTAAGCTGGCTATCTAGTTATCCAATCCTGCTTCACCAGGCCAGTGACTTGATGAACAAAGACACGTTCTCAAAAGTAGAACACAGACTCTTAAAAGACAAAATAATATAAATATATGAGGCATATATCTATACTATTATTAAAAGGAAGCACTCCACTTGGTGTCTCAAGCCTTTCAGACTTTTACCATACGCTAAACTATCCCTATAGTCAAACAATAATTACTATATATTTGTATGTTTCTTTAATTCACTAACAAGATCAAACATTAAAATCATTGTATAATGCCTCAGCAGCTTTAAAACTGCCCAGTTCACTCAACAACATTCTATTACGTGCATGTGACGTTTACCACCTAACTTGGTAACGTTTCCTATCACAACTCCTTTCCCCATGTATCTTTTTAATATTTTAAAATTTCCCATAACACATAAACTCCTTTTCCTATATATCTTTTTAGTATTAATATTAATCTTTTTCCATAAGTTCACACATGCATCGCATGTGCCCAATCGCTATTATACATATATGCATGTACATATTCATATATACATTCCATGAGATAAACATTTACCTTCAGGTTATATATCTATGTTTCCACAGAATGTTATAATATAAGAAAAGATGAGTCAAGTCTCAACATTTAACTGCTACCACTCCCTTATATTTTATACTTACATTAATTGAATTTCGTGGATTTGGGGGTAGGAAGAGAGCAAAGGCATTGTGGCTTGGTGTGGTTGGAGCATGGATTCTATGTGGGATAGAGTTCGATGTTTGGCATCCTTTTGGGCCTCAGTGTCCCCTTCATTTAGAGGGATCCCACTCTTTTTGATATCCAAAGATTGGAAGGCTGTGTGCAAATCATAGATTTTACTTTTTTGCTTTGTTTTGGGTTGATTTTGATTACTGATTTTATGCTTTACCTCTATTGTACTTATTGTCTTTTTAGTTAATAAAATTCCTTTCGCTAGCGATCAAACAAAAAAATTTATTCTTTATGCATTTTAAAAAGTGACTGCTACATGCTTGACTTGTGTCAGCAATGCATATAATCCCTATTTACATTAGAAGCTGTGGAACACATTAGGAACATATCTGGGATGTTTTCAAGGGGAATGTCACACACAAACCTTGCTCCTCTTAAGAAGTTCCATTCTATGTAACCACCAGTGCAGATGATTTGGATAGTGATACTCCACGAAAGGCAAAAAAAAAAAAAAGAAGAGAGAGAGAGAGAGAGAGAAATGGAAAGAAAGTAAAACACATGCACACACATTTTCAAAAAGTGGTACTGTGCACCTAAGCCCCTGAAGTTTCTGCGTGCCAAGAAGCTCATAAATTTCCAGCTTCAACATACCTGTATGGTAGCAACATTCTCATCAATCTCCCCTGGCCTTGACACATCAAGTCCCCTAATTAAACAATCATTTAGTGAGTATCATCTAATGTGCTGAGGTGATTCTTAGAATTATAAAAAGAAAATGAAATATAAAGCAACTGCCAAAGAATTTTATAAACAATTAGGAAATACATCCATACTTCCATTGAATTCTATTCTTGAGCTTTTTCTCTATGAGACCAATTCCTTCAAGAACATTTGTAATATCATATATCCGCCTCTTTTGTACCTGTAACAACAAAACCCAGCAAATAGCAATTGAATAAACCTTCAAAACACATGATGCACAGATTTGATAGTATAGATACCTCTAATGTGTCAGCAGCTTTATTTAGATCAAGAATACCATTTTCAGCATGTTTGATGAGATTGATGAACTTTTTTGTCAACAGACCTAAAGAAAAATCACAACACATTGTCAGCAGTCATTCTTATGGCACATACTAACTCTACTTTGGCAAGGTATACAACATGGAGTCAATAGCAAAAGAAATCGAGGTCCATTTACTACCAAAAAATAAATTACTTAAAATTTACATCGAGTAATAATAAAAAGTAAATATGAAGATAAAAATCAAGAAATAAAGATGTAAACAATAATTTAGTTACCTAGGGAGCTATCATAGCGACAGGGACCAACTGGAGTGAGATTATTGCCTGAAGGAGAACCTGCAAATTCAAAAATGTATTTCAGATTTTTTTTTAAATCCATATGGGTGAAAAGTTCCCAACTTGTGAGCAATTCAGGCAATATTGAATCCCAAGATAAAGACTTCTGGTGGGTGGAAATACTCACCAACATTTGCCACAGGAGTTTGGGATCCAGCTCTATTGCATTTTGCAATCCTTGGCGCTCTTTGTGCCTTTCCCCTTTTTCCTGATACAGGCGTTTGAAGAGGGCTGCTAATAGGTTCAGCATATCCAGTGCTGGGGTTGCGATCACTAGACTCAGCTTCATGGTCTGCCGTTTCACTCTTCCTCTTTAGTGGCTAAAAGACACCCATTTAATTTTTAAAATTAGAAATCAGCAATATCTTTGAAAATTTAACTGTGCGATTATATCAAAAATCAATTGAAGTACAATCAGATGATAATATTATCATGACAATCAGATATATTGATTGGCTTTAAAAACATAAACAACTGCACAACTAACATAATTTTAATGAGACTATCAGCGAGGCTCGACTGAGAAAAACAGTTAGACAAAAACGAGTTTTAATGCTCCATCCATGATACAACAATCATAATGAGAGAGATTAATAGTATTGGTAGTTACCTATAAAAAAAAAATTTTAAATAGAAAAATTAATTTTTTTTTCAAAAAAAGAACATTTGACAGCTAAATATACTATGAAAATCAGCATGAGGAAGAATCAGGAACCCATCACCTCAATTAAGCCTGTCCTCTATAGAATAAACACCACAGGCCACCACTAAAGCCCAAGCCCCCCAAAAGGAGAGGTATTTCAAAACACCATGCAACTCAACCAAATATCAAAAGTTCTAAATGAAAACCAAACTAGCAGCATGTAGACCTCTACTATACTTTTTTTATCACCATGCAACTTTTTTTTTTTATATTAGTCGAGATGAACGTAAGCTGGCTCGAACACCCGGTTATCAAAAATAAATAAATAAATAAATAATTTTATTGAAGAAAAAATAGATTTACATAGGAGGACAAGGAGTCCTCAAAGATCAAAACATACATGACTAAGAAAACAAACTCAACAAAAACCAAGCATCGTCAAGATAGCTATGTGCTACAAACAAACAGCCGTCCAATCTCTAGAACAACCAAAAAAACAAAAAACAAAAAGAAATTCCTCTAAACGGCGGAGATACAAGTCCCAAAAAGATGCCAAACTACCAACTTTATCCCACATAGAGTCCACATCCTGGATTTCGTCTTAAAAAATCCTTGCATTTTTTTCCAGCCAAGTAACTGAAAAGATAGCGCATACCATATAGAGCCACAACACTTTTGCCTTTTTCTTCCCTCCAAATCCCCAAAAATTAATTAACATATGAAAACTTGCAACTGGAGCCGCCCACAAAACCCCCACCAGACGAAAGAGTCTATTGCCACAAACTCATCGCCACATGGCAATGTAAAAAAAGGTGATTCAACGATTCCTCGCCCTTTTTACACACGATACACCATTGAGGACAAAGAACACGATTGGGCCTCCTCTTTTGAAAGGTATCATTCATCAAAATGCTTCCATGAGCCAACAACCACAAAAATCTTCACCTTGAGAAGCACACAAGATTTCCAAATTTCCTTACAGGATGAAAAAGAAGACACTCGGTTTATCAATGATTTTTTCAAATGAGGACTTGCCTGTAAAATCCCCTGAAGGATGAATGGACCAAACCCTTTTAACACTCATATTTGGGTTCAAAGAAAAATGGTCAATCTGAGATAGAAAAGAAGCCAACTCACAGGTTTCCCTATCATTAAGATTGCTCAAAAAATAAAAATTCCAAGAAATAGGAGCTAAAAGAGAACATGCCAACAAAGAAATGGAGGAATTATGAGAACACACCACTCTATACAAATATAGAAAAGGCCACATCAAAAGAAGAATCACCTACCCAAACATCCTTCCAAAAGTGAACATTATCCCCATTGCCCACCCTCAAGAAGAGAAAAGTAGACCAAAGTGGAAGGACATGACAGATAGATTTCCAAGGAGATCGACCATTCCCCAGGCCAAAGATTTAGATGTGAGCCAACACATCTCGTCTTCCCTACCTCCCAAATGTCCAGCCTGTATAAGGCCTTAAAAAACATCAGCATCACTTGATGTAAAGCTCATCAAAATACCATACCGAAATGAAACCATTGTCATCCCTATCCAACAATCAACCACTAAGGACATCTGTCCACTATAATCTCATGTAACAAAGGAAAAGTAAACTGGATTGTCTCCTATTCTGTTAGGAAACTTGCTTATGTTTTCCTACTTTTCAGGTGTATCCCCATTCTATATTGTATGTTGTTTGATTCTTTTCAATGAATTATTACTTACCAAATAAATATAAAAAACAAGGTTGTCCTTAATGTCATACAACCACACCAAATATCATAAAAAAAGCTCACCTTGTCACCATCTTCTACATGTTAGAAACTCATCTCATTGCTTCCAAATACCTTTCCATTAACTCACACCATAAGATGTAGTGACCTCGGCCATGATCCATAGCCTCCAACCACATCCATATTTTATAAAATCATTCCCCTTTAAAATTTGGTCTCACATACACATCCATACTTTATACAAACTCTACTGATCAAGTTTGTAATCCTATTAAATCAATATAAACACATATACATATTACTTCTCCAAGTCACATACCAGCATTATAGTGCCTTCCAGATTAAGGCTGTTTCAATGATCATGAACTACATTTAGAATTGGTACTTGGTGGCTGGTGTTGCAACCATAAGCAAAAGGGATCATTGTTATCATTCACTACGTAACTTAACACCAAGTATTTCAAGTCTATGCTTTTATTTTATAAGCAGAAAAACTCTTAGCATGAGAAAGAAAATTAAGAATTTAACTACAAAAAACCTCTTAACAACATATATGCTGATAGTTAAACTACTTACGTCATACCCAAGTAAAAAGTTGTCTAGTTCATTAATAAAGTATAAACAGCCATTGGAAGCATTTCTCCATATCTCCAATTAATTGTCAAGTACCTACCATCCATCAAATTTTCTATTCACAGTTCTTTCCTACTCTTTCCTCTCATCCAGTCCATGAAAACTCATTTATGAACATATGGGTTCCTGCTGCCAATATTTCGTATCGAAATATCAGTACTTATCTATATATATCCGATGGATTTTATCATATAATTTGAACTTCCAACATCATTAGAGCATGTCATATCATCATGCCATCCTTGTGCTAGGCTATCACAACCACTCAAGCAAGATGCATTACAGAGTTCTTGATAAATATTAAAGATATCAATGAATGATTTTAACCCTCCTGAATCTTTATGTGGCAATTATCATTATCTTCCTCTTAACAAGATCATGATCAGTTTCATAACTGACAAGACTGACCTTTGCTCTTAACATGACATAGTTGCAAATTCTGTTAAACCCAGCTGTTTAAATCTAAGTTGAAACAGCATTTAGATCACACAAAATCATAGTTCCATTAATAAAAATTACTTTAAGCAAAAATGTTCACATCTAGAACAGTCTTCCAAAATTGATCCAATTTCTGAGCATTCGCCTCATAAGGAAGATATAAAGCACCAAACGATCATCAACACACCTTGAAGGATGCATTTTCAAAAGCAACTCTCAGTAACTTCATTAAAAACTCTACCACACGCATCAATGAACTCGGTCCTCAACTCATCAACAAAACAGTCAATACATCAAACCCCCTAACCAATCTTCCTTAACCCACATAATTCTAAAGCTATGCCATCTCAACGAATCCAAACATTCCAAAAAAAGACTAACTTGAAGCACCAAATCAGCAGATCTTAATGCAAATTCTCCAATTCCACAAACCCATATAAAAATCACAACTCACACACAGTCCCGTTTAAATAAAACCCCGTAACCAGGGGTGGAGCCAAAGAAGGCCCAGGCGGATCACGTGCCCCCCTCAATTTTGAACTTTTTTTGTTTTTGTTTTTGTTTTGTGGTCATATACAAAATGTATTCTTTTTTTTTCTTAGCATGTTCTTTGGCTAAGAATTTATTATATTGTTCACAATAAATAGTTATTTAATACTTTGAGAACACTATGTGGTGTTGTTTATGTAGTAGTCTAAACCAATAGTGTAATGGGAAGTCGTATGAATTGAATATAATTAACTCATTATTTTCAAGTAGTTGACAAGCTACTTAGTGTGATTTGTGATTTCTCATGTTTTGAGTATCACATAGGCAACGTCATATGGTACTCTAAGACTGCTTAATAATTTCCATTCAAAACACATCATTTACAAGTAATATTATCTCTTTAATATTTTCTGTCAAATAAAAATTAAATAGATTTTATAATAATTTATGCTATAAATGATGTGTTTTTATTTTCTAAAATTAGTAATTTTGATCCATAATTTTTTGTGCTAAAATTACAAACTTAATCACCATCCCACACCGAGCCATTACACACTATTATAGAATTTTGATTTGTTCCTATTAATAATGATTTTTAATTTCTTATGCTTAAATTTAGCTCATAAAATTATTATTATTTTAATATTGATCATGATTGTTTTTTTAAATAAAAAATTTTAATTAATAAGTACCTCTCTAACTTAATTTTCTGACTCCGCCACTGCCCGTAACAAATCTTCCTTAACCAACATAATTCTAAAGCTATGCCATATCAAAAAAATCCTAACATCCCAAAAAGGCTAACTTAAAGCACCAAACAATCAGATCTTAATCCAAATTCTACAATTACACAAACCCACTTTAAAAATTTTTTAAAAATTTAAAAAAAATCAGAACTAAAACACAATCAGATGTACATATGTGTATATATATATTAGCATTGCTATTCGGACCCAAAAATTCGACCCATTTCTAGACTCAAAAAGATGATTGGTTGATAATTAAACATTCTCTAATTATCAACAAATCAACTTCTTGACACAGTGTACAAAATGGGTCTGAAAAGGGACTTGTATATCATTTTTCTATATATATATGTACTCACGGGAGATTTGAACACGATTGCGTCAGGTTCCTTCTGTCTGTTATCGACAACTGAGGGCGAAAAGCGGTAGTAGTCTCCTAAAGGCGGCTTCATCGGCGTGAATGGAAGCTGACGCTTCAATGGCTGTTGCTGTTGTTGTGACTGTTGCATGATCGGCTCAGTCGGCATATTCGAAGCTCGTGAAGTAGACATCACTGAACTCAGAGAGTACCGATTGGTTGAACGACTGAGAGATCGATCGAGCCCTCTTTTTGTGGGGTTTTGGGATAGAGGAATAGGAATTGGAATTGGAATTGGTGAAGATGAGAAATTTGTAGTGGAAAATTGGAATTGGAGGAATTGAGGGGAAGATGAAGAGAAGAGTAAGATCTGATTTTGAGAAGGAGAAGAAGATGATTTTGAGAAGGAGAAGAAGATGAGAGAGAGGAGAGGATTAAAAAAAGCGGGAAGAGAGAGAAAGGGGTGACAGAAGAAAACGAAGGAAGGAGGGAATTTGGTTCGGATATAGATGTGGAGGGAAGCACTTATAAATGATTTACACTTATTTATAATAAATATAACACTTATCTTCTTTAAATAAATAAATAAACGGGCATGATATTATGTAAATGAAAATTTGAGAAAATAAATATAGATTAATTGAGGCGAAATGAGTGTAAGTGAGAATTGTGTTGTTTTACACCAACTTTGTTACATATTCAAAAAAATTATTCAAAAATTTATTCACAATTAAATGTGTAGATTAAATTGACTATATGTGCATAGTCTATGTTAGGTCTCTTTGTGTTGTTAATTTTGCTTGCACTTGGACCGCTTGAGCAGTGAAGTGATGGCTCGAGCGAAGAATGGCATATCTCAATAGTTCAGATTTGTCAACAAAAATACTGGGAGATTTGATTCTGCGCTCAAGCGAACTTTTTGTCGCTCGAGCGAAAGCACTTATGGTTTATCCGCATCTAAGACACACCATTCAAGAGAATCTTCTTGCGCTCGAGCAGTCGTCGCAACCTTGTTTCTTATAAAGCTGTGCGAATTACAGATTTTAGGAATGCGACTTCCAAATCTAAAACTTAAGAGATTGTATGTGCTTTTGGAGTTCTTACCCTTGTTTCCCTTGATGTTTTTGAGATATTGGTCGCATCACATGAATTAGATTGCTTAAATCAAGGGGGTTTGTTTTGATTCTACTTTGCAAGAGTATTTGATCAATGGGTTTCGAAGATTTGAGTTTTGAGGCTTTGAAGGAGTTCAAAGCAGTTCATCATTGTGGACTCGATTTAGGTGTTGTGGATTCAACACTAGGCTAATCAATTTCAAGACGAAGGCGTTGTTGAAATAGGTACAAGAGACGGAAGACAATTCTTAAGCATGTAGGGTGATTGCTTGTACTCTTGTGTATTTTCATTATCTTCATAGTGGATTGATTAGTGACTTTTAGCTCGTATTTTTTTTATCACAATTGGAGGTGTTCCAACTGTGATTTTTTTCAAGTTAAAATCTTTTGTGTCAATTTATTAATTATAAAATAACAATCTAAATTACTTTCGTACGTATTAAATGATTTAGATTGTTACTTTTGTGTGTTTAGGAATTACCGCAATTAAATCTATTTCGAATCACGAATGACTTAGGTTTTTCAGTCAATATCATACTAACTTTGAATTTACACCTTACATTTTACAACTTTTTTATTAAAATTTTTTGAGTGGCTATAGTTATTATTTTTATATAGTGTTCATTTATATTGAACATATGCCTTACTTGTGCCTTAATAATTTATAAAAATTAAACATAAAATAAAAATCATTAAAAGATATAGAATAACTAGTTTTCATCTTATTTTGATTTTACATATTGCTTAATTATAAAATGTGATAATCACCCCCTTGATTAATTATGTTAATTATATGATTTGTATTGATTATGTGTTTATGTGTTAATATGTGCCACGTGTGATTTGAAGTTTGTTATTGTTAACAGATGTGTATAGGATATGAATTGAACCTATCTGAATCAGACAAGTTCAATTCAAATTTGTTAACAGTAACACAATTGAAATCACACATGGCACATATCACAATTAAAATTAAACACATAATTAAATTAATATAATCATGATATGTATTTTGGGGTCATTGCTATATTGAATATAACATGATACCTATTGATGTGACTTGAGATTATATGAACCATTATGACATGACTTTAATATAATTGTGAGAACTAGTGGACTTGGAACATTTGTGAAAGTGCCGATTGTCTACCTAAACGAATTGATTGTGACCTTTGGAATGAAATTTTGTTTGAGACTGATGGGATAGAACCTTCATCTGATTTGATATAATAAAACCATTATTTGATTTGGTTGTGATTCAGCATTTACCTGATTTAAGTTAATAAGAACTTCATCTATCTGATTTAATTTCATTATGAGAGAATTATGAACCAATATAAAAAATGAGTAGATTGTAGAACTCAAAGAAATTGAATTGCCTGAATGTTTACCTTATGATAGGAATCGCACGTAGACTGCTAACAACAGAAAGATCTAATCATGAACTCTATTGAGGACCAATCATTGACTATGGGGGATATGTGTGTTATAGATAAACTGTCATAACCCAAACCCACCTCTAAGGGTTTAGGCCATGACCGGCCTGTACTTAGGCTTCAAAAACAAAATTTCAAAAATATTTAATTAGTATTGGGCATTGAGCTGTGTGTAAAACAAAAAATAAGAATGTCCATTGAGCTGTGTGTACATGATAGACTGAAATAATTAAAACATTCATATTACATATACAAAGACATATCTTATACATATCTCACACACACTTAAGACTTAATGAAAATATAAAACTCTGACAGAACAAAATTAAAGCCTCGACACAGAGGTGCATCTTGGATGGCTTGACAAGGACTGACTCCGACGCAAACTCTAATGTTGATCTTCTAATTGCTCACCTACATATATATTATATATAAAGGAGAGGGGTGAGCTAAAACTCAGTGAATAATACCAATATAAAGAGGTTAAATGAATGATGTCTATCATTTTACAAAATCATGTCATTGTACAAAATCATATCACATGCGTTCAAATCATAGCATAAACGATTTCTTATCATATCAAAATTCACGAATTATTTTCATATGTGGTACATCCAATAGTGCACGATGGGACCATATAAGTCTAACATACATAGGAACCCCTTGGGTCTACATCAGAGATTTCTATCACAATGGGACGGGATATTGTTTCCCTCGGGCAAGGGTTGTAGGCTACAGTATTGTCTCCCTCGGGCAAGAGCTATAGATTGCAGTATTGTTTTTCCCGGGCAAGGTCGTAGGACATGGTATTAGTGTCCTGAGGCGAGGGCTACACTAAGAATGTCACAATTACATTTCGAAAGAGACACTCATTCATTTGTATCAAATAACATTTCAAAATAAAGATCTTGCGATAAATCAAAACACACTTTAATAACATATCTTTACAAAAGTATTACTCACAGTGGGCTGACACAGGTGTTGGACCTTAGATAACCACCTACACAGAACACACAAACGAACATATCAAAACACAATATTATTCGCTTGATCACATATAACTTCTCTTATTCTTTTCTTCCCAAGTAAATCGAATTATTATTTCACGTTTTCTTACTTTACTTACTCTTTCTTTTCAAATAAATTGATTTCTTACTTTGCTTCATAATCAATTAACTTATGTTGCTTATTAACATATTAATCCTCAATGAGTCATAATTTATGCCTAAGAATGCTTGGGAAGATATGAGGATGAAAGTATGACAAAGATGTAATTTTTCAAAATATGCTAAAAATAGCTTAACCGCTTAAGCCACCACTTGGTCGCTCAATTGGACTGCACAGTCTACACACGTGCACACTTCCTTGAATTCCAACACACCACTCTCATGCACACACATAGATTTCTCAGTGCACACACAGATTTCTCAGCACACCCACACCCATATACACCCTCAAATTCTAGACAATTCTACAATTCCATTTATGATCAAGATTAATTTAATTAAGCAACACTTAGTCTTAATAAATCTTGATTAGCACATAATTTAATTAATCATAACTAATCACAATCCTCACATAATTTAATTAGTCTAATTGACTGTAATTAAGGCCCAATTGATTATATTTAATTTTTATCAATCTGAATCAAATTTTTAATCAAATTTCCAAAAGGCTCCAAATATTGAATTAAACTTATTTTCATCATCAATTTTGATTTCTCAAACCACTAAGGCCTTCAATTTCAGATCAAACTCAAAAATATCCATCAATAAATTGCACACTTTATAAGTAAATTCAATTCATAATAATCTCAATTCTCATAACTTAATTAACTCTAATTCGGACCCAATTAATCAAATCTCAATTTTACTAAACTGAATCAAAACTGAATTGAATATTTAATTAAACTCCCATATGGTTCCAATACTTAAGATTAAATTGATTCAACTCATCAATTTTACCTCCTTAAGCCATTTGAACGTTCAATTTCTAATTCCAAAACAAATCCTTAATAAAATCATATATAAATCAGACTCAATAATTCTCGTAAATCCCAAATTAAATCAGAATAATGATTAATTAAAATCCAAATTTCTTTAATTAATAAAATGTAAAATATTATACATAGTGGGGTCGTTATATGAACTGAATGGTGTAAGTCTAGTAAATGATTGCTTTATAGAATGGCTATTTTTGTGTTACCAGGGTTTAAACCTGATGCTTTGAGAATTGTTAATCGTGAACTGTATTGATTATGAACACTACTTTGGATTAAAAACTTTGACCATCTAGAAGTATATGAATTCAGTACATCTGGTGATTGATTACCTCGGTATTATATTTGTTGTTATGGGGTTAACATATGGATTTGCTTGATATTCTTGATGACTATCGAATAATATCAGAAGACTGTGATGGAATATAGAATTGAGTTGAACTGAATCATAAACTGTTGAATGATTGAGAACATTCATATTATGCTAGAGATTGACTATTTCAATAATATCAAATTCTGCCATTTCTATTATGGGGATATACCAATTATGTACGTCATGTGACTGATTACTTCACCTGTGCTACTATGGGATTAATGTCTGAACTCGCCTTATATTCCTGATGACTTCAGAATGATTTGAATGGATGAAATGGATCGCTGAATTGAATACCGAATTGAATTGTGAATTGTTGAATGACCTAAGAATGAATCTAGTTTCTGTAACCGGAGAATAATATGAACCTAAGACATTTGATCTATATCCAATATAAGGTACCTAAGTTTGGAGGATTGATAAGTGGCTTTTAGCTCGTGATGTTTTTTTTTTTAATCACAACTGGAAGTGTTCCAATTGTGATTTTTTTCACGTTAAAATCTTTTGTGTCGATTTATTAATTGTGAAACAACAATCTAAATCTCTTTCGTACATGTTAGATGATTTAGATTGTTAGTTTTTTGTTTGGGTATTGCCACAATTAAATCTATTTCGAATCACGAATTACTTAGGTTGCGTTTGGTAGAGCTTTGTAACTATGATTTGAAATATGAATTGTATTTTGAGTTTATGAGTTTTGGAATTATGATTTGAGTGTGAAAAATTTGCTTGGTGAAAGAGTTTTGAAAATAGTTTTGAATTGAGTGGGGAATTTTTGATGTGGCATTTGATATTTGATACAAAAACTTACAACTCATAACCAAATATACAACTAAAAATTCTATTAAAGCACATCAAAAATTTTAAAAAATTTAGAAAATATTTTTTTTCGAATATATAAAAATTAACATATCAATTGCAAAAAAATATATATATATATTTACACTATTCCGGTCAACCGGTGGGATGATCGGTTAGGCCAAATTTCAAAAAAAAAATTTGGAAAATCGCGCCTGAGACAGAGTTTTCTGCAGAGTTTTGTCTTGGTCGTGGAAATACAATTTGAAGGGTGCTACCAAACGTAAAGTTAGAATGTGTAGGTAGAAAACTATTTCCAAAATCGTTCCAAACAGAGTCTTAGGTTTTTCAGTCAATATCATACTAACTTTGAATTTACAACTTACATTTTACAACTTTTTTATCAAAATTTTTTGAGTGGCTATAGTTATTATTTTTATATAGTTTTCATTTATATTGAACATATGCCTCACTTGTGCCTTAATAATTTATAAAAATTAAATATAAAATAAAAATAATCACAAGATATAGAATAACTAGTTTTCATCTTATTTTGATTTTACATATTGCTTAATATAAAAGAAAATTTAAAAATCAAGTTTGAGAAGCATACCGACTTGCAAGTTTGAGTTTGAAAAAAATGTCTTTCTTCATCGTGTGGCATACCATAAAATAAAGTTAAAATAAAAACATTACAATGGAATATTTTTTTGTAAAATATATATATATAGATATATAATTTTGTCTTGTCATAAATATATAAATGAATTTTAATTGTTGATATTATTTTAGGGGTAAATAAGTGAAGGAGTAGGTTCGAATCGGCGATTCGCGCCTTTTGTTAACTCAGTTCAAGTGGCGATTATTTGGCGCGTAGTGTGATCGCATGCATCGCCCAACCCACCAACCAAAACCCTAACTACTAGCTCTGGCGGTAAAGTTTGGACAACTGTTTAGTCAGGATGTGTGTGGGCTGGGCTTCCACCTAATTCTTCCTTATTAGGCCCAAGATTGTTTCTCAATTGGGTCGACATCTTAAATGAAGGCCCAACCAGACCAATTAGTTATTCCCACATCTAACTTCATTGGTCTATATTTGGGGCCCAAGTGAACTGAACTGTTTGCCAGTTTAACTCTACTCTGTTCATTAAATAAATAACGATATCAAATAAGCTTATTTCATTTATCATTTATTTAAATGATAAGATAAATATATTTTATATATATATTTAAATAATGTAAATAATAATGAAAAAAAATTATTGAGTTTCAAGCTTAACTTGAACTTGATTAGTATTTAGTATTAATGAGTTGAGTTGAGTTTGGACTGGATTTTCGGGCTCGTTAAACAAATGAGCTGAGTTCAAGCCTGCAAAACTCAACTCGACTCATTTTTTGGCAAGCAAAATTTATTATAAAAAAAAAAAAATCCTACATCATATTAGAATCACAGTTATTCTATTTGGGAGTATTTCTTGTTGTGATTCTTTGGTTTATTCTAATATAAAAGTTTCATGATGTATTTTTAGGTTTATTGTATTTTTTTCATATATATAGTTAATGTAAATTTTATGATATTTATATATTATATCCAATCACATAAATAAATAAATAAAATGGCCATTTACTAATAAATCTCATATCTATGGCTTATAGATCATTTAGTCCCATACATATTTTTTATGAATCCAAAAGTCCTATCTCATATTAAAATCTCTCAAATGAAATATACCTCACATAACACAATAGTGCACATATTAAAATAATATCTCATTGTCACATTTTAATAATGACATATTTGACAAAAATTTAATAATAAAAGAGTGCACAAATGTCTCATCGTCACATGTTAAGAAGAATAAAATATATGACAAAAGTTTAATAAGATAATAGTACACAAATTAGAATGATATCCCATTATCACATTTTAAGAATGATACATCTTATAAAAATTTAATAAGTCAACAGTGCACAAATATCCCATTGTCACATTTTAAGAAGAATAACACATTTGGCAAAAATTTAATAAGGCAATAGTATATATTTGGGTTGCTTGAAATTATCTAAATAAGTGTACTTTTTAACTTTTTACGAAAAGATGTATAGAAAAGTAGAGAGGTAATGTGACCCAAAAAAGATAAAAAAGGTAAAAAGTGTACTATAATGTACCCCAAACCAAGAATGACATATTTGACAAAAATTTAATAAAACAATAGTGCATAAATAAGTATAGCCACATTTGGAATATTCAAGAAATATTATGAAAGGATCTCACAGTATATCTTTTCAAACTCAAAAATTAATGAGACTATTCGATACATTTTCTTAAGATAGGAGTTATGTGTAAATTTCCCTAAATAGAAAGGACAAACAATTATAAGTTGTTACAAACATGCATGCTGACTACACTGGCCTTGGATTTGATCAGTTGTCAGATGTTATTGATAAGTTGTTGGCCATCCCCACAGATCTACAAGTCCACTTCCAGTTGATGACACCAAAATTATACATAACAAAATATAACCTGGATGTTAAAATGAACGCACAAGTCTAATGAGCTGCAATATCTGGGGTTTGATTTGCTTTCAAGCCTTGGATATACTTTCCAAGCGTACCATAATATCAAATGAAAACCAGCCAACTTTCATCATTAAGACGATTTTCTCATCAAGATAACCCAACTATCAGAAAGTATTCATATAAAGCATTTACACCAAAATATTAATTTCAAGACCTCCCAAAACCCAAGTATTGTGTCTCACTTTGTTAATCTCTTACAAGTAGTAGATATATATATGATTTATCTACTTCAATAAGTGGGCAAGGTCAGGATCATCCAGGTCCAAATCCAACCATCCATTTAAGCGCATGTACTCGACGTAATGATCTGGTGGCTTCACAGCACGTGGATTTCTTGGAGTAAAGCGATGAATCCTCTCAAGATCTCGAGCAAGCCACCGCACATATGCACAGTCCAATGGAGGTACAATCTTTAGGAATATCTCTTCCTTCTCTTCCTTTGCAGGCTTGTTTCCCATGTTTAATCAAACCTAGCCAACATAAAAAAAAGAAAAAAAGAAAAAAAGAAAAAAAAAAGAGTAGCAGTCAGAAAGAAAACTCACCTACTATCAATCACTGAATAATAGAAAATCTTTAAAAGCATGAAAAACTTGCTAAAGAAGGCCAAACTCCATTTACTTCAATAAACATCCCATAACTTTTTTATTGTGCAACCTATCATATATTTCTTTCTTCCTTCATTTTTCTGATTCTACAGTGCTTCAAAAAATACCACTTCGAAAATTTATAACACACCGAAATTGTATGCCCCACATGTAAATTTACAAATACACAAATGATGTTTGTCCCCTTTGTAGACCTCAGAGGCTTGTTTGGTTTGTTTTTGAGAGAGTTGTTTTTGAAAAAAATTTGAGAGAGTTGTTTTAGAAATTTTTTTGGTTTGTTTGGTTGTATATTTTGAGAGACATTTTTTTTGGGAGTTTGGGATGATTTGATATTTTGGGAGAATTGAGTAGATGTGTATGAGAGAGAAAAAGTGATTGAGAAGGAAAGAGGAGAGAGAAAAAGTGATTGATTGATATGTAAGAGAGAGAAAGTGATTTTGGAAATTTTTTGAGAAAAATCTCAAACCAAACAAATTTTTGAAATTTTTTTTCTAAAACTCATTTCCCAAACTCAAACCAAACATACTCGTGTCTAACCATGTCATGGATGACAGTCTTATCCCATAGAAAGTTTCATCCCAGCTCCCAATTCTGTGGTCTCAATTAATAATCAAGGCTTTGGGGCAGCACTTATCTCAACTGCTAAAGAATAAGAATTAACTCAACTAGGTCTTGCAAATTTAGAACAGTCAGAATAAGCTATGCAACTTCAATTTATACATTGTACTAGTTGATAAATTTAACCTCCTATCAATAATCTATACTATTATATTAAGTTAAGGCTGGCCTTGGTGTCCAAGCCTTTGCTTGCTTCTCCTTATGTCATGTGTCTCTTATTTTTCTACTTGCAAAGAAAAAAATAATAAAAATATTAGATAGATGACAGGAATGGAACTCGAACCTTGGACTTTGAGTCTACTAAAGAAGACTCTTTACTTTTTTTTTTTTTTTTTTTGTTGATCAGCAAAGTGAAAATTTCATTAAAAACATGAAATTATAAGTACAAGAAGATGCAATGCATCAAGAGAGATTTGGACAGTAGAAAATACCCCTACTACTGCTACTCGCAAACATAAAACCAACCCCTCGGCCTCACGAATTTTTCTTTTTTTTTTTTTTTATTATAACAAAAGAAAACAAAATAAGACCAAAACAATAAACAAAAAGTTCAGGACTTGACCAAAAAAAACCAAAAAACTTGAACCCCCAAGGTCAAAACTGCACAGACACTAGCAGGCACTGTAGCACCCATCAGCACACTCCTCAACACCCAAGGGCACAGCCCCACTACTCCCAAGGCACAACTCCTAAATAAGACTCTTACTACTTGAATGACACACAATATATAGAAAATATTTTGTTTTATTTTTAGCCAACTGCTAGTTGTAGATTAAGTACAAGTCTCATCAGAGTGTATGTCTCCAAGTTGTTTTGCTCATCCCATAATTGGAGGACATAGTGGCATGGGTGAAACATTCAAAGTGTATACAGTTAATTCTCCTTTTGTACATGATGAAAACTGCCATATATATGTAGTACAGCATATTTCATGATGGTATACTTGTACAAATTGTCCACACAACCAAATAATAAATTATTGAGAAGTATTTACAGAAGTGAATAAAAAACATTGAACTCCTTTTGGGTATCTAATGCTAAATGGCATCAAACATAAACTACAGCATACCCATATCATATCTAGTCACACAGCTATTTCATTCATGTTGGAGCAAAAATGTGATAATCCTCATTTGGCAAGTAACTTTTTTAGCCAAAAAGTCAAAAAGTCACTAAAAAAACCAAAAAGCCAACAACCTATACTAAAAAGTCAAAGATTTCATTTTCTCCCTACTTTTTGCACATCTTTTCGTAAAAAACCAAAAAGTCATCCTAAACATAATAGTTTTTTTTACATCATATTTTAGTCAAAAAGCTGAAAAGTTACTAAAAAAGCCTATTCCCAAATGAGACCTAAGGCAGTTCTTGAAATGTTAAAAAAGAAAAAATGGAGAGACAAGGTTAAGGTCATAATTGGATAGACTGGAGAAGGCCTGACCCCCTTGATTTATCCATTATGTCACAAATATATAAAAAAATAAAAAGTTTTAATGAAAAAAAGAAGAAGCTGAGTCTAGTTTAGGAATTCAACCATAAAGGATATTTCTTTTCGCTTATTTAGGAATTCAACACCCATTAACATCCCAATTTCAATTAGGATCCTATGCTGTTCCATTCATATTACCCCATTATGTACTACTAATTCCATAAGCTATAAATTCTAAATCTCCGAGTGAACAGCCTGTTGCAACCGATAAGTTTTCTGTGATGCAGCCCACTCTACAAAGGAAAGCTTGTCACCATGATCATGTAGGATCAAAATCAATAACTATTCCTTTAACACATGGTACAGGAGTCATGCTGAAAATACAGGAATATCACAACCATAAGGCAATGCAGTGCATGATGGGAGCTCCCCCTAATGTAACTAATTACAACTAACCTCCTAGAAGTATCAGGTTTTAAGAAATGTAATTGAGTTACATTGAATTTTCTCTTTACTCAAATTAGAGCCTGCTGTAATTGATTGGTTTATTTTCATGTTGTTGAGCTTCATTTGGTCTTTCTGAGTAATTAATTGGACTCAAAGAACATAATTTCACTACTTTATTTGTGGGATGTGCATGATTTTAAATACATTATAAACATTACCAAATATTTATAAATAGATATAGACACACATAAACGTACAAAACTATAGATATAGAGGGAGAAATGGGAGAGAATTGTGATCAATACAAATCACTGTTATTCTTCAATACCTTGTAGACACTTGAATCTTGATAAAAATTTGAGAAACTTAATTTTATAACTCTACCTTGATTTATAATTTATTAATTTGGTCAGGAGAAGCAACCTTAGAGCATTTCCAATCCTTCATCTTTTTTTTTTCCCCATCAAATTTGGGTAAAAAAAAATGGTTAAAAGCTAGATTTGATATGGGATGCTCCAATAGATTTTTATTAAATTTAACTAAAAATTTGGTGAAAATTTGAATGCTTCAATCCTCACTAACTTAAAAATTTTCATCAAATATTTTTAAAAACTCCAAATTTACCCCCAAAAGCTTCTTTCATCAAATTTGGTTATTCATTTATTTATTTATTTTTAAAAAAAAACTTGTTTTTCCTTGATTTGATGAAAATTTTGGTGAAAACTTGATTTGATACAAGTTTGATGAAATGATTGGGGGTCATTTTCAATACAAAATGTTTATGGTTTTCCTTATGTATATCCTAATCAATCTCAAATTTTGAGCCCATTTTTTTCTTTCTTTATTTATTTTTTCTGTCCACCCTTGAATAACTTTGCAGACCTGAGGGTTCTACAAACTCCATAGAGCACAAGACTATGAAAAGATCAAATCAATCGGAGCTCTACAACATGACCATGGAATTTTCTTCTGGAATTGAGTAATTCATGTGAAATCACTCAATCGGATTCAAGAGTACCAACATCTACTCTAAATAGTGAATTCAATGAGTTAATTCATAGGTTCGCGCACATGTAATGATAAGGGGGATCGAGAGCAAAACCAAAAAAGACAAGTAATTTACAACAAACGTGTGTTCAGAGTTGAAATCACAATCCATAGAGAAATGAAGAGCGATAAATCATGACTTACCAGGGTTTGCTTGTTGGCCTCTCAATCTCACACACAGTGGCAGTCAAGACAAGGCAACAGATAGAGAGAAAGCTTAGCCAGGAGAAGAGTGCAAATGTTTATACACAACTGAAACTGGTGCCAAAATACCCGACCCAATGGGACCCGACCCTCTCCGACTCTTTAAAGTAAAATGAGTTTGGGGATTTTTGATAATTAAGACCTCGTTTGGAACCAATTTTTAAGTTATATCACCTTTCTATTTTTTATACGTTTTTTTAAAAACAAATTAAAAGAATTCAAATGATTAGTTTTTAAGCTACATTCCAAAACAACCCTAAGCCAGGGTAGGGTTGGGTTGGATTGGGTTTGTTGGAGAAATTTTACTTACACCGCAATTTTGGGATGTTTTGAAAAGTTTGTTAAAAGTTGACTTTTTAATTTTTTTTTGACTTTTAAAAAAAAACATGTAAAAAAGTAAAAAGGTTATGTGACCAAAAAAAAACCAAAAAACTAAAAAACTAGTTTTTAACCAGCTTGCCAAAATGACACTTTATCTCTTTATATATATTTTCTCATTACACTATTAAAAAATAATTAAAATTCTCATTACACCCTTTATAATACCAAAACTAACCTTAAATTAAACCATTTTTAAAATTTATATAGATTTTTTTCATTACACCTATTTCTTTTGAATTACTCTGATGTAATCTTACTAAAAAAATTATATTTATCTAGCCATCTTTTGTCACACATTTATAGATTCACTTGTCTTAAAATATCATTTTTTTCCCTAAATTTATGATGGGCCAGTTCGGTTATACATTGCTAAACAATTTAGATTATTTCAGTGTCATGTTGCTGAATAAATTAATTTTGTTCAGCCATTTGTTACCACATGTTTATAGATTCACTGTCTTTAAAATTTCAAGTATCTATAAAAACATGAAGTGTATAAACATCTATGAAAACATTCATAAAAATAGTCTATACAAATATCTTTAAATTTGTCAATACAAACATATATAAAAACACACTGAGATTGTTATCACAATCCATCTATGTTGATAATTTTGGTAGTTACTACATTAGAGCTGATAAGTGTACGAAATTGATCAATACGGATAATATATGCTTTCTCCATCCACTAGCACACGGGTGATGAAAACTAATCCAATTACTTACTTTCTGAGGTATTGGATGACCAGGAAGCAGATAAATCTAATAAACCATTAACAATGTATTACTAGCCTTACTGCAATGAATAGAAATATAATCCTTCAAAACAAAAACAAAAAAATAAAAATGAAAGAGGAAATGTTTAGTAGCGAGTTACCGGAAATGTACTTTTTGATCAGTAGTAGGTTATTGGATATATATTTTTTGTTCAACAGTGTGATTTTAGGCATTTGATTTTATTCGGTTCTGGTACACCGAACAAAAGTCAAACAATCATCTTGAAAAACGAAATGAAAACATAAAAAATAAAGAAAAAAACTTATCATTTCACTTTTTCGCAGGTCCTTCATCACAAGTTCTTCGTCTATTGATTTTTTTATGATCAAAACACTATGATTTTCACTTTTTTAAAAATATATAGTATAAAAGAAGAAATGAGAAAGGAATAAAAAAAAATAATAAAAATAAAAAATAGGGATTGAAGTGTAATGAGTGTAAAGAAATAATCAAATCTATTTAATTTTTATCTTTTGTCCTTAAAAACAATTTCACACACAAATAAAATTAGAGAAAAAAAAAATATCTCAAATGAAGAGTGTAAAGAAATAAATATATTGTGTAAGTAGAATTTTTTGTTGAATAGGGTTGGGTTTGTGAGTGAATTTTTTTTAAAAACATATTTTTCATTATTGTTTATTGATATATAACGATTTTTAAGTTTTTCTTTTTTTTTTTTGGTCCTTTTCTAGATATCATAATTCCCTCTCCCTATATTCTGTAATTTTATTAACATTGCCTTCGTTTGGCATGAGGCTAAAATGAAGTTGGGAGCTAAAATAGTTATAAAAGACAAAATAGGCTAAAAAATCAATAAGACAAAATGTCACATCCAAATCATAATTATTTCACTTTTTCTCTTATAAAAGTCAAAAAAATCCAGCCCAAACAAAGTTTTTAGCTCTAGACTAAAATATCTAAAAAGCCAAAAAGTTAACTCACTTCCCAAATGAAGCCATTGATGTTAAACAATATCAATTGCTACAAGTCATTTATCTCACATTATTAAAATTCAATATTAAAGATATAAATAATAAAGGCAAAATGGACAAGTAGGGTCAGAGATAGAATTACATTAAGCGGGGCGGGACAAGGGTGAGGTAAATATCTAAATTGGGGTGGAGTGGAGGTCATCAACATAACATGGTCCGTTACAATTCTTGCTTATATGGTTGTTTAATAGGGTAAATTACAAATAAATAAATAAATAAATTCATGAGATTTGCTTAAAATATAGATTATTGTGGTGATGGGGTTTGGAAATACCCTTTGGCCCAAGCAAACTTTCTTAATCCTCGGATTGGTACCTGAAATGGAGATGTATACTCCGGTTGGGGGTGCCGAAAATAACACTCCGACGGACAAGTTAATATTCTCTTGGGTCTTTCTTCTATCACAAGCTATCACTCTTTTTTCACATGTCCGTTCTTTGGTTGATGGCCCTCCTTTTTATATTGCTCTTCAAGGGCCCACTTTCTATTATGGACACTTTGCCCTCACAGCTGGACCCCCAGTCGTTTCTACAAGATCTGTGGCCTATTCAGCCATATGGATAGGTTCTAGTCGGCCACGGCCCTGTTCATCACTGTGTATTCGACAATCTTGAGGATAAGGCCCAATCTGGGCCGACTTAAATTCGGCTCCCATAATTGCCCCCCAAACATCCAAGTAAGTTCATTCCGGTCGGCATGTTTGGTTAATACATTCCTCTCGGATACTATGTCAGAAACTCTTAAAGGTCAGAAATACGACGGTTGCACCCTTTTTGGAACTGACTTGTCAGAACAGGCGTGATATTTTAATCATTACAGCTTCCCGTCCCTTCGTATTTGACAATTATTTAATGTTCGATTTGAAAACCAGCCCTTCGTATATTCTTGAATCAAAAGGCTCTCAATCTCCTTTGGCATCCTTCATACCAACCTCCTTCAGGACTTCTGCAATTCCGTTCCCCACTGTTCATCTTCTTCTTTGACCTGTAAGTTCCACTATTTCTTCTCGTTCTGCTCTCATTCCAGTCTCCTATGTGTTTTGTTTTTTGGTATACATTTTGTTTATATTCCGTTTTAAATGGCGAGACACTTGAAAGCCCTCCTCTCAGAGGAGCGAACCACAACCTTCTGTCGTTATTTTTCTATCCCAGATGACGTCCACCTATCCCTTGTTGCAGACAGTATGGTGGACATAGAGAGGGCTGACACAAACACCATTAACTTCCCTCTTTTGGCAATTGCTGAGGGTGGAGTTCAATTCCCCCTCCATCCTCTTCTTAGGACAGTCCTGCGCTATTGGGGATTAATTCCCTCCCAACCTAACATGAACTTTTACCAAATAATCATGTGTATAGTAGAGTTGAATCACTGACTAGGTTTTAACCTAGGAATCCCAACTATTCGGCACTGCTATGTTATGGCGAAATCAACCGGTCGATAGGGCCGTTACTTTCTGAGAGCCAAAGATGGTGACCATCACTTGGTAACCATGCTCGCCAGCTCTGGAAAAAAGGTTGACGATGTCATGGTCACCATCCGAGGCAATTGAGAATTCGGCATGGGACAAGATCGCCAAGACCCAATGCTGAGGCAAAAAGGAGAACCAAGTGGCCGACTAGAATTGTTAACGTGTCTAAAAATGAACAGTTTATTCGGCTCAAATACTGGGTGCTAATCATTTGTTTTTTGCAGGCAACGACTTGAAAAGGGCATTGACATCGGCGGACAAAGCCGTTCTGGAGCAAGTCAAGAAGGTTCTTAATTACAAAGGTCGTTCAAACCTTCAAGGATAAGGGCGTGCAGCCCATGTTTTGCTGAGATACGAACCAACCTATTCTACTTTCTCGGCGGTAGATAATATCCTTGTGCCGACACATGAACGGCAGCTTACTGCACTTATATTCCCTAGCTATAAAAGTCTAAGGGATATTGGTGCTGAGGGTTCCGACGCCGTTGAAGAGGTCGACGAAGACGCTCAATCTGAGGGCCGTGTAGAGGGCCAGGAACTTAACAGAGAAATTGAATTGGCATTTGAGCACATCACCCTGACCATTGCACCAATCATCCATCCATCTTTGGCTTAGTAGACTTATTTGTTTCACAGGACAACATTTTCACCAGATTAGAAAATCTTCCTGGGGCCGAATCTGAAGCAGAAGGGATGAGCGGAGAATCACTTGCCCAGTTTGCCAAACGACAAAATGCAGAGAAGATGGTGACCAAGAGGCAAGTCGGCGGGGCTTGGGGGAGCCAAGTAACACCGACACGCGAGGTTCCTGTAGAAGAAATGGCCTGCGAAATAATCGTGGCCAAGTTTGTTCCTGAAGAGAGCCAGACAGAAGTCTTGGGAGCCAATCTTATAGGGCAGAAGAGACGTGCCGAGATCACGATCGAATTGTTGGAGGAGCCAATTGATTAACGGCCAAGGGTGGAGATGTCACCCATCGCAGATGATTTATCTGAGGCATTCATCATCCAACCACGGATGAAGAGTGCGCCGATACCAAACAGTGGGTCGACCATCAAAGATCCCGCCGTGGCCCTAAGCGTTGCTTCGGCGCTCTCTTTGCCAACAAACAGAGCAATTTCCATGCCGAACTGGATGTTATCTCGATTGCTTTGGCAGCACAATCGGCCATATTGGTAAGTTGTAAAAACACCTAAAAATTTCCAATAGCTAAAATTTCCATTCTTACTCAGACTAACATGTCTTGGCTTCATTGCTTTGCCAGGCGGCGGGAAGGATCGCCGAGATCAGCCGTCATCATTATGACGTCGTAGAGCTATTCAGCATCCTTGAAAGCTAGTTAAAAGAAGAGAAAAGCAAGGCCATTGCTGCAATTGCAGATTTGTCTGCGGTGACGGCGAAAGCCGAAGAAAAACAAGCAAAGGCAATTGCTGCTCAGGAAAAAGCTCAACACGCCGATCTGCTCCAAAGGGCCACCGAAGAGAGAGCAAACTTGATAGATGGCTCTCTAAAGTCGGCTCAAAAAGAAATCTCAAAACTAAAGGTCGATCTCGAAGTGGAGAAGAATGCGAGGGAGCTTGCTGAGGCAGACGTGGCCAAAGCCTTTAATGCCGGTGAGCTGAAGGCTGAGGAGTTCTACGCTGAAGAAGCCTTGAAGTTCGAGAATCGAGGCTTCAAGCACGGATGGCTCAAAGCTTTGGCGGCCACCAAGGTGACTCTCGATTAACCGATTCCCTATGAGCAATTAGAAGTCGAACCGCTGGAATCGAATCCAGAAGATTTGGACTTTTGATCGGCCGTTTTTTGTAATAGGTATTTTCCTCTTCTTTTGTTTGTTTTGTTAGCTTTGGTTGTTTTTGTTAATAGATATTTTCTTTTGCTTTTGTTTGTTTTGTTAGCTTTTGGCCATTTTTTGTAATAGATATTTTCCTCTGCTTTTGTTTGTTTTGTTAGCTTTTGTTAGCACTTTATTTTGGACTTAGGCCATTTTCATGTATAAAGTGAATGTACTCATGCAGTTTATTAATGAAAATGTCCGTTTTGCTAATGAATGTGAATGATTAAGCATTGAGAAACTGAAGCGTGCTATATAGATTAAAAACATGAAAAGAAATGGTTGCAAAGCCAAATAGATTAACAAATCTGCCATTTGCCCTAGTTGACCACTGAACATAACCGCCGAATACCTGGACGAAGCATGTTCGTGGGATTAGGTGGGACATTGTCCTAATTTGGCAAAATGTCTTCAGATAAGCTGAATAGATTAATAAATCTGCCCTTACCCCAGTTGATCACTGAGCAGAACCGCCGAATACATGAGAAGACAGCGGCGATCGCGGGCGCTTCGTAATTGTTGCAACTGCAATTAAGAAGCGGGGTGGTGTAACAACCCTCGTATTGATCACCGATTAACCACTGGATTATATACTGATTACTGTTAAACTGAACTGATAATGACTGATAATTGGATTAACTGAAGTACTGAATGGACTGATTGAAATCGAAACTGAAATTGAATAAGTATGTCTATTGTATTGCATTTCTATCTGTTTGATTGATTGATTATCTGTTAGAATTTATGTGTTTAAACTGCTAATTGAAGGCCTTATCGGCGGCCGAATTAGGAACCGTTTAGTGTTTCGTGATCAGTAGAATATTTGTGATTTTATAGTATATTTATCTGAAAATTGATTAGGAATGATTAAATTAGATTAATTTAAGCCTAATTAATAGAATTGCCAAGTTTAGCTTATTTACCAAATTGCCATGTGAGTGGCCTCTTTGTTTATTATCATTGGAGGGCCTTATTACACTTAACAAACAATTGCTCAGCCCCTATTCTTGCATCCCAACCGACCAAACTTAGAGAGAGTGAGGGAGAAGAGAGAATTTAGCTCATTTGTTGAACTTGCTTGGAGAATTGCTTGGAAATTGAAAGATTTGAAGTATAGATTGGCAAATTTAGCTCCCACACCTTGATTTCAAGACTTAGTAAGGTAATTGAGCCCCTCATTGTTGTCCTTAAGGTTTATTCTTGCATGCTCCATGCTTAATTAGAGAGCTAAGCCATGAATTTGTTCATAATTGTTGAATTAGAGCTCCATTGTTGCATGCATGCTCATGTAGTCAAGTTTGGAGGTTTAATTTCAAGAAAATCTCACATGCAAGCTTATATTCATGCATGGTCCATGTTTTCATCTTATTTTCCAACTATTGAACTCAATTGAACAAGAATTGAAGCTTGATTTTGGTTTGAAGTTCATGCATTGCATGTTTTGAAAGTGTTCTTGAAAATGGGTTTGAAAATGGCTTTAATTGACCAACCCTTGGCCCTTGCATGTGCAAATTAGCTTTTGAGACTTGTTATACATTGAGTTTAAGTGTATTTTCCAGAATTTGGGGCCAAGAGGTTGAGTTTTGGATGGTTGAATGCTTGGTTCGAACTTGGGAGACAAATCTGGAAATTCCAGATTTGGCTTCCTCGCTCGAGCGAGCACCTTTGTCCAGGGCTCCGCTCGAGCGAGCATCGAGCGTGGTATCGCGCGTAAAAATCGAGCATCCAGTACTTTTACTGTTTCTGCAGACCGCTCGAGCGAAGGATTCCTCGCTCGAGCGAAGCCTTTGATTTTGCAACCTCGCTCGAGCGAAGGAAGGCTCGCTCGAGCGAGCCCCCTGTTTTCAGCAACTTTTGAAAAATGCCTTCCAAGTGTATTTTTGCATCCTCATCCCATCCTAGGCATTCTTAGGCGTAGTTTAAGGCATCTTAATGAGGATTTAGACATAGAACCACACCGAGGAAATTTAGGGATTTAATTATTATCCTTCCCGATTGTGAACTTAGTGTGTGTTCTCTATTTGTTAACTGTTTAGGGTTGGCTCTCGGGGACGCGCTCTAGCTGCTATTAGCCCAATCTCTGTGAGTAACAGATTGTGTAAAGATATGTTCAAAATAAATCTTTTGAATACTGAACAGAACTGTTTACTGAACTGATATTGTTTATTGAATGAATGTATGTCCTGTATTGTGAACTGTACTGTGGCATCCTTAGCACTTATTGATTACTGTTATTGTTACAGAGCTCTGTCGGTTTCCTTGTGGAACCATACTGTTTATTGATTGATGGCCATCATTACTGTTGGGTCTGTTAAGGCCCGGTCCTTCTGGACCTACTGTTTATAGGCTATTGGATGTACCACATATGACTGATTGACTAAAATACTGAAAGATTGAAATACTGTTTAATGAACTGTTTTCATTATTGTAAGGACATTCATTCATAACCTCTTTACACTTATTGTTATTCACTGGGCTTTAGCTCACTGTTTATATATATATATGTAGGTTCTCAGCAGCCAGACCGGAGCTAGGAGCGTGGGTTAGTCCCCAGTTTTGTCAAGCCAGCCTATGTGCCTCACTGCGAGGTTCCGAGACGCCATGCTATGGCTTGGGGTGTTTTTGTGTCCCCCACCTGTCTCTTGACTGTTTCGTTTATTGTATAAACTGTTTACTGTTTGACTGTACTGTTATCGAGGGATTAAGTCCCCGTACTGAATGGTTGTATATGATTGTATAGACTGTACCGTTTTGACTGTATGAATGCATGAAAAATGTTTTTGGCATACAGATTGTCACAGCTCAATGGACACTATTTATTTACTGTATTGGCTTCCGCCAGGCCCTGTACTCTGTTTTACTGTATTACTGTTCAGCAGGCCTTCGGTAATCTCGGATTACTGGCCAGTTACGGTGCTAAACCCATAGGGCCGGGTTTGGGTCGTGACAGAGTGGTATCAGAGCGATACTTAACCACGAGTTATACCGCACACACGTGTCCAAATGAGCTATAGGGAGTCCTAGAAAAGCAATTAGGGCATCTCATGAACTTGAAAAGTGTGTGCTTATGACTGACTGAATATATGCTAAATGTTAAACTGTTTAATTATACAACTGTTAATGTGATAAACTGTTAACGTATACAACTGCTTATGACTGGAACTGTTATAACTGTTTATAGCGAAATGGATAATGCAAATGAAACTGAATCCTCCTCTACTGAGGCCAGAATGGCCAGAATGGAAAGAATGATGGAATTGATAACTGCTAGACTCGAGCAACAACAGAATCAACCGCCCCCACCTCCTCCTCCCCTGGTACAGCCGGAACCAAATGTGAATGTGAATGATGGGGACATTATTGCACTGACTCATAAATTCAGTAAGATGAAGCCGCCGTCCTTTCAGGGAGGCTTAGAACCGTTAAAGGCTGAAGCATGGGTCCTTGAAACAGAAAAGTTGTTTGAAATGTTTCCGTGCTCGGAAGCAAATAAAGTACTATTGGCTACCTTCACCCTTCAAGAAGAAGCTAGAAGGTGGTGGATGTTAATCCGTGATACAAACACTGTTATGACTTGGGCTCAGTTCAAGGAGTCCTTCTTTGAAAAGTACTTTCCTCAATGTGTCAGGGATAGGAAAATAACCGAATTTGAACAACTGAAACAGGGCACAATGTCTGTTGCCGAATATGAGACGAAGTTCACCGAGCTTGCTAGGTATGCACCGCATATGGTGGACACCGACTACAAAAAGGCCAGGAAGTTTGAAGGCGGCCTGAATGTTCCTATCCTTGATAGAGTTAATATGTTGAAACAGCCGACTTATGTGGGTGTTCTTGATCGGGCCTTGATGGCTGAATCAAATATTGAAGCACTGAAACAAACTGAACCACCAACAGCTGAATGGCGTGGTAAAAGACAGGGTTTCAAATTCAAGAAAGGCAAACATAACTCTGTAAACAAGAAACAGAATACGGGGTCAACGACTAGCCCCAGCCAAGGGAGTGGATTTATTCCACCCTGCTCCGTATGTGGCAATAAGCACAAAGGGGTTTGCTACCAGATTTCAGGAGCTTGTTTCAGATGTGGCAAGGTGGGCCCCAGAATTAAAGACTGCCCTTCTGCTCCACCAGTTAGTAGTAAAGCTACACCGAGCGCAGCAGCATCAAATGCAGCGCCAAAGCCTAACCCCAAAGCTACCGGGAAAGAGCCTATGAGGCAGGGCCGAGTATTTGCCCTAGTACCGGGAGACGTTCAGAATACTGAGACCGTTGTGTCAGGTATCCTCTCTATTTGTGCTCAAAATGCATATGTATTGATTGATTCGGGGTCTACACATTCTTATGTGTCGCATGCTTTTTCACGGAAACTGAATAGACCCTTAGAACCTATGAATTACTTGTTAGCTGTATCATCACCTGTTGGAGGATCCATGACATGTGCATATATGTATCCTGCTTGTGAAATTATTGTTGGGGATATGCATCTGTTTATTGACTTACTACCGTTGAACATAGATCATTTTGATGTGATATTGGGGATGGATTGGCTACAAAAATATCATGCCACTATAGATTGTGTAACAAAACAAGTTGTTTTCCGTCCACCGGGTTTACCTGAATTTGTGTTTAATGGGAGTGGAGTAGTACCTCCTCCGTATCTGATTTCTTCTGTAAAAGCTGTCAAACTGATTAGAAAGGGGTGTAAAGGATATCTGTGTTCTGTATTGACTGTATCTACTGATGATTGTGTTAAAACTGATGTGAATTGTATTCCTATAGTCAAAGAATTCCCAGATGTATTTCCAGATGATCTGCCAGGGGATTTGATTGACAGGGAGATTGAATTCACCGTTGATGTAATTCCGGGAACACAGCCAGTGTCTAAAGCTCCCTACAGAATGGCTCCAACTGAACTGAAAGAATTGAAGGTACAATTGCAGGAACTGTTAGACAAGAAGTTTATCAGACCCAGTACTTCACCGTGGGGTGCACCTGTTTTGTTTGTAAAGAAGAAAGATGGCTCACTGAGACTGTGCATTGATTACCGCGAATTGAACAAGGTAACTGTAAAGAACAAGTATCCACTACCGCGTATTGATGATTTATTTGACCAGTTACAGGGTGCACAAGTGTTTTCCAAGATTGACCTTAGATCGGGGTACCATCAACTGAAAGTTAAACCAGAAGACATTGATAAAACTGCTTTTAGAACAAGGTATGGCCATTATGAATTTTTAGTTATGCCGTTTGGAGTCACGAATGCCCCAGCTGCATTTATGGACCTTATGAACAGAATTTTTAAACCATACCTTGATGATTTTATTGTGGTATTTATTGATGACATATTGATTTATTCTAAGACTGTAGAAGAACATGAACACCATCTGAGACTTGCCCTGCAAACCTTAAGAGAACAGAAACTGTATGGTAAACTGTCTAAATGTGAGTTTTGGCTTGATCATGTTATGTTTTTGGGGCATGTTGTTAGCAAAGATGGAATTTTTGTTGATCCGCAGAAAATTGAAGCTGTAGTGAACTGGCCTAGACCAACCAACGTGACTGAAGTCCGAAGCTTTTTGGGACTGGCTGGATATTACAGAAGATTTGTCAAAGACTTCTCCAAAATTGCCTTACCACTGACTCAATTGACACAGAAAGGGATATCATTTGACTGGACTGACCAACGGGAATCAGCATTTCAGGTGTTGAAAACTAGACTTGTGACTGCACCAATTCTGACTCTACCTTCAGGTACGGATGGTTATACTGTATTTAGTGATGCTTCTCATAAGGGTTTGGGGTGTGTTTTAATGCAGAATGGGAGAGTTATTGCTTATGCTTCCCGACAGTTGAGACCACATGAAAAGAACTACCCGACCCATGACTTAGAACTTGCTGCAGTGGTATTTGCATTGAAAATCTGGCGTCACTATCTTTATGGGGCGACATGTGAAGTGTATACTGACCACAAGAGCCTGAAGTACTTTTTCACTCAGAAAGAACTGAATATGAGACAGCGGAGATGGCTTGAACTGATAAAAGATTATGACCTACAGATTTTGTACCATCCGGGAAAAGCCAACACCGTTGCCGATGCTTTGAGCCGAAAATCGATTGGGAACTTAGCCTGTTTGCTGACTGGACAGAAAGAGTTGCTTTGTGACCTTGAAAAGTCTGAGATTGAAATTGTTTTGAGGGAACAAGGTGGTACCTTAGCTGCTATTTCTGCTCAACCAGCATTGATTGAAGAAATTAAGGAGAAACAACAATTGGATGATTACTTGAAAAAGATCATCGAAGAAAGAGAGTCTAAACTGAGACCGGGGTACAAATTTGAGAACAATGTACTGAAATTTCAAGAAAGACTGTGTGTACCGAATGACACCGAACTGAAAAGAAGAATTCTGCAAGAGGGCCACAATTCAAAATTTTCTATCCACCCAGGGAATACGAAAATGTATCAAGATTTGAAATTGAATTTCTGGTGGCCGGGAATGAAGAAAGAAATTGCCGACTTTGTGTCCAAATGTCTTCATTGCCAACAAGTCAAAGCTGAACATCAACGACCTGCTGGATTATTGCAACCCTTACCCATACCAGAGTGGAAATGGGAGCATATCACGATGGATTTTATCGTTGGATTACCTCGCTCCAGAAAATGTATGGATTCAATTTGGGTTATTGTTGATAGATTGACTAAATCTGCTCACTTCTTACCTGTCAAGACAATTTATAATGCGGACAAATTGGCTGTTATCTATATTGATGAAATTGTGAGACTGCACGGAGTGCCTGTGTCTATTGTTTCTGACAGGGATTCGAAGTTTACATCGAGGTTCTGGCAAAGCCTACAGACTGCATTGGGTACTGAATTGAGGCTGAGTAGTGCCTATCATCCTCAGACAGATGGACAGTCAGAAAGGACCATCCAGACTTTAGAAGATTTATTGAGAATGTGTGTCCTTGATTTTCAGGGAAATTGGGAAAGTCATTTGCCATTGGCTGAATTCGCCTACAACAACAGCTACCATTCGAGTATTGGTATGGCGCCTTTCGAGGCATTGTATGGCAGAAAATGTAGATCTCCAATCTGCTGGGCAGAAGTTGGAGATGGGCCGTTGCTTGGGCCCGAAATTGTTTATGAAACGACTGAAAAGGTAAAACTGATACAGCAAAGATTGAAAACTGCACAGAGTAGACAGAAGAGTTATGTAGATGTTAGAAGACGAGACCGAGAGTATGAAGTGGGTGATCACGTTTTTGTGAAAGTGACACCAATGAAAGGCCAGACTCGTTTTGGAGTCAAAGGCAAGTTAGCGCCGAGATACGTTGGACCTTATGAGATTGTTGAGAAAATCAATCCGGTGGCGTATCAAGTTGCACTTCCTCCTTAAATGGAGCATATGCATAACGTCTTCCACATCTCTATGTTGAGGGATTATCTTCGGGATCCATTCCATGTAATTGAGCCTACTCGGATAGTGTTGAGTGATGACTACACTTACGAGGAGAGGCCTATATAGATTGTAAACCGACGGATTAAGAAACTGAGAAACAAAGAGATCCCGCTAGTGAAAGTTGATTGGCAGAACCATGGTGGTGTGTATGCCACTTGGGAAAGGGAAGATGACATGGCTAAAAGATACCCAGAACTGTTTCCACTGAATCCTGTTTTCTTCCAAACTGAAGGTAACTCGAGTTTAGAGGACTAAACTCCTTATAAGGAGGGGAGACTGTAACAACCCTCGTATTGATCACCGATTAACCACTGGATTATATACTGATTACTGTTAAACTGAACTGATAATGACTGATAATTGGATTAACTGAAGTACTGAATGGACTGATTGAAATCGAAACTGAAATTGAATAAGTATGTCTATTGTATTGCATTTCTATCTGTTTGATTGATTGATTATCTGTTAGAATTTATGTGTTTAAACTGCTAATTGAAGGCCTTATCGGCGGCCGAATTAGGAACCGTTTAGTGTTTCGTGATCAGTAGAATATTTGTGATTTTATAGTATATTTATCTGAAAATTGATTAGGAATGATTAAATTAGATTAATTTAAGCCTAATTAATAGAATTGCCAAGTTTAGCTTATTTACCAAATTGCCATGTGAGTGGCCTCTTTGTTTATTATCATTGGAGGGCCTTATTACACTTAACAAACAATTGCTCAGCCCCTATTCTTGCATCCCAACCGACCAAACTTAGAGAGAGTGAGGGAGAAGAGAGAATTTAGCTCATTTGTTGAACTTGCTTGGAGAATTGCTTGGAAATTGAAAGATTTGAAGTATAGATTGGCAAATTTAGCTCCCACACCTTGATTTCAAGACTTAGTAAGGTAATTGAGCCCCTCATTGTTGTCCTTAAGGTTTATTCTTGCATGCTCCATGCTTAATTAGAGAGCTAAGCCATGAATTTGTTCATAATTGTTGAATTAGAGCTCCATTGTTGCATGCATGCTCATGTAGTCAAGTTTGGAGGTTTAATTTCAAGAAAATCTCACATGCAAGCTTATATTCATGCATGGTCCATGTTTTCATCTTATTTTCCAACTATTGAACTCAATTGAACAAGAATTGAAGCTTGATTTTGGTTTGAAGTTCATGCATTGCATGTTTTGAAAGTGTTCTTGAAAATGGGTTTGAAAATGGCTTTAATTGACCAACCCTTGGCCCTTGCATGTGCAAATTAGCTTTTGAGACTTGTTATACATTGAGTTTAAGTGTATTTTCCAGAATTTGGGGCCAAGAGGTTGAGTTTTGGATGGTTGAATGCTTGGTTCGAACTTGGGAGACAAATCTGGAAATTCCAGATTTGGCTTCCTCGCTCGAGCGAGCACCTTTGTCCAGGGCTCCGCTCGAGCGAGCATCGAGCGTGGTATCGCGCGTAAAAATCGAGCATCCAGTACTTTTACTGTTTCTGCAGACCGCTCGAGCGAAGGATTCCTCGCTCGAGCGAAGCCTTTGATTTTGCAACCTCGCTCGAGCGAAGGAAGGCTCGCTCGAGCGAGCCCCCTGTTTTCAGCAACTTTTGAAAAATGCCTTCCAAGTGTATTTTTGCATCCTCATCCCATCCTAGGCATTCTTAGGCGTAGTTTAAGGCATCTTAATGAGGATTTAGACATAGAACCACACCGAGGAAATTTAGGGATTTAATTATTATCCTTCCCGATTGTGAACTTAGTGTGTGTTCTCTATTTGTTAACTGTTTAGGGTTGGCTCTCGGGGACGCGCTCTAGCTGCTATTAGCCCAATCTCTGTGAGTAACAGATTGTGTAAAGATATGTTCAAAATAAATCTTTTGAATACTGAACAGAACTGTTTACTGAACTGATATTGTTTATTGAATGAATGTATGTCCTGTATTGTGAACTGTACTGTGGCATCCTTAGCACTTATTGATTACTGTTATTGTTACAGAGCTCTGTCGGTTTCCTTGTGGAACCATACTGTTTATTGATTGATGGCCATCATTACTGTTGGGTCTGTTAAGGCCCGGTCCTTCTGGACCTACTGTTTATAGGCTATTGGATGTACCACATATGACTGATTGACTAAAATACTGAAAGATTGAAATACTGTTTAATGAACTGTTTTCATTATTGTAAGGACATTCATTCATAACCTCTTTACACTTATTGTTATTCACTGGGCTTTAGCTCACTGTTTATATATATATATATGTAGGTTCTCAGCAGCCAGACCGGAGCTAGGAGCGTGGGTTAGTCCCCAGTTTTGTCAAGCCAGCCTATGTGCCTCACTGCGAGGTTCCGAGACGCCATGCTATGGCTTGGGGTGTTTTTGTGTCCCCCACCTGTCTCTTGACTGTTTTGTTTATTGTATAAACTGTTTACTGTTTGACTGTACTGTTATCGAGGGATTAAGTCCCCGTACTGAATGGTTGTATATGATTGTATAGACTGTACCGTTTTGACTGTATGAATGCATGAAAAATGTTTTTGGCATACAGATTGTCACAGCTCAATGGACACTATTTATTTACTGTATTGGCTTCCGCCAGGCCCTGTACTCTGTTTTACTGTATTACTGTTCAGCAGGCCTTCGGTAATCTCGAATTACTGGCCAGTTACGGTGCTAAACCCATAGGGCCGGGTTTGGGTCGTGACAGGTGGCCAAGCGTGTGGGGGGCTTGTGCTCTCTTTAAATGGAAGCTACTCAGACCTAATTGAATGTAAAAAAGAAAAAAGCACTGTGTTGACTTGAGTAAAATTCGTATGTCCAGAAGAGTATTCTTCAACAATAGAGGGGAATGAAAGACGTTAGCTGAACTGGATGCATAAATAAACCGCGGAATTGGTAGTGAATCCTCCTGAATGGGTAAGATGGTATCGAAGGAGCAAGAGAGGCGTCGATCTCCCCGTTGTCGAAGTAGGTCCCCAAGAAGGGGCGAGGTAGAAAAATCACCAAGAAGAGGGGTGCAACAACGAGAACTCAAGAACTGGGAGTGCACCTGCTTTGACGCAGAACGAACCGAGCAGGCCACCGCACCCGTTAAGTTTTTCAATGTTTATTGAGAACAAACCAATGACTGAAACGGATTCAATTATTCGTGATCTGAACGTGGCAGTCGAGTTTACTCGGCAAATGTTTCCACCTGAAGTGCAACAATCAATGATCAAACGGGGTGACTATGAAATTTTCAGAGAGTGTATTCATGGAGCGGTTAGGGGACTCTATAGCTTATATGAGATTGGCATGCACCTTCGAGTCGCGAAAAGAGAAATTGAACAAAAAGATGGGCGTATTTGGGACTTAGAGCGCCATGCGGAAAAGGCCGAGAGTGAACTGAGAAAAGCCAAAGCTGCCAAGGACACAACGAACCCGGTTATAATAGAAAGAGTAAATCGGCGCCTGCTTGATCATGCCATAGCCGATCGGGATACGGCGAGCATGTTCACAAAAGAAGCGATAAGAACATGGGCCTATGAAGAAGGCTTTTTAGACGGCCAAAAAATTGGCATTGAGAAGACTAAAGAAAAGTTGACGGATGACGTTTGCCGATGTGAGAACCGTGGGTTTAAGCATGGATGGACCAAGGTTTTACAAGCCGCTGGTATCGACTCGGCGTCGCCGTTGTACCAAAGCTACAAGTTTCCCTTCGAAACTTATGACACCGAAAAGATTGATAATAAAGAAGAAGATCTCAGTCCAGAGAAGGCCTAAATAACAAGAAAAACTTGTATTGTACTTTTTATTCTAACAGAATCCATGTATTTGTATTTGTAGCAAGAAACCATGTACCGCTCGAAATAAATATACATTGTGTTTGTTTATTTGATATTGTAATTCGATTACTAAATTTTTCTAATTTTGGCAATTTTGAATTCTAAGATTTATTCCGTCAATCATGCGCAGCTGTAGACGCGCCCTTGGGCCTCACTACAGTTCGGACTCGATTGTCACGGTTCTTAATCTGAACCAAAGAGTCCAAATCCGGCAAATCGTTTTTGAAAATAGATTTTTTTTGTAAAGAAGTGCCAAACATGGACTGCTTTGCCAGATACAGAGTCGCTACCTAAATATTTTATTTTGGGAAATTTAGAAAACCCTGACTCGTTGCCTAAGGCCACGTGTCCGTCATCACCAAAGTTACCTCGGCTCAGGAACTTGGGTACGATTGGGGAAGGTCACTTCGTGAGCACCCCCGCTCGCCCGATCAAAGATCGGCCTCTACTAACCATGATGTCTAGTTTTGAAAATGTTATGCGTTCTTATTCCGGTTATTAGCCTAGATTTACTATGTGATGCGCACAGCATACAAGTATAGACTAAATCGCCTGAATTGGAACAAAACATTTCATGTTTATTTATTTTTTAAAGTGGTTTGCTACTCGCAAGTAGGCTTAAAATGCGGATTTTGCCACCCTCGGGTGGGCTTAGAAAATATGGTTTTGCCACTATCTAGTGGACTTAAAACTCACAGTCGATGATTTGTTCCAATCCAAATAACCCAACCTTCACCCACAGGCATTCAGGCAGATATATCATATAAGCACATAGCCTCATGGTAAGCATGCTATCATGGCAGTCACTCACACACATGCAAGGATGCTAAAGCATAAAAACTTACCGAGTACTCTAAGCCAAAACAGAAGCTATGTTAGAAATCAATGCATGATCCTAACTATACAGAAATGCCTAATGCAACACATGCAAAATGCAACTAAGATAGGCTCGGCTATTCTAAAGATGACATGTGAAATGCTACAACTAACAAGTATTCAACTTGGAATTGAAATACAATGAAGTTAGTATGATGTGCCGAGCCCGGTGCATGCAAGATAGATGAATGAATGCAAACATGCTATCATACTGTATGCTAATTGAAATATGCCATAATCTAACCATCATAAGCTGGTAAATAAAAGGGAGAAAGGCGTGGGGTTGGAAGACATACATCACACTCACGCACACTTATTACACAATTGCCCTCACTCGGAGGGTCCGAATAAATAATACAGTCCCAAATAAATAATACAGTCCGAATAAGTACAAAACCCTAATTAATTAACAAATTTAACTAGGAAAGCAGTAAATTAGCATGCAAGCCTATGGACTGCCTCAGCTCTGCTCCGGATGATGGATGATGCATGCTTGAGTTGCCTGGCGCGGAAATCCATTGCAATGCCCCGATTCGCCTCTGTTTGCAATTAATGCTGGAATGCTGTGCAAAGCTCTAGAAGGCTGTTGATTCTTGATGTGCTGCAACAGAGAGCAAGAAAGCGGCATGGCAAAGTATTTTCACATATGTATGCACACCTCGATCCTCGTGCCATCAATCACGCATCTCGATGCATGATGGCCGAGGAGTCGAATGGCACGACTCGATGTGAAATGAATGCACATATAAACACAACAAGACCGAGACTCCATCATGGTTAATCCGGAGTGTCGGTGACCGGGAATTGAGACACGTTCCGTCACTCGGAGTACGAAACGTCCCTCGTTTCCCGTGTTTGGGCTAACTCCTATCCCAAACACAATGCAATATGCATGACACGCTTGAATGCAATCCTAACATGCAACCTAGCATACGCAATGCAATGAAATGGCATACACAATGCAAGATGGGCTTACACAAATATGAGTGGACCTCAGCCACACTCACATGAGCGGCCATAAGATGAAAATGAGACTACCGAAATGCGTGCACGCATGCACGCAAACCGATGACCGAACCTAAGGCACAGCATGCAACTCTAACAAGGCATGGCAAGGATGAAGCATGGCATTCAAGCATGTAAATTCCAGCACTGAAACATGATGCTAAAAGGTCCCGAAACATGGAAACATGGCACCCGATGCATGAGATGAGCCCCGAAACTCAAAACTAGGCACATGTATTGACTTATAGCTATATAAAGCATGCATTATTTGACTATGAAGCACAAAGACAGAGCCAAGGCAGTCCCAAAACATGAACATTTCCAGTTCAAAGCATGACCAAAAGATGCTAGCATGATGGACTAAAATAGCATGCAACTTTGACTAGCAAACATGGTTTACATGGCATGTATATGAAGTGAATGAGAACTCATCAAACCAGCAAAAATCAGTGAATAAAACATGCCAAAATATGCCCAAATAATCACTGAAATGCAGCCAATGCATGCCAAAATGATGAGCTCCTTTAGAGGGCCATATAAGGGATTATTAAGCACATACAAGATAGACACTTAGCAAGACTAAACCAACTCTGGAAATGGGTTATGACAGCCCTAAAACCCACCAAATAGGCCCTGGAATCAGTCTCGGAAGCATGCAAAGAAAGGCCTTTTGGAAAGGCCTTGAATGAGATTTCTCTACACATGCATCATAGATATAAAATATGGCCAAAAGGGCCTTGGACAGAGCCAAGGAAGACCTCAAAACCCTCAGAATAAAGCCTAAAATAAGACTTCAATGCATGAAAAATAGGGTCCCTTTGGAAGGCCTAAAAGACCACCAAATAAGACAAGGAGAGAGGGGGTCACCCCCCTCTGATTTTGGCCCTCAAAAATGCTAAGAGGGCAAACCATGGCCAATGCAAGTGCTCTAATGCATAGCCCTAATCATGAAAGAATGAAGCATGCATAGGGAAAGATGACCCCAAACAGAAATGGGACCTTAACCAAACTTAAATAAGATGTCAAAACAAGACTTTTTCCAGTTTATATCAAATCTCAAAAGTGTTCACGAGTAAGGCTAAAATATGATGCAAAAATAGCCCTAAAAGAGAGATAGAGGGTAAGGGAAAGTAGATGGCCTCAAACAGCAAAGAGCCCTTCAACAAAGTTTAAGAGGGGCTCAAAATAAGACACTTTACAGTTTATGTTGAAGCCCATAAATGCTCACAAATAGGGCTAATATATCATGCAAAATAAGCCCTAAAAGAGAGATAAAGCACAAAGGGAGAGTAGATGGCCTCAAACAGCAAAGAGCCCTTAAACAAAGTTGAAGAGGGGCTCAAAATAGGATACTTTACAGTTTGGGTCGAAGCCCAGAAATGCTTGAAAATAAGGCTAATCAATCATGCAAAATAAGGCAAGAAAAGGGGAAATAGGGACTCACTCTTGAAGAGCAGATTTCCAGCAGCTTCTGGACCAAGTTGGTGGACCTTCAACCCCTTCAAGTCAGCTCCAATATGTTGGAATGGATGATGGAGGTGTTATACTAAGGGTTGGTGTGCAAATGGTGCAAGAAAACTAGGGTTTGGAGGCTTGAAGTGTAGATATAGGGGGAGTTGTATGTATGCTCCAGCCAAAAATGTCTGACCCTTGTAAAATAAGGTGAGGTGTTGGTTATATAGAGGGAGAGGAGTGAGGCTTCTTGGAGAAGCTTTGAGAGGGGGTCAAGCCTTCTAAAAGAAGCTTGACCAAAGGGGTCAAGCTTCTTAAGGAAGCTAAACCAAAAGGGTCAAGCTTCCTCAAGAAGCTTGACCAAAAGGGCCAAACTCTTTTAGAACCAAGCAAAGGGGGAAAAAACCACCTTTAAAGGAGCCAAAAACAAGGACAAACCCTCGGGCAGTGGATCAGGTGGAAAATAGCTGGCACAGCTGGCACACACTCAGGAGGGCAAACATGGCCGACCAAGTTCAAAAGGCCAAGGTGGCCGGCCAGCCACCTCCCCTGGTCGGCCGACCAGGGGTCAAAGGGTTCAAGAAAAAATACTGGTCGGCCACCCCAAAAAGGTGGCCTCCCAGATGAGTGCAACACAACTGTGTAGAGAAAAACCAAAAAAAGTGGTTCAGGAGAGAGAAAAATCAGCTTTTTAGAGGGGTTCAAAAGGGTCAGGGACAATTACTGGTTGGCCTACCCATATTGGTGGCCTCCCAGGTGTGTACAACACAATGGTGTGGTGGAAAGTCAGAAAAAGTGGCCCGGGAATAGGAAAAACCAGCTTTCTAGTAAGAAAAACGGGCGACGAAGAGCAATGAAGAGAAAAGCTAGTTTTTCAGAAAAATTGCTGGTCTCCCACCCTCTTACAACCTTTCTAACAATGAAAATGAGGTCCTTGCCAAAAATGGACCAAGACGGATGCAAAACGAAGGTTCGGGGGCCAAAACGCGCAGTTCGGGGCCCCGAAAACAGGCTGTTGGGCACAGGAAGTGGCGTTCGACCACGAAGGTGGTCTCTCAGGCCACAGTGTCCCTCAAAAGGGAGGAAATAAGGTGTGTGCCAAAAACCGGAGCAAACAGAGGTAATTAAGTGGTCCCAAACCAAGGCGCACGGCTGACGGCTCCGAAAACCGGGAGCCGGGCTCCAAACGGGAAAAAGGGCCTACGACCACGAAACGTGGCCTACGGCCACTGAGAGATGATCTACGCGACCTCTCCCTCCCTTCGGGAAGAGAAAACAAAGAAAACGGAACCTGGTTCGCAAACCGAGGCAAAGTACAAAAGAGTCCGGAAGTCCGTAGGCAAAGCTCGCAACCGAAACTCTGAAACCTCAGAACGAGCACAATATGCAACATCACCGAGCGCTCAGTTGGTGACGTCTGAGTCTTAAGGTCGGTCAAAAATGGGGTGTCTACAGCAGCATGAAGGGCGCTCCGAGTTCGGAGGCTTATTCGGCCAATCGTGCAAAGCACGAGGGCTCCGAATTCAGAGTCTTTGTAATTGTCAAACATGATCAAGCACAAAGGGCACTCTGAATTCGAAGGCTTATTCGACCAATCGTGTTGAGCACGAGGGGCGCTTTGAATTCGAAGTCTTTGTAATGGCCAAACGTGATTAAGCACGAAGGGCGCTCCGAATTCGGAGGCTTATTCGGCCAATCGTGCCGAGCACGAGGGGCGCTCCAAATTCGGAGTCTTTGTAAGGACCAAACGTGATCAAGCACGAAAGGCACTTCAAATTCAGAGGTTTATTCGGCTAATCATGCTGAGCACGAAGGGTGCTCCGAATTCGGAGTCTTTGTAACGGCCAAACGTGATCAAGCACGAAGGGCACTCCGAATTTGGAGGCTTATTCTGCCAATCGTGCCGAGCACGAGGGGCGCTCTGAATTCGGAGTCTTTGTAAGGGCCAAACGTGATCAAGCATGAAGGGCGCTTTGAATTCGGAGGCTTATTTTGCCAATCGTCTCGAGCACGAGGGGCGCTCCAAATTCGGAGTCTTTGTAATGGCCAAACGTGATCAAACACGAAAGGCGCTTCAAATTCTGAGGCTTATTCGGCCAATCGTACCAAGCACGAAGGCGCTCCGAATTTAGAGGCTTCTTCGACCAATCATGCAAAGCACGAAGGGCGCTCCGAATTCGAAGTCTTTTATCAAGTGGCAAATTAAAATGAGAAGTCAATGAGAAAGGCATATTGTATTGCCAAGTAACTAAATAGATGTTTACATGCTTGGATAGTAGCAAAATCAAAAGCAGACTAGCATATTGTACAAGTTAGTTTAATGATAAAATTTACGTAAGTGGATCGAATTCCAGGGTCGTGGTAAACTTCTGCCAGCCATGTCTGAGAGGCGATATGCTCCCGTGCCGGCAATCGAATCAATCTAGTAAGGGCCGTTCCAGTTGGAGCCTAGCTTTTCGTCTGCTGGGTTTTTAGTAGCAGGAAGCACTTTTTTGAGTACCAATTCTCCAGGAACATAACCGAGTAGCTGCACGCATTGGTTATATGACTTGGCGAGCTATTGCTGATATCGTGCCATGTGCGCAAGAGCTTGATCTCAGCGTTCCTCAATCAAATTCAGATTTAAGGCCAACATCATATTGTTACGCCCTGTGTCAAAAGCCTTTGATTTCAGAGTGGGCAGGCCAATTTCAAGAGGGATGATAGCCTCTATCCCAAAGCACAAGACGAACGGCGTTTCTCTAGTGGACTACCTCGGAGTGGTACGATAAGCCCATAATACACTGGGCAACTCTTCAACTTACTTGCCCTTTGGCCTTCTCCAATCGTTTTTTGATTTCGTCCAGGATCACTTTATTAGAGGCCTCTGCCTGACCGTTGTTTTATGGGTACGCTGGTGAGAAAAAATAGAGCCGGATATCGTATGTATTACATAACTCCCGATAAACTCCACAATCAAATTGGGTGCCATTGTCAGATACAAGTGCTCTTGGTATATCGAATCGAGTTATAATGTTTTTCCACACAAAGTGTTTAACATCGGTGTCTCAGATATGTGCCAATAATCGTGAAATAGTCTGTTGCAATGATCAAGAATCGTTTGTTTTCCGAAGCTCGCGGTAATGGTCCGACGATGTTAAGGCCCTATTGAGCGAACAACCAAGGACTAGTAATGGAATTTAATTCTTCGACAGGCAAGTGAGTTAATAGGGAGAACTTTTGGCATTGTTCACACTTCTTTACGTAGTTCTCGACATCGGTACGCATGGTCGGCCAATAATATCCCTGCGTTATGGCTTAGTGGGCTAATGAGCGCCCTTCACAGTGGGCACCGCAACTACCTTCATGTATTTCGGCTAATAAGTCCTCAACTCTGTCTAGGTGAACACATTCCAAACATGGCCCTGAGAGAGATTTTTTGTAAAGCTTTCCCTCGAAATCCAAATAATATCTTCTTTCTTAACCGTTGGCAGCTGTTCTGAGAAGAGAAATGCGACGATAGGGTCCATCTAACTCGGTCTTAAGTTAATGATGTTAACCTGAACTGGTTTGGAAGAAGTGATACTCGGCTCTGGGATGAATCCTACTTTGATGGTTCATTTGATTTCTGAGTTAATAGCAGAAGCTAGGCAAGGAAGGGCATCTGCATGTGTGTTCTAATCTTGGGTTATCTGATTTAGCTCGTGGTGGTCGAACTTCGTAAGTAAGGAATTCACCGTTTTCATATAGGCTACCATTCGATCGTTCTTAGTCGCATATTCCCCTTTCAACTGGTTGATGACTAATTTTGAGTCACAAAAAACCTACAACCGCCGAGCAGCAAGGTGAAGCGCGTTACGAAAGCCGGTCAGCAATGTTTCGTGGTTGGTCTCATTATTTGATGCATCGAAACCCAATTTGACTGCCTGCTTGATTATTGCCCCTCAAAGAGTCATGATTACTACGCCTGCCCCGCTGCCACGTTGGTTGGATGATCCATCACAATACATTTTCCAAATGTCTCTAACATACATTCTCCAATTTGGTTGAGGTTGAGGGAAGAGTTGATCAGATTTGAAGTCGGTATGACATCCTGTAAACTCGGCTACAAAGTCAGCCAGCACCTACTCCTTGATGGTCGTTCTTGGCAAAAACTAGACGTCATACTGGCCGAGTTCCAAAGCCTATTTAGAGACTCGCCTCGATGCTTCCGCGCTACGGAGCGCTGCTCGGAGAGGATAGTCCGTTAGTACCCCTATGGTATGAGCCTAAAATTAGTGCATCAGCTTTCTGACAGCCACCACAAGAGCCAAGATGAGCTTTTCCAGTGGTAGGTATCGTGTTTCGGTGTCAACCATCGCCTTGCTTACATAGTAGATTGATCGTTACTCCTCAAGTTCCTCCTGTAATAACACAGCGCTGACTGCCTGGTCAGATACCGCTAGATACAAGATGAGCGGATCGCCTGGCGATGAAGTTGCTAAGAGTAGCACTAAACGGAGATGAGTTTTCAAGCCATCCAGCACGGCCTAACACTAGTGTAACAACCCTCGTACTGATTACTGAATTATGTACTGATTACTGCTAAACTGAACTGATAATGACTGATAAGTGAATTGGAGGAACTACTGAACAGACTGAATGAAATCGAAACTGAATTTGAATGAGTTTATATGTTGCATTGCATGTCGCATCTGTTTGATTGATTGGATATCTGTTAGAACTTATATGTTTAAACTGTTAATTGAAGGCCTTATCGGCGGCCGAATTAGGAACCGTTTAGAGTTTCATGTTCAGTAGAATATTTGTGATTTAATGGTATATTTATCTGAAAATTTATTAGGAATGATTAAATTAGATTAAATTAAGTTAATTGTCAAGTTGGGCTTAATTACGATTTTGCCATTGGTAGTGGGCCTTTATTATATTATACTTGAGCCTTTGTTATACTCCTTCACAACCTTTGATCAGCCATATTGAGAGCCTCAGCCGAAATTAGAAGAGAGTTAGAGAGAGAGAGGTTTGCTCTTGTTGAAATTGCTCAAGAACTTGGAGATTGGTAGGATAAATTGCTAAAGTGAACTCCTAAGCAAGAAATTGAAGACTTAGGTAAGTGAATTTATCTTCTTCTTGTGGTCTTGAAGTCATCTTGCATGTTCCATGCATCATTGTAGAGCTAAGCCATGTTTTAAGTTCAAGAATGTTGAATTGAAGCTTGGTTGTTGCATGCATCACCATTTTGGTGTGTTTGGGAGTTGAATTCTTGGAGAATTGTACATGCATGTCCATGTTTAGGTTAAAGTCCATGTTTTCACTTTGTTTTCCAACTATTGAGCTCTTGAGAGCAAGATTTGAAGCTTGAAATTGGTTTGAAACTCATGCATGTCATATTTGAATGTTGTTCATGCATGTTCTTGAAAATTGGTTTGGAAATGAGCTTGATTAAACTTCCCTTGGGCTTTGATTTTACAAATTGAGCTTTGATCATAGTAATACTATATGTTTTCATGAGTTTTCCAGGAAAAGGGCCCAAGAGGATCGATTTTTGTATTCCAAACTTGAGTTTCAAATTCAGAGCACAATTCTGGGTTTTCCAGATTTCTGGTGTGCGCTCGAGCGGAGGTTTGTGAGCTCGAGCGCAGAAATCAAGTCCCCAGCAGTTTTGCAAATTTTGTGTTGTCCGCTCGAGCGGAAATATTTACGCTCGAGCGTGTTTTGCGAGCATCCAGTATATTTTGCAGACCGCTCGAGCGGAAGGGATCACGCTCGAGCGGGGAACGTTTTTGCCTGTACGCTCGAGCGGGGATGTTTACGCTCGAGCGTGGCTCTCTTTTTCTGAAAATTCCGAAAATGTTTTCTGTATACATCTTTGCATCCTCATCCCATCCTAGGCATCCTTAGGCCTAGTTTAAGACATCTTAATGAGGATATAGATGTAGAACACACCGAGGCATAATAGGAAGTTAATTATTGTACTTCCCCAACTGTTAAACTTAGAGTGTGTTCAATGTGTTTTACTGTTTAGGGTTGGCACTCGGGGACGCGCTCTAGCATACTGTAGCCCAATCTCTGTGAGTAACAGATTGTGTAAAGATATGTTCAAAATGGTTATCTTTTGAATACTGAACTGAATTGTTTATTGAACTGATATTGTTTATTGAATGAATGTATGTCCTGTATTGTGAACTGTATTGTGGCATCCTTAGCACTGACTGTTACTGTTACAGAGCTCTGTCGGTTCCCTTGTGGAACCATACTGTTTACTGACTGATGGCCATCATTACTGTTGGGTCCGTTGAGGCCCGGTCCTTTTGGACCTACTGTTTATAGGCTAATGGATGTACCACATATGATTGATTGACTGATATACTGAAAGATCGAAATACTGTTTAATGAACTGTTTTCATTAATGTAAGGACATTCGTTCATAACCTCTTTACGCTTATTGTTATTCACTGGGCTTTAGCTCACTGTTTATATATATATGTAGGTTCTCAGCAGCTAGACCGGAGCTAGGAGCGTGGGTTAGTCCCCCAGTTTTGTCAAGCCAGCCTATGTGCCTCACTGCGAGGTTCCGAGACGCCATGCTATGGCTTGGGGTGTTTTTGTGTCCCCCACCTGTCTCTTGACTGTTTTGTATAATTGTATAAACTGTTTACTGTTTACCGTACTGTTATCGAGGGATTTGATTCCCGTACTGAATGTTATATGTGATTGTATATAGACTGTACTGTTTAAACTGAATGAATGCATGAGAAATGTTTTTGGCATACAGATTTTCACAGCTCAATGGACACTAGTTATTTACTGTAATGGCTTCCGCCAGGCCCTGTACTCTGTTCTACTGTATTACTGTTCTGCAGGCCTTCGGTAATCTCGGATTACTGGCCAGTTACGGTGCTAAACCCATAGGGCCGGGTTTGGGTCGTGACAACTAGAGGGTCCACTAAAATGCTTTGCCCTGTCGAAGTGTATGAAAAAATGATCGATAGCGATTTGAAGAACAATTGATAAAGCTACTGAGAGCAGCGACCATTCCCATCAACTTCTAAACTTCTTTGGCCGACTGAGGGGAGCCGAGTTCTATAATTGCCATGATCTGCCTTGTGTTGGCCTCTATTCGGCGATGGTTCACAATATAGCCGAGAAACTTGCGGGATCCAATGCCAAATGCACACTTCGAGGCATTCAGTTTCATTTTGTACTTTCGAAAAATGCCGAAGGTCTCGGCTAAGTCGGCTAGATGAACATGCTTTCCTTGGATTTCACCACCATATTGTCAATGTATACTTCTATGGTGCGGTCGAGCTGTTCTTTAAATATAGTGGTGACTAACCTCTGGTACGTTGCCCTCACATTCTTAAGTCCGAACGGTATGACCTTGTAACAATAGGTTCCCCATGGAGTGAGGAATGCGGTCTTTTCTTGGTCATCCGGATGCATGGCAATTTAGTGGTAACCCTAGTAAGCATCCAAGAAACTCATGCGTTGGTGGTGCGCAGTTACGTCCACAAGTTGGTCCATTCGAGGAAGAGGAAAATAATCCTCAGGGCAGGCCCAGTTCAAGTCCGTAAAATCTACACAAACACGCCAAGATCCGTTTTTCTTCTTGACAACCATGGTATTGGACAACCACGTTGGATAAGTTACTTCACGAATTGCCCCGGCTTCCAACAGTCTGTCAACTTCGTCGACAACAGCCGAAGTATGCTCCGCAGTCGACCGTCGACTTTTCTGAATAATTGGTTTAACCGTTGGGTCAACGTTTAAACGGTGTTGGGCTATACTTGGATCCACCCCTGGCATCTCATATGGCGTCCAGGCAAATATGTCAATGTTGCCGAGTAAGAAGGAAACCAGCTTTTTGCATTCAACTGCGTTCAGGAAGGTGCCGATCATGAAGAACTTGTTAGGTCCCCCTGTGATTTCGATCTGATCGAGGTCTTCGGTTGCCTTGTCACTGGGGGTTTTTCCAACGTCCTCGAGGACTTCTCAACTTGGAACTTCAATCGAGTTTACTTCCAGTTCCTTCGACTTTTTTGTCGAAGCTGTAAGGTAGCATGCCTTTGCCAACTTTTGAGAACCCCGAATTTGCTCGATGCCATGTTGCGTTGGGAAGCGGAATAATTGATGGTAAGTACTTAGTATGGCCTGCATTGCGTGCAACCAGGTTCTTCTCATGATGAGATTGTATGGTGATGGAAGTTTAACGACCAGAAACTCCACATCGACTGATTTGGTACCTGCACGGACTGATAATGTGATCTTGCCCAAAGGGTACTCGGGGTTGGCATTGAAGCCAAACAGGGGATAGTCGGCCGGTAACAAGTCCGAATCGGTGAAGCCGAGTTTAATAAATGTTTTGTAATACATTATCTCCGAGGTACTCCTCTAATCGATCAGAACGCGTTCGACGATGAATTTGTTTACGCGCAACTCGACGACAAGGGCGTCATTGTGGGAGAGCATTACCCCTTCAAGATCGGTGTCGTCAAAACTGATTTTGCCGGTTTCATGAGGCCGTTTGGCTAGTGTAAACAGCCTGGACGTGCTGGGTTGTAGTTGGATCCTATGTACCTGAGTTGACGGTGGCAGACTGTATATCATGTGAATCACACCAAGTGGAGGTGAATCCGGTCGTAGAGCTACCGTGTTTGGTAGATTGTTCTCATGGACATGTTGTGTTAATCGACCGTCTTGCACCAATTCCTCCAGGTGGTCCTTCAGTGCATAATAGCTGTTAGTGTCGTGGCCATGGTCCTTATAATATTCACACCGCCTATCCCTCCGTCTAATATCAGGGGGTCCAATCATCTTGAATGGCCACTTAAAGAACGACAAATGCTGGACTTTAAGTAGGATCTTACTGATCGGCTTTGCCAACTCCATATACTTCTTGTCCAAACGTCTGGTGCGCCTGCTATCCACTTGATATTGTTCATTCGAACGACACGAACACTGTTCTCTTGATCAGTGCGAATCATGCCGGTTGTCTCGTTTAGCCCGACTCCAAGGTTCAGGGCTTCTTGGTGGTACGACGCTTATCGGCTGAACCAGACTAGATGGGGCCGACTTCACGACTTTCTGTTCGGCCTTGAAGTGAAAGATATCGTCTTCCACCTTGCAATACTCCTTAACTTTCTTCATTAGCGCCCAGGCTGTTTTAGGAGGCCGTCTAGTCAACGAGCTTTGGAGAGGACTATCGTGGTATAACCCCATTTTAAAGGCGGTGATGGCCATGGAATCATTGCAGGCATCGTCCACCAAGTTGAAACACTCCTAGTAGTGCGCCGAATACTCATAAAGGGTCTCTTTTGGTTTAATTTGCATCGCCCAGAGAGAATTATCTTGCTTCGGCTGAACCTCATTGGTGATGGATCTTGCCTTGAAGGATTTTTGGAGCTAATGAAAGCTTTTAATTGACACCAGCTCCAGTTTATAATACCATCTAACAACTAATGGTCCCAGGCTGCTTGGAAACATTCGACACATGAGGGCTTCATTATCAGCATGTAACGTCATCGCTTGTTTGTAATGACGATGTGATCCGTAGGGTTTGACTTACGTCATACAAGGTGAACGTTGATGCTTTAAACTTTTTAGGCAATACAACCTTTGCAATGTGTCGTACGAAAGGATCATGTTTATCTTCTTCATCCGAACCATTATCTCATTTCCTCTGCATGTGCTATACATACGGACTTCCCTCGGATGAGCTAGACATGTCAACTCACCCCTTCTTCCTAGGTTCCTGAGATGATGAGTCGGAAGAACTGCTACTACCATGTTTCCGATGCCGACGCCGTCGATCATCATTTTTCTTCTCTAGCGACCAACTTTGGTCATGACGTGGTGCGGTTGATTGGGATTTGGCTAACTCAAGGGCCAACTCCTTATGCAAACGTTCGTTATCAGCCGCCATGTCTTCCAAACGTTGTCTGTTTCGCTTTGCTTGAACCATGATCATCGACATGGTTTCCTGCATCAAGGTCGAAGGCGAAGTTTGAGCCACTGGGTCAAAGTTCAGGGCCCTTCGCGCGGTGATATTCTCCGGACCAAGCATGGTTCTTTATGTAACATCATCTCTTGGTGTAATATCATCAGCAAAAGTAAAGGATCATTCGTTATGTCTGCTATGAACTCGTTTGAGTATTCCCACAAACGGTGCCAATTGTGGTGATGGGGTTTGGAAATACCTTTGGCCCAAGCGAACTTTCTTAATCCTCGGATTGGTACCTGTGCTGGAACTAACACTCCGACGGACAAGTTAATGTTCTCTCGAGTCTTTATTCTATCACAAGTTATTACGCTTTTTTCACATGCCCCTTCTTTGGCTGATGGTCCTCCTTTTTATATTGCTCTTTAGGGGCCCACTTTCTATTATGGACACCCTGCCCTCACAGCTGGACCCCTAGTTATTTCTACAGGATCTGTGGCCTATTCAGCCCTATGGATAGGTTCTAGTCGGCCAAGGCCCTATTTATCACTGTGTATTCGGCAGCCTTGAGGATAAGGCCCAATCTAGGCCGACTTAAATTCGGCCTCCACAACTATGTTTGTAATTTTAAAAATTACAATTTATCATTTAAAAGAGCTAATAGAAAAATAAAATTATTAACTATCGTCTATATAATAATGAAATTAAAAAAATATATTACTAACATCATTAAAAATTATTAATTAATTTAATGATTACTTAATAAAATAAATTATATATTATGCAATTTAAAATTTTTAAAACGTATAATTTTTAATTTTTTTTTAAACGAAACAAGCTTAAGGGTATTTATAATTTACCATACTAAATACTATTTCCAGAACATTTTGTACTTTTTTATAATGAAGTACAAACCGTTTAATTCTGTTGTTAGTTATCTTTATTTGTCAGGAAACAACCACATATACATAGGCTAATGCTATTGCCAAGGCAGCCTTGGTTTTTGCTATTACATAGAACGGAACAAACATGAAAGCCAAATACTCCATGGAAGTGGTAAAAATGATTTTTAGACCCCGTATTGGGTAAACAGAGTAGTAGATTAGTGTCAATCGTTATTTCAATTTTGGGCATGCTTGATGTCACGCCCCAAACTCACCCCTAAAAGTTTGGGCATGACCTAACCAGAACGGACGTCTAACCTGATATACATAACATACGGGACCTGAACGGAAGCATTAAATACCATAAAATAATAGAAAACAATCTCCATTGAGCTACCACTATTATGCTAGGATCACAAACATCATAACAGGTAAAGAATATACAAAAACATGCACCTGAGCATTGGTTAAGTACATACACATATACAGACCCAGCCCTATGATTGGGCGTATAACAAAAACATCGGGGTTAGAAAGTTATATACGTTCAACCTTAGACAGAAAATTAAAGTACGAGCCACCATCTTAACAAAACTTCACAAAAATAAGCGTCTTCGTCTAGTGCCTGGACATATAAAGGTTGACAAAAGAGGACGGGCATCATGGGTTAGGACTGACCTCCCGGTTGGTTACCTACAGGAGTACACATAACAGAGAGTGAGCCAGGCTCAATGAATAATAGTACTTAAATAATTCGATACTCAACTTAAAACATAATACATATCAATGCGTATATAAATGCCGAGATCATGTGGTTAATCTGATTCTGTACGTTCTGGCCTTAGGCCTAGCTTTTAAACATAATGGCTTTAAGCCTTTGAACGGAGTGGCATTAAACCCTTAAACAGATTGGCATTAAGCCCTTAAATAGAATGGCATTAAGCCCTTTTCATGCATGTGTGAACTCAAGAGGTGTCTCGCACGGATTCTAGAGGTGGCTCATATTGTAGCACTTAGTTCCGTACAATACTTTGTTTCATATCAGAAAATACAGATTGGCCATAAGCCCAGATATCATCAGAATAGGCTAGTCTCAGAGTCCTACAGAATTCCAGAGTCATATGAAAGTATCCACGTTCTTTCCATCATTTGTTTACATTCCTTGAATCGTTCACATAGTTACAAAATTAACATACGATAACGGAATGCTAATGGCAATCATTAGCTGTAAATAAAGCGTGCTATGGTAGTACTATTACTCACAGTGTTGTGACGACGTGCTAGTTCCTCCCGGAGTGTGTCCTGCACACATTCATAACTTGCAAATTAGTCCATTTCTCTTTGTTGAATTATTTCCTGAGTCATTTCACTTCAAATGAATTTTACAACATCAGTAGACATAAAATACAAATTCCAAAACATCCGAGGGTTAAGCATGCAAAACGGAGCAAACCATTTTTTTCAGCATGGTGTAGACGTCCCCGAACGCCCCGGGAGGGTGAGTCCCGTTCTGTTCATTTTGGGGTTCACTACAGTTCAGACTCAAATTGTTACGGTTCTTAATCTTGAACCAAAGAGTCCAAATCCGGCAAATCGTTTTGAGAAAAAAACAGATTTTTGAAAGAAGTGCCAAACATGGACTGCTTTGCCAGATATAGAGTCGCCACCTAAATATTTTTTAATGGGGAAATTTAGGAAACCCTGACTCGGTGCCAAAGGCCACGTGTCCGTCATCACCAAAGTTGCCTCGACTCGGGAACTTGGGTACGATTGGGGAAGGTCAGCTATGATGCACCCCCTCTCGCCCGATCCGAAGATCGGCCTCTACTAACCATGATATCTCATTTTTGAAAACACATGCGTTCTTATTCCGGTTAATTAGCTAGAATTACTATGTGATGCGCACAGCACAATAAGTATAGACTAGATCGCCTAATTTGGAACAAAGCATTGCATATCCGTTTGTTTGGAAAATGTTTGAAATTTGCTACTCGCAAGTAGGCTAAAACGCGGATTTCAATGAATTATCCCAATTCAAGTAATCCAACCTTCACCCACAGGCACTCAGGCAGTTATATCAACTAAGCATTTAGCCACATGGTAAGCATGCTGTCATGTTAACATTCACACTCATGCGAGATGCTAAAGCATAAATACTTACATCGTACTCCGAGCCAAAATAGAAATCAGTTAGAAATCAATGCATGATCCTAACTATACAGAAATGCCTAATGCAACACATGCAAAATGCAACTATAGCAGGCTCGGCTATTCTAAACATGGCATGTGAAATGCTACAGCTAACACATATTCAATTTGAAATTGAAATTCAAATACAGTTAGTATGATGCGTTGAGCCCGGTGCATGCAAAACAGATGAATGAATGCAAACATGCGATCATACTGTATGCTAATTGAAATATGCCCTAATCTAACCATCATAAGCGGTTAAATAAAAGGGAGAAAGAAAGGGGATTGGAAGACATGCACACACGCACGCACGCACCCTTATTACAACAATTGGCCCTCACTTGGAGGGTCCGAAAGAATAATACAGTCCCAAATAAATACAGTCTGAATAAATAATACAAAATCCTAATTAATTAACAAATTAATCTAGGAAAGCAATAAATTGGCATGCAAGCCAGGGACCGCCTCAGCTCTGATCCAGATGATGAATGATGTATATTCAGGTTGTCTTGCGCAGAAATCCACTGCGATGCCCCAATTAGCCTCTGTTTGCAATTGTTCTTGGAATGCGTGCTAAGCTCCAGAAGGCTGCTGATTCTTGATTTGCTGCAACAGAGAGCAACAAAGGGGCATGGCAAAGTATTTTCACACATGTATGCATAACTACTCTTCAGGGAGTGTAGTCCTCGATCCTCGTGCCACCAATCACTCATATCGATGTATGATGGCCGAGGAGTCGAATTGCACGACTCGATGTGAAATGAATGCACATGTAAAGCAAGTAAAGCCTTGAACTCTATCATGAATCATCAAGAGCTTCGGCGACCGAGAATTGAGACGCATCCCATCACTTGAAGTATGAAATACCCCTCGTTTCCCGCGCTCGGATTAACGTTTAACCCGAACAATGCAACACATAAGCATGGCAAACATGCAATATGGACTAAGTATGCAAACATGCAACTAAACCAAACATGCGACAAGCATATGAACATAATGTGAGGCGACAACCTTGGATAATCATGGCAAAATGCAATGTGAACATGCGAGCATGCGAGGCATGTAAAGCTAAGCAAGTATGCAATGACATACTATGTGTAACAAGCATGCGATAACATGGTAAAATGGGCTTACACCAACATGGACAGCTCTCAAATAGGTCCAAATTAGTAGCCATTAGATGAAAATGAGACACTCGAAATGCGTGCCCACATGCACGCAAACCGAGGACCGAACCTAACGCACGAATGCCACTCTACCAAAGCATGGTAAGGCATGGAACATGGTATGCAAAAATGAAAATTTCAGCACTCAAACATGATGCTAAACAGCCCCGAAACATGGCAACATGGCACCCGATGCATGAGGTGAGACCCGAAACTCAAAATTAGGCACATAGAATGACTTACAGCTATACAAAGCATGCATTATTTGAACATGAAGTATGAAGACAGAGTCAAGGCAGTCCCAAAAAATGGACTTTTCCAGTTTAAGGAAAGTCCAAAAAGTGCTAACAAGATGGACTAAATTAGCACGCAATTTTGACTAGCAAACATGGTTTACATGGCAAGTACATGATGCACATGGAATCTGACCAAATCATCAAAAATCAGTGAACTAAACATGTGAAAATAGGCCCAAATAACCACTGATATGCAACCATGGCATGCAAAAATGATGAGTTGCTTTAGAGGGCCATGCAAGGAGTTATTAGGCACATACAAGATAGACAAGTGGAATGACATATACAACTCTGAAACTCAAATATGGTAGTCCTAAAACTCACAAAATTAGCCCCAAAATCAGTCAACAAAGCATGCAAGATGGGGGCCCTTTAGAAGACCAAAATGGCCATCAAGCAAGTCAAGGTGAGAGGGGGTCACCCCCCTCTGATTTGGAGCTCAAAACAGGGTCTTAGCCACTGAAAATCCACTGGATTTCAGTGGCTAGAAGGCCAAACAAGGCATGCAACAATAGCTTAGGCTTAAGGCTCAAAACAAGAGGCAACTAAGCATACTAGATAGCATATGACCTCAGATAAGAAAATTCCCTTAATCTAACATGGAGAGGGCCTCAAAAAAAAACTTTTTATAGTTTACAACATGCTTCAAAAATGAACACAAATAGGGCTAATCTATCATGCAAAAATGGCCCTAAAAGTGAGAATAGAGACAAGGGGCAGTAGCCGGCCCCAAACAGCAAGGAGCCCTTCAACAAAGTTTAAGAAGGGCTCAAAATAAGGTACTTCACAGTTTACAAAAAACCACGAAAATAAACACAAGTAGGCCTAAACTAGCATGCAAGAAAAGGGCCTAAAAGAGGGGTAAAGAGGAAAGTGGTAGTAAATGACCTCAAACAGAGGAGAGCCCTTCAACAAAGTTGAAGAAGGGCTCAAAACAAGCCACTTTACAGTTTACATCAAAGCTCAAAACAGTTCACAAATAAGTCTAAAATACTATGCAAAAATAGGCCTAAAAGAAAGTTAAAGAGGCAAGTGATGGAAGGAGGTCTCAAACAGAGAAAGACCCTTGATCAAACATGAAGAGGGACTCAAAATATGATTATTTTCAGTTAGGGTCAGAGCCCAAAAATGCTTGCAAGCAAGGCTTATAAATGAAACAAAAAAAAGCTAGTTTAGGGGAAAAGTGTACTTACCCTTGAAGAACAAGTCTTTAGCAGCTTTTTGGTCCAAAAATCTGAGCTTCTAGCCTCTGAAGATCAGCCTCAAGGTGTTTGAATGGAGGATGGAGGTCTTGTGCTATGAGGTGTAGTGCAAAAATGCAAAGAAATCCAACTTCCAAGCTCTAACCACAAGCAATATAGAGAGAGAGATGGATTTTTGCCCTCCAAAATCTCAGAACCTGGTGTAAGGAAGAAGCCCCTTGCTTATATAGAGGAATGCAAGGCTAAGGCTTCTTGAACAAGCTTCCAAAGGCTTTGATCCCTCCATACACGTGTATGGAGGGCAAATATGAGGAATCCAACTGGTACAAAATATCTGCCTGGAAACTAGCTGAGAAAGGGGGGGTGCCGGCCATCAGCAATGGCCAGCAGTGCCACACTGATGGCCGGCAGGTGCTCACCAGTGGCCGACAGGGGCAAAGCCATGGCCGGCAGTTCCATGCCTATGGCCGGCAGTGCACTAGGAGGGCCACTCTGACAGGACCTAGCTAGGGTCCAAAAATGAGGCAGAAAGGATACAGGGTCTGGAAACTCGAACCGGTGACGCTTCGCCGCAACAGTCGAAAGCTGGGCGAGCAATCGAACCAGTTGTTGGGTGTACCTATAAGCACAACCAAGTCTTGAGGACGGTAAAAAATGGAGTGTTTACACATGGGCCGCACGTGCGGCTGTGAGCCTCGCACGTGTGGCGGTTGGTCCCGCACATACGGCGGTTGGTCCCGCACATACGGCTGGGAAGCCCGCACGTGCCTTTTAGGCAGTACCCAAAACTCCAAAATCCTTCATTTCCCGCACATGCGGCCGTGACTCCCGCACGTGCAGCGATTGCCCATTTTCAGTCCGAAATTTCTAGCAAAATTCCATGTTTTGGTAAGTGTTTGTAAGGCTCTAAATAGGTTTAAAACTTATGTCAATAGAATTTACAGCACATAACAATCCATCTTTGAATTAGATCTTCAATCCTTAAAGCTCATAACACAATTCAATTCCATAATATTTTCATCCTTACCCATACTTAGATATGGACACACTTAGCCATTTGTTCAACAATTGAGCTCAAGCATGTCAAGAAGAGATGAAATGTAATTTCCTTTACATGGTTCCAATTAACACAACAACAATATGAAAACACTTATTCAATTCTTTAGGTGACATATACTTACACACATACACACAAGCCTTAATTTGCATGAATATCCAAGAAATTCCTCACCCACACACAAGAGAGAAGTCAATTAAAACAAAACTTCCATACCTTGAGCTTTAAATCTCTAAAACTCCCTTCTAGATTCTCAATCTCTTCCTTGGAGGACCTCTCCTTCTTTCAAACCCTTTTTCCTCTCTAATTGTTTTCTCAGGAGATATTTGTTCAAGTTCATGAGTCATATAAGTCATATGCTTAAGAGAACTTAGATATATATATATATATATAAAAGTGAATAGAACCAAAAAAAAAAAAAAGAAAAAAGAAAAAAAACAACCAATTTAATCATTTCAAACCAAATTTCTACAAAAATGCTTATTATTACCTAAAAATTATACAAATCTTAGATATAAAATCCATTTCGGATTATCAAGCCTCTAAGGCCCTCAATTTCTGATCCAAACGTTTTAATTGCGACAGATGCTTTCCTTACCAAACAGATATAAGTTTCCATCATAAGATCCATGTACTAGAACTTAATTTCTCATGAAATTTTTCATTAAGCATTTAGATGCACAGAGTAAGGGACTAAAATAAGCCAGAAACACATACGAGGGTCGGGTTATTACACTTGAGGACTTCTCCACCTCTGCCACTGCCTCTTCTCTGATGACCGTCGCCACCGCCACCGCCACTGCCGCAACTGAGATTAAGAATTGTGTATGCCTCTTCCTTCCATTCTTCGTATATGCATAATTATATGTATAGTCCTTGATTAGGTGAGCATCTTGGGATTTCAATTCAGAAGATACCCATATACATGTTTTAGTTTGAGGATTTAGATTTGTTGAAGACATTAGGAAGAGTGAAACTTCTGCTAATGTAAACATATTCAGGTATTGATTCTATGACTTTGACAGATGGTAATAATTACAAAGCCACATGATGTTTTTAGGGCTATATAAAAGAAATTTAAGGAATTGAACACTGTATAAGAATCAGTCTAATTTAAACCTTTAAACTTGTGAGTTGTGCTTTACTGACAAGCAAAGAGAGGAGCAAAAAGGTTTGGGAAAAAAAGAAAAAATAAAATCTTGACAATGACCAAAGCAACCCAAAATCATCACAAATTTATTTCAAGGAAGTTTAGTTTTTTTGGAATCAAGAGCTGATCTGGAAGTATTTTTGTGAGAGCCTTTGACAAACGTTGCATCTCAATTTGACAAGGATTGTAAGCTACTCCTACTCCAAGAAAGTATAGAAACTGTGAATATGATATATGAATAGTCTTGAATACTATAATTCAATAAAGTAGATTTGCAAATCAAGGGTGATCTGCTCTCGGTTTATCAACGCACTCTCAGAATGTGAGAGTGGTAGTGAATCATGTGATTCTGTCCCTCCAATCATTTGGCTCCACTTTTTTTTTTTTTTTGTTAATCCTTTTTCAAACTCAAAATTTTGCTATTATGACTCTCTCTCAATAGAAATAGGAAAATAAAAAATAAAGCCAAAAATTGACTGCTTTTTTTTATTCATTATGTTATCTGCAAAATAATTCGGCAAAGGAACTTCCATTTGTATATTTGCCAATTATGTTGTGTGTTTTCATTCAGTTCTCTTATGTGATTCTTCCTTCTTGGTTACTATTTTAATCTTATATGATTCTTATAATTTTTTTAATCTTTTATTTTAAACCAAAGTTTTGCTTGGTCTATTGAGAAAATAACTTTTTTTTATTATTTATTTTATATTTCTTTTTGTTTTTTTTTTCTTTTATGTTGTTTGGCTTGGTATTCTGTAGTTTATGTCGACATTTATTAGATTTGGCATACTTATATAACTATTCTAAAATGATGTGCTTATGTAATTATCATGCAACACCTAGTAGTTCATCAAGAGGCGGATCATAGGGTGTAGTAGTTGAACTTTTAGTAAAGCCAAGTCCTTTAGGTTATCAGAGGGAGGAGGGGGGAAAGTTAAGGGCAATTTTGTTTGTTTTAAGTGAAGTATAAGTTGATACATTGGTAATTTCTATCTTCAGTAGACTAAGATTGCCTTAAGCCCATAGAAAGCATAAAAGTTAATGCATCTGTAGATGATGGTGTCTAAGATGGCCGGAACACAGTTATCTGGCTAGAAGGTAGTCGCTCAGCTAGCAACAGATCGCCAGATATGGATGAGGAGAGAGCTGAGAGCTAGGTTAAGGAAGGAGAGACATATGTTCGCAGGGGAGATATAATGACCCGAATAATACCATTGATGAAAACATACTACAATCCATATTTAAATGTTTTAAACCAAATTAGTTATCTTCTAATATCTATATATTAGAAAAGCAAAAGGATTTAGTGAGGAGTGTTGTGAGAGTTTCAATATCTCATACTAATTTTCTTAATGTTAAACAATTAAGAAAATCTCCACTAATTAGCTTTTATTTAATAATCTCACATCGAAAGAAGAAGGAAAAAAATGAGTTGTTTTACTTATATAATATACTCCCATCTTATTTAATATTGTAGTGTTTTTAGTGAGGAGCCTTGTGAGAGTTTCAATATCTCATACTAATTTTCTTGATTTTCTTAATTTTAAACAATTAAGAAAATCTCCATTGACTAGTTTTTATTCAATAATCCCACATCAGGAGAAGAAAGAAAAAATGAGTTGTTTTACTCATATAAAGTGAATCTTATACTCTCATCCCATTTAATATTGTAGTGTTTTTAGTGAGGAGTCTTGTGAGAGTTTCAATATCTCATACTAATTTTCTTAATTTTAAACAATTAAGAAAATCTCCATTGGTTAGCTTGTATTTGATAATCTCGTATCAAGAGAAGAAGGAAAAAATGAGTTATTTTACTCATATAAAGTGAATCTTATACTCCCATCCCATTTAATATTGTAGTGTTGTGCATATTTCAATTCAATATAATTCAAATTTTAAAAGTTTTAATTAATTAATTTTTGTGTAATTTGGTTGGTCTTTTGACCTAACCGATTAGGCTAAATCATTTTTCATTTAATTGATTCATTGGTTTAACCATGATTTTAGCGGTTTTATCAAAATATATTGATTTGATTTTTTGATTTGAAATAAACTAAAGATGATCTAATTAAATATTGAAAGATTGAGATTGCTTAATTAGAAATAAACTTTTCATCCAAATAATTTTTAACTTTTATATTATAATCTCACATCAGAAACATAAGAAAAAAGTAAGTTATTTCATTTATATAAATTGAATCTTAATGGTGTAGTATTGTGTATATTTCAATTCAAGACAGTTTAAATTTTAAAATTAAAATAACATTTAAAATTTTTAATTAATTAATTTTTATATAAGTTCGTTGGTCATTTGACCTAACTAATTAGGCTGAACCATTTTGGGTTTGACTGATTCGCTGGTTTAATCGCGATTTTCCATATTGATTTTATTAATTTTAAACAATTAAAAAAGTCTACATTGGTTAACTTTTATTTAACCAAATAAAAATAAAATTTTAATTAGTTTACGATTTATTTTGTAATCCCATATCGGGATAAGAAGAAAAAACAAAGTTTGTTTCACTTATATAAAGTAAATCTAATACTCTCTTTTAATATTGTAGTGTTGTGCATAATTCAATTCAAGATAGTTTAAATTTTAAAATAAAAACTCTAATCAGTCTATGATATAATTTATTTTATAACCCACATTTTGAGAATAACGAAAAAGTGAGTTAATTCACTTATATAAATTAAATCTTATACTTCTATTTAATATTATAGTATTGTGTATGTTTCAGTTTAAGACAGTGTAAATTTGAAAATAAAATTTGAAATTTTTAATTAATTAATTTTTGTATAAATTGGTTGATCTTTTAACCTAGCTAATTAGGCTGAATCATTTTTTGTTTGACTGATTCACTAGTTTAGCTGCGATTTTAGCGGTTTTATCAAAACATATTAGTTAGATTTGTTTGATTCGAAATAAATTAAAGATTGACTTGTTAAAGATTGAACGACTAATTGCTTGATTAGAATAGACTTTCCGCCCAAACAAGTGCTAACTTTTATTTTATAATTTCACATTGACAAAATAAGAAAAAAGTGAGTTGTTTCATTTATATAAGATGAACATTATGTTCCTATTTAATATTATAGTGTTGTACATGTTTCAGTTCAAGAGAATTTAAATTTTAAAATTAAAATAACATTTAAAAGTTTTAATTAATTAATTTTTATATAAGTAGGTTGGTCTTTTGACCTAACTGTTAAGCTAAACCGTTTTTAGTTTAACTGATTCGTTGGTTTAATCACGATCTTAGCAGTTTTATCAAAATATATTGGTTAGATTTGTTTGATTCAAAATAAACTAAACATTGATCTAATTAAAGATTAAATGATTGATGTTGTTTTATTTAAAATAAACTTTCTACCCAAATAATTGTTAATTTTTATTTTACACAATCCCATTTTAGGAAAAGAAGGAAAATGTCAGTTGTTTTAGTTATATAAAGTAAACCTCTGTTCCTATTTAATATTGTAGTATTATGCATATTTTTGTTGAAAACAATTTAAATTTTAAAATAAAATAAAATTTAAAAGTTTTAATTAATTAATTTTTGTGTAAGTTGGTTAGTGTTTTGACTGATTTTATTAATATATATTATTTTATTTCTAAAAGGTATGATTAAATTTTATGACAAATTTTAACATAAAATAAACTAAAACTAAAAAATTTATAAAATGAAATTCATTTTTATTTTATCATATATATATAAATTTATTATATATATTTTTTCATCTTTACCAATTAAATTATGATAACTGCAATATATATTCTAATAAAATAGTTAAAATTTAATTTATTCTAAATTATTTTTTCTATACTTTTTAAATAAATTTTATGGTATTATTTAATTTAAAAATTATTTCTAATTATTTATTTAATTCGTGCATCGCACGGGTTCATATACTAGTAAAATAGTTAACTAAATGGTCGGAAAAGAATATGTAGAAAACAAGTTGACCATATGAGCTCCCTTGCCAATTGATAAAAGTTAAAAAGTAATTACCTCTTAAATTGTCAAAGTAAATATATATCACACCAACTATACTATTACCTGACATAAATAAATATATATGTACTATAATTTAATAATTATATAATATTCTAGACATGAAGTATGAATTATTAGGATGGAGTGTTCAAATACAAATATAATGTCGAAGAATTTAAAAGAAGTATATGTGATTAAAATTATGAGAGTTAAACAATTGGATCAATTTTAAGGTGTAGCACTTGTACCCTTTTAAAACTTTTGGGAAGTGTATTTGAATCCTTTATTATGTTTTGGGAATCTTTGGTGTTGTTATATCTTGATTTTAGATGAGTGAAAATTGATTTAAACTTGTTGGGATTACTCGTTCACACTTGTTTACGTTGAAAAGTTGTTTGGAAGCTTGAAAATCTTGTTCTGGGGTCGACACCGGTCTTGGTGGTATCGACACCTTCTCATTTTGTTGGCCACAAGGGTTGACACCAATCTGAGAAGGGTCGACCCTTGTTCTGAAATTGCCCACTGCTTTTTGGTGTCGAAACCAGATTTTGGGGAGGGGGGTCGACACCTGTGTTGTTGTCAAACAAAATGTTCCAGCTTTTCTTCATGAGGGTCGACACCTGCGACTTTTTTCAGAATTTTCAGTCCGGTTTGGGCCATACTTTTTGAGAATTTTGACTTGATCTTTTAGGTTGACTTTGAGACTTTATTTTACTTTGACCTAGCACTATAAATAGGTCCCTCACTTAACCTTTTCTTTACTTTTTCTTCTCTTCTCCCCTCTCCAAACCGTGAGTCACTCTCTTCTTCTCCAAAATCACTTTTTGCTCAAAGATCTCTATATTTACTTACCTAGAGTGATCTTTTTACCATGATCCTTTGAGAAAGATTGTATATCTCGCCAAGGGCTTCCTTTTGGTCCGAATAGTTTGTGGTTTCGTTGCCAATGATTTTTGGGTCGTCATCTCTTTACTTCAAGAGGTAGAGATTTCTTTACTCATTTCCAATACTTTATCTATGGATAGACATGTGATAGTTTTTATTGCAGAAAAACCATATTCATTATGGATTTTCTTGAAAGCCATGAAAAGAGGATCTAGGGTTTTGATACTTGTGAATAGTGTTGTTAAATTGTTCGTTGTTGAGTAATTTGGGAAATGATTTACTATGTTTATGAAAAAAATGAGGAAGGCCCTAATTTGATATAATTGATATAATGGGTTTAAAAATGAGGGAGTTGAATAATCTTTATATTTTGCTTATATGGGTTGGATAATTGTATTTATTTCAAAAGAAAATAAAAAGAGAAGTAACCATGGTGTTGGTTTTGTTTTAGACTAATCACGTAAAGTTGAGTTGAGTTATGGTTTTGATACCAATGGAGTTGGCTTTGTAAAATAATGAGGATGGATTTGGTTTTGATTTTGTAAAATGACGAGAATGAATTCTTAGAAAGTGGTTGGAGTTGTGTAGATTGGAAAACAAAGAAAAGTGTTCTTTTGAAAGAAAATGAAATCATCACCCTTTGTAAATTGATAATGAACTTGAGGTCGGATTTGAAACCTCCACATATTATTATTGTTATTGGACTATATGCCATGCGAGAATTGGATTTTGTTTTCCTTTCGTGTTAGATGCAGAAATTGATAGATATGAATGTAAATGGTGGGATTGGATATTTGTAATCTCTCACCTATGAAAATATGGATAGTTTATCTATTTTGGAGATTTTATATATATATATATATATATGTTTAGAAATATATGTTTGGGCTATCGATGGAGAATAGCTATGACTGTTGTAGAAATTGCATATGGACTAGGAGAATTGAAATAAATCCTTCATCGGTTGTCATTGAATATGACGGTTTGATTAAATTGTTGAATGTGTGAATTTTGATAGTCATTGTATATGACACGCCTTTAAATACATTGTATATGTATGGTTGTTTGGGATGAGAAAGGGGATGGACTCCACTGTTTTGGAGAAGAAAGGGGATGTACTCTATTATAACTAAGTTGGCCGGAGTGTCCTGGGTGAAAGTCCCGAAATTTATACATGGGTGCTGATCCTGCGGACGAAATATTCGTAAAATGGCAGTTTGAAGTGCTTATGTGTGTTTTGTATGATTGGAAAACCACTGAGTTGTAGTCTCAGTTTGGTTGTTGAAAGTTAATGAAATTGGCTCATGAATTGAGATGAAATAAATTAATTTGAAATGAATTGTCATGAAATGAAGTAAGAATAAATTGACTAAAGGTGTATCCTTGAATTGACATTTTGTTATGAAAAGGTGTATCCTTGGCTTACCATGCTTAAGGCAGGTAGGGCAGAATTTATTTATTATTATTGTCCCAGTATATCATGGGTTATGATGGTATTATTCTAGAAGGTCGTGTTGCCTCAATTGTTGAAGCAAATAGTTATTGATGGCTTGTTGTTTTCCTTTTGTATTAAAGGCATACTTGTATAGTTATGAATGTGTTGGAAACGAACGTAAGTATTGTGTTGAGATTGTGAAAAATGTGAAAGACTCTGAATACTTGTGAACATGTTTTGAAAAGGCAGATCAGGTATAAGTCTGGAAAGTGAGAGAAAACGTAATGGGTTTGGTGAAATTGTTTTCTTCATAAATTTGTTATAGTCATATGAATTTTGGAAAAATGTAACAAGAAGAAAGAAAAGTAAATTGCTTATGTTATTGAATGAAGTGAATGACTCTGAGAAAAGTTCTTATATACATATTTTTCTGTATAAACCGTCACATTATTTATACAATATGAGACTAAGCATTCATGATCACAGCTATCTGTAAGTTGCTATTGTTTAGGATCATGTTGAGATCCCTACTGCACTTTATGTTCATCCTACGTTGCTAATCCTTTTTCAGATAAACATCGAGAAGTGTTTCAAGATCGAGGATCTTCTTTGCGTGTTGGCCACGGGGCCTTTTATTTGTAGGCAGAATGCCATTGATATAAAAGGGTTAAACCCTTTCTTTGACTGTTAAGATGTAAGTTTGCGGGCGATTTATTTAGTTATGTACATGTTGCATTTTCGGATAAGAGAATCTTTATTTATTCTTACAAATGATGTAAAGAGTTTCTGCATGTTGTCTCTGAAATTGAATAAACTTAACGAATTTGGTAATGAATTCCGACTAAGAAAATGTGGGGCGTGACATAAGGAAAGCAATTTCAAACTTAAAAATAATTAGGCATCTTAGAAACTTTAATTGAAGAGCTTAATATCTTAATTTAATGTTTAGAACATTTTAGAGATTTCATTGGAAAATTAGACGATATTAATTTTACTTAATTGAGATTAATTAAGTAATGTAGAATTAAATATTAAACTTAATTAATTAAACTGAATCAATACTAATGAATTAATGAAAGGAATTAAATTAAAAGAGATTTGTTTTGAATTAAGAATTGAAAGATTAGCTGATTCAAAAACCATAATAAGGAATTTAATAACTGTGGTCTAATATGTAAAGTTCGTGGAAACTTAATTAAATTTAATTAAAATTAAAATTAAAATAATTCAAGATTTAATTAGGATTTAATAGATTAATTATGTGACACCCTGAACGTTTAATTAAATATTACATAAATATTTATAGTTATATATAATTGTGAGTGTATGTGATAATATGTTATTAAATAAATAATAATAAATACAGAATTTTAATTTGGCGTTGGATTATCAAATATGGGATTAATTAGGAATTATTATTTGGAATCAAATTAACAGAAATATGAAATTATAATACTAGTTGGGTCAAATTAAAATTAAAGATAGTAAATAAATAAATATAAAAGTAAGAGTAAATAAATAATAATATTGATAACAATAATGATAATAATATTAATACTAGTGGAAGTGATAGTAAAATAAAATAATTAATTTTCTGTCGGTATACAATAAAATGTCATTTAATTAGAGATTAATTTGTGTTTTTATCAAACGAATGGGGAATATAATTATTTTAAAGAATTATGGCCAAAATATAATTACCTCAAGTTAATAAGATAATTATAGAACTAACAAGATTTCAATCCAAATCTAAGGAAGATTGCTATGGATACGTGGAGGGTAAAGGAAAAGCCTGCCTCCTTATAAATGGGGAGGAGATCAAGATCAAAGAAGAAGAAAAGGGAGAAAAAAAAAAAAAGAGAAGAAAAACGCAAGGGTAGTGGAGATAGGAAACTAAGAAGTAAGAAGGTTTGTGATAGTGAAAAGTAAAGGCTAAGGGTCAATTTTAAGATGAGTTATATTATGTCTTGAGTTACCATAATATATTTCACGTATGTTTCGACTTACCATAAATTATTTTATACAAGTTGTATTTTATTAGTTATATTAATACATGTTATGTTTTATAAATATTTCAGTTACGTGGATTAATTTTTGAACTCCATTTGTTTAAAATGAAACTCATGAATATGTTTGCTTAAATTTTAAAGAATATTTGACTATGACCTTATAAATAATTATGTTTTGTAAGTACCACCACGGGAGTCCCATGTCTTGAAGGACTTAAATAATCATTGGCTTCTGTTTGGCCACTTTGTGGTCCTCTGTTTGTCATGGATCCATTGACCTCTATTCTGATTGTCATTTCGGTAAGCTCTGCTCTGTTCTGTACCGTGGTTATGGTTATTTATTTATATAATTTTTGTATTTCAGTTTTCTACCACTTAAATGATTTATTTACCAAATTAAGTTATGTAAATGTTTTGGCTTAACTATCCATGGTTATTTTGTATTCCCTATACTCTTGATATAATATTTCTTACTCTATTGTGTGTTTATAGTTGTTACCCTTTCAGGTGATGAGATGTAAGGAAGACCCATAACCTCGTATAGTTGAACCTGTGCAAGAAATTGATGCAGATCCGTTAAATTTTTTTTTTCTTTTCTTCCTGTCGTTTTTGTCTGATGGTCGGTCGTTGCATAATAAAAAAATAAAAGCCTATGGATGTATTTTTTAAAAAAATAGTATAATGAAGTAATTTCCTGTTTAATTTTTTCTTATTCCCGCTTGCTCAGTTTAATTTGCTACAAATAGAATAAGTTAGTAAGTTGCGATTCTAACCCTAAGCCCCTGGGGTTGGGTCGTGACAAAGGTGGTATCAGAGCAATGGTTCAAAAAAATACTATTTTAATTTGATCAGGAAGTTTGAAAAATTATAAATAAATAAAACTATATAGCTAAATAAACATAATAAAATAAAATAAAAAATAAAATAAAATAAAATAAAATAATAATAAATAAATAAATAAAAATAAATATTTACTTGCAACATTAGTCCATTTGTGTAAAATCTTATGTTTATTCTGGTGATGTAGGAATGCCAGAGATTAACCTTGATGATGCGTTTTGGAATGAGCTCGGGGCCATTAATTTAGATGAAATTTTAGCAGAGCACGCCGCCCCGCCTCACCTGAGAGTTGGGGAGATTGGGGAGATTCAGAGGACATAATCAAAGGACTGCATCCAGGCCTTGCCCAATTAATGGGTCGGCCAATTTATATACAGGTTGACCCTACCGACGTCCCACATTTACTATGGAGGCAAAGCCGTGCCGATACGCGCGGACGTTTTCTTGGATCCACTCATGTCCTTGGCATTACTCTGGGACATGACCGCCCGCACTATATCATAGGCCCTCTACCCCCAGATTTTGTGGCAAGAAGGGAGAACGTGTACCCTGAGGACTATATCTTTACCACTGTCCCTAACTCGCTGGAGATAATTAATATTCAAAATGTTGACTTTAATAATGACCTATCATATATCGAGACACCCGGCTAGATTGTTGATCGAGCATTTTTGAGATACATACAGTCTGTCTCCATTTTCACGGTCCAAGCAGCGTGGATGTGTTTTGGTGTAGTCCAGTTAGGATGGGAATTTGAGTTTTTTATGCAACTCTATTTCCTATGGTTGTTTGGCCCGTTTGACCCACTACTCTAGATTTGGTAGAAGAAAACCCTTTTTGGTATGCTAACAACAATATGCTCTAATCCCTGTTTTTTTTTTGTTTTTTGTTTTTGTTGTACCATAGGGATGAGACCCTAACATATTTTGACTTTTGAACAAAGATGTACTATTAATTGTAAAAATAGTAAAGTTGGTATTATATATATATATATATTGTGTTATACACATATATGCTGCGTTATGGATGTAATACCTCGTTTATTACTTTGTAGAATAGCCAATAATGGTAACGGAAGTGAGTCATCAGTTAGTGGCACTGAATCGATGGAAAGAATCATAGAAAGAGCGGTTACTAGCTTTTTGCAAGCCTTGCAGACTAACATCAACAATGAGATGCCGGAACGGCGAGAAGAGCCGGTTACCACAAAATAATTCTAGGATCTGAAACCCACCACATTTACTGGCGGCTCAGACCCAATGATAGCAGATGCTTGGGTTAAAGATATGGAAAAGATTTTTCGCGCCCTACCCTGCACCAAAAGATAGAAGGTAACTTTCGCCACTTTCACTTTCAAAGACAATGCACAGGAATGGTGGCTTCTCACTCTGGAGAAAGAAGAAATTGTGACTTGGGCAAGATTCTTGGAAGTATTCTATGAAAAATACTTCCCAGAGTCATTGCGGGAGCAGAAGGCATCCAAATTCATACATCTAAAGCAAGGAACCATGACGGTGGCCAAATACGAGAGCAAGTTCACTCAACTCGCTCGGTTTGCGACATACCTCATCCCCACCGAAACTCAAAAAGCAAGAAAATTCGAAGTAGGATTGGATACTGAAATTAAAGATAGGCTCGAGGTCTTGAAACTGCCAACCTATGTAGAAATGGTAGACTGAGCGTACATCGCAGAAAAGGGGATTAAAGCCTTGCGTTCCGGGGAACCAAGCCAAAAGAAGCGATTCTGGGAAAGAGACAACAGAAGACCCGGTGTTGCACCTCTTAAAAAGGTGAACACGGGCACAATCGGTTCAGGCCATCAAGGTCCTACTAACCCCAAGGTGGCACTATTCCAATTTGTCCCACTTGTGGGAAGGCTCATTGAAGACAATGCCATCGAGACACGGGAGCATGTTTTAAATGCGATCAAGTTGGCCACTTGCTGAGGGATTGTCCAAAGCTGACTAATCCTACAGCCAGTTTCTCTGGCCCAGTCAGAAAACCCGCAGGACCTAGAGGAAAGAGGAAGGACCAAAAAGGCCAATGAAGGGTTTTTGCCTTAGTGCTTGGAAAACCAGAAGTTACCGAAAATGTTGTGTCAGGTACACTTTCTGTCAGTGGTCATTTAGCTCATGTCCTCATTGACTCTATTGACTCTCGGTCAACTCATTTTTTTGTTGCACCACACTTTGTTGCCAAGTTGGCATCAACACCCGAACCATTAGGATATATATTGTCTGTGTATTTTCCTTATGGTAAGTCTGCTTGTAGTACTGATGTGTACAGATCTTGTGCTATATTCTTAAAAGGCAAAACCATATATGTAGACTTGATTCCCCTCTACATTGGAAACTTTGATGTGATCTTAAGTATAGATTGGCTGGCTGCCAACCACGCCTCTATTGATTGTAAAGCCAAAAAGGTCTCCCTCAGGTTACCAAACCAACCCGAGCTTGTCGTTGATGGGACTGGAGTTTCCAACCCTTCTTGTATTATATCCTCCATGACCGCCTAACGACTTTTAAGAAAGGGTTGTGGTAGTTATATTTGTTATGTGATCGATACACAAAAAAAGGCCCCCACCGTGGATATGATCCCTGTAGTACGAGAATTCTCGGATGTTTTTCTTGAAGATCTACCAGGTATCTCGGTTGATTGGGAAATTGAGTTCACCATTGAAACCCAACCTGGCACACAACCAATATCAAAAGCTCTTTATCGCATGTCGATGGCAAAATTAAAAGAGCTGAAGACTTAACTCTAGGAACTACTGGACAAAGGTTTCATTCGACCTAGTATCTCACCCTAGGGAGCTCCAGTATTGTTCGTGAAGAAAAAGGATGGCATGATGAGATTATGCATCGATTACTAGGAGCTGAACAAGGTCACCATCAAAAATCAGTACCCTTTGCCGCGAATCGATGACCTGTTCGATCAACTTCAAGGTGCCTAAGTATTCTCCAAAATCGACTTGCGTTCTGGCTACCATCAACTAAAAGTCAAAACGGAAAGTATCGAAAAGACTGCCTTCAGAACCCGTTACGGGCACTACGAGTTTCTTGTCGTGCTTTTTGGCATCATAAATGCCCCAGCAGCCTTCATGGGCCTCATGAACCGAGTGTTCAAATCCTATCTTGACAAGTTCGTCATCGTCTTTATTGACGACATCCTTATATACTCCAAGTCACCAGAGGCCCATGAGCAGCACTTGCACACGGTTCTACAAACACTACGTGATCACAAACTTTATGCCAAGTTGAAGAAATGCGAATTCTGGATCACTAGTGTACACTTTCTCGGTTACGTCATTAACAAAGATGACATCTCGGTTGACCCCCAAAAAGTTGCAGCAATCGTGAATTGGCCACAACCTACCAATGTGTCAGAAATTCGAAGTTTCTTGGGTCTAGCTAGTTATTACCGACGCTTTGTGCAAGATTTCTCAAAAATAGCATCACCTTTGACCCAGCTAACTCAGAAGAACACACCTTTTGAATGGACTGACAAATAAGAGCGTTGCTTTCAAGAATTAAAAAGTTGACTTGTGTCAGCCCCTATACTAGCACTCCCTACAGGAGCAGATGGGTTCGTAATTTATAGTGATGCCTCATACAATGGTTTGGGTTGCGTTCTCATACAAAACGGAAAAGTTATTGCTTATGCGTCGCGAAAATTAAAAGACTCACGAGAAGAACTACCCGACTCATGATTTGAAATTGGTTGCGGTAATCTTTGCTCTCAAAATCTGGCGTCATTATCTTTATGGTACAACCTGCGAGATTTACACTGATCACAAGAGTTTTAAATATCTGTTCACACAAAAGGAACTGAATATAAGACAACGGCGGTGGCTAGAATTTATGAAAGACTATGATGTAGAGATCCATCACCATCCAGGCAAAGCTAATGTGGTGGCAGACGCACTGAACCAAAAGACGACCAGAAGTTTGGCATGTACTTTCGTTTCCCGCAAGATCAATGGACTGCGTGCCAACATAACCGTGGAACCTACATTGATTGAAGAAATTAAAGCGCGCCAATGGGAAGATAAACTTTTGAAGAAAAAGTACGAGGAGCAAAGGATATGCTTGATCCTGATTTCACTATAAACAATGGGATACTGAAATTCCGAAATCGAATTTGCATACCCGACATCCCGGAACTTAAGAAGAAGATACTGGTGGAAGCTCATAACTCGAGATTTGCAGTCCACCATGGCAACACAAAGATGTACCATGATTTGAAGGAACACTACTGATAGACATGAATGAAAAGAGACATAGCAAGCCATGTCTCCAAATGTCTGCATTGTCAGCGTGTTAAAGTAGAACATCAGAGACCTGCAGGACTACTGCAACCACTCCCTATTCCTGAATGGAAATGGGAGCACATCTGTATGGACTTCGTGGTCGGGCTACCACAGTCATTTTTGAAGAATGATGCAATATGGGTTATAGTAGACCGATTAATGAAGTCGGCGCATTTTCTACCAATCAAAATCATGTACTCCCTTAATAAGTTTGCCACCTTGTACATCAAGGAAATTATTCGTTTGCATGGTATCCCGATTTTAATCATGTCTGACCGAGACTCTCGCTTCATGTCTCACTTCTGGAACAAATTACAGGAGGCTTTGGGGACTACACTGAAGTTTAGCATGACTTTTCATCCACAAACTGATGGGCAATCCGAAATAACAATCCAGACGTTAGAAGACATGTTACGTATATACGTGTTGGACCTCAAAGGTAACTGGGATGAGCACCTGCCTTTAGTGGAATTCGCCTATAATAACTATCAAGCAAGCATTGGAATGGCGCCGTACAAAGCTCTGTGTAGAAGGAGATGTCGATCACCTCTATGCTGGACGGAAGTCAGGGACCGGAAATTGTTAGGCCCCGAGATCGTGCAAGTCACAAGTGAGAAAATCCAACTCATCCAACAGTGAATTCGCACTGCTTAGAGCCGCCAGAAAAGTTATGCAGATACATGGAGACGGGACTTGAAATTTCAAGTAAGGGATCATGTGTTCCTCAAGATCTCACCAATAAGAGGAGTTATCCGATTTGGAAAGCGAGGAAAGTTAAACCCATGTTACATCGGGCCATTCGAGATACTGGAAAGAATTGGCCCTGTAGCCTATCGCTTTACACTATCACTTGAACTATCCAATGTCCACAATGTGTTTTACGTTTCAATGCTTCGACGGTATCTTCGAGATCTAGAACATGTTGTTGATTATGAGGACTTGGAAGTTCAAGAGGACTTCTCTTATGAAGAGAAACAAATGCAGATTCTCGATTGTCGTGATCAAGTTCTCCGAAATAAGACCATGCCGCTGGTAAAAGTTTTATGGAATCATCGCATCGAAGAAGCTACGTGGGGAACAGAAAGTCAAATGCGAGCCAAATACCCACACCTCTTCGAAAATTAAGGTACGTCAAGTTTGGGGACAAACTTCTATTTAGAAGGGGAGAAATGTGACACCCTGAACGTTTAATTAAATATCACATAAATATTTATAGTTATATATAATTGTGAGTGTATGTGATAATATGTTATTAAATAAATAATAATAAATACAAAATCTAATTTGGTATTGGATTATCAAATATGGGATTAATTAGGGATTATTATTTGGGGTCAAATTAACAGAAATATGAAATTATCATACTAATTTGGCCAAATTAAAGTTAAAGATAGTAAATAAATAAATATAAAAGTAAGAGTAAATAAATAATAATATTGATAACAATAATGATAATAATATTAATACTAGTTGGAGTGATAGTAAAATAAAATAATTAATTTTCTGTTGGTATGCGATGAAGTGTCATTTTATTAGGGATTAATTTGTGTTTTTATCAAACGAAGGGGGAATATAATTATTATAAAGAATTGTGGCCAAAATATAATTACCTCAAGTTAATAAGATAACTATAGATCTAACAAGATTTCAATCCAAATCTAAGGAAAATTGCTATGGACACATGGAGGGTAAAGGAAAGGCCTGACTCCTTATAAATGGGGAGGAGATCAAGATCAAAGAAGAAGAAAAAGAAAAAAAGAAAAGAAAAGAAAAGAAAAGAGAAGAAAAACGCAAGGGTAGTGGAGATAGAGCAGTAAGAAGGTTTGTGATAGTGAAAAGTAAAGGCTAAGGGTCAATCTTAAAGTGAGTTATATTATACCTTGAGTTACCATAATATATTTTACGTACGTTTTGACTTACCATAAATTATTTTATACAAGTTGTATTTTATTAGTTATATTAATACATGTTATATTTTATAAATATTTCAGTTACGTGGATTAATTTTTGAACTCCATTTGTTTAAAATGAAACTCATGAATATGTTTATTTAAATTTTAAAGAATATTTGACTATGACCTTATAAATAATTATGTTTTGTAAGTACCACCACGGGAGATAATTATTTCGCTAACTGATGAAAAAAATAGAGTATGAGATTAAACGTTTTTGCTCTTTTACTTATTGGTTTGATTTAACTATTTAATAAAATCGAGAACATTATCAATTTTTTCTTTTTTAATTTTTTTTTCCCAATTTTGCACATCAATGTTCTATCGTCGTGCTCTTTTATAAACACAAATTTTTTAGTTTTGCACAAAAAAATAATTTAGTTTTTTCAATTTTTTCAAAAAAAAATTAAAAGTTGATATTTTAAAATTTTGAAAATCAAAATAAATGTCAAATCATCATGTTCCTTTATAGATAATCATAAATAATGAACAATCATTGTTTGACGGTGAACAATCACTATTTGAATGTCAATTCCGACTATTAAAAATTTAATAAAACTTGAAGATCCAAAAAAATCTTAATTAGGACTAAATGAAATATAAGTTCATAAATTAGGACTTATATGTAAATGCCCCCTTTAATTAATTTCATTAAGCTTAATAAGTCTTAATTTAATTATTTCAAATTTATACCGATCTCACATAGTCGTAATTAATTATGATTACCATATGACTTAATTAATATAATTAATCTCAATCAAGACTTAATTTGATCATTCTCAACTTTATTAATCTGAATCAAATTTTTAATTAAACTCTTATAAGGTTCTGCGTATTAAACTAATTCAATTAAGCTCGTGATTTCTTGAATCATCTCAACTTTTAATTTCTGATTTAAAATAATAACTCTACTCATAAAATCGACTTTATTAAATTTCTTTATCGTTCATTTAATTGACTCACATTAGATTAACATACACTACATGCACCAATTAGTATACTAACTAGTATATTACCACTAGTTATGACATTATTATTGGCCCCACTCATTAATCACATTACAAATTCTAAAAATCTCTTAAATTATGTCACATCATCAATTGGTACACTAGTTAGTATATCAATTGGTACATATAGCATTATTCTACTAATTATTCCTTAGCTTAATTAATCACTTATTAATTTTAATTAATTATGCATAATTCTCATGTTAATTTGTCACGACCCAACCCCAGGAGCTTAGGGTTAGAATTGCAACTTACTAACTTATTCTATTCGTAACAAATTAAACTGAGTAAGCGGAAATAAGAAAAAATTAAACAGGAAATTACTTTATTCTACTATTTTTTTTAAAAAAAATACAGCCATAGGCTTTTATTTTATTATTATGCAACGACCGACCATCAGAAAAAAAACGACAGGAAGAAAAGAAAAGAAAAGAAAAATAATTTAGCAAATCTACATCAATTTCTTGCACAGGTTCCACTACACGAGGTTATGGGTCTTCCTTACATCTCATCACCTGAAAGGGTAATAGCTATAAGCACACAGCAGAGTAAGAAATATTATGTCAAGAATATAAGGAATATAAAATAACCATGGATAGTTAAGCCAAAACATTTACATAATTTAATTTGGTAAATAAATCATTTAAGTGGCAGAAAACTGAAATACAAAAATTATATAAATAAATAATCATAACCACGATACAGAACAGAGCTCACAAAAGTGACAGTCAGAACAGAGGTCAATGGATCTATGACAAATAGAGGACCACAAAGTGGTCAAACAGAAACCAATGGTTGTTTAAGTCTTCCAAGGCATGGGATATTATACAAAATTAATAATGTTCTTAGTTTTAAAAATTGAAAAACCGGATAATATTCACAATTTTACTAAATAGGATTTATTGATTAAAAAAATCTTACATAGCACCTGAATTACTATAACACTTGTAAATAAGACTTTAAGTAATTAACTCATAATTTTAAATCAAGTGTTAACTATAATTAATTAAAATTAAATAAAATTAAAATGACCATCCTACCCTTATTAATTTTTGACTTTTAATAAATTGTTGTAAATAGTATGATCTTTTTGATTTTTTAATAAATATATATATATATTTTTTTTTTTTTGGAGACTTTTTTTAACTAATCGGAAAATGTGTGTATATTTCGGAGGGTACATATACATTCTCGAGAATTTGAGAAGTGAAGGTGTGTGTATTCAATTAACTCTTTTGTTGGGAAAACCTGAGGGAGAGAAAGAGAGAACCGAGAGGGGGCATCGATCGATATCGATCGATCGAGAGAGAGACAGAGAACTCATGGTGCTGAAGAAGAACAAAGAAGAGAAAAGGAAGACTTCAAGTTTTGTGCTGAAAAATTGAAGGAAGAACTCAAGAGATTCAACAAATTAAAGTTCTAGGTAAGAAATCCAAGCCTAATTCTTGCAAGAAATTTATGTGATAGTTGAATTTAAGAAGTAATTGGGTTCAATTCCATGAAAATAGAAAGAAATTAGGAAAAGCATGAGGAAATTTCAATTAATTTAGGTACAAAGAAATTGGTTTAGAAATTGATTATTTGAGTTTGATTTCGGTCATTCTTCATGAATTTCAACTCAATCTCTACATACTTCATGATGTTTACAAGTTTTGAGACTTTAATTTCATGATCAAACGAAGAAGAAGAATTTGGAAAATATTAAGTTCATGGAATTTTAAGTTTAAATTTTGGAATTAATAAGATTTTGATGCAAAAGAATTTGGAATATGTCATGTTCTTATGTTTATTAATGGAATCCCAAGTTTTGGATGAAGTCTTGCATGAACCCTAGCTATGGAATCAAGTTTGAGAAGTTGAATTTTTAGGAATTTCGAATCTGTAAAGTCTCAGACTTCTAGAGCGAAGATGTTTGACATCCAGTATTTTCATTTTACAGACCTGAATTCTGAGAAACTAAGTTCACAGCTCTATCACCGCTCAAGCAGACACCCTATACCAGCCAGATTTTGAAAATTTCCTTCTGTTCATATTTTCTTTTTCCTAGCATCTTTAGACATACAGTAAATCTAATTAAGTGTTAAATAAGCTAGAAATCAACATAAGTTAATTGATTAGGAAAATAAAGTAAGAATTTAATTAAATTAATTAGAAAGGAAGAGTAGGTTCAATTAATTGTAATTTGTTACCGACGTTTATGTGTATATGCATCATGTAGGTCAGACCATCAGAAAGCATTATTGGAGTCAAGCCCATTGTGAGTAGTAGTATAGTAAACTTATGTTTCTTAAAATTATGATTCGAAATGTAAACATATGATATGTTTATGAAAGCTAAGATATTATTTTTGTTATGAATGGACATCTTATATTTTTGTATCATGTATTAAGATGCCATCTTGGATTATGTTAGTTATTGGGAATCATGCCAATAACTTTTGTACTAACTGAGTTCTTTGCTACCTGTTGTGGATTATGTTCCATTCCGAAATGCTTTGAGAATGTCATCGTTATGTATATGCTTGCAAGTTCGATTTTATTATTATATGCAAATTATATTATGTTCAAAATGAGCTTGCGCTTGATTTTAATAAAGTTTATCGGTGTTCATTCATTTTCACTTTGCTGTATTACTATTCACTGACTTTAGCTCACCCCTTTCCCCTATATATATATGTAGGTGAGTAACATGAAGGGCAACGTTAGAGTTTGCATTTGAAGATTCTTAAGATAGCCTTCTTGGAGTTGTCACTTGGGCGGAGTCTACATTATGAAATTGTGTCTTGTGAATGGTTGTATTTAATTTACTTGTGTGGGTAATGTAAACATGATATATATGTAATATTTTCATGTTAGTTACGCACTGCTCAATGGACAGTTTTGTTTTCTAATTAGTTGTTGTAAAAAAAAAGAAAAGGAAAAAAAAAAAAAAAAACTTCCGCTTGTGGTCCCAATATTCTATTAAACATTTGTGTTTTGTCAAAATAGGCCTTCAGGAATCTAAGATTACTGGCCGGTTATCTCTCTAACTCTTAGGGGCAGGTTGGGGATGTGATAGGAGACCTCCTTATATAGAGGAGATTGGAATATGTTGACTCAAAGAAGATTGATGTGTTGTGAATCAAGCTTTTTGCTGGTGAAGAAACCCATCAAATGTAGTCTAAAAGTGCTTTATATTTTTGTCTGAATTTTTTAGGAATAACTTAAAAAATATTTGAATCTAATTATGCCTTTCCCTTTATATAATTGGTTATCATTACATGGTGCATACATTGGGTTGGTGGCCTTCCTTGGGATTGAAATTTTCTATTTTTATGGTTGTAAACATTGGTCTTCCATAAATAAATATGATCGATATTTAACTCATTTGTCAAATTACTCATTTTTTTTTATTACCTAAGGATGTCAGGGGATGGGTGATGTGGGAGTCGATGAGCCATGATATGTTTGGCCAATTCAGGATTGGGAGTAGGCATCTTATGGGTTTATGTGATCATATAAGCTTTTTTTTTCTTTTCTTTTTTTCAAAAAATTGAAATATATTTTTTAAATAAATAAATAAATTATAGTTTATGTTATCATATTCTAACATCTTATCTTCATTATTTCAGAGTAATAAAAGTAAAATGAAGAAATACGGTTTGCAACTTAGGGTTCCACCATCCCAGCAAAAGAAGCAGCCAGCAAGACCTCCCCTCCCACCTCCTCTTGGCTTCCGTGATGACGATGAAGATGACGTTGAGAAAGAGATTTCTCGCCAGGCCAGCAAGAACAAGGCTCTCAAGGATGTGAGCTGTGTAGAAATAGATATCTATTTTCAAACTGATTTTTTTTTGCCCCCTATGTAATGTTTGTTTTCTCTCTTTCACTAGATTGAGGAGCAACATAAGAAAGCCTTGGAAGAGGACCCATCCGTGTTTGATTATGACGGAGTATATGACGAAATGAAAGAGAAAGCGGTTCGTCCTTTGGTGCATGATCGTCAAGAGAAAAAGGTAATCTTAAATTATTTGCTTCATATAAGCACTTATCAGAAGCATACTGCATTTGTACTTTTCATAATTTAAACTGAATATTTGGTTTATATTTTAGAATTTAGATCACAAAATCTTAGGAATTGATTTTGAAGAATTAAATCATAATCAATTTGAAAAGTATACTGAAGTTAATAGTCAGATTCATGATTACTCATTACTTCATTTTGTTTTAATTTCCTAAGTTCTTCATCCTTTTGTTTTGCAACGGAAGTGGGGAGATGGCATGATGATGAATCATTACTCTATTAAGTTGGTAATGTAGTACGTTACAATTTGTCCAGTTATAATTAAATTTGATTTGAGACATAATAAATTTGACATGTGTAACCTCAGTACCATTATTACAATGACAAACCTGCTCAAAAATTGATGTCTCAACTGACCTCAACTCAACAAGCATTTGTCCCAGTTATTTCAGGCTGGCTACATGGATCCATTTCCTCTGGTTGGTTCTACTCAGATCATATCTTCAGTTAAGTTTTTTAGATAAACATGTCAATTTTTATGACTTCAACCCAGCAGTCATTCCTCTATTTCCTTGAGCACCCTCATGTGATTCTTCCTTACAGTGTTAATTGATCTAAGATGCACATGGCCATACCATATCTCTTTCTCTTAGAAGGGGCAAAATCTTTGTATGAGTTGTCAAAAAGGCTCAACAACAAAATTGAGCTCTTCTATAAAATCTACAATAGAAAAGGAAGATTAAAAAGGAAAAATCTTGTACACTAAAACTGAAATGTATGCAACAAACACATTTTAAGTGTATGTATTCCCAAATCATTGTCTTCAAATGTGTATCTGTTTCTTTCTCTCCACAAGCACCACATGATTCCTAACGGTGCCACCATCCAAGGTTTTGTCTTGCTTCTCAACCTACAACCACTACCTCAATGCAACCTCATAATTGTTGCTGGAATCAGCCAACAGACCTAAAAAATTGAGAACAATGAATTCCATAGTTCCTTGGTAAGATCATGATGAAGCAACAAGCTGTCCACTGTCGCCTCCGCCTATCTTCGATTGGTGTGTTACTTCTAACTTCTTCCTAATGAATCCATTTCTTATTTTATATTTTCTTGTAGCACCGTTTATCCGTTTCAGCATTCTAATATGAATACACTCATTTTCTTCGCATGTATTTTCTTAACAGCCCAACATTAAATAGCTTACATTATAGCATCCATTTCAACATTCTAATATGAATACACTCATTTCAACCACTACATGTACTATTGTTCTTTATAAAAAATTAAACTTGGACATGCTTCAGACACTTGGAGGACACATTCACGTGTCTGTTGCTTAGACATACAAAATAGATTACAAAGTTTGAACAAAATAACTTAGAACTAATGAATAAAAAAAATAACATAGGTTTATATGTATTGATACATCCTCCTTGAAACTTAAGAAATTCGTGTTGTGTTGTATTTTTTTTGTTTTTGTTTTGTTTTACTTTGAATGAAATATTTATAGATCTGACATACATATAATAAATATATAAAACGCTATATTTTGGGCATAGCCCTTGCATGTCTGCCATGCATTTTTTTAAAACTTGTCGTGTTGGCATGTCCAGGTTGTCATGTTATGTGTTCATGTTTCTACTTATTAACTTATCTTCATGTTCTTCTCTTTCTTCTTTGTAATTCTGTACATATGTATGCCTTTGAACTCTGTAGTCAGATCCGTATTAGTTCCTAATTCAACCCTCAAGTATCATAGTTCCTCAACCCTGGCACTCTGACTTGTGAACATAAAAGCTGCAAGGATACTGTTCACAGTGCTCATAACAGGCCCCAAACAGTATCAAAACCTTGTGATTTTTAGGGCTGAGCAAGGAATCCGTGAAATCCGTAATCCGATCCAGTCTAGTCCAATCCAGTAGGTTTGGATTAGTTTTTTGAATCCGTGGTTCGGTTCCAGATTGAAAAATTAAAAATCCGTAGTTCACGGATTGGTTCCGGATTGAACCCCACGGTTCCGGATTAGAACCGATCCGGACCGTATACAAATAGTCTATATTTTTATTATACACCCTCCTGTATAGTATCTTCTCTTATTTCATATAAAACTTAAATCCAAGCCTAAGCTTGCATAGTATCTTTTTTTATTACTTTTATTTGCTAGTTTTTAGTATTAATTTATAATAGTCTAAATACTTATACGGTGGAATTAGTTTTCTTATGATTATTTAAATTTTAGAACAGTTTGTCGCTATTATGAAAAGACATGTTGCTATTGTGAAACTAATATGATACTATATTTATATTTTTATGAAATTAAAGTGTTATATATATTTTTTTGTTATTTAATCATGTAAATCCGTGGTCTTAAACCGATCCAATCCGTGTTTAAATGGATTGGTTCGGATTGGTTCCACGATTTAAACGGATTGAATTGGTTCCAATTTTTCAGGATTCGTAGATAATGGATTGGTTCTGATTTTACTTCAATCCGGTCCAATCCGGACCATGCTCATCCCTAGTGATTTTATTCTATAACCTGTATATGCTTTTGTGAACCTAATACAAACCCTTAAAACCCATATTGTTACTACTTTTTCAACTACAAAACCCAACGAAAACCAGCCCCCAAACCTAGTTTTTCTGCTAATGAACATTAATTTTGGGACTACTAGTGGGAAAGAGTTCCCTGCAATTGTCTTGCAGTTACATTATAATTTCTCAAACGGGAATGCAACTCTCACTGGTGGGCGATCAATCTGATATAAGATAAATGGTGATATGGGCTATTTGGTATTCAGTACTTTCTTCTATTTTTCTTTTTTCCACGTGAGGAAAAGAAGCAAGCTGTGAGTTTGTTTCTTTTTTATTCACTGTCCTTTGATACTTACCAAGAAAAATAAAATTAAAAATTGATCAGCCCTTGATTTTCTGTTGCAGCCAAAGTATATTCAAGCACTGATTGATAAAGCAAAAAAACGCGAGCGAGAACAAGAGATAATATATGAGAGAAAACTTGCTAAAGAGAGAAATAAAGAAGACCACCTCTATGCAGACAAGGACAAGTTTGTTACTAGTGCTTACAAAAAGAAACTTGCAGAGCAAGCTAAGTGGATGGAGGAGGAACGTCGGCGTCAACTTCGAGAAGAGAAAGAGGATGTATGTGTAACTTTCTGTTTGGTCTTTTTGTGATCTAACTTGCAGTTATTTTGCTGATTAACTAGCTACATGATCTTCTGCATGTTTTCATGTTTGGTTGAGTTTATAGGAACTTATATGTTAATCTGTGGTAAATTTAATTTTGTTTTAGATCTGTTTTTGTAGGGATTGGTTATCTAGTACATTGCATGAACATATGAGAGTAAAGAATACGTTTTTTTATGGGAAATTTGATTATCTGGGCTGAACTTTACAATACCTGAAATCCTATGTACCTGAGAAGTTTTTACACAAATTGAATGTTTTAGAGTCATTAGAGCTTGCTGCTTGGTTGTCTTCATTTGTTTTTATGATAGCAAATTTGGAGAAAGGAAGATAAATTTCTAACTGCTAAGTATTTGTGTTACTCTTACGAAGGTTAGAAAATCATTTTAAAGCACTAATACATTGATATTGTGTGTTTGGAACTTAGAACAGACTTCACTATTTGTCCACTGGGTTGAGTAGAAAGTTTTACATGTTACCTGGTGTAACAGGATTGGGCTAGACTTGTGTACATGTATTATTACTATTACTACAAAAGAACAAACTTTCTCCATTTAAAATTTTGTACACTTCTTTTAGATTGGCATATTGTATAAATCCAAGTAGCATGTGCACACCTGAGGGTAAGTCTTTGCTAATTCTGAGTATGGTTCTGATGTGTTCACTAGTTCAAAATATATAAAAGTTAGAACAAGGTGCTAGGGTGGCACCCCCTTGTGCTAAACTTAATGGATATCATGCTTCCTTTTTCATTAATGATAATAAACAGTTACCTTTAAGAATTAGTTCAAAATTGTATGAAAACTTTGATTTGTAAAGCTTGCTTTTTACAATAACTTCCATGGTGGATGAAGATACAAATGTTTTTCTCGCTTTCTCATGGGTGTAAATTTTGTTTTTTGTTTTTTATAGTGCGAGTGTGTGTTGGGGTTGAGGGAGATGTTGAAATTAAAATGCACCACTTTTTCTCTGCTCGTCTTTAAAGATTAGCAGGCTGAATTTGTTGTGTGTGTCTTGTGCGTCTCCTGTTCTGGTTCTGCATATATATATATATAATGTTCATCATGTACATAGGTCCCCTTTTTGGTGCTTTAAATGTCTTTTTTGAGCCCATATCAATTTTGAGAATTTTTTTAGGAAGTTATGGGGGAAATGGTCTTGAGGTTTACAATTTCAGTTTCAATAGAGTACTATAAAGATCATTGGTTTTGTGTCATATGCAGTTATCATTGATGGTCAATGATGGAGTTTGTTAATCTATTTTCAAGTTGAAATGTTAACAAAGCAACGTAGCTGCAAGCAATCTCACATTCTTATAAAACTATTACCAGAGTAAGAATGAAATGGGGGAAAACAAAAACATACGTACATACATACATATATATATATATATATAGAGAGAGAGAGAGAGAGAGAGGGGGAAGAACTCAAGACTTTATTCTGTTTGAACTGCAACGAGATAAGGGAAGGTATTTTTTGCCTGGAAGATCTTTAGGATTCTTTTTTCTGTATAGTTGTCTTGGTGACTTCTATGTGAATTCTGTAGACACGGATTTTCTTATAGTCCATATTATTCCCTTGAAAGTACTTGCGGATCTTTGTGAGAGAACTAAGTTCTTGGTAATCTCAGTGGTTAAAATCTATAGCAAGCAAGAGTCAGGATGGGTTCCTTAAAAAAAACTCTGCATTCATATAGATGTAGGCACGAACATCCATTATGACTTGGTTCTGAGAATTGTGTTCATGTGGATTCGTGATCATGGCATGCTAGTGGGTATAGTGGATTTGAATAGTTTCAAGGAATATTGAGCATACGGATTTAAGATCAGAACAACAAAACTGGCTATAGATTTGAATAGGTGTGATCTTTGTTTCAGTCTTGTGTTCTTGTAAACTTGGTTTGTTAGCTAGTGGATTGTAAGTATTTTCCCCATTCTAATTAATTGTCTTCTACATTTGTGATTGCTTATTAGTTATTACATCGTGGATGAATTCTCTTACTCCTTGCAAGTTTAAAGTTTCAATTAATTTAAATGCTCATGCCATTATCAAAATCAAGCATCTGGTCATCGTTTCTTGAGTTGAAATTTATTTTTTATTCTAAAATAATTCACCACACTATATTTGCACATTTCACAGCATTGGCTTCTCTTTATGTCCACTTTTTTTTCTTTCTTTTTTTTTTTCTTTTTTTTTGGGAAGCCTGGTAATTTTATTATATTTTCTTTGTTCTGTAGACTTCTCGTCTGTTTCTTAACAATATATTTTCTATTTTTTGTCTGAAAGGTTACCAAGAAGAAAGACATGACCGACTTCTACTTCAACCTATCAAAAAATGTTGCTTTTGGTGCCCAAGATGCTGAAACAAGCAAATCCGAGAAGCAGCAAAAAGAAGAGACTCTTAATACATCCGAAGAAAGACGTCAATTAACTAAGTTGCCCTTGGAGTCTACCAAACTAAGAGAGGAATATCAAGGTGAGGCTTCTAGCCAGCCTGAGGAGAGATCCGAGTCCATAGTCGCGAAGCCAGTTCTCGATGCTTCCACAGAAGCTGTACCTGAACAACCCTCGACAGAGCAACCAAAACGTGATCATCATAAGAGAAACGAAGATGCAGTCGCTGCAGCTAAAGAACGGTTTTTGGCACGGAAGAGGGCAAAGTAACGGTAGTTGCCGGTTTATTGTCCCAAAAACAGAGGAAGCTACCTTATACTCTCTAACAGGTAATTTTTAATGCCTTTGGGCCATTGTAAGTCTCTAGTCATCTAAAACTTTTTTGAGTCGTGAAATCAATTTTTACTTTGTAAAATGTGGTGTTTTTTCTTAATACCAAATTTGTCTTGATATACCTTCTGTGCCAAACTGTGTGCTTAATCTATAACAACTGCAAACAGGGGGACCACCAGATACACTATTTGAAGACAAATATGATTATGATTATCGGGGTCAATATGATTTTTTTAATAATAATCTATGAATATTGACAAAATAAATGATTTAAATTATCAAAGTGAGAAATTTACTGAAAACCCAATTGCAGTGTGTGAACTGTGGACAAGTGAAAACTTGGGTCTTGAGAACATTAACCAAGAGTAGCAAGTAGTAGTGGTAAGCAGTAGCAGAAGAGACTGGAGCAGTTGGTTTTGGCCACATACCCCAGCTTGGCATGAAAATGACTGTTAATGTGCCCAGGCTGGTAACCATGTGCCAATTCTGCCCCCAACAAAAAAAAAAGAGACTGGCGAGGGGCCCCATGTATACTCACACCTCTCTCTCCCTCTCTCTCTCTCTAGGCCTGTTTGGTAGAGTTTATAAGCTGTTTATTTTAACTTTTAACTTAATTTAAGTTGAAATATTATGTTTGGTGCAGCTTAAATTAACTAGTTTATAACTTAAGTTATTTTTCAGCTTATCTCAAAAGCTGGTCAGGGAGTGTTTAAATTTTTGATTTAAGCGCAGAGCTGGTGTGGGGAGCTAAAATTACTTAAATGTCCTTGTCAATATCCAAATATTAATATTAATTAAAAAAATAAAAAATTGTATATTTCTGAAGAAAAAAAATCAATATTAAATAAATATTAATTGGTATTAGTTATTAATAAATGCATATTGTATATTTTTATATTAATTAAAAAATAAAAAATTATATATTTCTGAAGAAAAAGGAAAAAAATCAATATTAATTGGGATTAATTATTAATAAATTAATATTGTATATTTTTGTAATGAATTAATTATTAATTGATACTAATTAGTAACAATTGTTGATTATTAATATTAATTTATACTAATAAAAATTAAATATTAATATTAATTTATACTAATTAATAATTTTAGTATTAATTGAGACTAATTAAGTCATTAATTGATACTAATTAATAATTTTAGTATTAATTGATACTAATTAATTTATAATGGAAAATAATTGTGACAATAATATTTCCATTATATTTTTAGCAAATGTATCAATTTTTATATTAATTGATACTAATTAACACGAATTATATTAACTTTTATTAATGAAATATTTTTTTAAAAATTAAAACTGAAAAAAATGACAAAATAATCATTTTTATATCATATAAGGGTAGAAAGGATAATTATATAGTAAAAAGTTATTTTACAGCTTATTAGCCAAACACTACTTTGCTGCTTAAATCCATAATCTCACAGCTGCACCAAACAAGTTAACAACTTATGTTCACAGCTATAAGTTATAATCTGTTAAGTTATAATTTATAATCACTTTTTCACAATCCTACCAAACGGCCCCTCTCTCTCTCTCTCTCTCTATATATATATGTTGAGTGAAATCAAGTGATCGTCAAAGTTCCAAAGACTTTTAAGACTTTGATTAATAGTTTTTTTTGAAGGGAAAAAGATAAATGGAAAAAGAGAACATATATATATATATATGGGGTACTTACGTGGGGCTAAAATAGCTATATAGGACAAAATAGATTATTTGAGTTAAATAAGACAAAATGTCACATCTGATCCATAATTATTTTATTTTTTTTCTTACAAAATAAAAAAGTCAAAACGCCTATTTTTAAAAAGTTAAAAAAATCAATTCACATTGAAAACGAATCCTAAAGATCAACTTATACTAATTGTATCTGTTGATATGAATATTTTTTTGCGCTCGTGATATTGATACATCTTACTATATTGTTTCATACCTGATTCATGGCCCTATACAGTTGGTTTGATTTGATTGTTATAAAACTCTTTCGCAAATTGCTACAAATAATTTAAATACGCTCTAGATACTGTTACACTCTATTGATACCAATTTGTTTCAACATTTTGTTATTTAAAATTTCTTTTCGCCTCTCCTTTACTTTTCCTCTATAATTTCTCTATAAATTTAACATTTAAATATAACTTAAAATAATCTCCACCAATAAGATTTCACGGCACTCGTGAAAGTTTCTCTTGCTCAAGTTCATTCAATTTTTAATTGAGTGAAACTAGCTTAGTTTATTAGAATCTTTGCACCTTAATGGGAGATCAAGGGTTCAATTCCCCTTTCCCTATCAAGCAAAAAAAATTTAATACATTTTTGAAATTTGTCTATTCAATTGTATATCTTTCAGGAGTAAATATATTCGTTGAATATGTTTTACCTCTCATGTCTATTATCAATATAGTGATGATAAATCAAACGATAAACTAAATGTGATACAAATATATAGTCATTGTAGCATTACTCATTTTTTAAAACATTTGTTTCAAAATTCAGTTAGGTAGAGAGAGAAAGATTAGAGTACCTCCAACCCACTAGGTATATAATGCTTGTTAGTCAAAATGCCTAGTATAACTCATTTTTTTCAACTTCAATGCACTAGGCATATGATTAGGCATTTTACCTCAACTCACATTTACTAGCTATATGTAGCTAACCTTCAAGGTTAGGCAAAATGTATTTAATCATTAGGATCATTTCCCTCTATCTTTGTTGCTGATGTTGCATTTTATAAAATTAATAATATTTAGATGAATAGCTACAATAAAGAGTATGATTGGAGTAGAAACATGAAATAATTGATAAGCAAAATAAAAAATATATTTTATAATAATGTTTAAATAGGTAAAATACCTATTACCGTTAAAAATGCTCTTACTTCGTATATATCACATAGGTCAGACAACAACTGGTGACCTTTGACAACCTTCTGATTAGTACCAAGCTTTGGCAACCCTAGCGAACTCTAACTACCAAACTCTAATGATCACTTTTGACCACCCCATTAACGACCATCGCATTCATCCACCTTTCACTTCAGTTAATATATCTCACAATTCATTAAGAAAAATGAAACAGACCACTAATTAGTGGTTGCTCTAATTATGTGGCAGTGGGTCTCACTCACTGCCACATGTATTTTGTGTCTTTGTTTTGTTTTGTTTTATTTTATTTTTTTGCTTTTCACATCATTAGTGGTAGGAATTTAATGGTCTGTAGCATTGTTGATTCATTAAATATATTTATTTTCAAACTATCTTTTGTATGTCAAATTTTTGTTTTATTTTGTATAATTTAAAAATGGAAAATTTTTAGGACTTCATCAGAACGAAACCTTAATTAATGTTTCTTTTACAAAGCAAGTGTAGGTGAGGTGAAGATGACATGACACAGGTTGACATCACTTCATTAATGCCAAAGGTTAACAAGACTTCTTTCAACTTTAGTTTCTTTTGGTCTCAGAAACAAAGTCACAAGACTAACTGCTACCACACACAATAACACATATTTGGTCAGAGCTATCATTGTTGCTGGAGAGAGGTGAATTTCTGGACCAAAATGCAAGAAGAGATGGTCCACAACTACATACACAGAACAGGGGCCTAATTAATAATATTTGCAATTACTAATGTTGGTGGTGATATGTGGCTGTATTGTAGGTGCATCTAACCTTATATATATATATATTCTTCATCATCATCACATGAGCCTTGCTTTGATCTTATGGAAATATTACACATCCACAGACACAATCACTTTAGAGGGCTAGGGGCTCACTTGTTAATGTCTAGTCTTACTAGTACACATTTAATAACTGGTTATCAAAAACAAAATACATACTATATAATAAGAATAATGGTATATGTACTAATTAATGTACTAACTAGTATACTAACAGATGATGTGGTATAATTTTAAAATTTTTGAATATTTGTAATTTATATAATAGGTGAGGTCAGTAATAATGACATAAAATTAATTGATATACTAGTGTGTATGGTGCATATAACATCACCGATATAATAATGGTTGATTATTCTGTGAAATGATTCTCCAAAATATTATGAATCAATAGTGTAGTTAGATATATATATTATTATTCTATATTTATCTCTCTGTATTGTAGATGTATCTCATCTCCTTTTCTATATCTATCTCTGATGTATCTCTATTTTCTTTTTTGCACTTATCTAGGTTTCTTCTCAGCCTATAAATACATGCTTCTTGTAATTCATTCAATAAAATTCAATATACAGTCTCTCTACTTTCATAACATGGTATCAGAGCCTAGGGATCTCTCATAGCATTTTTTTCTTTCCTCCCGTTGTTTTTTTTTTTTTTTTTTTTTTTGTGGCAGATTGCTTTTGTCCTTTGTCAAGTTCTGCTGGGTTCTGCATATCTCGTCCATTCTTCTTTCAACTTTTGGACTACAGCTACCTCTTCGTCTCTTCACGATGAAGTCAACGCCACCAGATTCACCTCTATCGGAAAGAGCATGCGCCTCTCAAATCCCAGCGCATCGATTGACGCCGCCTCCACTCTCAGTATGCTTCCACACGCGTCGTCTCAACCGGCTTCCCTCGGCTTGCTCGTAGGCTTCCACATTAGCCATCCTTCCGTGCCAGCGGCTCAGCCGATCCGACGTCGGCTTGCCCATCAGCTTCCGCCTCAACCGCCATCGGCTTCCGCCCATGCGCCTAAGCTGATCAGATGTCGGCTTCCGCATCAGCCGAACTCGGCTTCCACATCAGCCGCCTCCCCTTAGCTTCCGGTCGGCTTCTCTCAGCCGTTTCCCCTATTCCTTTGCCGCTGACGTTAGCCCTACTTCGCTACTATCTCGCTACTGACATCATTACAGCCACAGTATTGACATCAGCCCTACCCGTTCCTAAGGTTTTTCAGCCTTTTGAATCTGTTGGTGACCTCCGTTTTGGCATTTATGGATCACACAGAGAACATCCAATCTGTTTCTGTTATCCTTGATGGGTCTAATTATGTTAGTTGGGCTCAAGTTCTCTTGAGTTTCATCAAAGGCAAACGCCTTTGGCAGATCATTACTGGTGCTCTTCCCAAACCCACCCAGAAGGAGGATGAGACGGACTTTGCATTCGATGACTGTCTTGACGAATGGAAAAGTAAGAATTATCAAATTATCACGCGGTTCCGGGCTACCTCAATTCCTTCCATCAACCTTCAATTTGGACGCTTTCAGGATGATGACTCCCTTGCCTCTCCTGCCAAAACAATTTGGGATTTCTTGAAGGAACGTTATCAGACCACTAGACATGCTCATCAGTATCAACTATTGCAGACTCTTCATCACATGCAACAGGCACCTGGTCAGTCTCTCAATGACTTCCTATCCCAAATGTCGTTTGTTTGGGACTAGCTCGCTCTTTCTGAACCTCCATGGGCTCATTCTGATGATGCACAACTATTTATTACTTATCGGAATCATCAGCGACTATTACAGTTTCTTATGGCTCTTTATAGCACTTTTGAGCTCGTGTGTGCTTCTTTGCTCCATTGTTTGCCCTTGCCCACTTTAGAGCAAGCCATTACTGAGCTCCTATCAGAGGAGACTCGTTTTGAGAGTCTTCGATCTCAAGACATGGATTCTGTTCTTGCTACGCCATTTTCTTAGAGTTTCTCATCTTCACAGCCAATCTTATGTAGTTATTGTCGCAACCGAGGACTGCCAGCCATTCATTCTCTTGTTCACTGCCAGGTTCGCGAATGCTTGACTTGTCACAAGACTGCTCCAGGCCATCTCCAAAGCAATTGTCCTCAAGCTCCTTCCACTACTTCATCTAAGAAAGGGGCTTCTCGTTTTGGGTCTCAGTCTAAATCTAGCCACGGTTCTCGCTCTGCTGCTGTTGCCTCTGAGGGTTCTTCTACTCCTTCCTTCTCTATGGATGATGTTGAGTCTATTATCCACCAGGTTCTCAACAAATCTAGTACTCTTCTCTCTACTACTCTTTCAGTAACCTCAAGTAACTCTTCCTGGTATTTTGATTCTGCATGCTGTAATCACATGACTTCTGACTCCACTCTATTTTATTCTCTGTCATTATCCTCTTCTGCTCTCACTATACACATTGCTGATGGTTCTCATATGCCTGTTAGTCATATTGGCCAAAATCTCTACTTTCACTGTGTCTCTTTCTGATGCTTACCATATTCCTTCTCTTAAAATGAACCTTATCTTTGTTGGTCAGTTATGTAAACTTGGTCTAACTATTACCTTCTCTGCTAATGGGTGTTTGGTGCAGGACCCTCAGATGAGACAGATCCTTGGGATAGGTCGTAAGCATGGACGCCTGTTCGAATTTATCCATCTTTGCAGTCCACACAAATCATCTACTATTGCTACTGCATCTACTATGTCTTTTTTTCTTCTTTGGCATTGTCGCTTAGGACATGTCTCTTTTAGTCATTTGAAAATTTTAGTTTCTAGTGGTCAGTTAGGTCATGTCCGTCTTGAAGATGCTGGTTGTTTATCTTGTCAAATTGCTAAACAACCTACCTTACCTTTTAATAAAAGTAATTCTATTTCTACTGCTCCTTTTGATCTTGTGCATTCAGATATTTGAGGCCCTTCCCCCACACCTACCATGGGAGGATCCAAATATTTTGTGATTTTTGTTGATGATTTTTCTCGCTATACTTGGCCTTTTCTTCTCAAAAATCGCTCTGAACTTAAACAGATTTACTATGATTTCTCTGCTATGGTCCGCACTCAGTTTTCTCATACTATTAAGCTTTTTCGTTCTGATAATGCTAAGGAGTACTTGGATTCTAATTTTCTTTCTTTTCTTCAGGCTCATGGTACTCTCTCTCATCAATCTTGTGCAAGCACTTCCCAGCAAAATGGACAAGCCGAAAGAAAGCACCGTTATATTCTAGACACTACTAGGGCTTTTCTCCTCTCTTCTTCTTGTCCTGAACAATTTTGGGGAGAAGCTACCCTCACTGCCATCTACACCATCAATCGAGTCCCTACCCCTGTAATAGCTAACACTGCTCTTTATGAGCGCTTGTATGGTTCTCCTCCTGATTATACCACTTTTAAAGTTTTTGGTTCTACTTGTTTTGTTCTCCTTTAGCCTCATGAACATGCTAAACTAGAACTTCGTTCTTGTCTTTGTTGTTTTCTGAGGTATGGTATAGAACATAAAGAGTATCATTGTTGGGATCCTATCTCCAAGCGTCTTCGTATTTCCCGTCATGTGGTCTTCTGGGAACACAAAGGCCTTGTTTGGTTTGTTTTTCAAAAAAAATTTTGGGAAAAATTCTCTACAAACAAATTTTCAAGAGTAATCAAACCAAACAAATTTTTTCAAAAAAAATCTCAAAATTTTGTTTGATTACCTACTTTCCAAATCACTCTCTCTCTCTCTCTCATACACATCAAATCAATTACTTTTTTTTAAAACTCTCTCCCCAAAACAATTTTTCAAAACCATTTCTAAAAAAAGGCAAACCAAATAAGTTTTCGTACTTTTTATCTCAAAAATTACTCTACAAACACAAACCAAACACACCCAAAATGTTCTTCACTCTTTCCAAGTTTCACTTACCACAGTCCACCCACTCACCGGTCTTTACTGATATTTCTATAGATCTATTTCTGATGGCTTTGATGCAGATTTTGGCCCCATGCTTCCACAGCTGCCTACGCTTATTGTCCATCCTTAGGATCTTGTGTCTGCTGATGGCCCTACGCCTTCTCCAGATCCGGTGGAGGTTCCTCCGGAACCTACTTCCATTGAGGTTCTTCCTCCATCTGAGCATCATTCTACATGGGTAAGGCAACCTTCTGTTCTTCTCCATGATTATATTGTTGGTTCCACTGCCTTTTGCTCTCATGAACCTACTTCTTATTGAGAAACTTTTTCTAACCCTCTTTGGCAACAAGCTATGACTGATAAATTGCAGGCTTTCGATCAAACTCATGCCTAGGATGTGGTTGATCTTCCTCCTGGAAAGCGTACTATTGGTTGCAAATGGGTTTACAAGATCAAAACTCATTTTGATGGTTCCGTTGAGCGTTACAAAGCTTGCCTTGTCGCCCGGGGATTTAGTCAAGAATATAGGATTGACTATAAGGAAACATTTGCTCCTGTTGCCCATGTTACTTCAGTTTGCAGCTTACTTGCCGTTGCTACTGCTCAACACTGGAGTCTTTATCAAATGGATGTCAAGAATGCGTTTCTCAATGGTGATCTCACTGAGGAAGTTTATATGCAACCCCCTCCTGGTTCTTCTGTTTCATCAAACAGGGTTTGCAAACTCCGCCGAGCTTTGTATGGTTTAAAACAAGCTCCGCATGCTTGGTTTGCCAAGTTCAGCTCTACCATTTGTGACTTTGATTTTTTTTCCAGTGCCCATGATTCTGCCTTGTTTATCCGTAAGACGGAGCGCAGTACTATTCTCCTTCTCCTCTAAGTGGATGATATGATTATCACTGGAGATGACACAGTGGGTATTTCTAGTCTCAAACAGTTTTTTCATTGCTAGTTTGAAATGAAAGATTTGGATTCACTTAGCTACTTCCTTGGCTTGGAAATTTCTTAAGATTCCTCTGGTTATTTTCTTACCCAGGCCAAGTATACTTTTGATCTCTTGGCTCGTGTTAGCCTTACTGATTGCAAGACTGTCACTACTCCAGTTGATCCTCAGACTTGTCTTACACCTCTTGACGGCCCCCTATTGACTGATGCCACTTTATATCATTAGCTAGTTCGTAGTCTTGTTTATCTCACAGTTACTCATCCAGATATTGCTTATACTGTTCACATTGTCAGTCAATTTATGACTATTCCTCGCTCTCTACACTATGCTGCTCTGGTTCGCATTTTGCGCTATCTCAAAGGAACTTTGTTTCATGGTCTTCACTACTCCCCTCACTCTTCTTTACAGCTGCATGCCTTTTCTGATGCCGATTGGGCAGGGATCCTACTGATTGTCGTTTCACTACTGGGTTCTGTTTTTTTTTAGACAACTCTCTCATTTCCTGGCATAGCAAGAAGCAAACACTTGTTGCTCGTTCTAGTACCGAGGCTGAGTATCGTACTCTTACTGACACTACTCAGGAGCTTGTGTGGCTTTATTGGCTTCTTTCTGACATGGGTGTTTCTCATTCTGCTGCCACCAATCGTTATTGTGACAATCAAAGTGTTATTCAGATTGTACATAACGATGTCTTCCATGATCGCCCCAAGCATATTGAGATCGATTGTCACTTCATACGATAACATGTTACTAGTGGCCACGTTTCTCTTCTCTTTGTCACCTCTGCTGATCAGACTGCCGACCTCTTCACCAAAGCTCATCTTTAAGGACGCTTATCTGATCTTCTCTCCAAGCTCAAGTTAATCTCTGACTTACCACCTTGAGCTTGAAAGGGGGTGTTAGATATATATATTATTATTCTATATTTATCTCTCTGTATTGTAGATGTATCTCATCTCCTTTTTTATACCTATCTCTGATGTATCTATATCTTCTTCTCTACACTTTATATAGGTTTCTTCTCAGCCTATAAATACAGACTTCTTGTAATTCATTCAATACAATTCAATACACAGTCTCTCTACTTTCATAACAGTGTAGTTGGTGACTTCACTAGAGCTCAATACACTCTCCAGAGGCGAGAGACGGAGAGAGAGGTGTCATTTCGTCTGTCATAGGCCATGTGGATTGAAAAACAAATAAATAATTACATTCACTTCCTCGGAGTTTTTAAAAAAAATACAATTAATTTTATAATTTTAATATAATTACATTGATATTTTTTTAATAAGATTAAATCGACTGAAACTAATACAAATAGTGAGTAAATATTGAAATAAATAAATATAATATATATTTTAGGAGAAATTTTCAATGTGCACTATTTCAAATTGTGCACATTGTAAAAAAAAGTTATGATTTTTTATGATGAATGTTATGATTATTTGTGAGAGGGAGATTTATGATCTGGAATTGGGCCGAGGTAACAACCGAGCAGGTTGGAAGCCCAATGTGGCATTGGGCCGAGATGATCTGCGATCCGCCCAGAATTGGGCTACTAGGACTTGGGCCGGGTAGGTGTTGGGCCGAATATGCGCCGCCCAGTCCGGAAAGAATTTGCTCGGTTAAGGCAACACAGCTAGTCAGGTTGACTGATCGGCGCCCAGAAAGGCTTCGTCAGCCGAGCTACCTGTCTGCTCGGCAGGAGGGCCGAACAATCAGTTAAATGACCAGCGCCCGGAAAGGCGCAGTCGGCCGAGATACTTGTTTGCTCGGCAGGAAGGCCGACCACTGGTGAGCACGAGATGTCCCGGGCACGGCTTTACAGAGATGCTGCCTAGCCCGGTTCTCTTGAGCTTGGCCAGTGAAGTGCTTGGGCAGGCAGCACAGCCCGGCCACGGGTAGAGCAGCTCGGCTGCCGAGCTCCAGCAGTGAAGGCTGGCAGTTGAGATTAGGTGATGTTCAGCAAGGTTTATGCTGACAGATGGGATAGCAGAGCCACGTGTCAGGAGATGACTGGGAGTGGATATGGGGCGCAGAGGGTATATAGGCATGTCTGCGCCCCCCCATATGAGGGAGGAACACTTTGTAAGAAAATACTTACACCAAACACTCTCCCCTCTTTCTCTCTCTATCCCAAGGTGATCGGCCAGAAACGGAGCTTGGAAGAAAGAAGTACGGGCTTGCCGGAATATTTGCTCCCCGTACAATTGGCGCCGTCTGTGGGAAACTTGCAGATAAAACCTTGTCTTCCGAAGCCTTTCAGATTGCCTTCAATGGCGAACAACGAAGAGATTCAGGTGTCCACCATCGACGGAGTCACTCCGGAGTCGGGCCGGCGTAGAGAGGGACCCCCCACCATCTCTCCGATGGGGGACCTAGAGACATACCAGGGAGGACAGTCAGGCGACGTCCAGGATAAGCGCGGGAGGAGTTATGGACATTCGCGGAGTCCGGAGGGTCATCGGCGGCGGAGAGATTCACACGCCAGACGCCTCGAAAGCAAGTTGAAGGACCACGATGCCGTCATCCGGCGAATGGCAGCAGAGATGGAGGAGTTGAAGTGGCACGTCAAAGGGAAGGGTGTAGCTGGAGTGGATGACCACAGTGAGCGCACCCAACCCCGCCGCTCAGGTAGCCAGAGTCAGCGATACACTCCGTCCATCTCCATAACCAGAAGCTACAAGGTTGGTGATTCTGATGTGCGCGCAGAGAAGTCCAGCGCGCAAGATAGTACCTACCAACCCTCACGTCCGGCGTCGACGTCGAGGTATACCTATTCCGCTCGAATAGAAGATTTGCGGGCAGTTCTTAGGGAGCGGGCTCGCCGGCGGGAGGCTCAGAGGATACCGGCGTTTCAACGGTTATCTTATGGGGTTCTTGCCAGCGAGGAGGTCGGAATGCCTCCGCCCCGCCAAGCAGCACCGCTCCTGGTGGATTCCGACTTGGCAAGGTTGAGCGCCACCCCTTTCTCACTGGAGATAGAGACGACACCTCTTCCGTCGGGCTTCCACCAGCCAAAGTTTACGTTGTACGACGGGAAGACAGATCCTTACATGCACGTAAGTCATTTCCGATAGGTCATGGCCAGACATAGGCGAAATGACGCTCTTATGTGCCTCATCTTTCCGTCAAGTTTGGGTGAACTGGGTTTGAAGTGGTTCGAAAGGTTGCCGGAGGGGAGTATAGGGAGGTGGCATCAGTTGGCTGAAGCCTTTGTGACGCGCTTCAAAACCAACACCAAGACACCCAAAGAAGTGGATCACCTACTGAGTGTCAAGATGGAACCGAGCGACACATTGAAGGCATACAACTCCAGATATTGGGAAACCTTCAATGAGATCTTGGATTGCCCGGTCAACCTAGCAATCACTCAGTATAAGCGTGGTCTCCAGGTCGGACATAGACTGCGGGACTCACTTACCATGCATCAGCCGACGTCCATGGGGCAGCTCATGCAGCGCATCAATGAGCACATCCGGGTTAAGGATGATGCTTCGGCATCTACCGCGAAGACAACTCCGGTAGCAACAGACAAGAAGACAGTGGGCAAAGTGCACGCAGTTGGGCGGGACTCCAGCCGCTCAAGTGACAGAGCAGAGGAATCAGACCGTGGTTCGAATCGTAAGAACCGGGGTAGAGGACGTCGGAACGACCGGGATGACTACACCCGAGATGATGTTGAGGATGCCAACAGGAGGTTGAAGGCAAGGACTGGCATCACCACGGTCTTTAAGATTCCGATCTATCGCATACTTAGTGAAATCCGAGATGAGCAGTATGTCCGGTTTCCTACTAAGTTGGGCGATGGACAGAAGGGCTACAATCCGCGGTATCGCTGCACATTCCACCGGGAGAGAGGTCACCGGACTGAGGATTGTTTGCCTTTAAGGCAACACTTAGAAGAGCTGGTCGCGGCCGGGCACCTAGACCTTTACATTGATGGCGGCGTCAAGCCGACTCATGCTCCGGTCGATTCCAGGGGACAGGATGACCGAGATGCGCCCCCACAAGGAGTTATTAATGTGATACACGGCATAGTAGAGCCGAAGCGTGTTTGTGAACTCCGGGGAATGATCAAGAAAGCAGAATACATGAGGGAAGTTCTGTCGGTACAGCCCGCCATTAAGAGGGGGAAGACCGAAGAGAAAGATGTGATTAGTTTCACCTCAAGGGATCTAGAGCGCATCCAGACGCCGCACAACGATGCCCTAGTAGTGACACTTCGCGTCAAGGAATTTGATGTCAAACGGATCTTGATCGATCAGGGAAGCTCGGTCGAGATCATGTATTACGACGCGTTCAAGCAACTCAAGCTCCGAGAAACAGACTTGGCACCGGCAACTTCGCCACTTGTTGGTTTCAACTCTCAGCCAGAGTGGCCTTTGGGAAAGATTATCCTGCCGGTTAAAGCGGGATCCGTGGTTAAGCAAGTGGAGTTTTGGGTGTTACAAGTGCCTTCGACTTACAACCTCATCCTTGGAAGGGGGTGGCTCCACGCCATGCAAGCTGTAGCATCGACCTACCACCAGGTGATGAGATTCCTCTCGGCTATGGGGGCAATCGAGGAGACTTAGGGGGATCAGGTCATGTCCAAACAATGTTTCGTGGCGGTGAACGACAGCCGGGCTGCCAAAGGCTTTGTACAAATGATTGAAGGACCGGAAGACCGAGGTGTTCTGGAGGATGTGGGCACTAAGGCAGAGGACAAAGCTGTGGAGGACTTGGTAGAGGTGCGAATCGAGATGGAGCGGCCGGATAAGTTCTTCTTGCTCGGTTCCAGCCTTACCGCCCAGGAAAGGACTGAGATGGTTGAGTTTTTAATGGCCAACATCGAAGTCTTTGCATGGTCGCCTTACGACATGCCCGGCCTCGATCCAAGTTTTATCTGCCATCACCTCAACGTCTTCCCTGGAGCAAAGCCAGTCATCCAGCGAACAAGGAGATCAGCGTTACATCACGCCGAGGTAGTAGTAGAGGAAGTCAAAAATTTGCTTGAGGCACGAGCAATTCAGGAAGTGCATTACCCTCGGTGGATCTCCAACACAGTAGTAGTGCCCAAGAAGAATGGGAAGTGGCGAGTTTGTGTCGACTACAAGACAGTCAACCGAGCTTGTCCCAAAGATAGCTTCCCTTTGCCGCGCATTGACCAGCTTGTAGATTTAACGGCTGGACATAATAGGCTAAGTTTCTTGGATGCGTACTGCGGCTACCATCAGATCGCCATGCATGGGCCTGACCGAGAGATCACCTCCTTCACGACTCCAAGGGGTCTTTTCTGCTACCGAGTCATGCCTTTTGGTTTGAAGAACGCCGGGGCAACCTTTTAGAGGATGGTGACCAAGATGTTTACTCCTTTGCTCGGCCGGACAATGGAGGCTTACATCGATGATATGGTGGTAAAAAGCCGACTTGAGGCAAACCATTTGTCCGAGCTAGCCGAGATGTTTGCCATCCTAAAGAAGCACAAGCTGCGCTTGAATGCGTCAAAATGCGCCTTTGGCGTGGGGTCCAGCAAATTTTTGGGATTCCTAGTCACGAACCGAGGCATCGAAGCAGACCCTGGTCAGATCAGAGCCGTGCAAGAGTTGAAGCCGCCCAGCTCGGCTAAGGACGTGCAGCATCTGGCCGGGATGGCCACCGCGCTTAATCGATTTATAAGCCGGTCATCAGATCGCTGTCGCCCTTTCTTTTAAGCATTGAAGTCCAAGTTCTCATGGGACGAAGAGTGTGACCAAGCTTTGGCTAAGCTCAAGGAATATCTGTCTTCTCCACCGCTGTTGGTTACTCCTGTGCCGGGTGAGGAACTCTACCTTTACCTTGCTGTCTCACAGCACGCAGTCAGTGCGGTGATCGTCCGAGCTGAAAGAATCAAGCACCTCCCAATCTTTTATGTCAGTAAAACCTTGCTGCCGGCAGAAACGAGGTACTTACCATTAGAAAAGCTTGCGTTGGCTTTGATGATGGCTTCCAGGAAGTTGGCGCACTATTTTCACGCCCATACCATCATCATACTGACTGAGTTTCCCCTTAAAGCCTTGTTTGAACGGGCGGACTTCTCTGGCCGAATCCTCAAGTGGGCGGTCGAATTGGGGCAGTATGATGTGAAGTTCCAGCCGCGCACAGCTATAAAGGCCCAGACTCTGGCCGATTTCGTGGCGGAATTCTCCCCAGGTACCCATCCGATATGCCCGGTCGATATTGCCGTGGCAGAAGATGAAGAGAATGCAAGCCTGACCAGGGTACAACAACTTGGTGGAGTTGGCGACGTGGAATTTGCGCGCCCCACGAAAGTGCCCTCAACTTGTCCGTTTCCACCAGCCGGTGACGCGATGACGGAGTCAGGTATTGTTGTCCCACCCACTCTGTCCGGTACCGCATCACCAGGGGGGAAGTAATGGAACTATTCAGCACAGAGCCCGCGGCCGGCATAATACCGCAGTCTGGTGATTCGCCTACGGACTTATGCATTCCAGACCGACTTGCTGAGTTCGGTGCCGAATCACCAAGGGGGGCTGGAGTAGAGCCAGTCGACGCAGAACTTGAAACCGGACAGTCGAGCGACCATGATCCCACCACCCTTCGCAACTCTCAGGACCCATCAGACTGTTGGAAGCTTTTCGTGGGGGAGATGTGGAAGCTTTTCGTTGATGGAACATCGAACCGTCACGGTGCCGGCTTAGGTATCGTTCTTATCTCCCCGGATGGCCTAACCATTGAACATTCTATCACACTTGGCTTCCCAGCATCTAACAACGAGGCTGAGTACGAGGCTCTTTTGGCCGGGCTCAAGAGCACTATTCAGATGAAGGCTACCGAGCTGATTGTGTACAGTGATTCCCAACTTGTGGTTAACCAAGTCTCTGGAATTTACGAAGCAAAGGATGAAAGAATGGCGAAGTACAAAGCTCTGGTCAGGGAACACATCAAACAGTTTCTGGCAATCAGAGTCCAACAGATTGGCCGTGAAGAAAACATCCGGGCTGACGAACTGGCCGGCCTCGCTTCGATGGTAGATAGTACGTCTCCAAACCCCCTGTTAATTGACTTTCTTCCACGGCCAAGCATTGAAGATGCCGGGCAGACGGATGTACTCTGCGCCGCGCTAGGTCCTTCTTGGATGGACCCCATAGTCTTGTTTCTCAGAGACCGGACTCTACCAACCGACAAGAAGGAAGCGCACAAAGTCCGGGTGAAGTCAGAGCGGTTTTGGCTCTCTCCATCTGGTGCGTTGTATAAAAAGTCCTTCACTGGTCCCTATCTAAAGTGCGTGCACCCGAGTAGTGTGGAGGCCTTCCTGTTCGAAATTCACGAAGGCATTTGTGGCAGCCATATAGGGGGCAGGTCCTTGGCCTACCGAGCTATTTCGCAGGGATACTGGTGGCCGTGCATGCAGGTCGACGCACAAAAGTACGTCCCCAAATGCGAGAAGTGCCAGAAATTCGCCCATCAGATCCATCAACCTGCCAGGGAACTTCTTCCCCTCACCAGTCCTTGGCCCTTCGCCATGTGGGGGCTAGATATAGTGGGGCCACTGCCAACAGCACCGGGCAACCGGAAATTCTTCATTGCGGCCACAGATTACTTCACGAAATGGGTTGAAGCTGAGCCATTGGCAACAATCAAAGAGAAAGACGTGAAGCGGTTTGTCTGGCAGAACGTGGTCACACAGTTTGGCGTCCCAAAAATTTTGATCTCTGACAATGGCACCCAGTTTGACGGTCGCCTATTCAGAGAATTTTGTGAAGATCTGAAAATTGAGTTCTACAACTCTACTCCAGCTTACCCGCAGTCCAATGGTCAAGCCGAAGCATCGAACAAGACTATTCTGGATGGGTTGAAGAAACGACTGGAAAAGGCAAAGGGAAAATGGGCTGAGGAATTACCCAGCGTCCTTTGGGCATACCGAACAACCCTGCGGCGATCTACCGGGGAGACTCCATTTGCTTTGGCTTATGGCATGGAGGCGGTCATACCTTTGGAAGTTGGCATGCCCACCCTAAGAAGCGAGAGTTTTGAGCCAGAATTGAATGCCGAGGCAATTGCCTTGGAGCCGGATCTAGTGGAAGAGCGTCGGGTGAAGGCTCTCATCCACGTGGCCGCCTACCAACAAGAGCTCTCAAAGAAGTACAACAAGATGGTGCACCCCAGACCGTTCAAAGTTGGTGATTGGGTTTTGAGGAAAGTTATGGGCAACACCCTGGTGCCAGGTGAAGGCAAACTAAGGGCAAATTGGGAAGGACCCTACAAGATCACCGGTCTGGCGGGCAATGGGGCTTACCACTTGGAGGATCTGGAGGGAAGAGCCATTCCCCGGCCATGGAATGCGGCCAACCTTAAACTGTATTATTTCTAGCTTTAGCTTTCTCTTCTTGTGCAAAGGAGTTTTTTGGCTTGCACTTAAGAATGTAAATTCTTTTTGTCAATATATAGAAGTGATTTTGCTTTAGATTGTTGTTCTTAAATGTAAAAACCGAGATGATTTGCTCCGGTTGGAAGAGTTGGTGTTTTGTCCAAACTTAGGATTCCTAACCGAGATGTTTTGTTCCGGTTGGAAGAGTTGGTGTTTTGTCCAACTTAGGATTCCTAACCGAGATGTTTTGCTTCGGTTGGAAGAGTTGGTGTTTTGTCCAACTTAGGATTCCTAACCGAGATGTTTTGCTCCGGTTGGAAGAGTTGGTGTTTTGTCCAACTTAGGATTCCCAACCGAGATGATTTGCTCCGGTTGGAGGAGTTGATGTTTTGTTCAACTTAGATATTTCTTGCCGAGATGTTTTGCTCCGGCTCGAAGAGTTGGTGTTTTGCCCAACTTAAGCCATAACAACCGAGATAATTTACTCCGGTTGAAGAAGGCGGTGGTTTGTTAAACTTTGCTGTTCAAACCGATATGGGTATTCCGATTTACGAAGTTACTGTTTTGTTATGCTTTGTACTTCGACCGAGTTATGTATTCCGGTTGACAATGTGTTCAAATTTAGGATTTATACTGAGATGTTTGGCTGAAGATGGAATTGATGACAACCGTGCAAACACTTAGCAAAAATATCAAGTTCTTCATTGATAGAAAGTCAATACAAAAGGTGGGGACTGAGCCCGGTTACATCAGAAGTGCAGAAAGCAAACACATAAAAAGGAAAGAACACTAAACTAAGGGAGAGAGATTGGTAAACTCGTCCTCGGCGGCCTCAAGGTTGATGGTTGGACTTTTATCTTGGGCACCGGGCTCATCATGGCCGGATTGCTCTTGCACCTCGGCGTCCTCCGCCTCTGTATCTGTCTCGGCGTTTCCCTCTTCAAGCCCTTCCTCGGCCTCAGCTTGCAACGCGCTGAAGACGTCGTTTGCATAAGGCACGAGGTAGACCGGTAGGGAAGCAGCAGGAGGATTGGCGAATACGTTGGTGCCAGAGCCCTGGCCGAGATGCTCACAGGCAGACTTCCAGCCGGCTTTGAAGTAGATGTCTTGTGTTGCAAAAACCTGTTTCTTGTAGCTTTCATCGGCTTCGTTGAAGCCGGCATTGTTAGCATCCCGGCAGTCTTTCTTCCGCGACTTCTTGAGCGCGTCTAGCTCGGCCTGGAGCTCATCTCGTTTTTTCTCGGCCGCTTCCAGCTGACTGAGCAGTCTGTTGTTGTCTGCATTGGCATTCTCGAGTGAAGTTTTTGCCCGGCCGAGCTCGGTTTGGAGGCTCTGGACTTGGCTGGCTGTGTCATTGGCCTTTTGCCGAAGTCTATGGATGCACTCCATTACTAAGTGTTGTTTTTGGATGGCCTGCAAGAAGCAAAGTTCGTTAGAGAAGGAACCGGGCAAACACTTGTGGAAATTTCAAATTTCAGAGGAAGATTGACTTACCCTTGCCATGGACTTCACAGATGATTTTACCAACCGAGTGTCAGGGACGTGGTCGCTGCCGACGACGTCGTTCGGTAGTAGTAGTGCTTTGGAGAGATCGAAGGCTAGCAGGTGCTCTTTATCAGCCTTGATCGAAGCCGTTGCCGGGATGTCTTGACCCCGGTGTTTCAACAGCGGACGCCAGACCGGTATGGGGTTGACTGTGGCACTTGGTTGCTCGGTAGTGAGCTCGGCCTCCAGCTCGGCGGACGGATCCGCGCGAGCTCTTTTGCTAGCCCGGCGTTGAGTTGGTTGCTTGCTGGATTGCCCGGCTGCTGGGGAAGAAAGAGCGATCACGGCGTCGCTTGCTTGTCCGGTGGCCGGTGAGCAGGTGACAACGCTCGGTATTTCGGCCGATGTGGCGGTGAGCAAGTTCTTGATTCTGCTTCTTTTTGCCATCTCTTGCTCCTCGGTCAGACGGATGAGTGGAACGTCTGGCAGGGTTGGATCTGGTGGAGGTGATGGAGCGCGAAGGAAGTCTGTGACTTTACTCCGGCGCGGAGCGGAGTATCTATATGTGGGGGTGTAGCCGAGCAATTGGTTGCAATCTCGGTTGCGATACCGGAGCGCGGTTCTGATTGCCTCGACGTTGGGGTAGTGGTAGTTGGCTTGCAAGGCTTGGATTGCTGCAAAAGAAGCAAGGGAAAAAATGATTAAGTACAGAAACAAGAGAAAAGTGAATTAACCAAGCTAATGTGCGCGGCTTACACGTGCTGCCAAAATTCTTGCTTATCATCTAGCCCGGTACTGCGGCTGTCTCGTAATTGCCTGACACCCAGAAGAAATCATTGTCGTGAAGATCCTTGTCTGGAGTGCCGGTTACGATTTTCTCCCTGCCCGGTCTAATTTTAAGATAATAGGCGAGGCCGTCGCCGGTGTGGCCTAAAGTGTATTGGCGTAGGATCTCGGCTAAACCTAGGCTTATGCCGAGCCGATTGTTTAGCTCGTGCGCGCCGTTTATTATTCTGTAGGTGTTGGTGGATACTTGTGTTGGCGCCAGCCCAGTCCAGCGCAGGAACTCGGTCATGAGGGGATTGACTGGGAAGCGGAGGCCACCTTCTACTATTGACAGCACGGTGAAGGGGCATTGGTCAAGTCTGCCCCAGGGAGTTGTCTTCTCTTCCGCCAGTTCGAGATGGACGTCGGCCGGGATGCCGTACTCCTCTCTGAACGCATCCAGCGCGGCCGGAGTGTCCACTAAGAAGCGGAATTTTCCCATGCGGCCGGCCTAGGTTATCTCGGCTGAGGGGTTTGGCACTGTGCTAATTGAAAGTTGCTCGGTCTTGAGAGCCTTAGTAGTGGTCAATGGTCCCCTTGGACTCTGCAGGAAAAGGATGGCAAGTGTGAGCGTGAGCGCGGTCGCGCAAAGTGAGCTTGACTTTAGCTCGGTCATCAAGAGTGCCAAACCACCTCGGTTGCCTAAGCTTACCAAGGAGCCCGGTCGCCCAAGCGGACCAGATATTAGCCCGGTTGAACGACCAACTCCTTTTTGCTAGCTCGGTTTTTGCTAGGTCTGGGACAAACATGTTCTTTGCTCGGTTATAGAGGTTTTTTGGATCAAATGAAGACCAGGAGCCCGGTCCGCCCCAGTTCTTCAGTGTTCTTCAGGGAAGATGAAGAACACAATGAACGTTTGGAGGTTTAGGATGGTTTTTGGTGCCCAAATCCTAAAAGCTACGTTTTTCTACCCTAATGTGTGAAATGTCAAAGGAAATGATAATAAAAGGTTAGTTGGAGGACTTACCAAGCTGGGGCAGTGCGTTCTTCACCTTCGAGCTCGAATACAGGAATGGCAGAGGAAGGGCAAGAAGTTTGGAAAGCTGGGAATGGCAGAGGATCAATAGGAATGAGGGGAAGGTGGGAGATGCATGTTTATAGGCATCGCAATGCCGCCAAAAATTTGAATTTCTTTTGACGGCTGGTTGGCCGCTCGAGGACAAACGGGAGGGCGCCACCTGTCACCATTAATGGCAGCATCAGAGTTGAAGAGACGGGGGACATGTGAGGCGTCAGTCGAGCAAGCGAAGAGACAGCCAGATCAGAATGGGCGTTGACCGGGGAAGAGACCGGTCTCGTCTGAAGGCAGGCATGCCAGCTAGCCCGGTTGACACAAAATAAGCTACGAACCGAGGAGGTGCTACCTCGGTCAGAGCAGGTAATCCCAGTCATGCTTCGGCAGACGGAATTAAGGGGCAATTGAGAGGGAGATTTATGATCTGGAATTGGGCCGAGGTAACAACCGAGCAGGTTGGAAGCCCAATGTGGCATTGGGCCGAGATGATCTGCGATCCGCCCAGAATTGGGCTACTAGGACTTGGGCCGGGCAAGTGTTGGGCCGAATATGCGCCGCCCAGTCCGGAAAGAATTTGCTCGGTTAAGGCAACACAGCTAGTCAGGTTGACTGATCGGCGCCCGGAAAGGCTTCGTCAGCCGAGCTACCTGTCTGCTCGGCAGGAGGGCCGAACAATCAGTTAAATGACCAGCGCCCGGAAAGGCGCAGTCGGCCGAGATACTTGTTTGCTCGGCAGGAAGGCCGACCACTTGTGAGCACGAGATGTCCCGGGCACGGCTTTACAGAGATGCTGCCTAGCCCGGTTCTCTTGAGCTTGGCCAGTGAAGTGCTTGGGTAGGCAGCACAGCCCGGCCACGAGTGGAGCAGCTCGGTTGCCGAGCTCCAGCAGAGAAGGCTGGCAGTTGAGATTAGGTGATGTTCAGTAAGGTTTATGCTGACAGATGGGATAGCAGAGCCACGTGTCAGGAGATGACTGGGAGTGGATATGGGGCGCAGAGGGTATATAGGCATGTCTGCGCCTCCCCATACGAGGGAGGAACACTTTGTAAGAAAATACTTACACCAAACACTCTCCCCTCTTTCTCTCTCTATCCCAAGGTGATCGGACAGAAACGGAGCTTGGAAGAAAGGAGTACGGGCTTGCCGGAATATTTGCTCCCCGTACAATTTGTAATGTGTGTTATGACATTTTGTAGTAAAATTATAAATAGCAAATTTATGATGTGCATCATAAAGTTAGGAATGATAATGTTATGACATTTTTTTATTTTTGTTATGACACTTTAAGATTTTGTTATAACATTTTTCATTAAAAAAAAGTTATGACTTTTGTAATAAAAAAGTTTTGACATTTTGAGTTTAAGTTATGAAATTTTGTAAAAAAATTATGAAAGATATACTATATACACCTTTTTTAGGGTACACATTGTAACGTCTCCGTATATTTTAATAGATAAGAGATGACAACATTATTTTTTTATTCATGCAACTAATAAATTATTGATGAAAAATAACTTAACTGTCATACAAATTAAAATTGTAAATGAAATTAATATAATTATGTAAAAATTGTTAGACTAACAATCCGTTTTTTAAACATTAAAAAAGGAGAATGTAATTAAAAAATGAAAAAAGAGAAAAAAAAAGAGAGACTATCATCCATCGCAAAATGTTTATAAAGTCCAGGGAGGAAGCTACACCGTGGGGACAAAGGAACCCTCTTGATTTTAATTTTAATTTTTTCAAATACAAATAATAATTTATTTTTTTAGAGAAAGAATAATTTATTTTATTTGAGATAAAAAAGTACTTTCATTAAATTAAAATTTGTTTGATTCACATTTTTATAAATTATTTTCAAACAAATTTTCATTTATCTTTACGAAACAAAATGTGCAAGACGGTTTTAGCAATATTGCACAACATATATATGGTCGTGTCCCGTGAAGGTTGACTACTGCGGTCGTTGAGCATATTGCTGGTCTGACAGCCGGAGTGAATAAAACTGAAACGAAGTTGAACTGGGCCAACTTTACCTGGCCGGTCGACCGCCTCTTTGTGGGCTCGGTTGCTTTGCTCTTCTGCTCTGCTGCTGTGTTCTACTGTTGTTCTGGGTTTGATATAACATTTGTTTAAGCTCCATTTTCAACTCCAAATAACATGATTAGAATAGAAACATAGATGAAAATATGACGGAATAAAATATAAGTTGTCAATCTGTATTGCTCCTATAAATAAATCAAAACAACATTAAAATAGAAACCAATCATCAAAATACAATATGTCTAACATTGTTTAATAGGGTAAATTATAAATAAATCTCATGAGATTTGCTTAAAATATAAATGATTTTTGTCATTTTAAAAATTACAATTTATCATTTAAAAGAGGTAATAGAAAAATAAAATTATTAACTATCATCTATATAATAATGAAATTATAAAAATATATTATTAATATCATTATAAATTATTAATTAATTAAATAATTGATTAATAAAATAAATTATTTGTTATGCAATTTAAAATTTTAAAAAATGAGATATAATTTTCAATTTTTTTTTTTTAAACATAACAAATTCAAGGGTATTTATGATTTACCATATTGAATACTATTTTCAAAACATTTTTTACTTTTTTTATAATGAAGTACAAACTGTTCAATTCTGTTGTTAACTTGTTAGCTAGCTCTATTTGTCTGGAAACAGCCACATATACGTAGGCTAACGCTATTGCCAAGGCAGCGTTAGATTTGTTGAAGACATTAGGAAGAGTGAAACTTCTACTAATGTAAACATATTCAGGTATTGATTCTATGACTTTGACAAATGGTAATAATTACAAAGCCACATGATGTTTTTAGGGCTATATGAAAAGAATTTAAGTAATTGAACACTGTATAAGAATCAGTTTAATTTAAACCTTTAAACTTGTGAGTTGTGCTTTATTGACGAGCAGAGAGAGGAGCAAAGAGGATTGGGAAGAAAAGAAAATATAAAATCATGACAATGACCAAAGCAACCCAAAATCATCACAAATTTATTTCAAGGAAGTTAAGTTCTTTGGAATCAAGAGTTGATCTGGAAGTATTTTTGTGAGAGCCCTTGACAACCGTTACATCTCAATTTGACAAGGATTGAGATCTAATGGTTGTCAAGAGCTCTCACAAAATAATTTTTATTTATTTATTTATTTCTTTTTGGTTTTTTCTTTTATGTTGTTTGGCTTGGTATTTTGTAGTTTATGTTGACATTTATTAGATTTGGCATACTTAAAGCATCTCCAATTGTGAACTATTTTTTTTTATCAAATCTGATGAAAAAAAGGCTCTTTTTTCAATTTGATATGAGTTGCTTCAACGGTGAACACTGTTGTTTACATCAAATGCCTGGGGACGTTCGGTGGGATGACCGGCCAGACGACCGGTTACGCCACTGAATTTTTCCCCCCCCCCCCCAATTTCTGTTCCTATTTTGTTTCCTTTCAAGAGCTTCCTAAAGCTTGTGCTCTTGCAATTTCCTCAGAAATGATGGGTTTCTCTTGATTTCTTCTGTTGAATGGTTAGACCTATCTCTTTTTCTGGTCTTCTTGTCCATGATCAGAGCAGCACAGTGACAAATTGGCTTCCATAGTGAAAGATGCATTGAAAGACCCATCTCTTCTTCTGCTCTTCTCAATTCTCACTGATCTTTAACCAGATCAAATAGAAACCCTAGATTTGACTACCTTGAAAATCCAGTAACTAAGGATTCAAGCCAGATTAAGACAAAAAATTTGGAACCTAGAAATGTAAGAAGAAAAAAAAAAGTAAAAAAAAGAAAGAAGAAGAGGATAAAATCTACCCACAGATTTTAGGGTTCAATCAGTGAACTAGTGGACCGGTTCAACATTTTGGGAAAGTGACAAAAAAAAAAAAAAAAAAGGATTAGGAGAAAAGTAAACAAAAAAAGAAGAAGAGAGACTCAAAACATAGAGAAATTCAAGACCCAAGATTCAAAAGATTCATGGAATTACAAAACCCCAAACCTATTGAAATTCGAAAGTCAAAACATTACCATCGAATTGGGAAAAAACCCAATACAGAGACGAAATCAAAGCCTGAAACCCAAAACCCAGATCTCAAAAAGATTGGCAAAGAAAGCACAGCAGAAAATTGATTCAACGAAATGTAGCAAAAAAAGAGTTCAGAAGAACAAGAAACCAACTTGAATCCTCTATTCAGAAAGAGCTCCAAGCTCTCTCTGTCACACCCCAAACTTGCCCCTAAAAGTTCGGGCATGACCCATACAGAAACGGACACTTATCTTGATAAATATATCATATGGGGCCTGAACGGAAGCATTTAATATAATAAAATAACACAGAAAAGCATCCATTGAGCTAAACCTAACATGCCAGGATCACATTCGTGAAAGTCATTATGTTTAGACATACTCATGCACATACATGACCGCATAAATGAACATTAGTATAGAAAGGGGTCATATACATACTTTTTAACCTTAGGTAAATAATTAAAGTGTAAACCAAAATCTTAACAAAACTTGACATAAATGCATAGACTTGGTCTAGAGACCTGGGCGAACTGAGGTTGACAACTGAAGGGTGAGCTTCAAGGGTTAAGATGGACTCCCAAAGTGGTTACCTACAGAACAGACATAATACAAAGTGAGCGAAGCTCAGTGAATAATAGTACATAAACAATTCAATGCTCAACTAGAATTTAAAATACTATCAATGCATACGTAAATAATGAAGCATGAGGTCAATTGATCCTGTATTAATTCTGGAACGGCCTAAGGCCCAGTCTTGAAACATATTGACTTGAAACGTAATTTCATGAAACATAATGGCCTTAAACCCTTGAATAAAGTGGCGACAGCCCTTGAATATAGTAGCATTAAACTTTTAAACATGTTGGCATATAACCTTTGTACATATGGCATGAAGTCCTTGAAACATGTGGCACGAGGCCCTTGAAACTTATGGCTCGAAGCCCTTGTAACTTGTGGCATAAAGCCCTTGTAACATATGGCACTAGGCCCTTGAAACTTATTGGCATTAAAGCCCTTGAAAGTGGCATAAAGCCCTTGTAACATATTGGCATTAAAGCCCTTGAAAGTGGCATAAAGCCCTTGAAAATGGCATAAAGCCCTTGTAACATATTGGCATTAAAGCCCTTGAAAGTGGCATGAAGCATACTTAAACTTGTAACATATACTTGAAACATACCTGAAACATCCTTGAACTTGTAATATACTTGAAACCATACTTGAAACATACTTGAACTTGTAATTTACCTGAAACCACACTTGAAATATACTTGAGACCATACTTAAACCATACTTGAAATATACTTGAATTTACAACATACGTGAACTTGTAACATGCGTATACTTGTAACATCTTTGGACTTGTAATATACATAGACTTATAGCATACTTGGACTCGTAGCATACATGAACTTATAACATACTTGAACTTATAACATATTAAACTTGTATATACTTGAACTTATAAACTTACTTAAACTTGTGCATACTTGAACTTGTCACATATATCAACTTGTAACATTCTTGACTTATAACATATATAATCTTGTAACAGACTTGAACTTAGAACATACGTAAACTTGTAAACATTCATTAAGTCATAACGTAACATATCAGAAAACAGAGTCTTTCTTGTCATATTATGCCATTATTGTGCGCCTAACAAGATAGAATAATTCATATTCTTATGTGGTCACATAATGATGTTAAACTTTTGCATTCATGTGTAACACAACAAAATAACTTTAGATTCATATGGATTCACATAGTTTTCTAATTATTCTGATTCTTCGAAGATGAACATCGGTTCCACTTATCCTTTAAGAAATCAGATAGGATGCTTATAAATAACAAAGGGTTAATATTTGTCATTAACAGAACAAAGGATTCCAAAATCATACCGACGTACGCGAATCTTTCAGCGTTCATGTCAGTTCATATTGATTTCCAATTGTCATAAATGTTCGTATAACACTTACAAAGAACAGAGCATTAGTAACAATAATTATCAACAATAGATAAAATATACATTTTTGTACTACTACTCACAGTAATCGGTTCCCGGTGGTAATGGTACAATGTCCTCGTCTCGACCTACAATTACAGTGCACAACACATAATATGAGGTTATACTCGATCCTTTACTTATTCTCTTTGATCGTTCAATCAATTAGTCATGGTGGTACCAAGCTCATTATTCCTTAATAAGTTGTAGTCCATATCTTAGAAAACAGGAGAAATCGATGGGAAATGGTTTAGGTGAAGAAATGGTACAAAACTAATTGACATAACGTGAACAGTCGTCACTAATTTGGGTATAACTTTTTCTGTATTTAGAATTTGGGAGTGAGACTAGCGCCATTAGAAACTAGACTTCCGGGGATTGATTTTAGGCTCAAGAATCACTCAAAACGGAGTCCGAATGCAAAAGATATGCCTATTCAAAATTGGCTGGGTAGAGCTGTCCCCGCACGTGCGGGTGAACAGTGCCGCACGTGTGGCCCTGGACAGTAGCAGTCCGAAAATGGCTGAATTTTGGGGACTTCTCATTTTCAAAAATCAAACCCTAATTACATGTAAATCAAAGCCCAAAACCCTTTAATACATGACCAATTTCACATTATTATTCTTCATCAAACACCATAATCTCAAAATAAACAAATTTAATGATTTTACTTCTTCAATCAAGGAATTCTTAGAAAATCAAGGTTCATGGGTTCAAAGCTCACATCTTCTATCTCAATCCATGATTTCAAGTAGTAGATGGATTCTATACAAGGTTAGTAATTAAAGCCACATACCTTACCCAAACCTTTATTCTTCCCTTAGTCTCTTCAATTTTCCCAAGCTTTTGGTTGATCTTTCCTCTCTCTTCTATCTTCTTCAACCATCTTCAAGCTTCCATGGACGTTGAATTCCTTAGGAAGAAGCTTTGCCTCTTCTCTCTCTCCCTCTCTCTCTCTCACGGTTCTCCTTCCCCTTTCTCTAGATATTTTTTTGTTTGGTTCAAATAGATGATTTCAACAACTCATAAGGCATATATGTATATATAAAAGCTTCCCACAAATAGGAAGGGCCAAACACGCCCTTACGAATCGCATAAAATCACATTTCAATTAAACTTCCCAAATAACTCTAAAAATTATGCTGATCATAAATATGTCCCCTGTTCCGGTATCTGAAGTCTTTAAGACCTTTAATTTGCAGTCTAAAGTTAATCACCCAAACGTCCATTGACGAATCAGATAAATTAGATTTCAAATTAATTTTCCCAAATAATTCCAAAAATTCCCATTAACATATCCAAGTACCCAATTTTGATTTTTGAACCCATAAAGGTCAGTAATTTCCATTTTAAGTCCGTAACTCAACTGATAATGCTTCAATTCTAATAGATATAATTAAATTAAACCACATCATTTCATAGGGAAATAAAGATGATTTCTTATACGCATTTTGGGGTCATTACACTCTCTTTCTTCTATCTCTAACTTTTCTGCAACCCAATTAAATGCAAAGCCTCCACATACAATGCCTGAGTTTTGTGTGTCCATCAGAGAGAGAGAGAGAGGAGTCAAAACTTGAAAGTAGACAATGGCTGTGTTCTGAGAATTGTCCAGTTAGCCGGACGTCCGATGTCCGGCCGGTTGTCCCGTGGGGCCACCTCCAACGTAAACGCACACTATTTTGGTGAAATCTGCTCCAGGTTTTCATTTTGTTGAAAGTTTTGGAGAGATAAAAGTGTTACTTTTTCATTAAATTCAAATCTGGTGATGAATTTGATTCACCGTTGGAGATGGTCTTATATAACTATTCTAAAATGATGTGCTTATGCTATTATCATGCAACACCTAATAGTTCATCAAGATGCAGATCATAGGGGGTAGTAGTTGAACTTTTAGTAAAGTCCTTTAGGTCATCATGGGGGGAAGTTAAGGAAGTGAACTATAAGTTGATGCATTCGTAATTTCTATCTTTGGTAGACTAAGATTGCCTTAAGCACATAGAAAGAATAAAAGTTAATGTATTTGTGGATAATGGTGTCTGGGATGGCCGAAACATGGTGATTTGGGTAAAAGGTAGTCGCTCAGCTAGCAATAGACTGCCAGAGGTGGAGGGGGAGAGAGCTGAGAGCTAGGTCAAGGAAGAAGAGAGATATGTTACTTGGTTGATCGATTGATTCATTGATGATCGCCAAGGGAGACCTTATATAGAGGAGATTGGAATATGTGGACTCAGAGAAGATTGATGTGTTGTGAACCAAGCTTTTTGCTGGTGAAGAAATCCATCAAATGTAGTTTGAAAGTGATTTATATTTTTGTCTGAATTTTTTAGGAATAACTTATACAATATTTGAATTTAATTATGTCTTTTCCTTTATATGATTGGTTATCATTACATGGTCTCTACATGGGGGATGTGGCCTTCCTGGGTTTGAAAATTTCTATTTTTATGGTTGTAAATAATAAAACCGTGAACTTAGATGCTTTGTTTAACATTGGTCTTCCATGAATAAATATGATCGATATTAAACTCATTTCTCAAATTTTATGAAGTATGGGTATTTTGAAAAACATGTCGTACCTGTATCGGGTACTTACTGGCATATGGTATCTCTTATGGTATTTTTACATACGTAGTGGGTACACAAAACATGTACCCAAATTTTTTCTTCTTCATTTTTAGCTATATACCCAAGCCGTACCGTACCTCAGTTAAAACAATATTTCTTTTACTACAGAGACAACTTCTTTTATTAGACTTCTTTTTATTTTTTGTTTTATGCTCAGCATGATTTTAAAATTAAGGAAAATTTACCCATAAATCCTTTTTTTGGGAATGTGGAACCATTTAGTCCTAAATGTTTTCTTATGCACCATTTAGTCCCAATGTTTTTTTGGCAATGTTATTTACTTAATTTTGATTATTTGCAGAATACAATTGTACCCCTATTGTGGGATGTGTTGTTTCCTAAATTGGTGGGGAGTCGGTTATTTGATTTGGGGGATTGGTAATGTTATGAAGTCAAGGGTTTGGTGAAAACGGGTTTTGGGGAGTTGTTCATGTTCATTGTTTTGTACCATTGGGTCAGAGTTTGGTGTGTCGAACGGCTTTGTGATATAGGTTTGTCTCTCTGTGTTGTGATTTTTTCTGCATTATTTTTGTGCCTGTGTATGTATTGCATGTGACGGTATGAACTACATCAACATTAACGTCGGTTCTGGTAACATCACGTCTGCGTTCTTGTGGTTGTTGCATATATATTCTTCACATAGTTTGTTGATGTTATGTGGTTGGTTGACAGTGTGGTGTGTCGAGCGGTTTTGTGACATAGGTTCTTTCCCTGTTTTATGACTGTGTATGTATTGCATGTTACGCTATTAACTACATCAACATCAAGTCAGTTCTTGTAACATCACTTCTGTGTTCCTTGTGACTGTCTCATATATATTCAGGACATTGTGATGTTGATGTTATGTGATTGTTATTTTTGTGTATATGGTTGTCTTAGCAACGTCGGTAATCGTAACATCACATCTGTCTTGTTTTGGCTGATTTACATATATTCATCACATTGTTTGTTAATGTTATTCGGTTGGTTCACAGTTTGGTGTATCAAACGTTTTTTTGATACAGGTTTGTCTGCATGATCTCTGAATGTTTATGCCTTTTTTTGTGACTGTCTACGTCTTGCATGTTTCGGTATTAACTACGTTAACATCAAAGTCGATCCTCGTAACATCACTGTAGTCTTCGTGTGACTGTTTCATACATATTCAGCACATTGTCTTGTTGATGTTATGTGGTTGAAATCTTAGAACATATGGTTGTGTGATTAACGTCGATACAATTAACATTACGTTCGGCTTCTTGTGGTATTTGATATATCTGTCTTACAATGTTTTTGTTGATGTTTTGTGAATGTAAACATTTTTATAATGTTTGTGTGTTGATGTCACTGGGTCGGTAATATAATTTTCAAAGTGGGTACAGTGCTATGTTATTATTCATTCATTGTCGTAGGCGTTAGCCATCTACTGATTCGAGTATGGTTTGCGTGATAGGTATGGATGGTGTGTTGTTGTTGTGCACGTAAGGGCAAACAAATGTTGTTGCTCGGTTGCATCGATCGATGACGTTGACACAGTTGTTCGATGATATTTGTGGCAAGTTCGACGACTTGGTACGGGATGCGGTGTATATGTTATGGGATGTCCCCGGGTACAAGAAGTTTAAGGTTGATAGCGATGACGATATCCAAACATGTTGTGCCTTGTGGACTCATTTGGGCTGAAACATTTTGAGGTTCTTATTCAGATTCGAGACGTTCCGGTGGGCGTTAACTACGGGGTTGCGTATTGTGTTGAAGGTCAGAAGTTCAATTTTGGTAACCAGACGTTCGGTATGGATGAGCAGGCGGATCTGTTACCAACATATTGTCCTAACAAATCAAAGACGTTTTTGTCTGCTCAGTGGGCATTCGGGATTACCCATGTCGGACAATGTTTCGCCGGGGGCGTTAGTGAATTTCGGGAAATATTATGCAAGTACGCCGTTGAACGCGAGTTTCAATTCAAATATTTGAAGAATGATTCAGTTCGTATTACGGCGGTTTGTAAGTTTGCAGAGTCCACAGGATGCGCGTGGTCAGTGCATGCGAGGGTGTTGTCATCGAATGGGATTTTATGCATTAAGAAGTTAGATAGTGTGCACAGTTGTGGAGCTGCTGTTTGAACACATACAAACCCACGTACGGGATCCGATTTGGTTTCAAGCGTTGTCGCAGATCGGGTGCGTGCTAAGCCACTGACGCGTCCTACGGACATTGTTTTCGATATGAAAAATGGCTACGGTTTTGATATTAGTTACCAGGTTGCGTGGTTAGGGGTTGAGAAAGCAAGAGGTGAAGTCTATGGAGATCACGCTATGTCGTTCGACCAACTTAGGTGGTATAGTGATTCCGTTATGGAAAAGAACCCAAACAGTTACATTAACCTTGAATTTCACCAACAAACTGGGAGGTTCGTTCGGTATTTTATATCCTTCCGTGCATGTATAGATGGGTTTAACCATTGTCGGCCGTTACTTTTTTTGGATGGCACATTTCTCAAAGGCAGATTCAAGGGGAATTTGTTAGCTGCTACCGCGAAAGATGGCAATAAAGGTGACGTATCAAATTTTTTGCTTGAGTCTTTGCTAACAAAAAAATTTGCCACATTTCAATTCCGATTGATTTTAATTAATCTTTTACATATATATGTACTGTTCGCAAATTTTCAGTTGTGTACTCCATGGTGTGTACTCGAATTATGTATTGGTCTACTTTTTTTTTGCAGGCTTGTTTCCGGTGGCATTCGCAATTGTTGATTCCAAAAATCAACAAAATTGGGAGTGGTTTTTACGGAATCTTAAAGAAGTCGTGGGTGACGGGCGTACGTTGACGTTCGTTTCGGATCGTCATGTGGGTCTCTTACAATCTATGCCAATTATATTCCCTTCAGCACATCACGCATTTTGTTTGCTACATCTTCAAATGAATTTGAGAGATCGAATGAAATACGTTAATGCATCTCGTAAAGTTGGGTCGATGCGGAAGCTCCGAGAATGTGCTTATGCCCCTACAATACCATCTTACAACCAGAAAATAGAGTTGCTGAGAGAGTGTAGCCCGGCTGTGGTTGACAACTTCTTGAAAGACTTGCATCCATCTCACTGGGCTAATGCGTATTTCATGTAAGTTTCATTGTACCCGTTCTACGTATTACGTTAATGGGTTAAATTTTTTTCCAATTTATTACATACTCTAACATGCTTAGTAGTTCGTTTGTGTTTGCTAACATTTTTGTGTTCAATGAAATTATGCTTTTCCAGGGGGCAACGTTACGGTGAGATGTGGTCGAGTGCAGCTGAATCTTTTAACAACTGGATACGGGAGGCTCGTCATCTTCCAATTACTAGGTTGGTCGACATGGTTAGGGGTCAAATAATGGAACAAATGGCGGAGCATAAAGTCAAGGCAAGGAAGTGGACCGGTGTGTTATGCCCGAAAATGGAGAAGAAATTGGTCACGGCATATAATGACAGCAGGGGCTGGAGTGTTAGTCAGGCTGATGACAATGTTTACGAGGTGCATAGTCAACCATCTGTTTTGGTTGATGTAGCAAGGCGATCATGTTCATGTTTCCAGTGGCAGCTGAACGGGTTTCCGTGTTCTCATGCTGTTGTCGCTTTCCGTAATAGTGGACGGAATATATACGATTCCATTGGAACGTACTATCGTATTGACAGATTTGAAGCTTCGTATAGCGGAACAATTTTCCCCATTCCAACTGTTGACAAGCCGGCATTTTCGCCTAACGATTTTATGATAGCACCCCCGAAGGTGAAGCGTCCGCCTGGCAGGCCGAAACGTAAACGAATTCCATCAAAGGGCGAGGTTGTGCAACGGATCCGTTGTGGTCAGTGTGGAAAAATAGGCAACCACAATAGGAAGACCTGCAAGGAGCCTATTTGAGCATGTTACAACAAGTTTTTTTCCAGTTTTTTTTTTTTTTTTTTTTGGGTGTTTTCCAAATACTTTAAACTTCGTACATTTTATCTGTTTTTCAACATTTCTTCCCGTTGATTTAAATTCCGATTTCACAACGTCTTCCTTAACGTCATAACTGCATATGGGTCGCACATGTGGGTTTGCTTTCACATTTCAACACATTTTCACAAACGTATTTTGCCCTACCACCTGTCCCTACTTTTAAAATTTCAATTAACTTTTCCAAGAACACATTACCCAAATCAGAATCCTTTCCTCACCACTACCTACGCTGTGTGCTGTGCATCTACCATTACACCCAATTCAGATACATGAATATGTTATGAACCTGAAGTTACATGTATAATTCATTAAGTTAACAATTAACATGTTTCCCAAACAAATTTTTACAGCAAACAGTTTCACAGAATTTCAAACCCAAACATTTCAACTACAATGTCCTGTCTTGTAGTTCGATTTTTTGGTTTAGCACCAAAACCCTACCTAAAAACAATGACAATGCTGTAAACCCAGAACTAACCCAGGACAAACATTGTACAAATCTTCAAAAACAAACATTTTAGCTTTAATGTGCCCTTCTGTTTGTTAATCTCTGGGTTTAACACCATACACATACACATTACAGTAGTTCAATTTTTGGGTTTAACACCAAAAGCCTACCTGAACACAATTACAAGGCTGCAAACCCAGAACTAACCCAGGACACACATTTTACAAATTTTCAACAACAAACTTTTCAGCTTTAATGCACCCTCCTGTCGGTTAGTTTCTGGGTTTAACACCATCCCCTACAAAAATACAATACACACATACACATTACAATATGTCACGCCCCGAACTGACACCATTCACAAACACAGTTAAACGAAACACGCACAAAATTCATTAACATTTACTAACACTACCAAAAAAATAATCCCAGTTTGCCCATGTTGTTCACGGTTGCCGTAAAATATTTCGTGTTCCTCCAGTAACAGACACGCAGCTAATGGAACATCAACAAAAAAACTACCATATGAACAAAACATTTCCATGTTCAACCAAAAAAACCAAAACAAAAGTCAAAGCTAATATATGCATTGCAGCGAATATGTCAGTGGAGAGGCCGATTCCGGAGCCCTCTATGTGGATCATTGATGAATGCCTTAACCATTTCTGCTCTAAACGCACAGGCTGTCATCCCATCCATCGAACCTTCGACCTCCACGTTATTTGCGTACTACCGCATGATGAAGCATACCATAACAGCGCAATCCGGACTGCAAATTGCCAACACGTTAACAGGTTAACGAACATGACCAAACCAGAAACATGAATGAACATAACATAGAACAAATTTAAGCCGGAGTTAAAATTTGAACTTACGATTCTGGGTGTTGTTGGGGACAATCACCCAAAGCCTCTAATGGCCCGTCGATATTCTCCGAGGTAACACCCGCAACGGATTGCACTCTTCCTGGTACCCGTTTTGTGTAATCGACGACCCACTGTTTCTGTGTTAGGTAACACGACCCAATTAGTCACACTAAACACACCCTATCACCCTATACACAACACACACACACCCAAACACATACATGTAATAACCATTCACTTGTACTTACCACTTTAACCGCCTCAGCAAAATGATCATCTCGGCTCCCTTTACGTGTTTTGATTGAATTGTAGTGTGTTCATATCCCTGAGTCTGAATCGTACACCATGGTCGTCCAATGATTCGCATGGTATATAGGGTAATGGACGTAGCTACACTCAGATGCAGCAGTCACGTGCACGTTCACGTAACTGTCTTTTGACGTTATGCTTCAGTTCCTCATCATATCCTACAAAAAAATAATTCCAAACCAATAAAAAACCCACAACTTCACTGCCCAGCTGTGAGGAAAAATACACAATACTATCCGACAACGTAACACTACCCATAATACCATATACATACCGAACACACACTGCTGTGGAAGTAAGATTTGCTGAAATTAGCACAATTAACAGCCGCTACGTTCTGTGCACTTTTTAAAATTTCCGCATATGCGTCAATAACCTACCAACACACATTATTCACATGTTCCAAATACATTAGTCGTACAAAACGATCATCCTAACCCTTTTTAAAAAACCAATTAATCTAACCAAATGGTGTAGCTGATGACGTTCTCATATCGACAATATCACATCATACTTACATTACCCGCAGTCACCCCTCCTTGTACAAGTGACTGGATGTCTTTGAAATTAACGTGCACACCATACTCTGCTGCACTCCATATCACAGCCCTACACCAGATAAAAAACAAATAAGTACAATTACAATGTAATAACCAATGTCACAGAAAAACACAACAACTAAAATACGACACGATTACGTTACCCGTCCCCTTCAAATGTGTACACCACCTGCAATAGTTTCTGCTCATCTTCAGCCAACAATTTCCAAACCGGATACCGATTTTTCATTCCAAATCCAGCCCAGGTCTTACGCTCTCCCTCGTCATCTTCAATGTTAAGTACATCCTCATTTGTGATTTTGCCTATGTTGCCCTCATCTTTTGACTGTTTGCAACTCTTCACCAATCCAGGATACTCGTAATCTTGTAACCTCCACTCCCGCCTAGCTTTGCTCTTCACACGCCGTACCAATGATGTGATGTTTGGTTCCTCCAAATTTACAAAGTCTATTACCCTGTCCACCACCTCACTGCCTGGCCGATCAAGAACATGTTTAATGTTCGAAATATTCTCTGTTGCTGCTACATTACCTGTGCCAGCAGAATTGCTTTTACTTTTTCCGTCCAATGGAGTCCATACCCCGGCATATAACGCTGACCCCTAATTTACAACTCCATCCTTGCTTCCCACCATTACATCGTGTCCACCACCTAGGGTATTACCAACATCAACATCAACGATGCTTGCGTCGTTTAATTCAGAACTGTTACCTGCGACATTTGCCATTTCATTCACCGGACCATCCGTCTGATTTCCACTCTGTTGGTCTGTTGACGTCCCATGACTTGTAGTTGTGTTCATAGCCAGCTGCGTTACCTTGTGTGCCTTGTACTCGTATACCTGGTCCTCTAAACGTGCTACTGTTGTTTTCATGTCTGACACTAGCGCATTCAAACGTGCGATTTCAGCATCCTTCAAACTGATGGCAGTTTTAAACCCCATACATAAATTTGTAGCTTGTGAACCAAGTGCGCGTTCCATGCTCCCAACCTTACATTCAAGTTCACGCACACGTTCCGATTTCTGCCTTAATTCTTCCTCCAACTCCGCTACTCTGTCACGTGCTTCACTTATTTTAGTGCTACCACTGCCTCCTTCTATATCTGCATCCTTAGATGGTTGCGTTGTTGACAAATCCAGCAGATCTGGGAACAATACTGGCCACCCTTCACCTTCTAAAACCGCGCCCAATCCACATTTCGTAACACACTTACTGCCTCCATCGTATGTGCCTGCCTCGTCTGTTATTTTGTCTTTCTCAACGTGGACCCCTGCAGATGAGTCCACTTGCCAACAGTTTAAACTTGGCTCAACAACTTCAACACTAACATCGTTACGTAGCACACCGACATGCAACGAAACTGGCTGTACGTTGAGCACTTTGCCTTCTGTCCTCATACATTCACCATTTAACAATGTCGTACCTACTTTGTACCGTTCAAGAATTGCGCCCTCCAGTTTACCGTACCTTACCTGCAAAAGACATTACAAAATTGTTAACGACTTCAACACGTACCACCCACTAAAACCATACAACTCAGCCTCCCATGTCATACCTCAAACTGTCGTCCGCTACTCAAGTCGACCCCTTTCATTTTCGTCGTCAAATTTGCAATGTTCCATCTGCAGAACCTTGGCAGCACACTGTGTCGTTCCGGCTCAATGAGATTGGTGTGTTCGCAAATAAAAAACTGCAGCACATTTGCATACACATTCATTAACATGACATGCTAACAAACTAATCGAAACATGCCAGCCGGTAAATAAAATAGTACATTAAAAAAATAACACTTACGAGTAATACGACAACACATCCGGTTACCCTTTCCAGCCGATCATAAAACTCGTTCAGTGATGCAATTAATGCAGCACGTATTGCAGCAGCCCAATGATACAACTGTATCGTACTAAGTTTGTCAATAACTCGGACAAACACCCACCCAATAGACTCTCCGGTCGTTGTAAAAAATAGTTTCGCACATATATATAATGACAGCAGCTTCGCGACATCTTCCTCGTCATTAACACTATTACCCTGTAATGCAATGTCCAACAGTTCTTTAATTTTTTTGCACGATATCCTCCCCACAATATTGCAGCGACGCTGAATAAAATCTGATGGTGGCCTCGACCCATGAGCTAAATCAAGCTGGTCCACACTGCATTGAATGCCAAAAACGAGTCGGATATCGCTTCAACGCAATGGAACGCCTTTCCCCCCTATGTAGAATTTTTCATCCTCAGGACTGTATGTCCGCAGTATACGGAACACTATCTCATTGCATTTTTTGTAAGCATTCGGCGACAAGTTGTGTTTGCGGATGGAATTAATCATCGCCCAAAATGGTGTTCTTCGTAGTTGTCGTTCATGGGCTGCTGTGAAATTTATTTCTAGCACGGTTTTGATAACGCCGTTTATATTAGAACGATACGCCAGCCGGGAAGTGTCAACTACCACTTTTTTCATTACATGGGCATCCTGTTTTTTCCCCTTCAATGCTATCTTCCCTTGTCTTTTCACAACAATCGGTTCTGACATGAAATCAGAATCGCCCACGTCACGTGACACACCACCATTTTTTTTCCGTGGTGACTGCCTCAAAACCACCCCTGCACAAATAATAAACACCACTCAGAAAAGTAAACACACCAGTGTTTCATAACATAACACGTACATTTCACATTGTTACATACACGTAATACACAACAACATCAACACTCACAAATTAACATTGACAACCAAACAAAACAACATACCCAACAACAAACCTAACATCCCCCAATGTGTCAATGCCATAATTAACAACATCATCAAAACATCCCAGAAACAGAGACATGAAACACCGCCTCCAACAGCCCAGAATTCCCCAAAAAAAATAATTACATAAACAATACAATATGACATCGCCTTAGTGAACAACATCCTGAAAACAAAGACATCTACTTGTCCAACCAATACAATCAATAACATCATCAAAACAACATTTCAACATTAACATTCCACACTGAGCCATTGCAATAACCAGCAACATGATCGGCACATAACTAAAACATGCACATCACTAACATTAACATTGCCCTACCAATGTTACCTACAACATCATGAAAACATAATCAGAAAATTAACATTACCCACCACCACATAGCTACGACAAAGAACATCACAAACCCAGAACCATTAAACATCCTGCCCAGCTGCCCAGAATTGCAAATCAAAACACGTACATACTACAATCTCACATTACAATAATCAACAACATCATCAACACAAAGACATTGTCCACCCGACATGACATCATCCCCAACATCGTACCCAACACCGACAACAAACCCAAAATAACATCTCACAACCACACACAACACCAAATTCCAAACATGAACATCAAACTCAAACCCTATCCACAACAACAACCCCTCTCAAGAATCAAAACAACAACAGCAACATTACAACCACACAACAATGTTCTCCGTATCAAATAAAACAACTTCAGAAATCAAACACAAAACGTTCAAAAAAAACATACCTACACTCTTTTTTGTCATTCTCAAACGTCCCCTCACGTAACACTGCCTTCCAATCCTTATCGCAAGCGCAGCCGGATATTGAAGTATACGACGTCCCCCCGCTTCAACCACAATGTCTTCCCACTTAACGTCACCACCACAACGTTGACAGGTTATTTCAATTTTAGGGTTTTTGTAATGTAGAAACCTTGCCCCAAACAAATTCGCCTTCCGCTTTGGGATGTAGATTTCCTTTCCAAATCCCCAAATCTTTCCTTGAAATCGTACCTCAGCACCGCCGAATCAGGAACAACCAATGTAACAGCACACTGAACTGCTTGCCTATCTTCGTAATTTCACATTACTAATTTACCAATATTGCCTATTACTGTTACCAGCGATGTCCACAATGTATATGTCCTTAGTGGTCATTTTCCATATAATGGGACTTTTCGGTTCATAAGAAAACATTTGGGACTAAACAGTGTATAAGTAGTGAAATTGGGATTTATTGGTGCATCACCCTAAAATTAAACTATGATTTGTAAGTTATTTAATATATTGATATTTAATTTTGATTTATATATTTACTTTTGACATTAAATGTTAATTGTAGGTTGAACCTTAACAAATTAAACAATTTAATTAATTTTTACATTACTCCAAATTAAAAATGAATATTTTTTTACAAGCGTACCAAACCGTATCTGTACCCTATTTTTTTTAAATTTTACCATATCGATGTACCCATATCGTATTAATATCAGTACTCGTATCCGTATCCGTACCTGTACCCGTACTTCATAGGTCAAATTACTCATTTTTTTAATATTACCTAAGGATGTTAGGGAATGAGTGATATGGGAGCCGATGAGCCATGATATGTTTGGCCAATTCAGGCTCAGGAGTAGGCATCTTGTGGGTTTATGTGATCATATAGTTTTTTTTTCCTTTCAAAAAGTTGAAATATATTTTTTAAATAAATAAATAAATAATAGTTTATGTGATCATATTCTAACATCTTATCTTCGTTATTTCAGAGTAATAAAAATAAAATGAAGAAATACGGTTTGCAACTTAGGGTTCCACCATCCTAGCAAAAGAAGTAGCCAGCAAGACCTCCCCTCCCACCTCCTCTTGGCTTCCGTGATGACGATGAAGATGACGTTGAGAAAGAGATTTCTCCCCAGGCCAGCAAGAACAAGGCTCTCAAGGATGTGAGCAATGTAGAAATCGATATCCATTTTCAAACTGATTTCTTTTTTTTCCCTCTATGTAATGTTTGTTTTCTCTCTTTCACTAGATTGAGGAGCAACATAAGAAAGCCTTGGAAGAGGACCCATCTGTGTTTGATTATGACGGAGTATATGATGAAATGAAAGAGAAAGCGATTCGTCCTTTGGTGCATGATCGTCAAGAGAAAAAGGTTATCTTAAATTATTTGCTTCATATAAGCACTTATCAGAGCATACCGCATTTGTACTTTTCATAATTTAAATTGAATATTTGGTTTATATTTTAGAATTTAGATCACAAAATCTTGGAAATTGATTTTGAAGAATTAAATCATAATCAATTTGAGAAGTATACTGAAGTTAATAGTCAGATTCATGATTACTGATTACTTCATTTTGTTTTAATTTCCTAAGTTCTTTATCATTTTTCTTTTGCAATGGAAGTGGGGAGATGGCATGATGATGAATCATTACTCTATTAAGTTGGTAATGTAGTACGTTACAATTTGTCCAGTTATAATTAAATTTGATTTGAGACATAATAAATTTGACATGTGTAACCTTAGTACCATTATTACAATGACAAACTTGCTCAAAAATTGATGTCTCAACTCAGCTCAACTCAACAAGCATTTGTCCCAGTTATTTCAGCTGGCTACATAGATCCATTTCCTCTGGTTGGTTCTACTTATAGTCATATCTTCAGTCAAGTTTTTTAGATAAACATGTCAATTTTTATGACTTCAACCAAGCAGTCATTCCTCTATTTCCTTGTTGTAGCCGAATTATATTCAAGCACCGATTGAGGAAGCACAAAAACGTGAGCGAGAACAAGAGATAATATATGAGAGAAAACTTGCTAAAGAGAGAAATAAGGAAGACCACCTCTATGCAGACAAGAACAGGTTTGTTACTAGTGCTTACAAAAAGACACTTGGAGAGCAAGCTAAGTGGATGGAGGAGGAACGTCGACGTCAACTTCGAAAAGAGAAAGAGGATGTATGTGTAACTTTCTGTTTGGTCTTTTTGTGATCTTCTACATGTTTTCATGTTTGGTTGAGTTTATAGGAACTTATATGTTAATCTGTGGTAAATTTAATTTCGTTTTAGATCTATTTTTGTAAGGATTGGTTATCTAGTACATTGCATGAACATATGAGAGTAAAGAATACATTTTTTTTATGGGAAATTTGATTATCTGGGCTTAACTTTACAATACCTGAAATCCTAAGTACTTGGGAAGTTTTTGCACATATTGAATGTTCTTATGACGACCTAACCTTCGTAATATTATATTATATTATTATGATAAGCTTAATTATATGATTGTATGTTTGATTGTACGATTATAAACTTAATTTTTGTGATTATCTGTCGATACATGGAATATTTGTTTATTTACTGACTTAGAATTAGAAATTGAAAGTCCAAAACGGTTTCAGAATCCGAAATTGACTGGCCCAATAGGCTAATTAGATAAGCCTAACTCATGTCTTGACTTCATATTTTACAACACTTGGTTGAGATTTTAGAGAGAAAGAGAGAGAGACAGATAGAGAACTTAACTTAGAGAGAGAACAAAGAGAATTGTAGGAGATTGGAAGGAGACTTGGATAATTAAGCTAAGATACACTTGAATTCACGCTCTAGGTATGAAATTCTCCCTTAATCTTTGTAGATAAAACATGCAAAAGTTGAATTCATCTAGTTCTTGAGTTTATGAAATTGTACAATAGAGGCATGAATCACCTTAAATTAGAAGAATTGAGTTGAAACACGTACATGCATGCATGATCCTTTATTTTTGAGTTAAGATTTCTTGAATTTCAAACATGCATGAGGTCTAGAAGACAAGACCTTGAATGTTTTTCATGGTTTTATACATTTCATGCCATCTTGTTGTATTTCGAAAAGAAGGTCATTCAAGTTAAGACATACATGGTTTATAACTTTAAGTTTGAGTTAAAATTTGAGAAATGGACCATAATTTTGGACAATTGGTTTTAAATTAACTATGTTTTCATGTTCTATAATGTTTTTCCATGTTTTTGTACCAACCATGCAAAGTTTGAACCATTGAATTGCAAGTTTGTGCTTCAAACACAATTCTAAAAATTCCAGAATTAGCGAAGAAAGTGTCGCTCAAGCCTAATAATCAAGCTCCCAGAAGTTTTACAGAGAATTACATGGTGGCTTGAGTGACAAAACTTGCGCTCAAGCAAACCTTGTTTTGCACTACTCATGGCTCGAGTGACAGAAAGTTGGCTCAAGCCTAAAAATTAAGCAACCAGTACTTTTACAGAGTTTTGCAAACCGCTCGAGTGACCAAAGTTGCGCTCGAGTGAAGACCTTGTTTTCAACAAATTTTGACTAACTCTTTTAAATGCATACTTGCATTCTCATATCATTTCAAATACTCTTAAGCACCAATTAAACTTATATAATCATGGAATATAGCGTTTCTAGTTTAGACTCGACCCATTTAACTTTTGGATTCAGGTTTCTTTTCCTTATACAGTTGTTTATGTCTTGTTTCCCCTCATATCTCTCTGAGTTTGGCTTTGGAGAGTGTTGTGTGCGTTTGGAACAGGTTGGTAGCTTATTTTTTCAAACTTTTGTTGCCCAAATTTTTGTTCCTTCGCTCGAGCGGTCTTTGTGAACATCCAGTATTTTTTGCAGGTCTACAAAACTACTGGGAGTTTGTATTCTTCGCTTGAGCGAAGCTTCTTACACTTGAGCAACGACCACTGTATGCGAAACTACTGGAAGTGTGTATTCTGCGCTCTAGCGATGCTTCTTGCGCTCCAGCTGAATAACTTATTGTGTCTGGTTGCTCGAGCGACGTATCTTGCGCTCGAGCGAACTGTACATATATCAGTTCATAAAATCACTTTTCTGAGTCACTTTGTCACCTCTCTCTCTCTCGCTAAACATTTCAAAACCCTATTTTCTTTTACTCTCTCTCTAAAATTCACCTATTTCCCTCAAATACACCTAGATTTGTCGATCTTTGCCCCCGTGTACCTTTATAAAAAAAATAGAGCTCGGCGAGGGTTCCGTTCGAATCGGAGTAAAGTTTGATTTTGGCGTCTTTGGGTTTCCATATCTCCTTCAATTATCTTCTAAGCTTGAGGTAGGGATTCTTCACACTCTTGTATGAGTTTTACCTTAGTTATTTGCTATTTCAAAAGATTATAGTGGTTTGGAATTTTTGGTAAAACCTAGGGTTTGAAATCAAAATGAAAAAAAGAGAGGTTTTTAAATCGTTTCTTGGAAAAGCTTGTGGATATAAAATTGGAGTTGATATATGTTGAAATAAGGTATTTTCTACATTGAAACTGATTTTCAAAGAGAAGAGGGTTTTGCCTTAAAATGTGAATGTTTGAGATTGAAAAGAGAAAATGGAATTGATGTTGAGAATTATAAAATTGAAGTAATGTTAATGATGGTGGATATGTATTATCACTCCCATCTTGAGATTTTGGAAACGTGTATCTTTAACGAAATTTATTTATCTGTCTAGAGATATCTGTTTTGGGCTATCAGTGGAGGAGAGCTATGAGTGTTGTAGAAATTGTATGAGAATTAGGTGAATTAAAACTAATTTCTCATCTACGTGTATTGAACATTATCACTCATTTAATACATTGAAAATGTATATGATTTTGAGAAAAATGGGTGAACGTGGAAAAGAGGTGTATATCACCAAATTAAGTTGGCCTGTGTGTCTAGGATGAAAGTCCTGAAAAATGCATGTATACATGGGTGCTGATTCCCGTGGACAAAATATCCGTAAAATGACAATAGTAGCGCTTGTATAGGCTACGTTTACATGGGTATCGTTTGACGGCTTTTCATAGACGAAATATCCGTGAAAGGTTGTACTGGTTTGAGATTTCCCCCATGCTTTCTATTATAAAGGGCATGGCTTTGAGAATTGTGATATAAACCTGGCATGGCTCGGCTTTTGAAAAAGGATATAAACGTTTTGGTACTGGCATTGCATTTGCATAAAACCTTATGGCTTTGTTAAGATTTATACATTGTGTTGTAGTATTTCTACTGAGTTCTGACTCACCCTATGTGAGAAAAACGATTTTCAAGTGCTGATGCTATGCCTCCACCAAGGACTTAGCTTGGGCGGACTGTGGAGCTGAAGGCTTAATATTATTATTTTGTATTTAATTTTGTACAAGCCTAGGGCTTTACCTGTATTGCGCCTAAGACTTACTTTTAATGTACCCAATTATTGACTTGGAAAAATGTAAGCATTTAGGGCATATAACTATCTGTTTAGCTTTCATTTCTTTTCACAATCTTGTAACACATGATGTAGATTCAAGATGTACTATTTATGAATGTATAACATATATGTCATCTTTTGTATATCAAACTCCGATTAATGAAAGCTTATCATTTCATTTATGTTACTATGTATTAGTTGTTAGGAGATGGATTATTGTAACTTTTTAAGGGCGTTACATGGAATGAGTTAGAAACGCATAAGAAGAGTTGAATTAAAGTGAATTGGATATTGAATAGTGCTTCAATTGTGTATTTGTTATGTGTTTTGTTTAGGTGGACATTCGAGGCCTAGCATCGATAGAACCCACTGTGAGTAGCAACTTAATAAAGATATTTTCAAGTTATATTTACTTTCGAAACTGTTATTATTCTCGAAATCGATACATGAATGATTGAAATGTTATGAAGAGTGGTGGAATAGTTTATTCAAATGCTATTTTCCTTAATGAATGAAGTTCTATTTGAAATTGTAATTGTGGCATCCTTTAGTGAGGCCCTTGCCTGGGGGATATAATACCAAGGCCTATTGTTTAATTGGCCCTTGCTTAGGGAAAACAATATCATGGCCCATTGGCCCTTGCCTGGAGAAAACAATACCATGGCCTATTGGCCCTCGCCTAGGGGAAACAATACCGCGGCCCATAGGATTAATTAGAATACAAAGATCTCTGATGTTAGACCCACGTGGTCACAATGAATATGAAATATTGATTGACCCATCATAGTCCCATTGAATGACCCATGTGGTCCCATTGTCATTGATATATTGTTACACTATTGGATGTGCCACGCAAATGGATTGAAATGGCTATTGATATCGAGATTTGATAAGAATTGGAAATTGATATTGGAAATGTTATTGAATTTCATTCATATAAAGTCTTTATTTTGTTATTACTCACTGGGTCCTAGCTTACTATTTATATGTATATGTAGGTGAGAAAACGAAACATCAAGGTTAGAAGAGAAAGCCTTGGAGTCCACCCCATTGTCAACCTTTTTTAAGAGTATCCGAGAAGGGGCAAGCTTGGGCTCGAGTAGAGCCAAGCAAATTCAAAACCCCTTTTGTTTTGTAATTTCGCTTTGGTTTTTTGTATATGGGATTTTTGTTTAATTATGACTTGTGGAGTTTGGTATATGAATTAGATGCTTTAAACTTTTGTAATGTATGCACGTACAAAATGGTTGCTCAGTTATAACAAAAGTTGTTTTCATATAAGCACAACTTAATGGATTATTTTCAAGTCTTATATTGCTTACGCTAAGCCCCGTAATTTATAATCAAATTGATTTTGTTAATAGAAGCCGTAGGTAATCTAAGATTACTGGCCGATCATGACGCTAAACCTATAGGGGCGGTTTTGGGTCGTGACAGAGTGGTATCAGAGCACGAATTATATTACTCACTTGTCCATTTAGCTGTAGAGAGCCTAGAAAATACTTCAGGATTGCATTCATGTGCATTTGAACATTAGAATGAGACACTTTTGTGATTATATATGTGAAATTGTGTGCATAAATATATTGTGTTTATCATAATACAAGTTTCATATAGAAAATGGTGAGAACAAGAGGTGATGAGCTAGAGGAGGCAACCGCCTCAAGATTGGATAGGATGGAACGAATGATGAAAGATATGGTTGAAGCTATAAGACAACAACAGCAACAGTGGCAACAACAACAACAGTAACAACCCTCACCTCTATCTCCAATGCTTGTGCCACCTCCAGTACCGGGGTGTCAGATTGGTGATTGTACTATTGCATTGACTAAGGAATTCAAGAAGATGAAGCCGCCCTTATTTTATGGAGGCATAGATTTGCTTAAAGTTGAAGCTTGGGTTTTGGGCATAGAGAAATTGTTTGAAGTGTTTCCCTACACAAAGGCTCAGAAAGTCTTGTTAGCCGTATTCACATTAGAAGATGAAGCTAGAAGATGGTAAATGCTAGTTTGAGAAGAAAATAGAGACATCACTTGGGGCCCGTTTCTTTGAAATTTTCTACGTACTTTGTAATGACCCTCATTCTTGTCTTGGTCACGTTCATGTGCATCTGCGTGATTTTGTCTTGTCAAGCTTGCATTTGTAGATTTTGACTTGTTTTGCCTAAGTGAAGGTCCCTGTCTTGTTTTGTGCTTATGTGATTTGCTTGAGTATTGCTTGTATGCTTTGTTTCTTGCTTGGTGCGTTAAGCCTAGGTCACACCCTTGAACCTCTTACACCTAGGACCATCTTAGAATCCACTTTGGTTAACCTCCACCTTCACCCTGGCACATTGGCCGAGATGTCATCATCTAGGCCGAGGTGTGCATCACCTAGGCCGAGATGTGTATCATCTGGGCTGAAAGTGTTATCATCTAGACGTCCTAGATCTTTGATCCTTGCACCTAGTGATCTTGTTCCTGGACTGGTATGACCTAGACCGAGGTGTGGCACATCTAGGCCGAGGTGTGGCACAACTAGGTCAAGTGTTATCCTTTCTAGCCGAGATCATTGAGACCTTACTTGTCGAAGCCTATGTCTTGATCCGAGGTCCTTGCCTTGTCACCTTACTTGTCATACACACTTTGTCATATCCTTGTCTTTTCACTCAGTCACCTTTTTAAGGAAATCCAATCCGGTAGTGCCATGTGTCCCAGCAGAGGGTTAAGTCAGCCGGTAGTAGAAAAAACATATCATTTGCTATATCTTTGTCCTAGAAGAGAGAGAAGCTCTAGGAAGAGAGGAAGAAGGAGTTATTAGAGTGAGAATAGATTTCCAAGCTTGATTCTTAGAGTTTGAACTGTTGGATTCGTGTTTTGAGGTTAGAGTCTTGATCTACTCTTGTTGTTCTTTATATTGATCTGATCACATTGCATGATCTAGCATGATTCACGAGCCATACATTGATTTGAAGTTTGGTTTTAGAAAGAGAAAATGATGTTCTTGTGTTCTTCAAGAAAAACTCACGTTTTGATTCGAAAGTTTGTATCAAGATCCATGTTTCGTGTTTGTTTTCATGGAATCTTCAAGTATGGGTACTCAGGTCCATGTTTTTGAACTCATAGCATGAAATCTCAGATTTTGACTAAAGAAATTATGATTTTAGCATTCATGTTCTTCATGTTCTTCAAAAGGAAACCCAAATTTTCCAGACTTCATTTCCCTGAATGTGGTCATCGGGACAACACCTCGGCCAAGAGGTGTGTGACCTCGGCCAAGACCTGGTTGGTACCCAGCATGTTTTTCTCGAGATGAAAAATAGTGTTTTAACTCCCAGCACATGTTTTACCTTGTCTTGACTTGGTTTTTGGAAAGAAATGCCGGGATCATTTACGCTCATGTAGAGCTTGTCTTAAGGATGCATTGCACAACCATCTTTGAGCATTACTTCTTGTCTTTTTGAAATGCATTCAGTGGACTTTGCCATGTATTTGTAGGTCTTGGATTCTTGCCTTAAGCTCTACACCCGAAGAGCTATGTGACTGGTATTTTTAATAAATTTATGTTATAATGTTTGATAAAAGCTTTGCTTTGTTTCGTTTTGGAAAAGTATTTGTTTAAGTATGAATGATTATCCCTAGTTTTGTATAAAGTATTATCTTGTTTTGATGACATTCTTGGAAAGACCTTAGTGCTAGGGGACTATAATGCAACTAGTACCCTTGTTTGAGATGTCTCATTTGCCACCGACGGTCTTGTACGGGTGGGTTTGTCTAATCGATTCCGGGTCGATTATTCCCTTGTTTTGTCAGGAATGTCGTCCCTTGTATTATATTGATGCTAGTAAGCATCCCTTGAAGCTTTGAAAGACTTGATAGATGAACTTGGTTCATCCCTTGATTTTGTACAAGCTATGATATGTATTGTTTTGATAAAGATCTCGGATAACATTCATTCAAACCTTTATTACTAATATCATTCACTGAGTATCCAAGCTCACCCTCTCCTTATATATATGTAGGTGACGAGCAAGAAGGCGATGACGCCTAGATGTATTTTGCAAGTTGTGTTCGGATTCATATTTTGCTAGCATCTTGAAGATTATGTTTCTTAGCTATGTATTTCATGTTTTTTGTATATATCGGCTTGAGAAGCCTTTTGATCAAGATGTAACATGCACTTTGTTTTATTTGTATTCAAGTTGTAAAACCATGTTAAAATGTATGTCATTTCATTTGATCTATGCACAGCTCTTATGGACTAGTCATATTTAAATTTATTGCTTCTGCACATGTATGCCCCATATGTATACTCTGATTGTGTGAACTTGGTAAGTTAGCCTTTGGTAATCTCGGATTACTGGCCATCATGGCACCATTCTACTAGGGGTGGAATGGGATTGTGACATACTTCCCACAATGTGTTAGGGATCGAAAGGTGTCTGAATTTGAACAACTCAAACAAGGGGACAAGTTAGTTGCAGAATATGAAGCTCAATTTACAGAGTTGGCTTGTTTTGTGCCACGTATGGTTGATACAGACTACAAGAAAGCTAGAAAGTTCGAAGGAGGCTTACGTGACTCCATTTTGGAAAGAATTAATGTGCTTAAATTGCCAAAATATGTAGATGTGCTAGATAAAGCATTGATGTCATCGTTTCTTTAGTTAAAATTTATTTTTAATTCTAAAATAATTCACCACACTATATTTGCACATTTCATAGTGTTGGCTTCTTTTGATGTCCACTTTTTTTTTTGGAAGGGGGGAAGCCTGGTAATTTTATTATATTGTCTTTGTTCTGTAGACTTCTCGTTTGGTTTTTGACAATATATTTTCTATTCTCTATTTGAAAGGTTACCAAGAAGAAAGACATGACCGACTTCTACTTCAACCTGTCAAAAAAAAGTTGTTTTTGGTGCCCAAGATGTTGAAACAAGCAAATCCGAGAAGCAGCAAAAAGAAGAGACTCTTAATACATCCGAAGAAAGACCTCAATTAACTAAGTTGCCCTTGGAGTCTACCAAACCAAGAGAGGAATATCAAGGTGAGGCTTCTAGCCAGCTTGAGGAGAGATCTGAGTCCATAGTCGCAAAGCCAGTTCTCGATGCTTCCACAGAAGTTGTACCTGAACAACCCTCGACAGAGCAACCAAAACGCGATTATCATAAGAGAAACAAAGATGCAGTCGCTGCAGCTAAAGAACGGTTTTTGGCATGGAAGAGATCAAAGTAACAGTAGTTGCTAGTTTATTGTTTCAAAAACAGATGAAGCTATTTTTTACTCTCTAACAGGTAATTTTTAATGCCTTTAGGCCACTGTAAGAGTCTCTAGTCATCTAAAACTTTTTTGAGTCATGAAATCAAATTTTACTTTGTAAAATGTGGTGTTTTTCTTAATACCAAATTTGATATACCTTCTGTGCCAAACTGTGTGCTTAATCTAGAACAACTGCACCACCGAGGGTGTAGCCTAGTGGAGAAGGTAGGCGTGACCTAGGTTTGACAATTGGGGGGAGTGAAATATTGGGTAATTTTAGTGGTTTTCTGTAGAGACCTCGTTCTATACTCCAATCGAATTCTGGGCTCATCTGTGGCATGTGGTTGAGTTCTGCTGGTGCATCGGTGGTGGGTCCTTTCCTATGGGTTGGGATGAATCAAGCTGACAACCGATTATCCTGGGGTCTGAGCCCATGGATGCCGTGATGATACCTCAAAATATCCTTTTTTGTTCTTCAAAAAAAAAAAATAAATAAATAAATCTAGAACAACGGCAAACAGGGGACCAACCAGAGATACTACTTGAAGACAAATATGAACAATGCTACAAAACCCCAAAAAAACAAACTCCCACAATCTCCACTCACCTGTGATTGGTTCAGGAAATAACAAAAATAAAAAAATAAAAATACACGATTAGTTCACTTTATTTTGGGAGTCATGGGGATTCCCAACTTTAAAAGTTCCAAACATTTTTGTATGTTGTATGATTATCAAGTTAATATAATTTTTTTTAATAATAATCTATAAATATTGATAAAATAAATGATTTAAATTATCAAAATGAGAAATTTAATGAAACCCAATTGCAGTGTGTGAATTGTGGACAAATCAAAACTTGTGTCTTGAGAACATTAACCAAGAGTAGCAAGTAGTTGCAGCAAGCAGTAGCAGAAGAGACTGGAGGAGTGGGTTTGGCCACATACCCCAGCTAGGCGTGAAAATGACTGTTAATGTGCCCAGGCTGGTAACCATGTGCCGATTCTCCCCCCAACAAAAAATAAGAGTGCGGAGAGGGGCCCCATGTACACTCACACCCATCTCTCTCTCTCTCTCTCTCTATATATATATATATAAAATCAAGTGACCATCAAAGTTCCAAACACTTTTAAGACTTGATTAAGAAGTTTTTTTTGAAGGGAAAAAGACAAATGGAAAAAGAGAATATATATATATTTCATTTTTTTATATGGTTTTAAATGTCATTGCGCTCAAGATATTGATACATCCTGGTATATTGTTTCATAGTTGATTCATGACTCTATACAGTTAGTCTCCGTTTGGGAAGTGAGTTGATTTTTTAACATTTTTAACTATTTTAGTCTGAGTTAAAAAATTTGATTTAGGAAGGATTTTTTTACTTTTTTGACTTTTTTTGTGAGAGAAGAGTGTAATGATTATGGGTTGGATGTGATATTTTATTTGTTGCGGTTAAAATAGCCTATTTTATCTTTTGTGACTATTTTAGCCACAAACCAACTTGCCAAACAACACCTTAGTTTGATTTGATTGTTATAAAACTCTTTTGCAAATTGCAACAAATAATTTTTAAAAAATTCAAGTCTTTCCAATAAGATATTGTTACACTCTATTGATACCAATTTGCCTCTACATTTTGTTATTTACAATTTGAAAAATGTTTGAGAGCCACAATTTTTGTGGCTCAAATGGCTCAAAATTGCCAAAACGACGTCGTTTTGGTAATTTTGATGTTGTTTTGTACTCAAAACGACGTCGTTTTGGCAATTTCGAGCCATTTGAGCAATAAAAATTGTGGCCCTCTACCATTGCTGTTACAATTTCTTTTCACCTCTCCTTTACTTTTCCTCTATAATTTCTATATAAATTTAACATTCAAATATAACTTAAAATAATCTCTGCCAATAAAATTCCACAAGACTCATGAAAGCTTCTTTTTGGTCTTGTTGTTCAAGTTCATTCAATTTTTAATTAATTGGGACTAGTTCAATTTATCAGACTCCTTGCACCTTAATAGGGGATTAAGGGTTCAATTCCTCTTCTCTATCAAAAAAAAAAAAATTTAATACATTTTTGAAATTTGTCTATTCATTTGTATCTTTTTTAGAAGTAATGCTATAATGATAATATTTTGTTACACCATATTGGGTTTATCATTTCATTTATTATCAATATAGTGATGATAGATCACACAATAAATTAAATATAATATAAATATGGAAAATGTTTGGTGGTCACAAATTCTGTGGCTCAAATGGTTCGAAAATATCAAAACGACGTCGTTTTGGCATTTTCAGAGTTGTTTTGTACCCAAAACAACGTCGTTTTGACATTTTCGGACCATTTGAGCCACAAAATTTGTGATCACCAATCATTACCGTATAAATATATAGTTATTGTAGCGTTACTCAATTTGAAAATATTTATTTAAACATTCAGTTAGGTAGAGAGAGAAAGACTGCTTCCTATGAAATACATAGGTCAGATAACAATTGGCGATTATTGTCAACCTTCTAATTGGTACCAAGCTTTGGCAACCCTAGCGACACTCTAGCCACGAAACTCTAATGATCACCTTATGCCACCCCATCAACGACCATCACATTCATCCACTCTTCATTCCAGTTACTATACGTCACAATTCATCAAATGTATTTAATTTCAAACTATTTTTTGTATGTCAAATTTTTGTTGTATTTTGTATAATTTAAAAATGGAAAACTTTTACAACATCATCAGAACGAAACCTTAGCCTTCGTTTGACATAAGCCACAATGAGACTTTTTGGCTGAAATGAGATTTTTTGGCTAAAATAAATAAAATAAAATTTTTAATTCAATAAGACAAAATGTCACATCTAAATAATAATTATTTTATTCTTTTTCTCATAAAAATCAAAAAAATCAAAAAATTTATTTTAAACGAAATTTTTTAACTCAAATTAAAATAATTAAAATATAAAAAAAGTTGTCTCAGATTCCAAACGAACTCTTAATTAATGTTTCTTTATCAAAGCAAGTGTAGGTGAGGTGAAGATGACATAACAGAGGTTGACATCACTTCATTAGTAAAAAAGGTTAACGTTACTTCTGTCAACTTTAGTTTCTTTTGGTCTTACAAGCAAAGTCACAAAATTAAGAGCTGCCACACACAATAATGCATATTAGATCAGAGCTATCATTGGAGATGGAGAGAGGTGAATTTCTGTACCAAAATGCAAAAAGAGAGGGTCCACAACTACATACACAGAAAAGGACCTAATTAATAATATTGCAATTACTAATGTTGGTGGTGATATGTGAATCCGGATCCTCTCCTTAACTTTTTTATTTGATTTTTTATTTGATACCTAATTTCGATAATTCGAACCGTTCACATTTTAAGATTTGTATACCTGTAAAAAAATCAAGTTGATCGGATATCAGAAAGTATGTATTCAGAAAACTGTTTATTAAATTTTTTTAAAAAATAGTTTTTAGTTAGATGATCCGAACACATAGTTTCTGATATCTGATTAACTTGATTTTTTACAGATATGATATATTTAATAAATCTTAAAATGTAACGGTTCGGATCATTAAAATTTTGGGCCCGATAACCCAATAAGTAGAGAGTCAAGGAGAAAAGTTAAGGAAATGATCTTGATTTGTGATATGTGGCTGTATTGTAGGTGCATTTAACCTTTTATATATATATATATATATATATATGTATTCTTCATCATCATCACATGAGCCTTGCTTTGATCTTTTTGGAAATATTACACACCCACAGACACAATCACATCATCATCACATGAGTGGCTCACTTGTTAAAGTTTATGTCTTATTAGTACACGTTTAATAACTGGTTATCAGTAACCAAATACACCATATAATAATTGGTTGATTATTCCCTGAAATGATTCTCCAAACAACCTTGATTTATTCCTTAAAATTAGAGTTTTAATTGGGCTTTAATAATATTAAAAAAAAATTAAAAATAAAATATCATATCAAATAAAATCTACAAATAAAATCTACACACAAATTAAAAATATTAATGGCTTGTTTGGTTTGGTTTTTGAGAAACAAATTTTGGAGAAAATTTTTTAAAATTTTGTTTGGATTAGTAATTTTGAAAACACAAATTTCAAAATTATTTTTTATTTCCTACACATCAATCAATTATTTTTTCTTTCCCCTCTCTCCTTCTTAATCACTTTTTTCTCTCACATACATCTACTCAACTAAAATAAAATATCAAATCATCCCAAACTCCTATATTCCAAAACTATTTCCAAAATGTATAACTAAACAAATCAAAAAAATTTCTAAACTCTTTCTACAATTTTTTTTTAAAAAATTTATCTTCAAAATCAAACCAAACACACCATAAAACTCTCTCCCTTAAGCTCTCAAACATTTCTTCTCCAAAATAAATAAATAGACTCCGTAGAGGCTAGAGACAGAGGTGTCATTTCCTCAGTCATAGGCCATGTGAATTGAAAAATAAAATAAATAAATTACACTCAGCTTAAAATTCTAAAAAAAGTATAATTAATTTTATAATTTTAATATAATTATATTAAGAATAAAACATCGTAGCTCGAATCTCTCTCCTCCGAATCCCCGTTTTGGGCGGTTTTTTTTTTTTTTTTAATTTTTATTTTTCGTTATGTCTGAAAACAGAGACAGAGCAGAGAGAAGATAAAAGAAGAGGGGAAGAGAGAAAGAGAGAGAAAGAGAAGAGAGAGGAAGAGGGAATGAAGAGAGAAAGAGGGTCGACGATCGACCGCCGCCTCTACCTCCGCCTCCGATCGTCGCAGCCCAGCCCAGTTTTTTTTTTTTTTCTTCTGGATCTGAATGAAGGGTTGATGATGGTGATGGTGATGTTGATGAACATGTTGTTGTTGATGATGAATGGGGTGGGTTTGATTTTTGATTGATGATGAAGCTGTGTTGATGATGATGTGTTGGGGTGGATTTGATTTTTGGTTGATGAAAAAGCTGTGTTGATGATGATGTGTTGGGGTGGGTTTGATTTTTTGTTGATGGTTGATGATGAAGATGATCTCTCTCTCTTTCTCTGCTTTGCTCATTTCCTTTCTTCTTCTTTCTTTCTTCTTCTTCCTCTTCTTCTTCTTTGCCCTCTTCTTCTGTGTTATTGAAAAAAAAAAAAAATTCAAAACGACGAAACGACGTCATTTTGAATTCAGGGGATTTGGGCGCTTCCCATTCAAGCTACGTAGCACGGTTGTTATATTAATCCCTTTTAGTAAGATTAAAAAAAAAAGGCTATCATCCACCACAAAAAGTTCATGAAGTCTAGGGAGGAAGCTACACAGTGGGGTCAAAGGAACTATGGTCCCCTTGATTTTAATTTTAATTTTTTTGAAAATATAAATAATAATTAATTTTTATTTTTAGAGAAAGAATAATTTATTTTATTTGAGATAAAAAAGTACTTTCACTAAATTAAAATTTGTTTAATTTGATTTTTATGAATTATTTTTGAATAAATTTTCATTTATCTTTACGGAATAAAATGTGCGCGATGATTTTAGTATCATTTCACAACATATATATGGTCCCTTGACTTTTCAAAAGATTGGCAATGCCTGCTTATATTTTATCTAATTTTCACTTTACAAAATTACATGCATCACTTTTTTTTGTCTCTTTGCATCAATTTCTTTTTTCATTTTGTCTGTTTTATAGCCTCCATCAATTTAAAAATGGCTACAATTGCACATTTTCAACTTGTCTCGTATTCATAATGTAACCCCAGAAAAAGAAAAAAGATAGATGAATTCCGTGATCACGAATCAGTTCGATTGATAAATTATTTGATATGTATTAAAAAGTAAAATTTCAAAAGTATTCGAATAACCGTGAAGTGAGATTTCAATTTCAATCAATAAAATGATATTTTCTTCTTAATTTTTAATTTATCATATAGGATGAATTGTTCAAATATATATTAAATAATTTAAATGTGTACAGATAAAATAATTCAAACAAGTCACATTGCATCAATTTCACTTATAAAGTTAGGATAAACAAATAATGAGTTTAAATGCATAGAAAATGAAACATAGAATAAAATATGTCGACAATGTGCAACTTATATGTGGACATAGAATGAGACACACATGTTCCACAAGAGGTGAGACCTACATGATGTAGGACTTACATGTGGGACTCATCATTTGTGAAACATCTATGTCTCATTCTATATTTAGTCTTTATATTCTGCGTTTCTAACATTGCTCTTTACAAATCAAAACCCGATTAATTATACAAAATTTTTACTAGTCATATTTATGCTATATATTTTTTGAGTAATGCTACATCGCCTGAATTTTGGTTTACCTAAATCGCTTGAATTTTAACTTTTCAGCCCGTCCAACCGATCATCTAGTAACAAGGTGACAACCGCGATCGATAAGGTTGACAACCGCGATAGATAATTGTTTCACCGATTATTCAGGTGGTCGTCTAGCCAGTTGACTAGCATGTACAAATTCAAATGTTCGGACAAATTCAAATTCGAGTTATCAATCATTTTTAATTTTTTTTTTTGTTACACCCTATTTTTAATTAATTTACAAACTTACCCCCTCAATCTCATTCACCGTCAAAGCCCATCTCTGGAAACCACTCTGAAGCACGCACATGCACACAAAGGACAGTTGTGTTGCCTCACGGTGGCACTGTTTCATTTCCATCCACATCACCCCCAGCCCCCCAATCCAATCTCGCATTGTCCCATCCCATGCTCTCTCTCTCTCTCTCTCTCTCTCTCTCTCTCTAATTAAAAACACAACTAACTCGAAAGCACAAACAGTCGCAACAATACTCTTTTTGAATCAAAAAAAAGTCGCAATAATACTCTTCAGTCTCGCACAAAAGACCATGGCTTTTTCTTCTTCTACTTCAACTTCTTTGCTCTGTTTTCTCTTTATACTTTCTGTCTCCTCAATCACTTCCTCATCACCGACCACCACCACCACCACCACCACCACCACCACCATCCCTCTCTCCCATTTCCACCCACACCAATCTCGACCAGATCCATACTCAAAACTCAACCACCTAGTAACCCAGTCCATTTCCAGAGCCCATCACCTCAAACATCCCCAAATTGCCCCTTCCACCACCACGCCTATCTCCGCCCACAGCTATGGAGCCTACTCCATCCCTCTCAGCTTCGGCACCCCTCCCCAAACCCTACAGTTCATCATGGACACTGGAAGCGACGTCGTTTGGTTCCCCTGTACCCACCGATACCAATGCAATAATTGCTCCTTCCCTGGCTCCGACCCATCTGGGTTTCCTCTCTTCATTCCCAAATTGTCCTCCTCCGTCAAAATTCTTGGCTGTTCCAACCCCAAATGCGGTTGGATTCACAACACCAATGTCACTAACTGCCAAGATTGCAAACCCAATTCCAAAAACTGTACCCAGATCTGCTCACCCTACTTGATTTTCTACGGTACCGGCACCACCGGAGGATTCGCTCTCGTCGACACCCTCGATTTGCCTGACAAGAAGGTCCCAGGATTCGTCGTCGGCTGCTCACTATTCTCCTCCCGCCAACCGGCCGGAATCGCCGGCTTCGGCCGAAGTCCGGCGTCGCTGCCGAGTCAACTCGGTCTCAACAAATTCTCTTACTGTCTTCTCTCTAGAAAATTCGACGACTCCACCGCAACCACCGGACTCATTTTGGAAAGTGGGTCAGATTCCGCAGAAAAAACCGCCGGCGTCAGCTACACTCCGTTCGTCAAAAACCCAATTGTCGCCGGAAAAGCTGCTTTCTCTGTCTACTACTACGTGGGTCTCCGGAAAATCACCATCGGAGGCAAAAAAGTGAAGATTCCGTACGAGTATTTATCACCTGGACTCGACGGTAATGGAGGAACCGTCGTCGATTCTGGGTCGACCTTCACGTACATGTCGAGCAAAGTCTTCGATCCCGTTCTGACCCAGTTCGTAATTCAAACAAAGGGGTATTCGAGGGTGTTAGAGATTGAGTCTATGATCGGTCTCAGACCATGCTTCAATGTCTCCGACACACAGAAGGTGAAGCTGCCGGAAATGATGCTTCACTTCAAGGGCGGAGCAGAGGTGGCGCTGCCGCTGGAGAATTACTTCGTGCTGGCCGGAGATACTGCGGTGTGTTTGGCGGTGGTGACGGACGGCGTGACTGGTCCGGCAGGGGAAGGAGGTCCGGCGGTGATTTTGGGGAATTTTCAAATGCAGAATTTTTATGTGGAGTACGATTTGAAGAATGAGAGGTTTGGGTTGAGACAACAAGATTCTTGCAATTGAAAGTAATTATTGGGAGTTTGGGAAAATTCACAATAACATATTTATCAATTTGAAGCCTTTATTTTAATTGGGAATAAATTTTGCAGATCGTTAATTCGTATGAAGATTGTGATTTGTATAATCTAGGAGAGTTCTGCAACGATGCTAACGCTGAAATGACTACTACATTTGTTTATTATGTTTTAATTATCATGGAAAGATTATGATACACACTTTCAGGTGATATATGTGCTATATAATTAAAAAATAAAATGGTATAATTTTATATTTTTTAAGTTATAATTAAAAAAATAATCATAATAAAATATCACATGAGATATAATTAAAAATCTCATGAGTTATAAATAAAATATTATCATAATTAAAAAAATAAAATAACTTAATTAAGAATGTATATGATATATAGGGATATATATAGTAGAATTTTTTGTCATGTATTACAATCATGTTGGAGAATTCTATTATATACACTCATATAATATATGCATTTTTAGTTTTGTGATTTTTTTTTTTAGTTATGATATTATTTTAAAATATTTAATTATAACTTTTTTATATTTGATTATCAATTTTTTATATAATTTTAAGTACATACACTACACACCTTTTGAGAAGTTTATGCCACATCCTTTCCCAAATGGTGTTACTTATACATTTAAGGGTTTAGTTCTCGTTTAGGAATAAATTTTTTAAAGTAATTTTTTAGTTTTTTAATTAAAATATGATATAAAAATTAAAAGAAAATTTAGTAATTTTTTAGTTTTTTGACTAAAATATGATATAAAAAATTAATATGTTTGAAATAATTTTTAGTTTTTTACGAAAAAATATACAAAAAGTAAAGAAGAAAAGAAATCTTTAACTTTTTGGTATAAGTTGTTAGCTTTTTAATTTTTTTAGTGACTTTTAAACTTTTAGACTAAAAAATAATATTGCCAAACGAGCCCTTAGGACTGTTTGGATCTCCCAAATAAGTCACGTTTTTCTTTTTAATATTTTTTTATTTTTATTTTTTTTAAATATATCATTTTTTTTCAAAAAAATTCTGATCTGTTTTATGCAGACAAATCTACAAAAGTATAATTTTTTTAAACAATTCTATAAAAAAAATTTAAAAGTCAAAAAATAAGTCAACAAAATTTACTATTTTTTGTTTATTTTTATCTTTTCTAAATTTTATTTTTTTTAAATTAAGATTTTGGTTCATCTAATCGGATAAAATCTAAAAAATTTAAACTTCCTAAAAATTTGAAGAAAAAAATTCACACAAAAATAAGGTAACAAAAAAGTCACTATCAAAGCAAACCACAAACACCACTGGTTATATGTCAAGTAAGTTGGACAATATTGGATATTTTTTATTATACTATTTTCATGTGTACAATGTTAAATTTTTTACTATGTTTTCAAATACAATAGTTAGGACCCAATTTTTTCTATATTTTTTTTTAATTAGACTTTTTTCTTTCAGTAACACTAGCTACTAAAAGTTTCATTTTTTTTAAAAAAAGGGATAAATTACAAATATACCTCATGAGATTTGCTTAAAATATGAATTGCCTCTTGTGGTTTGAAAAATTATAAATATCTCCCTTTCAGAATTTTTTATTTAACAGAATTAATTAAAAAACGTAAAATTTCTATCTGTTCATCTATACAATAATAATATTATTTGAATTATTAATTAAAATAAAATTTTAACATTATTAAAAATTATTAATTAACTTGATAATTTATTAATAAAATGACTTATTTGTTAAGAAATTAGAAACCTTAGGGGACATAATGTAATTTCAAGAACCACAAGGAGTAATATGTAATTTAAATAAATCTCAGGAAATGTGTTTATACTGTGTGGATCTAATTATTTACTTTTGGCGAACTCACAGATAGGTATAAAATTCAAAATCTATTTAATTTCAAAACAAAATATTTGTATTAATTAGTTTTATATATTTTTAATTGTTATTAAAAAAAATTTAAAAATTAAAGACGCTGTTGCATCTCACTAATGTTGTACTTCCGCCAGACGGTCACTAGAGACTCGCCGGAACGTTCAATATCATTGGGAAGTTGTTAGAGTATCGTTGGTAGAAATGGTCACAAGTCAGGTTTGAGATAGGTTTATAAAATCTGCCCTCGCCTCGTATCATATACGAGGAGGACGAGGCGGGGCAAATTGGGGGTGATGGATGCGGGGTGAAAAGTGGGTTAATTTTTTAAGTTGAAAAATAAAAAAGTTAATAAAAATTATAAATAATTTAATATATTACAAATAATAATTTATAATTAATGAGAATTATATTATATAAAATAGAAAATAAAATTAATAAAATTACTATTAATAAGTATAATATTTTAGTATTTTAATTTATCATAATAATAAATAAATAAATTATATATATATATTACATACATATAAATATATTTAATAAATATAATCAGGACGGGATTCGAGTGGAATGGGGCGAGGGAAACAAAACCCTTCCCCACCCCATTTCTTAGTGGGAATTTTTTTTAAAAATCTATGATACTAAAATTTTATAAGATAAATGATATACAATATTTTCATTGTAATTGGGGTTCCTCAACATTTTCATAGAGAAAATTTGACTATGAGAAACTTGTGCTAGACTGAGAGAAATTTTGGCCTGACTCAGAGAAATTTCAACATCGACACAGAAATTTCAATTTTCACAGAGAAATATTTCTCTGGTATGATCATAGAGAAATTTCATCAAGGAACTTTAGCTAATAAAAAAATATATCTTAGACCTCTCTTACTACATAAAATTAGAGAGATATTTCACCAATTTTTTCCTTCTTAATCGGGGCGGGGAAAATGACCATTCATAATTGTTGGAAATTCATTAGAGTGCTATAGATGTCACTGGAAGTCGCCGGAATGTCCAAAACATTCGCTGGACGTTAAGAATATCACCTGAAACTTACCAGAATGTCCTGAATATTATCCAAAAAAAGAATAAATGAAAAAATTAGAGCGAAAAAATATAGCAAAATGCGTTAAATATTGATAAACTGAAAGGAAAAAAAAAAAATCCAAAATAAGAAGCAACAACAACAATAACAATAGAAAAAAAACAAAGTTATTTTTAAATTTTTATAGGGTTTAAGTAAATAATTTTCTATATTGATCAAACTAAAAGCAAACTTTGAAACTGGAAAATTGTTACAGTTTCAAAACATGATTCTATTAAGCATTTCTTCTTATTAACCAAACTTAAAATATGTTATGAAACTGTAACAATTTTAAAATTTTAAAGCATGATTAATTTCAATACAAAAAAATAAAATAAAATTGAAACTAGAAAATTTTAGTTTAGTTTCCATCGCTTGTAATTAAAACTCGAAAAAAATTTGTTCAGAAATTGAAAATTTTCTCCATTAAAACAGAAAAAAAGAAGTGTGTAAGATAGAAAAAATAGAAAAACTAAGAGATCAAAGAAGAAACAAATATAAATAGAGGATCTAATGTAAATTTGAGAAGATCTACATCAGATTTACTCATCTCCTTTGTTGGAAACTCATCTCCTTCACTATTGGTGAGGGGCGAAATAAAGAGTCGGTTGTTGCTGGTAAACCTCAATTAATAATGGTCACCGATAACTATATATCAAAAAGAAAAAGAGAAGAAGAAATACATGATCACCAATCTTCAAATATCAAAAAGAGAAATAAAGAAAAGAAGAAAAGTGCACAAAACTTTTACATCTACCCAAATAATTTTAGAATTAGATAAAACTATCTCTTTCAGAGAGGATATACGAGTAATTTGCCGTTACTTTTTGTCAATTTTTATACTTTGGAATATGAGTACGGCTGCATAGTTGAGCCAAATATCCGACAAGGAGGTACATTGGGCCATCACATTTCCCACAAATTGCATGAGAGAGACCCAGAGAGTACATTGGCCAACATCACATTCTTGTCTTTCACCCCCGCATCCAAATGCATTTACCCACGAGACTTCTTTCTCATTCTCAAATTGTTGAGCACTCATTGCTAGAAAACAGTTAGGGCTGGCATCCTTCCAAGCCCTGTATTCTATTTTGATATTTTAAATAATTTTTTTATTTACTTATATAAATCACTAAAAAAATAATTCGATAATTGTAACATATTCATTTAATGCATTTATCTCAAAAAAAAAAAAAAAAAAAAAAAAAATTTGACAAAAAATTAGTTTTGATAATAGACCATTTATTTTTTTTAAAGACAAACATGATAAATTGAACATACTATGATGATCAGATCGAATTAATTTTTTTGTTGGTGATTCAAATAGAAAACCTTACAAAATGAACGATTCAGATTATCAAATAAAATATACATGATGAAACTCATGGGTCCAGACAACATCCTCCAGTTTAGATTGGAGATAATCTAAACCCAAAAAGTTATAGCCAAATAGGTATACAAGTTTTCAAAAAGGATATTTTGCACAAAAAAATATCTAACAAATTATTGTGTGGTCTAAATTTGATTTACATAATATGAAACCCACATGTAAATAAATATTTTTTTGATATATTTATGAGGATGAGTAGGGATGGTTACGGGTCAAGTTTAGAACAAATTTGTTATAATCCACCTCTGCCCCGTTTCACACCGGGAGTAGGGCAAATCGAGGGTGATAGTAACATTAATATTAAATATAATATTCTAGTAGAACAGGGTGAGGGGAAAATGCATATAAATATATTAAGTACAAGAATATTAAAATATGAGAGACTTATTTATAAGTCTTATTTCAGACAATTATGCTATATTAAGTCCTGTGTAATTTCTTATAGAGTCTCAAGCCCTATTTAGATAAGAATGTATTCCACAAGATCCTATTTGCGAAACGTAACGTGACACGTTACGTTATGTTTATGTAGGTGTCACGTCACGTCACGTCACGTATGTAGGTATCACGTTACGTTTCGCAAACTTAATCTATGGTAACATTCAATTTCCTATAGGAAATTAAATGTTACTGAGAGGGTAATTTATATGGAAATTGAGCCGAGTTGGACAATGGGCCGTTTTGGGCCGCAGTACGAAGGGCTGGGTAAAATGGCCATAAAGTTACTCCGGTCCAAAAAGAGGCCTTGAAGTTAGACCGATCACAGAGCCGTGATGATTAGTCCGGTCCCAGAAGGCCCTATTTTTAGTCCGGTCTAGAAGAGAACTACGGATGGGTCGGTCGACAGAGATAGCCCGGTCATGGCATACGGAACCGAGATATGCTGAGCCCTCTTCAGGACTTGGTTTTAGGATAGTTCGGCTTAACTCTTCTATGGATAGCTCGGTCTTGGCCTGTGAAGCCGAGGTAGAAGAAAGGAAAAAGAGAGCCGAACTAACAGTTAGATCGGTCACTCCAGCTAGTCCAGCATGACAATGATATTTCGGTCGTGTGATAGTTTGGCCATGGTAAAACCATCTCACTTGGTTTAAGCAGTGAGGGGGGTGTTGGAGGATAAGCATTATTCTTCAGGAGTATGAATCCTAGGAGGACTCTGCATGGAGGAGTAAAAGTCCTACTAGGATTGTGCCACACGAAACCTACAAAAGTTCACAAACATCACCTATGGAGAGGTAACGCAACTTTGATTCCCGAATACATATAGCTTTTGCCTACTTGTCTAGCTGGCTGACTTAGGCATCGAAGAGGTTTCCGGCACACACCCGCCGGCTAGCTCACGTTTGTATTTTCAGGTAGTAAAGCGATGTCGTACGGAGGAGTGCAAACTTGATCAACAGGATTATACGAGAAGGTTTGCCACAGTCCGCCATCGATGGACAAACACCAGAAGGGGGTGCAAGGCGTGAAGGTCTACCTTCTATCCCTCCTATGGCGGATTTAGAGCCACAGCGGCAAAATCCCAGGAGAGATGCGAGGGGAAGAAGGCGGACTAACAGCCCCCATCACTCTCGTTCGCAAAGTCCAGAGAGACAAAGGCGGAGGTTTGATCCTCAAACTTTAGAGGATCGCGTCAAGGAGCAGGACGAACTAATACGACGGATGGCGGCGGACATGGAGTCCATGAAGCGCCAAATAAAGGGAAAAGGAGTGGCGACAGGAGAGGGGCGCAAAGGCAAGACGCCCCCTCACCACTCGGAAGATCGTAGTAGACATACCACACCATCTCAAGCAGAGAATAGAAGCCTCAGGACAGGCGATACACAATCCAGGTCTTCCAGAACTCGTCACTCCAGGACTGAGAGGACGAGATCTGAGAGGTCGTACACTGAAGGGAGCACCTATTGGCCCTCACATACACACCAAACAAGATCCAAACAGACGGAGTTGCCCAGATCATCCGACTTACGAACCGTGCTCGAAGAAAAGGCACGATGGAAGGAGGATGCCAGAGCACGAGATCCACACAGAATTTCTGCCTTACAGCGATTGGCTCCTCGGACGCATGGAAGTGTCGAGGTTGGAATGCCAATATCGCGCCCTGCCTACGAACCGACGGACAAGGCATTAGTGAGGCTGCAGACCTCACCATTCGTTCCGGCAATCGAAAACGCGCCCCTACCATTAGGCTTCCTTCAGCCCAAATTCACTACATATGAGGGAAAAACGGACCCCTACTCACACTTGAGCCACTTTCGCCAGGTCATGGTTGTATACCGGCGAAACGAGGCTTTGATGTGCATCCTTTTCCCATCTAGCCTTGGCGACCTAAGCTTGACTTGGTTCGAAAAACTTCCAGAAGGCAGCATAGCCTCCTGGGCGCAATTGGCGGAGGCATTTGTAACAAGATTCAGGACAAACACTAAAACCCTGGTAGAGATCGACCAGCTACTCTCCATTAACATGGGCGACAAAGAGACCCTAAAATCCTACAATAGCCGCTATTGGGAGACCTTCAACCAGATTGGGGACTGTCCCACCAATCTCGCCATTGCACAGTACAAAAGAGGCCTTCCAGTCGGGAATAGACTAAAGGACTCAATCACCATGACACCGCCCCTCACCATGGAAGCCTTGATGGAAAGAGTGCATCAGCACATCAAGGTGGAAGAGGATGGCGCACGTGCCAAAACAAAATCTGGCACGACCACAGTACCAGAAAAGAAGGCCTCAGCAAAAGTCAATGCAGTAGATCGTCCGAGCAGAATGGACGTGGTAGAAGAGACAACGGAGAAGACCAGGATAAAAGATGGTTGAGAGTCCGCACCGCCATAACCACAGTATTCAAAAAACCGATCTACCGAATTCTAAGTGAAATACGAGATGAGCCTTTCGTCAGATGGCCAGCCAAGCTAGGGGAAACTCAGAAGGACTATGACGAAAGATCACGGTGCACCTTCCACAAAGAAAAGGGGCACCGCACTAAGAATTGCACGCCATTGCGACAGCACTTGGAGGAGTTGGTGGCAGCAGGTCACCTGGATAAATACATTGAAGGAGGGACGCAAGTAGCCCCCCAGGACCACAATAACCCCAACGGGATGCCAATCGACGCCCCACCTCAAGGCATAATCAATGTGATACATGGAGTCTTTGAACCTGAGCGTGTATGCGAGCTCAGAGGGTCAATCAAGAAGGCTGAGCACTAAAGAGATGTACTAAGTGCCCAACCTACCACCAAGAAGGGGAAGACAGAGGCCACGAACGTCATGTCTTTTTCGGATAAAGACTTGGCACCTGTCGTATCTCCCCTGATTGGATTCAACTCAATGCCAGAGTGGCCAGTCGGCAAAATAATTCTTCCAGTTAGAGCAGGAAGCGTAACGAAACAAGTGGAGTTCTGGGTATTAAAAGTTCCTTCCACTTACAATATCATCTTGGGCAGAACATGGCTGCATGCCATGCGATCGGTGGCGTCATCCTACCACCAAGTAATGCGGTTCCCAAACAATGCCGGGGTAATTGAAGAGGTCTATGGAGATCAAATTATATCCAAACAATGCTTTGTCACGGTGAATGGCAGCCGTGCTACCAAAGGATATGTTCATTCGGTGGAAGAACCAGAGAATAATGAACTGTTCGCAGATGTCGGCAAAGTAGCTAATCAAAAAGCGGTGGGAGACTTGGTAGAGGTAAGAATAGATTAAAAGAACCCGGATAAGTTTTTTTTGCTCGGTTCGTCGTTGTCCAGTACTGAGAGATTAGAAGTCTTGGAATTTTTGACCTCTAACATTGAAGTGTTCACCTGGACACCATACGACATGCCAGGCATTGATCCTAACTTCATCTGTCACCAACTCAATGTCCACCCATCCGCCAAACCAATCATCCAGCGCACACGCAGATCGGCACTCCACCACGCCGAGATAGTGGCGGAAGAAGTTGGAAACCTGCTGGCGGCAGGAGCAATCAGAGAGGTACACTACCCAAGATGGATCTCCAACACAGTCGTAGTGCCAAAAAAGAACGGCAAGTGGCGTGTCTGCGTCGACTACAAAACAGTCAACAAAGCATGCCCAAAAGACAGCTTTCCTCTGCCACGGATAGATCAACTGGTAGACCTAACGGCGGGGCACAACCGACTTAGCTTTCTGGATGCATACAGAGGCTACCATCAAATCGCCATGCATGAACCAGACCAGGAGGTCACGTCTTTTACAACTCCAAGAGGACTATACTGTTACAAGGTCATGCCCTTTGGCCTAAAGAACGCAGGGGCGACATTCCAACGGATGGTCACCAAGATGTTTGAACCATTGTTAGGCAGAACAATGGAGGCTTACATCGACGATATGGTGGTCAAGAGCAAGAATGAGAATGACCATCTCAAAGACCTAGGTGAAATGTTTGAGATCCTGAAGAAGCACAAGTTGCGCCTCAACGGGTCTAAGTGTGCATTCGGAGTAGGTTCTGGCAAATTCCTGGGTTTCCTAGTAACCAACCGGGGTATAGAGGCAGACCCCTCTCAGATTAAAGCAATTCAGGATCTGAAGAGACCAAACTCAGTAAAGGAAGTACAGCACCTCACAGGCATGGCAGCTGCGCTCAATCGGTTCATAAGCCGGTCGTCGGACAGACTACGACCATTCTTCCACGCTCTAAAAGCCAAGTTTGAGTGGGATGAAGAATGCGACCGCGCTCTGGAAAGCCTGAAAGAATACATGTCTTCTCCGCCACTGCTTGTCACCCCAATACCTGGAGAAGAACTCTTCATGTACCTGGCAGTCTCTCAACACACAATTAACGCAGTGTTGGTCCGTGCGGAAGGAATCCAACATCTGCCCATCTTTTATGTCAGCAAGACATTGCTGGGCGCCGAAACAAGGTACTTGCCACTAGAAAAACTGGCCTTGGCCTTGATGATGGCCTCAAGGAAGTTGACACACTACTTTCACGCCCACACCATAGTCGTCCTCACAGCTTTCCCATTAAAAGCTCTGTTTGAAAGGGCGAACTTTTCTGGGCGGATTTTGAAGTGGGCAGTAGAGTTGGGATAATATGACATCAAGTTCCAACCCAGAACCGCGATAAAGGCTCAAGCTTTGGCAGACTTTGTCGCAGAATTCACCCTAGGAAGTCATCATATCTGCCCAATCGACCTGACTAAAACAACCGAACTAGGGATGGAAGTTGACGTCGGAATAGCGCAACCCCTGGCACAGGATCGTCAGTCAGATCCCAAGGCAGACCAAAGTAAAGCAAGGAAGGAAGAAGCAAACCATGCTACACCAAGTCAAGACTTACCAACAAATAAAGACTTGGTACAATCAGAAAGCACGAAGCAGACAGCAAGCATGGACCTTGAAGAAAACACCAGCAACATGGAAGACCACAAGGCATCATCTGATCCCTCCACCTGCTGGAAGTTGTTTGTTGGGGAGATGTGGAAGCTCTTCGTGGATGGAGCATCCAACCGGCATGGAGCAGGGCTTGGCATAGTCCTCATCTCTCCAGACGGCCTAGTTATGGAGCAAGCAATTAACCTTGGCTTCCCAGCATCAAACAACGAGACGGAGTATGAAGCGCTTCTTGCAGGACTCAGATCAGTATTCTACATGAAGGCCACCGAGCTAATGGCTTACAGCGACTCACAGCTGGTGGTAAACCAAATATCTGGCGACTACGAAGCAAAGGATGACAAGATGGCCAAGTACCAAGAGTTGGTCAGAACAGAGATCAAGAAATTTGAAGTAGTCAGGATAGAACAAATCCGCAGGGAGGAAAACAGCAGAGTAGACGAACTAGCAGGCTTCGCCTCAATGGCAGACACCTCCATCCCTCATCTATTGCTGATCGACTACCTGCCTAGACCAAGCATTGAAGACCCCGAAGCAGAAGAAATATGTTGCGCCGGTCTAGGCCCTTCTTGGATGGATCCCATCATACTGTTCTTAAAAGACGGCACCCTGCCAGAAGAAAAGAAAGAAGCCAACAGAATAAGAGCAAAGTCGCAGCGATTTTGGCTCTCCCCATCTTTGGCATTGTACAAGAAATCGTTCTCAGGATCCTACCTAAAGTGTGTTCATCCCAGCAAAGTAGAAGCATTCTTATTTGAAATACACGAGGGCGTATGCGGAAGCCATCAAGGAGAAAGATCATTAGCATACAGAACAATTTCGCAAGGATATTGGTGGCCGTACATGCAAGCAGATTCAGAAAAGTATGTCAAAAAATGTGAAAAGTGTCAGAAGTTCGCACACCAAATACACCAACCTGCCAGAAAACTTCTACCTCTAACTAGCCCATAGCCCTTCGTAATGTGGGGGTTGGACATAGTTGGGCCACTTCCAACAGCACCCGGCAACAGGAAGTTTTTTCTCGCAACAACAGACTACTTCACAAAATGGGTGGAGGTAGAAGCATTGGCATCAATCAAGGAAAAAGACGTAAAAAAGTTTGTCTGGCAGAATATTATCACTCGATTTGGCATACCAAAGGCAATAATATTAGACAACGGCACTCAATTCGACGGTAGAATCTTTAGAGGCTTTTGTGAAGAGTACAAGATAGAGTTCTATAATTCTACACCGACATATCCCCAAGCGAATGGTCAAGCAGAGGCATCAAATAAAGTCGTCTTGGATGGATTAAAGAAAAGGTTAGAGAAAACAAAAGGCAAGTGGGCGGACGAACTCTCTCATGTTTTATGGGCTTACCGCACCACACCTCGGCGATCGACATGAGAAACACCATTCTCCCTAGCTTATGGCATGGAGGCAGTAATCCCACTGGAAGTTGGCCTCCCCACAATTCGAAGCGAAAACTTTGACCCAGACTTAAATGGCGAAGCCATAGCATTGGAGCTTGACCTTGCGGAAGAAAGAAGAGACAGAGCATTGGTTCACATCGCCTCCTACCAACAAGAATTGTCCAGAAAGTATAACAAAACGGTGCATCCAAGGCAATTCAAGATCGGAGATTGGGTGCTGCGCAAAGTGATGGGAAACACCTTGGTTCCGGGAGATGGCAAGTTAGGGCCTAATTGGGAAGGACCTTACAAAGTGGTCGGATTAGCAGGCAAAAGGGCATACCACTTAAAGGATGAGGACGGCAAAGCAATTTCCAGGCCATAGAATACTGCAAATCTCAAGTTATTTTATTTTTAGCTTTTTTCTTATTAAAGTTTGTGTAATTTCTCCCTTTCTCAATAAAACAAGTAGTTTTCTTTTCAGTTAGACGTTTTCTTCTGTGAAAGTTTGTTTTAGTAAATTAGTGAGTTAGGGGCATAAAAAAACACAGTTGGCCGGATTAAACCAACACCCTTCCTAAGCCCAGGATAAGAATCCAGGCTGCAGGACGTTTGGTCGGAATAACCAAACATTCTATTCTAAGTTGGCTGGAAAAACTAACTTAGAGGTTGGCTAGGATTAAACCAACACCCCTCCTAAGCCTAGGATAAGGATCCAGGTTGTAGGACGTTTGGTCGGAACAACCAAACATTCTATTCTAAGTTGGCTGGAAAAACTAACTTAGAGGTTGGCTAGGATTAAACCAACACCCCTCCTAAGCCCAGGATAAGGATCCAGGCTGCGGGACGTTTGGTCAGAATAACCAAACATCTTTATTCTAAGTTGGCTGGAAAAACTAACTTAGAGGTTGGCTGGATTAAACCAACACCCCTCCTAAGCCCAGGATAAGGATCCAGGCTGCAGGACGTTTGGTCGGAATAACCAAACATTTTATTCTAAGTTGGCTGGAAAAACTTAGAGGTTGGCTGGATTAAACCAACACCCCTCCTAAGCCCAGGATAAGGATCCAGACTGTAGGACGTTTGGTCGAAATAACCAAACATTTTATTCTAAGTTGGCTGGAAAAACCAACTTAGAGGTTGGCTGGATTAAACCAACTCTTATTACTCTTCAGCCAAAGCAAGGGTATAGGCTGAAGAGTGGTTGGCTGGATTAAACCAACTCTTGATACTCTTCAGCCGGAGTAGGTATATCGGCTAAAGAGTGGTTGGCTGGATTAAACCAACTCTTGATACTCTTCAGCCGGAGTAAGTATATCGGCTAAAGAGTGGTTGGCAAGTAAGCTTAGTCAGATTGATCGGCTAGGACCGGAATAAAGTATCTCGGCCAAACTGCAGTTAGAAAGCAAGCTCAAACAGGCATTTAAACCGAGATAACAGTTGGAGCAAAAAGATCATGGAAAAGTCATTACAAGCATACAGATCAAACCGAAATAAGTGTTGAGCAGAAAAGATGATTTTCATTGATCAAATTCAAAACAAGTACAAAGGAGGGGCCACAGCCCGGTTACACGAGAAAAAAGAAAAATTACAAAATCAGTTAAAAAGATCTTCAAGATCGGCATCAATGTCAACTCGAACACCGGTTGCAGACGGAAGGTCGGTATCGGTTGTGAGCTCGGTATCAACTGGCAGCACGGTGTCAGTCGGCGGCTCAACAGTCAGGTCTTCAACCGTTGGCTCCAACTGAGCTGATTGATCGTTGGCTTGCTCATTGACAACCGGAGTATCAGTTGGCTCATTCTCTTCATCATCATCAGACGCTTCAAGAAATTGCTTCTGAAGGTCGGCAGCATACTCCACCAGTGAGGCCGGAATGAAATACTGAGGAGCATTGTAGACCTCGGTTTCGGGCCCACAGCCGAGCTGCTCCACGGCACCTCTCCAGCCGCACTTGAAGAATAAATCCTTTGCTGCTTCACATTGTTTAATGTAAGCAGCTTCGCCTTCTTTAAAGCCTTTGAGCTCGGCGTCGTCTGCCTTCTTTTTTAGCTCTGCTATTTCGGCGTCCTTGGTGCCTTCAAGTTTGGCAAGCTCGCGCAAGTACTCGTCTTTCATTACGATTAGAGCTCTTTGTTTGTCATCGTTAGCCGAGGTAACTAGTCCGGTTAGACGAGTTACCTCGGCCTCCAGCTCGGCCGTCCTCTCTTGGGATTGTCTTAGCTCGGCGGTCTTGGCTTCGGCTTCTGCCATGGCCTGCCTTGTTGTTCTCCTGAGTTCCAACACTCGCTTGTGTGCGATGTGGTTTTTCTGAATGGCCTGCAAAAGAATAGTAACTTTCTTTTTTTAGCCGAGCTGAAGGTTGGAAAAATTAGAAAGATAAAGAAAAAAAGAGTGCTACCTACCAGGATCATAGACTTCGTTGACGACCGAATGGCCTTCAGCTCGGTGTTCAGTTGATTGTGGTGGTCCATGTCTTTTGGAAGGCACACACTCTTGGCCAGGTTAAAAGCCAATAAGTGATCCTTCTCTGTAACAACCGAGTCAGTATCTTGTATGTCTCGGTTCTGGAAAGTGAGCTTGGGTGCCCACTTAGAGGTAGCTCGGTCAGAAGGCTTCAGTTGCGGACTCGGTGGGTGGCTCAGTGGAAGGATGGTTTCATCTTCATCAACTAAACGTTGTTCGATCTGGGTAGTCCGGGCGCGCTTAGTTTGGTGTGATGAGGAGGGTTGTTGTGATGGCAGGGCCACCACGGTTTCTTGTGTTTGGTTTGGTGGCGGTACTTCGGCTCTGTTTGTTTCGGTCAGCAGGGCCCTTACTCTGTTTCTTTTTGCCATTTCTTGCTCAGCTGTCAGGGGGACTAGGTTAATTTGTGGCAAGGTTGGGTCCGGTTCGGGGGGCGTCCTCTAGCAGAAAGTCGGTCACTCTGGCTTTTCGGCAGCCGCTGTATCTGTATGTCGGCTCAACGTTCAGAAGCTTGGCCCAACTTCTTTCAGGGTATCGTAGTGCGGCGTGATGAGGAGGGTTGTTGTGATGGCAGGGCCACCACGGTTTCTTGTGTTTGGTTTGGTGGCGGTACTTCGGCTCTATTTGTTTCGGTCAGCAGGGCCCTTACTCTGTTTCTTTTTGCCATTTCTTGCTCAGCTGTCAGGGGGACTAGGTTAATTTGTGGCAAGGTTGGGTCCGGTTCGGGGGCGTCCTCTAGCAGAAAGTCGGTCACTCTGGCTTTTCGGCAGCCGCTGTATCTGTATGTCGGCTCAACGTTCAGAAGCTTGGCCCAACTTCTTTCAGGGTATCGTAGTGCGGCACGAAGTACGCCTAAGTTGGGGTAACTGTATAGTGATTGAAGATGGGCTGAATCTGCAAAATTGAAACTGTTAGTTCGGTTCAGGAATTAGAAACCGAAGTAAAACAGAAGCACGCATAGAGCCGAAGTAATTATACCGGGTGTTCCTTTATTCCAATTTATACTGCGGCCTGGGATCTGGGCTTGGTGGTCTTCAAAATTGCCAGATACCTAGAAAAAATCGTCAGCGTTCAAGTCTTTATCCGATGTGTCTTTTATTATTTTCTCTCGGCGGCGTCGTATTCTTAAATAATAGACCCAGCCATCATCTTTTGAGCCTATGGAGTACTGGTGGAATATCTCGGCTAGACCAAGGTTAATGCCAGCTCGGCGGTTTAGTTCGGCTATACCGTTTATTATGCGGTATGAGTTGGTGGAAAGTTGGGTAGGGCAGATCCTAGTTTGCCTAAGAAACTCGCAAAGCAAGGGTTAAACCGGGAATCTTAGACCGGTTTCTACTATGGATAGAAGGGTAAAAGGTACAAAGCCTTCATTTCCCCAAGGTGTGATATCTTGTTCGGCTAAAGTGAGATGGACGTCGTCAGGTATATTGTAATCTTTTCGGAATTCGGCTAGACCACCAATTGTGTTTTCTAAAAACCTATACTTCCCCATTTATTCTATAAGTTATGAATAAATTAGATCGGTGGGAAATTTGTGCTCAGTAGCTCGGTTGAGCGCTCAGAAGAGTGCCTGGGCAACCTAAGTCTGCAAAGTGGAAAACAAAGGCGTTAAGTACAGATCGTTGGACCGTGCTACAAAGTAAAAAGCAAGAAAAAAGAAGTCCTACTTCGGCTATGTAGGACGTTACAGGTTCTATCTCGGTTTCAACAAAGTGCTTGGTATCTCGGTTGAGGAGAAGGTTCTGTTAGACCGGTTGAGCTTCTAGGGGCAGCTTTCTGAGTTCGGTCTAAAAACTAAGAAAGCTGGTTTAGCCCCGAAGACCTAGATCGGTCGGAATTAAGGTTTCCCAGTATACTAAGTGCAGACCTAGTTCGGTTGGTTACCTCGGCTAAGGTAAATCAAGGTGTGGTTTGACTTATTAAACTACTGGTGTAAACATGAAGTGTTAGTTCGGTTATAAACTAACTAGACTTATACCTAGCATAAACAGTATCCTAGTTCGGTTGCATCATGATTTCGAATCAAAATCAGTGTTTCACAGGTTTTTTAGCGAACTCAAGTGTTCTAGTACTAAAGTTCTTTCCAGAAAAAGTGCAAAACCAGCAGGAGATGGAAGCAAAAACATGTTTTGCAAGAAAACATAGACAAAATGCTGTGGATTAAGCAAATACGAAAACAAAGAAAAATAAGAACAGATTTATGATGCTTACCAAGAAAAGAAGAAAAACTTGAAGATAGAAGCGAGGGCAGCTGCAAAACACAAGCTTTAAAAGTTACAGGGTTGAAAAAGCAATGGAGGTTCAAGGAGAGAAGAGGTTGAATAGTAAGAGAAACGATTTGAAATGTGAAAGGGTTTTGTTTTGGTGAAAAGACCTAAAGGCGGGAACTGTTCAAAATTTGCGGTGTACGAGGGTGGCGTGATAACTACAGTTGACCAATGCCAGCATGCCACGTGTCATGGGAAGGAGAAGCGATTCAGTTGCTATGATTGAATGGACGTTTTGACCGGACAGAGGTAGCTCGGCTGGATAGGCTAAGGAGAGTTTTAGCTCGGCTAATGGACAGGTAATCCCTATCATGCTACGCAGATGGAATTAAGGGGCAATTGAGAGGGTAATTTATATGGAAATTGAGCCGAGTTGGACAATGGGTCGTTTTGGGCCGCAGTACAAAGGGCTGGGTAAAATGGCCATAAAGTTACTCTGGTCCAAAAAGAGGCCTTGAAGTTAGACCGGTCACAGAGCCGTAATGATTAGTCTGGTCCCAGAGGCCCTATTTTCAGTCCGGTCTAGAAGAGAACTGCGGATGGGTCGGTCGACAGAGATAGCCCGGTCATGGCATACGGAACCGAGATATGCTGAGCCCTCTTCAGGACTTGGTTTTAGGATAGTTCGGCTTAACTCTTCTATGGATAGCTCGGTCTTGGCCTGTGAAGCCGAGGTAGAAAAAAGGAAAAAGAGAGCCGAACTAACAGTTAGATCGGTCACTCCAGCTAGTCCAGCATGACAATGATATTTCGGTCATGTGATAGTTTGGCCATAGTAAAACCATCTCACTTGGTTTAAGCAGTGAGGGGGGTGTTGGAGGATAAGCATTATTCTTCAGGAGTATGAATCCTAGGAGGACTCTGCATAGAGGAGTAAAAGTCCTACTAGGATTGTGCCACACGAAACCTACAAAAGTTCACAAACATCACCTATGGAGAGGTAACGCAACTTTGATTCCCGAATACATATAGCTTTTGCCTACTTGTCTAGCTGGCTGACTTAGGAATCGAAGAGGTTTCCGGCACACACCCGCCGGCTAGCTCACGTTTGTATTTTCAAGTAGTAAAGCGACGTCGTACGGAGGAGTGCAAACTTGATCAACAGGATTATACGAGAAGGTTTATTTCTTTCCCGTACAGTTACCATAAATCATATTTATGTAAATGTGAATTTCAAAATACACGAACAAGTAACATTTTCACATTCAATTTAAAAAATCAAAAACCTAGTAAGTTTGCGAAACGGAACGTGACACGTTACATTATGTTTATTTAGGTGTCACGTTACGTTTATGTAATGTCCCATCTGATATAGTCACGTTACGTTACGTTTATGTAAGTGTCACGTTACGTTTCACAAACTTAATCTATGTTAACATCCAATTTCCTATATATAATTTTACCATTATTTATGATATTAACAACTAATATTGAGGGTAAATGTGTCAACAAACTTCACACAAGACTTATGTGAACATAAGATTTTTAGTAGGACCATAGTATAAGTCTCCCTAATACTTTTAAATAATTTTTCCTTAAAATATATATATATATATGTATATATTATATTTACTAAATACAATCGGGACGAGATCCGGTAGAACAAGACTACACAAGCAAAATCTGTATCCAACCCAGTTCCCTTACAGAGCGGGAAAAATCGTGCGAGGCAGGGGAAAATGCTATCCATGCTATCCATGAGGATGAATTTTATATATACCGAGCATTGTTGACAGTTTTAGTGCATTACCACTCTTGGTGGGTGAAATTATTTTCTTGGTCTGGAGTATTAGTGTTTCACTCTACTAACACTAGTCTTACTATTTTAGCAAAAACTTCAAATAACAAAATATAATTTACTGGTGGTAGTTACTAGTTGGTATACCATTTTTACCATTAATGAGAATACTGGTGTGAGAGAAAGAAACAGTCCGTACTATGAAAAAAATAACAATATTACAAATTTAAACAATACCCAAAAAAATATATCATTTTAGGGAGAACCCACATTTCATTAATTTTAAACTCATACCATACATCTCATTTTGGTATAAAATTCAAAACACACATTCAAGATATATAGCATTTCTATCAGAAAAAAAATAATAATAATAAAAGTTTGCTTTCATATAATCTCCAAAATATGTCATTTATTCCTTCAAATTTTATTTTAATCAATTCATTCTTAAAATTTTAATAAAAATGCGTTGTACAGAATTAAAAATGCCATATACGATTAACATTCATCTTGCATGTGATGTAAGGCAACACTTGAAAATTGAAATAATATCCCAACCACACAATATATTTCATAATTTCTAGCTCTAATTTGGTGTACTTGACATTACCAAAAATTTAATTTGAGTCAAATAAGAACAATTATATACAACTGTCTACATCATCAACAAAATAATAATAAAATTCAATAATGCTCCATAAAAAATGAGTTATGTCATTTTAGTACCCAATATTTAAATTTAATTAATTTCAACACAAAAACAATATTTCCACTTCTAGAGTACTCAAGTAACCATAACAAAATGACCATTTAAAATTAAGGATAAATTACAAATACACCCCCATAAGATTTGCTTAAAGTACAGATTGCCCACTATAGTTTGTAAAATTACAAATACCTCATTGTTAGTATTTTTTATTTAACAGAATTAACTAAAAAAAAAATATTCATAATTGCTTTTCTACACAATAATAAATTATCTAAATTATTAATTGAAATATATTTCTAACATTATTAAAAAATATTAATTAACTTGATGATTTATTAATAAAATGAATGATTTGTTATGAAATTAAAAATCTCAAGAAGTAGAATGTAATTTTCAAAACCACAAGGGATGATTCATATTTTAATCAAATCTCAAAGAGGGTGTATTTGTAATTTCTCCTAAAATTAAAAAAAAATCCAAGTGACACCACCAAACAAAAAACATTATCATAAAAAAAACTCTCAAAACAGCCACTACTTAGATAACACCCAAAAAAAAAAATTTTTCCAATTTTCACAACCAAACATTCCCCAACAAAACTCAAAAAACCGCTACCGTGTGATCAATCATAATCAACTAAAAAACAACTGTTTGATTGTAAGCAAAGACTAACTTGTCTAAATTACCTAGAAGGGTACCTTTCAGTGGAAGAGGTCCTTGTGTCCCTCAAGTTCCAAGGGTTTGGAATGTATTGGGCTCTTCCGTGGGCCTGCATTGATGGGCTGGCCACCGGAGATTGATTCCGCTGCCACACTGGTGCGTACCGGCCTCTTCCATGGGCCTGCATTGATGGGTTGGCTACCGGAGATTGATTCTGCTGCCACACTGGTATGTACAGGCCTCTTCCATGGGCCTGCATTGATGGGTTGGCTACCGGAGATTGATTCCGCTGCCACGTATGGCTTGTATTCACTGTCAAGCCCTGACCACATGGAGGGGCAGTCATTGGGCTGCTTCTAGATGGCCACAAATTGGTTCCATATGATTTGAATCCTTGTCTTGAATCCGATATCCTCAGGTCCCCGATATCATGATCTAGTCTCTCGCCATGTCCAACTGGGAAGTTTATAGAACTTCCAGTGTGTTCACTGGAACCATGATAAATATTGTTGTTCGGCTTTCCTCTACCCGCACCCCACCCTGAACCGGCACCTTTATGTATCAGCTCAGGAGATGACTTTGCTCCATTAGTTGCATTTCTGTGAAATCGTTGAATCTGTGCACTTCTGTGAAATCCATGAATTTGAGCCCTATAAAAATCGTTGTGGTCGATAAAAACATAAAGAGTGAAACAAGAAAGTAGGAAGTATAAATCACAGCGAAAAATAATAGCAAAAAAAGGGAATTGAAAAAAACCTGTAATTGGGCCTGCTGCCCTGGCACTCGTGCCATAGTCGTGTTTCCACGATGTCAGCATCGTTTATTGTCTTGAAAAAATTATAAAGAGTGTCACCACAAATACAAAGTTGACGTAACAAGAAGAAATGAACTGAAACTATCAATTGTATGATTAACAAACAGCACAAATTTACCCTACAGAGATCTTGCTCGGAGCAGGGTAAGTGAATTTTTTTTTCTTATGGAGCCTAAATCATTGATGACATGCCTTAACATGTCATACATAATTATCAGAGCATTTTACAAGAAAATAGAATCGAAGATTTAATTATTACATTAACAGATACAACAAAGATAATAAATGATGACTGATTAAAGTTTAACTAATCAACTTAAACATGTGATTTCAAAAACTAGTATATACCTTCTCCGGGGGTTGCACACCCTCAAGTGGACGAGGAATGTGTTGGCAGCCATTAGGTAACTCGTAAAGAACACATCTGCAAAATAGAATGGCAGAACAATTTAAATCAAGAACCTCCCAGCCTCTCCACAAGAGAAGAAAAAAAAAATTTAATGAATTATTAAATTCAGCTGAAGTATAGTTTTTGACTTACAAAACATTGTCATTTCGACTGTCCTTATCCTCCCGGGGGCTAATAAAACCATTGATTCCACATCTGGAAAAGAAGTATATATTGAATGATTAGCTCACAAAAAAATTTAGATGTTTACTACAAACCGCTCACAAAAGAGCATATAGATCATTTTGTTCCATTTCATGTCCCATCCTCTATCTCATACTATTTTTATAGTTATGTCATCAAAATATATGGGACAAAAGATGGTACAGAGAGTGGGACAAATAACTCAATGCCCTCACAAAATTAAAATAGCATTAAATAAAAATATAGTGTGGTTGATTTCAAATTTCTGGATTCAATTTTCTGAAAATTGAGTTTTTTATTTTTTGTTTTTTGTTTTTCATACGTTTTTATTTTTATATTTTTAGTGAATACTTTAAAATTTTAAGCAATTCTTTTACTTTTTTAGATGCGCCTTACTTAGATGTATCTAAAAAAATAAATAACATTTTTGAAATTTTTTTAAAAAAAAATCAACAAATACACAAGAATACGAAAATTTATTGAATTTTTGTATTTTTTTGATATTTTTGGCATTTAGTGAATATTTTCAAGTTTTTTTCACAAATATTCTATTTTTTAAGTGTATCTATGCTAGATGTATATAAAAAATAAAAAAATTACTTAAAATATTAAAAAAAATTCAGTGAAAATTAAAAAATATGAAAAACAAAAAAGTTTAATTTTCTGAAAAGTGATTCCTAAAATGTAAAACCAAACAAGCAAATTAGACACATAGTTTGCCAATGTTCTACATTTATGACCATCGACGACTATCCTATTTCGTCATGGCTTACACATAAGCTCCCTTCCCATCCCTGAGAACCCAAGAGAACATCATAAGTTTTGACTAGGACGCAGACAAAAATCATACCAATAAAATCAAATTAAAGAATGTTAATCACATTAAACACTAGAGACAAGTTGTTCCACCCAACATTATAGCCTACAGTGATGAGATTGATGTTGAACAAAATGTTTTTTTTAATTGTTACAAGATTTTCATCAAATAAAACCTTGTCCTAACATAAAATGGTGTTCTAGTCCTAGATGCTAAAAACACAAAACTTTTGGGAACCAAACAATATATACAAAAACTTGGACCAAATATTTAAAAAATAAGAAACAGAAAGAGCGAGAGAGAGAGAGAGAGAGAGAGAGAGAGAGAGAGAGAGAAGATACTCCAAAATAAAATGATTCAAATTATAGCATTTGGGAATTGTGACTTAAATGTCAAAGCTTACTTGAAATTCTTATCTATCGATTCCTTGACCATTTCTATTCGTTTTCCCGCACACTGCTTTTCATGAAGGGAAAATATTTGAGATCGCAGCACATTAGAGCTTCTCACAAATAGATAATCAACCTTAGTCGAGTTCCTTAATTCTTCGTCGACCTACAAATAATTAATGACCACTCAACATAAAATCAAAATTGAAGACAAACAAAACGTTAAGAAACGAGCAAAAATCACTATATCAAGAAAAGATTTTCATACCCCTAATTCCGCCACTAGTTTTTTCATCTGTGATAGTAAGCGTTCTTCATCTATAAAAGGAAGCTTGCAAATTGCCTACAAAGGACAACGATATTTTTGAAATATTACAATGAACCTTAGCGGTTTATGACAAATAACCAATGGATAAAATTAGATTTGAGGTATCATAAAAAAAAATTAATTTAAGCGAATCAAGAAATATTAGCAAACCTGCCACATAAAACGTTTTCCATCTTCATCGAATTCAAAATCTACTCACGGAAGACATAAGCAACAAACAAAATACATAATCAACAAAATCTATAGTCTAATCAACAATGTACAGCCAAATCAAATTTCTAAGCAAATAAAAAGGCCTTACCAGTAGGATAAAAATCTATTATCTCAGACTCTTCGCTAGTCATGAGTGCTCGGTAGGCTTTTGGAAGTGCATGAGCACTGTTGATTTACATTTCCCATTATGCACAATAATTCAAGTAAAAGTTTCAAACTGAAGAAATTAAATCCCAGAAGTACCTTCTTGGTGGCAGGACACCCATAAGTTGATAAAAAGGTTTAAACGGTGAACCTTTCTGAAAGATCACTTTCACTTGAGAAAGACCCCTGAAGTCCGAAGCAAATGGACTGTAGTGGGATGGATAAAACCTAATGTAAAGTTCAAGTGTTGATCTTGTCATTAAAATGAACAACACAAGACTCAAATCATAATATTCATTTTAGTGAAAAATGTTATACCATGTCCATGAAGGAACCCCGGAAAAATAATACTGAAGCACCCAACATAAACCTTCAGTATATTTCTGAACCTACACACAATTAACAAAATAATTAAATAAAAAAGATCAGTCCAAAACTGCATGCAAAAGCCTATGGTAATCAAACAACATACCATTGCTTTCCTCATATTTTCCATATCCTCTTTACTTTCGGTACAAAATTTCTCCTTGTAGTATCTTTCTTTCCAACCTATGGAACCCAATCTCACCTGTGTAATATTTTCACGATTCAAGTTATTAGTCAAGATTTAACCAATGCTATAGACATTTTTTGAAAAGTTACTGAAATAAAGTAAATTTTAACATTAATACATGGCCCAAACCCAAAAGAAAAAAGGAAAAATTCAAAGGGCGGAATAATACCTTGTCCACCCCAAAACTTCCACTCTTGAACAGGTCTGATTTGTCGCGAATGTATTTCTTCAACTTTTCTTTCAATTCCTTGGTGTTCTGCAGAATCTGAATCCATAATACCAAGAAGACGATATCACAAATAATAATGTGAAAAATAGCTAAATAGAAATGAATGTATAAGAGCCACATTTGACAAATCAATTAACTAAAACACTATGGATTTTTTCCTTTATCTTCCCTTTTTTTTGGCTCCGAAATTAATAAAATAGGCATGAGCCTACTTGTTCTGCACCAAGTTGACGGCCCAACAATTATCAATTTATCATTCAGTATGACAACATAAAATGGTTACTAAAAGAAATATATAGCATGACACTTGGTAGGAAAAAAATTCACCTACTTCCGAAATATCACAAGTTGAATTTGCAGCTCCATTTGATGATGCAGACTTGATCCCAAGATTTTTAGAGATCGGGGATTTCCCATTTGCAGCACCATGGCTGTTTCTCCCATTGACTTCCAAATCAAAATCCAGGTCTTCTTCTTGTTCTTCTTGCTGGACAAGAAATAAATTTTTATTTAGTTCAAGATATGCAGAAACAAATAAGCACATTTAAAGGCATTAGTTTTGAAAAATAATTTAATCCAAGAGATTGACAATAATTGATACTAACAATCTCCGAAGCTTCAGACAGGAGCCGTCTGAGTTTGCGATCTCGCAATTCTGATCTTTTCATGAAAATTCTTTCTTCGTATGCACCAACCAAAAGGATGAATTTCTCGACCCTTTTTAATTTTATATAGCGTGCTTTCTTGTCTCCCACCTGCTCACAAAAACAACAAAGGGAGGCACACTCATCCTTCCAAATTCTGACTATATTAAGGCATAATTAAAAGAAGATGTATATTATTACCCATTGCATGTCAACTAAATATCCTCCCAAATTTTTGAACTCGTCTTTGTACACATGCATCAGTAAGTCGATTGCACCCTATTAATACATTCATTACAGAATACATTAAATTTGTCGCATTTGATCATATAATGATATATGTAACTTTTATAGAAGGCACAAAAAAAATATAACAAAATAAAATAAAACCTCATGAATTGACAAGGTAGGCATGTGGGGTAGAAAATCATTCCCAGTAAAGATGCACATGAATATGAAGTCATCGATTATCCTCTCAAGATCAATCTTTACGTTCTGAGGAGGATCTGAGATTTTAAGATCAAGTTCTATATATTCTCTAAGGATCCAAACTTGTAGAAACTGCAAAAGTAGAAGGAAACAAAATCAAAACATTGACCATGAAAGGTGCTGGTTTGGTTTAAAACTAACGAAAATTAAATAAAATACCTGATAGGGCTTTTTTATCAAAGATGACTTTCCGCCAATAGACTGATGACGCTGTTGAAACCATCCTTGGGACCTTGGCAAACTAGATTCTGCTTGTCTAAGGCTGGTTTCAAGTACTAATTCACTTGCCGGTTGCTGCTCTTGTATTAGTACATCCTACAATATTTACCCAAAAGGGAAGAAAAAAAAGCTTAAACAATACTTGGAAAGCAGAGTATGCAAACATGAACTAATTGTTGATGATATAAATATCTAAGAACTTCAATTTTAATGCGTGGCCGTTTATCAGGGCAGGCAATAGATCCTTCCTTTCTCTAACAGTTCAGACTATAACACGAGTTGGTTGTTAACAACTTAATACAATTTATGAATTCGTCTACATACTACATTGAGAACAGTGCTTTAGATTGGTAGCAGAGTTTTACATACCGGCCAATATGTAACAGGATTTTGGATAGCCGATAATGTCTGATATCGGCCGATATATAATGCTTTCAGTGATACCAACACGTATTCCAATACTATTATTTAAAACCATGATTGGGAGAAAAATGGGATATATTATATGGCCCCATATGGTATAGCGCCTTATGATGCACTAAAAATACATTAACTGAAATAAACACAAATCAGTCAAAAAAATTGTGATCCTCATGGAGCCATATGAGTTGAAATGAAAGGAATTCTCACTAAATCAAAGCAATGGCAATGGTTTAATCAACATATACCTCTCTCAAGATTGAAAAGTGCAATTCATGTGTTGCCAAGGCAAGCATAATTAAATCCGCATCCTGTATGTCGATAAATGTAAATTAAAATTCAAATTAATTGAAACTAAGCAAACAAGGATAAAGGTTAAATCCCCAAAAAACACATACAACTCAAATGAAACAGGACCGGGAAAAAAAAAATAGAAAACAGAACAAAACAAAAGGTTCCCATTATCCCATACCAAGCCATAAAGGCAGTGGTGCGTATTTGGATCATAATCGGGACACGCACGCTGTAGCCGTATGAAGGACATAATTTTGTGTTCCCCCTCACCAGGAACATTGGCATCAGAAAGAATAACCTACAACATAAAATAAGATGGGAAATTTATCATTTAAGATTTTTAATTAGTAGATATAGCTGAATATATTTGTTCAAAACCGACAGGGGAAACTAATAATGCATATCCAACCTTGATACCCTTCCAACAGACATTATCTTTTAGGCGTTGATTAATATAAGCTTGGAGAGCAATCGATAATTCATGCATGAAAACTGTCCCCGGTGTTATGATGTTGGAATCTGAAACTTCAGATTCCTGTTTTGGCAACACTTGTTTGCCTTCCATTTCAAATTCCTTTCTTAACCTGTTTTCCTCGGCTTCCTGAATAATAACATATGAAAATCTAAATACTATATAAACAGAAAGCATTTAAGCTTAAAAGATATCTATTGTTTTAGTAAAGAAAACTCACAGCAATTTCATTATCCTTTGCTGTCCGGAAACGCCTTGTTCGTTGCTGATTCATTTTTGCTCTTGGTGCGACACCATCTGAATGAAAATTACAATAGAAGTTATTGAAGCTATAAAATTCATTTTTCTTTTCCTTGAATCTGCAGAATGCTGTAATCCTACAGATCTCAGTGTAAGTATATGACTTCAAAAAAAAATGGTACAAAATTATTGTCTTCAGAAATAAAAGAATTTTAGCATTTTAATGAACATTTGTAGTTGATCACTGCGAATGGCCTTTCTGAAGAAAACATATCTTGATCCATAGATCATCTGATCAAGAACTATTTGGCTGCTAAAAAGAAATAAGCTTAAAACAAGAGCATTCACTGTCATTTTCATTTTTTGTTTTGTGTTCCTGGAAAAAAAAAATTTCTTCTTCTGGAAACACTTTTAAACTGTTTGATCCTTGATAAGATGCCAGCTCTTTTCAATTTAAGGTGTCAGCTCTTTTAATACTCAACACACCCCTCACATGTGATTAGACTCTCCTACTAAATGGGCCAAGTAGCGCGTGCAAATAGTATACTAATGATGCAGGCAATGAGAATTGAACATAAAAAATCTATTGTCTCATCTGATACCATGTCAAAAAAGCTCGAAAGACCAAATTTGAATGAAAGGCTCTCGCACATTAAAATCCCCAAACATATATGTCCATCCATTCAATTATTAATGGCCATGTGTTCTAGTTGTTCCCATTTTTTTTCAAAAATGATTGCATGCTCTGAATCCCATGACCATGTGGAATTCCCGAAATATTTAATAATTACACCTCACTCGCACCAAAACCAAGCGTACTCACTTTAGTAAATACTGGATGTAACGGTGATAACACATGGTAGTATTGCCATCAAATAAGCAATCTTAATTTACGATAGGGACCACAATATTGTTAAGTTAGTGAAAGACAAGATTTGTCCACTAAAATCTTGTGTAACTTTTTATTGGTCAATATTTTTACGTATCAACTATAAGTTAACATACATAAAGTTACAAAAGATGAGCATGAGACAAAATATAAATATTACAAAGGGTTATGAAAGATAATAAGATAAAGATTAAATTTTAAACACTAACTAATGTTATCTAACAAAGTAGAAGAATAGCTTACCAATGGCCATGTACAAAAGCTTGCGAGGTCGTACAATGGAAAAAAGCCTATCAATGTATTCATATATGTTGTTGAATACTTCTTGGAAAGTTTTGGGTGGTGAAGGCTGAAAATACACAGGAAGAGAAATTGAAGAATAGAAACAAATTAAAGCACTACAGTGTATAAAGTAGCTGCAAATACTGATTATGATTATACATTAATTAATATGAAATTCAACGTTTTTCTGGGACTAATATCAAGCATGATATATGAAAATTAGAAGTAAAATAGTAAGGGTTAAATTACATTTATCAACTGATATTTGCAAAAAATAAAATAAGCATGACAAATTTGACATAATCACACTAGTTTTTCTTCTTTTAATAAAAACTAAAGCAACCAAAATTAATACAAATAATGTGCAAGGACAAGAATAATAATGATAAAATATGTATTTTAGTATAAAAAAATATGATATTATCATTTTTGTCCATCCATGCAATTAACAAAGTACTGACACATTACTAATGAAATTGAAACTAAATGTTATGTGAATTAAAAATAGGATAAATTACGAACACATCCCTTGAGATTTACTTAAATTACAAATTATCCCTGTAGTTGTAGAAATTACATTATGTCCATAAGGTTTTTCATTTCATAACAAATAGATCCTTTTATTAATAAATCATCAAATTAATTAACAGTTTTTAATAATGTTAAAATTTTATTTTAATTAATAATTCAGATAATTTTATTATTGTGTAATTGAATAGTTAGAGATTTCACTTTTTCAATTAATTTTGTTAAATAAAAAATCTGAGGGAGATATTTGTAATTTTTCAAACCACAAGAAGCAATTCGTATTTTAAGTAAATTTGTAATTTACCCTTAAAAATATAAGAGAGCTTAGTATAATTATACCAAATTTGTCGTGCTTATTTGATTTTTTATTTTTTATTTTTTTGAAACTTCAGATATTGCCCAATAATAAATGTTAGTTTGAATTGAACTAAAAATACTTCTCTTTTCTCATAGTTAATCATTACAACTGTGTAATAGAGGAAAGGATTTCCAAATTCTAGTATCTAGGCTTGTATTTTCATTACAAATTAGAGTTTTAAAGATTGTTTCATATTTACCGTAAGCCTATGTGAGATTTTGAATACTGATATATTGACCAATACTATTCAATATAGATTGATTCATGTACAGTTATTGAAAGTATCATGTTATTCATACAAAATCCCAAGTATTAGTAATGAGATATGGTATGATGGAATAATCACAAGTCAGTAAAGTGGGTGTTTGAGAAGTGGGTTTCTTGTAAGATTTTTTTAGCTGTAGAATATTATTGGAGAAATTTTTTTTTTCTGTTTGAGAACATAGTTAGATTTTTTTATGATTGGATGCAGGGACGGAACTAAGATTTCATCATTAGAGGGGCCAAAAGACCAATAAAAATTTTCACCATATACATAAGCACATATGTATGTACAATATGATATATAAATTATATCTATACACAAAAAAAAATTCAAATACCATAAAAGCAATTTCTAATAGGATGAAAAAGTTTTTTTTAGTGCAAAATAAAAAGAGAATGCATGATGAGATAAGAATGAGATATGCACTTTTTATACTAGAGGGTCATTTTATGTATAAAATGAGATATATATATTTTTAAAATGCCATGACAAATCGTATTTTTCACAAAAACAGGAGGCCATAACCCCCATAGTCTTCTCCTAGTTCCCTCTTTGGTTGGATGTGATGTTTGTGAGAGAAAAAGTGAAATAATTATGGGGTTTGATGTGATATTTTATTTGGATTTATTTTTTTGATTTTGTAAAATATTTGTCTTGTAGTTAAAAAAAAAAAAAAAAAACCCAAAATCCAAATTCCTAAACACTACAAAGAAAATAGAAACAGTAACATATGCAAGCAATGGGTAGTTTGGGATGATCTAAATAAGTATACTTTTTGACTTTTTATCAAATATGAGTTAGGTATGGGTTAAGTTTAAAGTGATGTGTTAAAAATATGATGTACCAAAAATATGATAGTGATTTTTGACTTTTTTTAGATTATGCCAAAGGCCTAACTATTATACAAATCATTTATCACAAATCACAATGGCACAACTCAATATTTCGACTCATAACAACCAAACAAAAAAACAAAAAGGATGATCGACATACATGTATATATGTATACTATACATAGAGTGCAATACACAAGAGCAAGCTGTGAACAAGATGCATATATATATATATATATAAATAGACAAGAAGGAAAAGAAGGATGATTGATATATACATATACGTACATGATCATCAGGATGGAAACAAGGGTGTATGATACCATTCATGTCAAGATAGAGGTTATCATACTCTATCCCATTTGGGTTTACAAAGCTTGTTTCTATTTTTTCTTCTTTTTCTTCAATGGCGTTCACTACAATCTTTGGGTACTTGTTCACTAACCATCGATAAAACGACGGAACTCCCATATCTCTCTCTCTCTCTCTCTGAGTATATGCGCAGCAGTAACAGAGCTCAAAAAAATAACACGAAGAGCTTACAAACAAGTGTAGGGATTGAATAATGCTGGGCTTGTTTGGCTTGTTTTTGGGAGAGTTGTTTTTGAAAAAAATTTTGAAGAGAGGGTTAGAAATTTTTTTGATTTGTTTGATTATATATTTTGGGAGAGTTGTTTTTTTGGGAGTTTGAAATGATTTGATATTTTGAGAGAATTTAAATAGATGTGTGTAAAGTGATTGAGAATGAGAGAGGAGAGAGAAAAAGTGATTGATTGAGGTGTAAGAGAGAGAAAGTGATTTTGGAAATTTTTTGAGAAAGACACAAACCAAACCATTTTTTAGAAATTTTTTTCTAAAATTTATCTCCCAAATACAAACCAAACATACTCGCTATATGCATTATTGTAAATTAAGGAATGATGTGATATATTTTTAAAAATTTATAATTTATATAATAATTAAATTTAATAATAATATTATAATATTAATTAACATATTAATTAGTAGATATAGTATTATTTAGAGAGGAAGACATAGAGTACTACGCAAGTGCACAAAGAGCGAGAGAGGGAGAAAGAAAGATTTGTTGTTGGATTGTAGTGATTATTTGAAATATTTTAAATAAATATATTTTTTGATTTTTTATAAAATATGAGTTAAATTTAAAATAATGTGATAAAGAAATAATGTGATTTAAATAAGATTATGTGATTTAAATAGTCACTTTTTAATTTTTTTAATATCTACCAAATAATATTTTAAGGGTTGTTTGGGGTGTCCTAAATAAGTATACTTTTGTGTTTTTGGACTAAAAAGTTCAGGGAAAAAATATAGATGTTTGGGTTAATTTTTTGACTTTTTATAAAAAAAAATATGTATTAAAAAATTATATAAATAAGTATATAGAGGAATAAAGTGATGGAATAGCCCGTACAGTTGAAAGCCTAAAGGGCAGCGTGATGGGGGACAGTATATGAGATTGATTCTGTACTTTTCGGACATAAATTGGTCGGTTCTGTTCAGTCCATGGGGGCCACCACAGGCCCTATTTTACTAATCGGAACCGTGCAATATGTAGAACTCGTCGAGTACTTTATGTTTGTAAAAAATCACGTTGATTGGATATCGATAGCTATTTGATCGTGTTAGTTTTTTTGTTAACTGTTAATTATAACACCATCCATTTTTATACAAAACTGATTTGATCATATATTTAGCGATATCCGATAGACGTGATTTTTTATAAACATATAGTACTAGACGAGTTCTGTATATCGAACAATTCAGATTATCAAAATAGGACCCATGGTAGGCCTCCACGAGCCCAACTCTACCATCCAATGTAGTGAATATTTTTTACTATAATTTTTTTTTCTCCCGATCCCTCACTCCACCGTCACGTCAGTACCAATCTTAGAGCTTTTTTTTTATTTGTATTAATATATGTATATTATTTTTTTAATATTTTTTTTTGATAAATAGTGATAAATTTTTAATTTTTTTTTGATAATTTTTGGACTTTTTCAATTTTTAAACCAGCCCTTAATTTGACAGCTGGTGTGATGTGGCGTGCTGCTGCAGACTCCGCGTGGTTTCGAGGGAGTGGGAAATGATTAGAGGAGTTTCTTAGACTAAAATTTGACGGTTAAACTTCGCTCATCGTCATCATAATATTTGCTGGCACCTAAATAGATTTTTCACAAAATAGTCAAAGAATGATAAATGGGAAAATTAGAAAAAAAAAAAATAATAATTTGTGAAGTCATGAAAAAAAATTCACTAGGTTTGGTTTGAATTTTTTAAATTAAGGGGTTGTTTGGGAAGATCTTTTTATCTTTTTATGAAAAGATGTGCAGAAAAGTAGAGTGATGATGTGATGAAAAAAAGATAAAAAGATAAAAAGATAGATTATTTTAGTGTTGCCAAACTTGGCCTAAATTTTTTAAAAATTGAGTTTTTAATTTTTGGTAAATATTTTTAAAATTTTAAATATTTTTTTATCTTTTTAGATGTACCTTACTTAGATGTATCTAAAAAGTAAAATATTTTAAAAAATTAATAAATACATAAATATAAAAAATGTACTGAATTTTCGTATTTTTTTTATATTTTTGGTATTTAGTGAATTTTTAAAAGATTTTTTACAACTTTTTACTTTTTAGGTATATTTATGTTAGGTATGTCTAAAAATTAAAAAAATTACTTAAAATATTAAAAAAAATTCAGTAAAAATAAAAAAATACGAAAAATAAGAAAGTATAATTTTTTTAAAAATATTTTTTAAAAAACTCTAATCAAGCAAAGTAATTATTATTTTAATTATTAAAATTAATAAATTTTATTATTGATTTAAAGAAAAAGTGAACGCAGAAATACCTAAAGCAAAAGACAAATAAGAAAATGTTTCAAACCCCCTTTCCCTCCCACACCCCCTTTGACCCCCTTTCTCTCCCATTGGCCAGTTAGTTTTTTTTTTTTTTTTCTTTCTCCTTTAATCACCATCCGCCACATGTGTGTAGAGTGGTAGGAGTGGTGATTGAAAGGGGTCTCCATCAATAAAGTAAGCTTAGATAAGAAATATGTATCAATAAAGTAAAAGACAAATAAATAAAGCAAACAAACAAAGCAAAATAAAAGTTAGTAGTGAACTTAGGAGATAGGTATCAATAAAGCAAAAGACAAATAAATAAAGTATATTATAATTTGTTTTCTGGAAGCAGTTTGAAAGCATGCCTTCAAAACACATAATTTTAAAATTAGGGTTAATTATATTAATAGTCTTTATAGTTTGAGACTTGTGTTATTTTGGTCCTTGACTTTTTAATTGTGACATATTTGACCTTGAATTTTGAATCTTGTTCCAAATAAGGATAATTGAAAATATTATTGGGTTTTTCAAGGATAAAATCGTCAATTTGATCAAATATAAACTAATTTGACAAAAATAAATGCCAAAAAAATATTTTTAATTTTTAAAAAATTATTTTTATCCACCAATGGTAAAATTATGTAAAATTAATAAAAATTACATGATTAATTTTTTAAAATTAATTTTATATAATCATCATCCAAACACATAATGAAAATTAATTTGGTAACAAAATAAATAAATGTCTAAAAGATTTATCAATTTTACATAATTTTTATTTTTAGTGGGTAGAAATAATTTTTAAAAAATCAACAATATTTGTTTGACATTTATTTTTGTCAAATTAGTTTCTATTTTATCAAATTGACAATTTTACCCTTGAAAAATCTAATAATATCTTCAATTGTCCTTATTTGGAACAAGATTCAAAATTCAAGGTTAAATGTGTCATAATTGAAAAGTCGGGGACCAAAGTGACACAAATCTCAAACTACAAGGGCTATTTGTATAATTTGCCCTTAAAATTACAAATGTAGAAATAAAATTGTTTATAAATTATAGAGATTGAGAGGTTTTTGGGAGAAAATTCCTAGATTTCCAGCTCTGCTTTCTTCTTGACTAAGGCTATTAATTAGATAATTTTTTATTGGGATTGGATATCCTATTCATTCTAAAACTTTGTTAATGGTTAATAATTAATTACGAGTTGGGAAACTCCACGTTCAAATTCAACATTTTTATTGACATATAAAGCAAGGCAAAACCATAGAGATTTACTTTTACTAATGATTTTATTGTTTAATAATTCAGTAATTTCTTTTTTACACATTTCTATTAATTTGTTATTCATTTGAATAGGGAATAAGTCTAGATTGAATAAGAATTAGTCGTTCATTAAAATTTTTATTAAAAGGAGGTGTGACAACATATTTTTTCCTATGTCAGAAAGTACAAGGCAGAGTAGAACAAACGGTAGTATATAAATTACTTTTAAATTGTTCAATTTTTGAAATAAGAATAGGATCTGCTAATTGAGATTAAACTCTTTTGTATTTGATTTCTTCTGTAAGGAATTTGAGCTGTTTGGTTAATCGATTAATAGATTAGGATATGGAACATTCTTTTAATTAATTTAACTCTTTTATTTCAGGAGGAGTTAAAAATTTAAAAGTGACTGCGTTGACCAAAGGCTTGTGTTGTTATACCATAATTAGTAGTGGTAAATGGGTATAATAAGAAAATAAATGGAGAGCCTAAAATGACTTTATCTGTCATGTTTCTTACCAAAACAAATGATGTTTTAAAGCAGACATTATTTTGACAAATATGAACTTTGGGTAATTTATATTTAATATGCATTTGACTTCCATTAGCAGAACTTAACTGTTCTCTAGTTTTATAATAATATTTTGTAGGGATTAAAGGGTTATTTGGCATGTTCTAAATAAGTGTACTTTTCAACTTTTTATGAAATATGGGTTAGGTTTGAAGTGATATGGTAGAGAGGTGATGTGACTTAAATAAGATAATGTGACTTAAATAGGATAGTGATTTTTTGACTTTTTCAGGAGATGTTAAACCTAGCCTAAGCCTTATTGAATACAATTTAAATCATCGCCTATGTCTATTAGGGCCATGACTTCGATTTCAAAATCATTAATAATTAATTTGACTTTTGAATGTCATTTTTAAATATTAATTCGATTGATCATATTTAATTGATGACTTTCTTGATTATCATTGTCACTTTGAGATTTAGCGGATCGATTATCAAAAATGACATGGTTGGGATTATGACTATAACTAGATTTATCTGAGAAAGAATCATTATTGTGTTGAAAATCATTAAGACTTTTATTAAGTTTTAATATTGCTATTTCGTCTTCTAATGATTTGTTTGTAATTTTTAATTCTTTAATAGTTAATTTAATTTGGTTAATTTCATGTTGTAAATCTTGTGAAGTTATTTCTTTTTGTTTATCTTTTCGGAATAGTTCTAAAGTAGTCGTTAGACTAATAATTGGTTTATCCTAACGAGTTTTTTTTTTTAATTAATAGAGATGTTAATTTAATGGTGTATTTTCTTTTTAATTCAGGATTGTCTAGTTTACTAATTAATTCAATTAAGGAATCCTCTTCTTGTTAGGATTTACTAAGGACATTGATTTATCTACAACAAGTATCATTATATCCTAATTCAATTTGATCATTATCAGTATTATCACTACAAGTATCACCGGAAAGGTTAGGATTACTAGTTTCACTAGTTGAAGGATTAGATGGATGAGGAGATTGATTAGTTAATTTGAATATTTCAAATATTTGATATTGATATTCTTTAGTAATTTGTAATTGACTAAGTTTATCTTTTAATTTTTCTTTAAGTTTTCATTTATTAGAGTAATGACCATTTTTACCACAATTATAGCAAGTAACATCTTGTGTGGATTTTGACTTCTTAGAATATTTAGGGTTGCGTTTGGTAGAGTTTTATAAATATGATTTGAGAGTATGAATTGTATTTTGAGTTTATGAATTGTGAAATTATGATTTGAGTATAGAAAATTTGTTTGGTTATGATTTTTGAATAGAGTGTTGAATTGAGTTTTGAATTATATGTGGAATTGAGTTTTGAAAGTTTGATGTGACATGTAAAATAAAAAAATTTGTTTAGTGATGAGTTTTCAAAACTTAATTCAACCTATAATTGATAATCAAACACACAACTCATAACTTAATATCTGTATTTTTGATCAACAGTCATAACCAAACTATTTTTAAAATACTCAAATAAAAAAATGTTTTTTTTTTCAATTAATTGTTTTTAAGTAATTTTTTTGAATAATTTTTTTTTAAAATAAATTTTTTTTTCAAATAACTTATATTTCAATTATTTTATGTCAATTAATTTTTATATCAATTAATTTTTTAGGCTTGTATAAACATTAAAAATATTAAAAATATTTTAAAATTATTTAGAAAATTAAAACATTAAAAATATTCCAAAAAATAAAATATTCCAAAAATTAAAATATTAAGAATATTAAAAATATTCCGAAAATCGAAATATTTACAATTAAAATATCAAAATATTAAAACATTTTTATGAAAATTAAAATATTAAAAATATTCCTATAAAATAAAATAAAAAATTTAAAATAAAAAAATAAAAAAAATATTTAAAATAAAAATTAAGTTGTTTTTGAATTTTGAAAAGAGTTTTGAGTTATGTGTGTGGTTATGAGTTTTAAAAAGTAATGATTACAGGTTAAAATGAGTTTTGAGAAATGGGTGTAGAATTATGATTTGAAAGCTGCAACCAAATATCACACTCAAATCAGTGGTGGAATTATGTTTTGAAATCTAAACCAAACAGAGCCTAGATTTCTTGTGATATTTCGGTTTAGGTTTATCATAATATTTATCAAGAGATTTAGAAGGTGAATATTTTTTACGATATTTATATGGTTTGGGGAAAGATTTATTTTTCCTATGTTTTCAACACGATGGTGTTATAGGAGGTAGACCATATTGTTCGCAGAAATTACCTAATTCATATTTAGCTTTTATGTTTATCCCTTGTAGCTTTTTGACTAAGTTTAATATCAATACACATTTTTAATCTTTCTTTTTTAATGGTACTGATGATATCTCCATAGGTTAAATTATCACATTCAATGATAACAGTAGGTTGACTAAGAACATGTCTCATCTTATGAGCAAAAAGATTAAGTAATCTATTGATGAATTTTTCTGTAACGCCCCCAAAATAATACATAATACTCATCATTTTGGATATGCAATGCTATAAGAGAAATAAACACCTTTCTGTTCATCAGAGTAGTTCTTACAAAAGTATTACATGTTAACAACAAAAGCAAATGCCCTACGGGCTTACAGCTTTCTAAGTCAACACTTGATTACAAAAAAGAAGAGTGCTAACTCAAATACATACTAAGCCCTTGGCTTGAATTTATATGTAATACATCAAAAGAAAGCAAAATAACAACACAGTCTGTCTGCCTCTAGCCTCCCAAGCTATGTCCTTGGAGGTGACATGCTACCTGTACCTGAATATAATGTTCCATATAGGGTGAGCCAACGCTCAGTAGAGATATGCTAAACATAATATGAGCAGTAACTAAGACATTAGCAATTGATAAATGTTTGACTCACATAAATCAATTCACAAACTATTTCCATTTCATGACAAATGTGTCCATGTTTCATTTCATTTTCCATTTCTTATCCAATTCTCAATTCATAACTATGGCTCAGAACCTGGCCTAACAGTTCAAACGAGTTAGTAACTCATGTTAAACATTTCCCACTTCACAATAGATAAGCATACTAGCTGTATCAACACGTCAACAGACAAGCATATGAGCTGTATCAATACTTCAACAGATAAGCATATGAGCTGTATTAACACTTCAACAGATAAGCATGTGAGCTGTATCTACGGAGTCCATCCCCTATCTTCTCCCAAACACAATCCGGTTTAGAGGTCCATCCCCTATCTTCCCCTAAACCGTGGAGTACATCCCTTATCTCCTTCCACACAACACAATGTATAGAAACATAGATTGTATACACATTCAATCAATACATAAAGTTAATGTATTATTTCAATCGTCATATTCTATGACACATTCGATCGATCAGGTTTAGTTTGTCTAATCATCATGTATTGTCTATAACAATCAAGACTACCCTCCACCGGTAGCCCAAAGCAATTATTTCTAAACAGACAATAAAAGCACTAACAGATAAATTATCCGCATTTTCAAAAGTGAATGATTTATACATCCAACTCCACTATCCCATCTTATAATGAGCCAATTTTATTATATTCAACTCAATTTCACAAACCCATAACTTTCCCAAATTAATTACATCAATTAATTTATGCACAATTTAGGGCTTTCTCCCCCCACCTCTCAATGTTAACCCCAAGGGTCTAAATATTACCAACAACATCAATATACTCATTTTGGAGCCCAAATACATGTTTATGGTTCAAAATAAACATAACCCTCTTTTCAAAATTTCACATTTGAAACCCTAACTTTCAAAACCCCAAAACCTTTATACAAAAGCTCAAAATCTAGGTCAAAGCCCATAAGAGTGAGTAGGAATCCCTACCTCAAGAGATGAATACCAACGAAGAAGATGAAGAAAACGAAGATGCTCCGAATCCCAAAATTCTCAGATCAAAATGTAGCCCTCAACGATCAACACACTTTTTACAAAGGCCAAAGGGTGAGAGGTCACTCTAACTAGATCAATACCTGGAGAGAAGTGGAGGTTTTAGTGAGAGAGGCTCTCCAATGGCGTTTTTGAAAAGTAAGAGAGAGTGGAGATGTAAAAAGTGATTTAAAATAGCCTAGTTGTCAACTGATATACGACTCTCCCGCTCGAGCGGAGAATAGAACGCTCGAGCGTCAAGCACAAAAATCTGGACACACTCGAGTGCAAGTAGTCCCGCTCGAGCGCCAAGACACAAGAATAAAGTACATCCGCTTGAGCGCGAAAACCAATATGCTCGAGCGTAGATTTCCCCCTCCCAGAACTTTCACAGACAAAGCACTACCCGCTCGAGCGCCAACATACCCGCTCGAGCGCGACCGCTCGAGCGTAAAGAAACCCGCTCGAGCATGAAAAACACACCTACAGAAGTTTTGCAGAGGCACGAAATACTGGGAGTGTGTAAACCCCGCTTGAGCGCAAGAAGACCCGCTCGAGCGGACAACCAAAAACCAAACTCCGCTCGAGCGCAGAATGACCCGCTCGAGCGTAACACCAAAAACCTGGGCAACAACCTTTGAGACCAAAACTCAACCTACCTGTTCAAAACATGCCCAACACATCCTAAAACTCAAACAAGTGGAATTAAAGGATGACAACAAGGTATACAACCACCAACACCACGGAACCAAAGTCTGGAATACAATAAATACAGAAAGGGGAAACCGAAATCGCTATAACCTTCCCCCCTTAAAGAATTTCGTCCCCGAAATTAAATACAAGTTTTTCAAAAAGCAAGATTTTCTCAAATCCCAACATTATTACAAGAGAAATTCAACAACTCGACCCATTATCGGTCATCTCATCTCTTTTCAAGAGGCAATTCACAACATTTCCCACAACATGCATTATAGATATGCATTCCCTGAAATTCCACAAATTTCAATACCACATTACACAATTCTATATCATATTCAATGCTCATGATATATTTCCATTTCTACAATATGCAATGTTACACTAAACTTCCATTTTAAGGCAAGTTTCCAAAATATATTTCCATGAACCAAGACATTCACAATGTTTTACAACTCAAGACACATTCAATATTCTTAAAGTTCAACAATATTACAAAGTTTCAATACATGATTATACATCAACAAACATATCCGGATATTTTTCACGGACCTCTAACTCACGTTCCCAAGTGGCTTCTTCCACTCCGTGATGCTTCCACAAAACTTTTACCAAGGGAATGGTCTTGCCTCGCAAGACTTGATCCCACCTATCCAAGACCCGAACCGGTCTCTCCTTATACGAGGCATCCTCATCTACCTCTAAGTCGGTCCAATCCAACACGTGCGATGGATCCGACTCATACTTCCGAAGCATACTAACATGAAATACGTCATGTACCCCGGACAACTGCGGTGGCAAAGCCAAACGATAAGCAACCTCCCCAATCCTCTCAAGGATCTCAAAGGGACCGATAAACCGAGGGGATAACTTCCCACTCTTCCCAAACCTCATCAAACCTCGCCTTGGTGATATTTTCAAGAAAACATGATCACCCGTCTCAAATGCCAAAGGCCTCCTCCTACGGTCGGCATAACTCTTTTGGCGACTCTAGGCTGTAACAAGCCTCCTACGGATAAGCTCAACCTTCTCCGTCGTCTCCCTAACCAACTCCGGGCCCAACAAAGGTGCATCACCCACCTTGGCCTAACATACTGGAGACCTACAAGGTCGCCCATACAAGGCCTCAAACGGTGCCATACCAATACTAGACTGAAAGCTGTTGTTATAGGCAAACTCCACCAAGGGTAAGTGCCTCTCCCACGTCCCACTAAAATTAAGGACACAACCTCGAAGCATATCCTCAAGGATCTGAATGGTACGCTCGGACTGCTCGTCAGTCTGAGGATGATAAGCCGTACTAAAGGTCAACTTAGTGCCCAAGGCACTCTGCAAACTCTACCACAATCTAGCAGTAAAACGAGGGTCTCTATCTAAGACGATCGTCACCGGGACCCCGTGCAACCTCACTATGTCCCGAATATACAAGTCGGCTAGAAAATCTACCGAATCTCTCATGCGCATAGGGATAAAGTGCGCCGACTTAGTCAACCGGTCTACAACCACCCAAATAGCATCACTACCCCGCTGAGTCCTCGGAAGACCTACAACGAAGTCCATAGTGACATGCTCCCACTTCCACTCAGCGATAGGCAAGGGTTGCAGCAAACCCGCTGGCCTCTGATGCTCGGCCTTCACTTGCTGACAAGTAAGGCACTTAAACACGAAAGTTGCCACATCCTTCTTTATACCCCGCCACCAAAAATGGCGACCCAAATCTCGATACATCTTAGTGCCTCCCGGATGCACCGCAAGGCGCGAATGGTGAAACTCTCGGAGTGCCTCCTCTCGGCAAGACTCCGGCACAAACAAACGGTCTCGATATTTCACACTCAGGTCGGGATACACCGTCAAACCCTTCTCAACCTTCCCACTGGAGATCTTCTCTAGGAGGAATTCTACCTCAAGGTCACCTCGCCGTGCCTCTAACACTCGACTCACAAGTGTAGGCTGCGCAACAACGGAAAATAAGGCCGCAGCCTCGACAGATTCACCCAAAAGCAAATCGAACTTGCCAAGTGCCCTCAACATCTCCCACTCCCGGATGGCTACACAAGCTACATCACTAATGGATTTTCTGCTAAGGGCATCGGCCACAACATTGGCCTTTCCCGGGTGATAATGCAACTCAAAATCGTAGTCCTCAATGAACTCCATCCACCTTTTCTGCCTCAAATTCAAGTCCCTCTGTATAAACAGGTACTTCAAACTCTTATGGTCCGAGAATACCTCGAACCTCTCACCATAAAGGTAGTGCCTCCAAATCTTCAAGGCAAAAATCACGGCTGCTAGTTCTAGGTCATGTATAGGGTAATTCCTTTCGTGAAGCATCACAGTAAACGGCATAACCCAAGCCTCTCTCCAGAATAATCAAGACCGGAGTGATGGTCAATCTAACCTTCAACTCCTGGAACGACTTTTCACAAGTCTCACTCTACACAAACTTGACCCCTTTCCGCGTCAATCTACTCAAAGGCGAAGCTAGCCTGGAGAAATCCTTCACAAACCGACAGTAATACCCAACTAATCCCAGAAAACTGCGGATCTAAAAAACACTCTTAGGCTGTGCCCAATCTTGCATTGCCTCAATCTTGGATGTATCAACAGACACCCCTTCCCCGGATACCACATGGCCTAAGAACTTGACTTCTCCTAGCCAGAACTCGCATTTCCCAAACTTGGCATACAGCCTATGGGCTCTAAGCAACTCAAGCACCACTCTCAAGTGTTCATCGTGCTCCTCCTCAGAAGGTGAGTAAATCAAAATGTCGTCCACGAAAACGATTACAAAACGATCCAAGAATTCCCGGAAGACTCGGTTCATCAAGTCCATAAAGACTGCCGGTGCGTTGGTGAGCCCAAATGGTATCACCAGAAACTCATAATGGCCATACCGCGTACGGAATGCCGTCTTAGGAATGTCCTCCTCCCTGACTCTCAACTGGTGGTAACCCGATCTCAAGTCTATCTTAGAGAAACAACGGGAACCCTTCAACTGGTCAAACAGGTTATCTATATGGGGCATAGGGTACTTATTCTTGACCGTAGCCCGATTCAACTTCTGGTAATCGATACACAATCTCAAGGCACCATCTTTCTTCTTAGCAAAGAGGGCCAGTGCTCCCCACGGCGAAACACTAGGGCGAATGAAGCCCTTGCCTAGCAATTCCTGGAGCTGAATCTTCAACTCACTCAACTCGGCTGGGGCAAAACGATAAGGTGCTATAGAAATCGGCGTCGTGCCGGGCACCAAATAAATAGAGAACTCTATCTCTCGGTGAGGTGGCAAACTAATAAGGTCCTCGGGAAAGACGTCTGAGTACTCACAAACCACTCTCGGCAATATAGTCTGGGTCTCATCACACTCGCTACTCAAAAGGCTAGCAAGAAGACCACTAAGCTCACTCCGCCCTTGCGGATCATACACCGGTGGCAACACACTACCAACCCGATCCCCTAGAAAATGGAAACACTCCCCGCTCAAGGTACATACTGTGACCCTCTGGCGGTAGCAATCAATAATAGCCCGGTATGACGATAGCCAGTCCATACCCAAAATAACATCAAATCCTGACATGGGCATAACTACAAAAGGAAATGGAAGCCGACGATCAGCGACCTCTATATCACAACCTCTACATCCTTGTTTCAAAATCAATTCACCCCCAACAGGTGATACAACACATATAAGAGATGCTAATTGTGCCAACTCCAACCCCAAAACAGATGCAAATGCAGCAGATACAAAGAAATGAGACGTACCTATATCAATCAATACACTAGCAACCGAGTTGCAAAACAGAAAGGTACCTCTCACAACTGATGGAGCCGATACTAGGTCCTGCGCGGTAACAGCATACACGCGCCCTGTAGGCCCCTGATCCACCTGCTCACCTCTAGGAGTAAAAGACTGCTGCACAGACTGGAATGACGAAGCTCCCAGATTGGCCCTCGAGGCATGCACAGATTGAGCTGGCTGAAAACCCTGCGTCTGCCTAGAACCAGACGCGCCCGATGTGGCACTCAACTGTGGGCAGAACCTCTTCAAGTGCCCAGGCTGACCACACTGATAGCAAGACAAAGGCTGGCCCCTGCCCAGACTCTGGCCCTGAGGTCGAGCCGAAGAAGAAGCAGCTCGCTGACCTCCTCCCCTCTGCGGGCAAACTGAAGACTTGTGGCCTAGCTGACCACACTTGAAACAGGTGATATCTCCCTGATTGCCTCTCCCTGAGCCTGCACTCGGAACTGGAAAGGTTGATCTAGCAACACCACCCTGAGACTGCTGAGGGTTAGAACCTCTCTGTCTCCTAGCATCACCCTGGCCATCCTGGCTCCTTTTGGAGCCTCTCTGCCTCTCCTCCTCCTCCTGCATCATAATCTCCATATGGGCTGCAGCATCAACCAAACGCCCAAAATCCCGGGTCATCGAACCCCCAACTCTCATCTTCTTCTCAAACTCGAGGCAACGGCGTTCTTCGGACGCCACAAGTTTAGGTGTAAACCTGGACAAGCTAGTAAAAGCAGCCTCAAACTCGGCCACTAATAAACCCATCTGCCTAAGCTAACAAAACTGGTCCCTCAGCTTTTTCCTAACAGCTGGAGATAAATACTTCTCCTGGAAAGCATCCACAAAAGCCTCCCATGTGCCGTCAATACGACCCTTCGTGTACTTTCACCACTGACCCGCATCCCCCTTAAGCTGGAAAGATGCCAAGGTCACTTTCAATGCTCCGTCCTCGATGCCAAGCATCTCGAACGTCTTTGTTATCTGTTCCAACCACTCATCCGCCTTAAGTGGCTCCTTCGGGTCCCTAACAAACTCGTCCGGATTAGATCGGAAGAATTCCCTCTTCAAGAAAGAAGGCCCTGTATCAACAACCTGGGCCTGAACCGGAGCCTGAACTGGATTCTCAGCCTTGAGAATTTCCATAGACTCCCTCAAAGCATCGGCTATCCCACGGGCTAAAGCACCCATAGCCTCTTGACCCGCTGGCTCGGCCACATTGGCCTAACCAACCCCCTCTTGCTGCTCCGGAATCTCATCCGGTATAGGCATCTCATGCCTCCTAGGCCTACCTCGCCTACCACCACGTCCTCGTCTTGACATCCTAGTAAAGGTAACGAAGAACATTAGCACATTCACAAATGTGCCGAAGCTATAACACTCGCATCCTAATGCATGGACAACTGTAATTCACTCCACGTAAGCACATAAACACATAAGCACTTACGAATTTCATTTCCGGATAGTGATAGTCCCGAGGCGTTACTAGAGTTCCGGTTAGAAATAGCATTGATCAAGTGCTTTTCCAACAAGACTCACAGAAACTCAAGGATCCAATCAACATCCTAGAAACTAAATCCCATACCCAAATAGTCACATAAACATGTTATCACATAAGCACATAACATTACACATAAGTCTCTAACAAGTGAGACAAACCCATTGTGATACTAATCACTTTCCACGTACCCAAAGTATTCAAACCCAGTACACTCTGATAGCAAGTTGTAACGCCCCCAAAATAATACATAATACTCATCATTTTAGATATGCAATGATATAAGAGAAATAAACACCTTTCTATTCATCAGAGTAGTTCTTACAAAAGTATTACATGTTAACAACAAAAGCAAATGCCCTACGGGCTTACAGCTTTCCAAGTCAACACTTGGTTACAAAAAAGAAGAGTGCTAACTCAAATACATACTAAGCCCTTGGCTTGAATTTACATGTAATACATCAAAAGAAAGCAAAATAACAACACAGTCTGTCTGCCTCTAGCCTCCCAAGCTATGTCCTTAGAGGTGGCATGCTACCTGTACCTGAAAATAATGTCCCATATAGGGTGAGCCAACGCCCAGTAGAGATATGCTAAACATAATATGAGCAGTAACTAAGACATTAGCAATTGATAAATGTTTGACTCACATAAATCAATTCACAAACCATTTCCATTACATGACAAATGTGTCCATGTTTCATTTCATTTTCCATTTCTTATCCAATTCTCAATTCATAACTATGGCTCAAAACCTGGCCTAACAGTTCAGACGAGTTAGTAACTCATGTTAAACATTTCCTACTTCACAATAGATAAGCATACTAGCTGTATCAACACGTCAACAGATAAGCATATGAGCTGTATCAACACTTCAACAGGTAAGCATATGAGCTGTATCTACGGAGTCCATCCCCTATTTAATGGTTTTAACCACTTTAGAAAGACAGTGATTTTGGTGCCTCATTATTATATGATGAAACTACAGCTTCATTTGAGTGGTTATTTGAAACCTTCTTGCATGCAATGTCAGGGAAAGAGCCTACCAGTTTTTTCACAGACCAAGATCAGGCAATTACTAAGGCAATATCTAAAGTCATGCCTAAGGTTTTCCATGGATTATGCACTTTTCACCTAATGCAAAATGCTTTGAAGCATTTAGGGTACTTGTATAAGAGTGGTTTAAAATTTGGTAGTGATTTCAAAGCTTGTATTTTTGGATGCGAGGATGAACACGAGTTAATTAAAGCTTGGGATTCTTTGATTGATAAATACAACTTGTATGAGAATGCGTAGATGAAGAAGACTTGGGAAAAAAGAGAGCAATGGGCGCACGTTTACATGAAATACTTGTTCACTGCAGGAATGCGAAGCACCCAACTTAGTGAAAGCCTGAACGCAACATTAAAGAGGTATTTGCAAGCTGATCATAATATTGTTCAATTTTTTACCCACTTCAATCGGATTGTTGTAGATAAGCGGTACGAAGAAGTAAAAGCTATATATAATTCTAGACAACAATTGCCGAGAATGAAATTGAAAAGGTCTCCAATTTTGAATCAAGTTGCGAATTTGTACACCCCTCCTATCTTTGACTTATTTCATAATGAGTTGGATATGTCTCTTTCTTGTCAAGTGAAGCAATGCCATGAGTTAGAAGGAGAAGTTCGGTACATGATTAGCATGTATGGTGATGATAGAGAGTATATTGTGGAGGGTAATATGGAAGTCAATGAGTTAGGAGGAGAAAAAAATTGTCAAAAAATTCGTTGCACGTGTCAAAAGTTTGAAAACATTGGAATTTTATGTGTTCATGCAATTAAAGCACTTGATAGAATGAATGTTATGGAAATTCCTGAGAGGTACATATTAGGTCGATGGAGATTAGATGCCAAGAGTGGTGAAATTAAAGGAGGAAAAGTTGAAGTGGATGAGAATGATCCCAAGTTAGAGATATCAGCACGTTATAGGAATCTTTGTCCTAGGATGGTAAAGTTAGCAACTCAAGCATCTGTTTATAAGCCTGCTTATCAATTAGTTGATGAAGGGATTAAGGAACTGTGTACAAAAGTGAATAAAATGATGGTATCATTTGATGATTTGGGTGATTGTGGTAGTGGAAGCAACATTGATATGACTTCTAATCCTAACTTTGCACGAGTTAAAGGCTTAAAAAAAAAAAGGTGGACAGAAGGGTGGGGGTAGATTAAAACCTTGGCATGAGAAGACTAATAAGAGGAAAAAAATTATTTCACAACCTACCGACCTTAGTAAGGTATTGTTCACCTAATTTGATTCTAATTTTTGCTTTCTTTTAGACTCACGCAATGTATTGATAAATGTTATAATTTGTTTAGAAAATTGGCCAATCAAGCAATACGTTAATTGTTCAAAGTTCCTCTTTATGCCGCTCACAGGTTAAATTTTATTTTTTATATTTAAATTTTCTTATAATAGTATATTTACTTCTAACAGTATTTTATGAATTAGGATGTTGGGATACCTTATTGGCCACAATTGATGAATTATGGTCACAATCTTTTCAAGCTTGACGGTACTAACATTGCGTGCTCATCAAGTTACCCACAGTCTACCCCTTTATCTTCACAACTATTAGTTAATCCACAAACTTCTCATGTATGCAATTTAAGTTTGTAATGTAGTTTGTTTTTAATAAAATAAATAAATTGATTCCAATATATTCTCTCACACTTATTCATTTTTATTTTTTTAGGGGATGTCATTTGATGAAGGGGAGGTCAATCCCATGGGGGACGAGTCATTTTTAGATAATGAAACTTTTTTAAAATTTTGTAGTCATTCACAACCTCTCCCACAAAATTGAAATGTAGTATTTTTATTTTATTTTTTATCGTAATTCTTAGATAATGGTTTTTTTTCTTTTTTTTTTTTAAGACATATTTTGAATATTTCAAATGGGTTTTATAGAATTTTGTTTGAGCCTTGGAATTTTTTTTAGTGTTGTTTTGGATGGACATATTGTAGTTTTTGGCATAACTTGATAATTATTATTTTTTAATTATTGATTTGATGAATTATATTGTTTATTCTTGAAGTAGTCATTTTGCTTCTTGTTTAGATGAATAAGTGCAAATATATATTGAATTGAGTGGCGTCATCAATTCATAAAAAATATAAATTAAATGTACATTATTTATTCTCTCACTATGAAAGTAAGAACCACAAAATAAAGTGAGATTATGACATTCACCTAATTAGATTTATATACATATAGTTTTTTTTTTGTTTTTGTTTTTGATGACACTGCAGTTGGGTATACATTTGAATAATATAATAAATAATATATGTGTCGTATATAATATTGAGGACGCAAAGTGGCGCGGCGGTAAGAGCGCTACATGCGCGGGCGTGGACATGGGATCAAACCTTGGTGCCGTTGGAATTGTTTGAAAATTTTGAAATAACCTTGGAGCCCAAAACGATGTCGTTTTGGGAGCGCAGTAGCTGCACAGCAGTATCCCCAAATCCATGCTGATCATAAGTATTTTACAATTTTCAGTAATCAAAGGACCCCTATCTCTTTGTTTTCTCAGTTTTCATTTCGTTATAAATGTGCACTTTAGGAAGTGGAGGAGGCAATAAAAATTTATTTTGAGTATGTGATTTATTTTAATGGAATATAAAAGTTGTCTTTTTACTTTCTATTATGAGTTATATCTATTTGGGAAAGTTATTGGGTGTTCCTGAAATACGATCACGTAATTCTCCAGGGGTGTTGTGATTGGTGTAGAAGATAGGGCTTATAATTTTGCGTTGGGTGATTAGAGAACAAAAGAGAACATAATATATGATAATTAATGGAGGAATATAGACATGTGGCGCTCAAGGAGTACCCAATAATTTTTCCTCTATTTGTATGCTTCGTTTCTATGTTCACTCACCTGGTTCTATTTTGGTTGTATTCAATTAGGTAATTCTTCACTATTACATCTATTTTGATTTATCACGAACTTGTCTCTACGTTTCTTGGAGATTAAAGTTATGATATGAATTATTGTGATAAAATTATTTTCATTATGAAAATTTCAGTTTCTTGTTTATAATTTAAAAATAAAAAAAAAAAAGAGTTCAAAATGTTGAGAATAACTGTCTTTTAACTTTTGAGCAATTACATTTGAAGTCTTATTTTTTTATTATTGTTTTTAATTAGATATTTACTATTTTATATAGGCATTCGTATTAATTATTTTTCTTTCAATTTGGGCATTTTTGTGATAGATTTTCATCGATGCTGGATTTGATCATTCATTTTTTCAGTTTGATTTGTGTTGATCTCAATAAATTATATGTACTTTGAGGTTATTTATCCCCAGCTCTAACCAACTCATGTATTATTAAGATTGATTGCATGACATTGTTAATATAAAATAAATAAATAAAAATTAAAAGTTTTTTTTGATAGTTTTCAAAGGTGACAAGCATTCTGAATTTTATTCTTTTCTAAAGGATTGAATCCACTTGTTACTGCAATTTTTTGAAATACTTGCATGAAATAAACAAAATGTTGCCTTTTTCATCTACTTACGACGTTACATTATTTCAATAAAGTTGTTGTGTATGTGCCTTGACAACCAACTTGATAATTACACAAAAAAGAATCCACATTATTTCACAGTATGTAGGATGCTGTTATCTTCTTTTCTTTGTAAAATTCAAACACATATATGTATAGTTATGAACGCACGGGTAGCACACTTCTATGAGGTAAAATTGACATTCCCTCTCCTACATGTTCCTCAATCTCCCTTTCTTCATTTCCATAATTTCTAATTTCTAATATAATAAAAATTCAAACAAAAAATTAAAAAATTGAAATAATGACATTTAGAAAAGGATATGGTTTGTTAATCCATATCTAATAATAAAACATTTGTATCTAAATCAAAAAATTAAAAATTTGAAATAATTAAATTTAGATAAGGATATGATTTATCAATCTATATCTAATAAAAAACATATGTATCTAACTATTTATTTTGAATAAATCACAAGATTTACTCTTATTTTTTCTCTCCCTCTATACATATACTCTTCATTGTGTTTTCAGTCACTCATGTGAGTTTTTGTCGGTCAAACCAAGAATGGCTCTTTCTTTTTGTTTTTGATTTTCTTTTTCTTACTCATTTGACTAGCCATAAAAGTTGTGACTTGAACCATCATTTTCCTACTCATTCTCTAAATATTATTTTCTTTATCTCTTTACTGCACTTTTATTGTTTTTATTTTGGTTATGATTTTTTATTTATTCCTTCACTTGTTAATAATTCATATTCTTTTTTTCGCGAAGCAGATACAAACACTTAAATTATTCGTGCAAATATTGACATAGATAGATGAAGGGGCTAAATGTGAAATGGGTCGGGTCCAAGCCTTGGGCCGGCCCAATCCATTGAAGTCCAAATCCAAGTGGGTTGGATGAGTATATGGGCACACCAATTGAGCCCAACTTCATGATCAACAGTCCACCCAAGTCCTCAAGCACTTGGGCCCAACCCGCAGTGGAAAGGCTAGTCCAGCCGTGGTGCTGGGCTAGGCCGAGCTGCGAGATTGAACCTATGGGCCGAACTGAAAATAGGCCGAGCCCATACAAAGATATCCGAATGGATCAGCCCATCTCAATGAATGATCCTGTGAAAGGCCGAGACAAGGCATAATGATACCGAGCTGAGGCACGTTGGTACCGAGCTGAGGAAACCTCGCAAGGAAATGTGAAAGTTGTGAATGTGTGCATGTGCAAGTTGCCACCTCAGCTGGTCCCCTACACCTAGAATCACGGAAGTAGTTGAACCAAAGGAATGTGGTTTGTTATCAACATGACTACAATGAGTACATGCATTCAATGACAACTACCAGGTGGTCCCCCATCTTGAGCAAAGCTAAAAGGACACCTGGCAGCATCCAAGCTCCATGAACCCACCTTCAGAAGCAAGCAAGGAACACTATATATACAACATGAACTTCACATTGAAGGTAACTGAACTATTCCAAGCAAAATCATACATAGAGATAGATTCAATTCTACATACATTTCTTCTCCGATCACTAATTCCTACACCGGAGGGGTTATCCGGCCAACCCCGGCCGGACAGCTCTAACGGTGCTTCTTGTGGCAGGAACCTCAGTCCCTGGATAGTCTAACCGAGTGCGGGGCCCCGATCCACTTTCATCTAGTGCGGAATCCGGTACGCACAATTGGTGCGGTGAGCGTGGATCACTTCATCTCTAAGCTCTGCGCTCAGTTCCGGCGATGGGGATTGAGGACATTCCGCATTCAGCACATACCCCACAGACGGAGAAGACAAAGAAAAAAGGCTTGGCACTCCCAACAGTTCTGGAAGAACAAACCGGAAACAACAACTGGACCCCTGAATCCGTCAAGCATCGATTACCCATCGCTGGAGGTTCTTTTCATCACCTTCTTCTAGAAAAGGATTACAGGGATCGAATTATAGACTCCATGGGGATGGAAATACAGGAGCTGAAAGCCCAGCTTAAAAGGATGCTGGGTGATCCGACAGAAAAAAGGACGGAAGCAGAACCCTCTTGTCTGCAACGAAGGAGCTCATCCAAAGAGCCACCAGTGAAAAAATTCCCCAGAAATGAGTTTGGGCAACGAAGCCAGCCTATCCCGATACAGAGTGAAGCGGCAAGCAGCCACACCCGTGGGTCACGCCGGAGAAGGGCTAAGAGGCAGAAGACAGTCAATCAGCAAACTGAGTACCCCCCACAAGACCTTCGTACTTGGTTGATCGGCAAGAAGCAGAACGAACAACATCGGGATCACCTGGACCGTACTATTCACAGAGAGAACACCGAGCGCTGGATAAGCTCGTCTCCTCACCATTCTCCCCGGAAATTGAAGCCATGAGGCCTCCAAAGAAATTCACCCCACCAAAGTTCACTTCATACGATGGGAAGTCAGACCCGCTGACGCATATTAGCCATTACAGACAAATGATGTCCCTATGGAGCCGAGATGAGGCACTGATGTGTAAAGTCTTCCCATCCAGCCTAGGAGAAACCAGACTTCGATGGTTCGATCGACTCCCCGCTGGATCGATTCGTGGCTGGAAGCAACTCTCCGAAGAGTTTCTAGCCAGGTTCGTCTCCAACACTAAGATTCTGAAAGAGCCGGATACACTGTTCGGCCTTCGAAAGGAGCAGGAAGAAACACTGCGCAGTTATGCCAGGAGGTACTTGGAAGCATACAACGATCTGGAGGAAAATGTGTGCAGTGAACAGATGGCCGTCTTGTCTTTCAAGCATGGCCTGCGCCCGGAAAGTAAGTTGAGACAATCACTTACCAAGCGCCCGGCCACAACATTAAAAGACCTGCGTACCAGGATTGAGCAATACGCTCGCCTCGAAGATGATCAGATCGCCATTGAGGTAGCGTCAACAGAACAAACGGCTCGGCACAAGAAGAGAACAGATCGAGGAGAACACAGAGGGATCGCAGTGAATGAAGTGGATAAGTCCAAATCCCACGAAGCTGTCGTGACTGTGTTCAAAGAGCCAATTTGTCGAATCCTGGAAAAAGATCAAGAGAGAACCTTTCTTTGTTTGGCCGCCGAAAATGTTGGGAGATCTGGCTCAGCGCAATCAGAAGCTCAGATGCACCTACCATCAAACAGGGGGCACATGACTCAGAACTGCAGAGCACTGAAACAACACTTGGAAGACCTAGTAGCAGCGGGGCACCTTCGGGATTACATTGATCAGGATAAGGAAGTTACCGAACCAGGGAACCCACCACTAGAACCAAATATTGAGCATCCACCTCGGCTGATAATAAATGTGATACACGGGACAGCGACTTAGGAACCTAAGGAGACACTGAGAGAAGAGATTGCTAAGGCTGTGCAAATCTAACAAGTCATGTCAGTGGAGCCCGCATCGAAAAAGGTATGCGCGGTATCCAAATCCCCCTTGTGCACTGTTTCATTTACTAGAAAGGATTTAGAGGGCATACACCACCCACATACTGATGCACTGATTATAACTGTGGGAATTGGGAAACGATTTGATGTAAAACGAGTCCTGGTAGATCAAGGTAGTGCAGCAGATATATTGTATTATGATTTGTTCAGAAAGCTTGGTCTCTCCGAGCAGCACCTCACCCCAGCAGCAGCCCCGTTGGTCGGTTTCAATTCACAGCCAGAATGGCCGCTTGGCCAAATAGTGTTGCCAGTTGTGGCAGGAACAAAAACCCTCCAGATAGAGTTCTAGGTTATTAATACACCATCCCCTTACAACGCCATACTTGGCCGTCCTTGGATTCATCAAATGAAGGCAGTCCCTTTAACCTACCACCAGCTCATCCGTTTCCCAACAGAACACGGAGTAGAACAGATCTCAGAGGATCAAGTTGCATCCAAACATTGCTTCATGGCAGCATTAAAGGCAAAGCAGCTCTGCAATCGGGTACAGACGGTAAAAGTGGCCGAACAGCCAGTCTTGGAAGATGTAGGGGGAGCCCCAGAGGAAAAAATAGTAGAGGATTTGGAGAGAGTCCTGGTAAAAGAGGATGACCCAGAAAAGTACTTCCTTATCGGTACCTCGCTAGGCGCTGATGAGAAACTTCAGCTGCTGGAACTGCTGAGGGAAAATATGGAGGTATTCATATGGTCAGCATATGATACTCCAGGGTTGGACCTAGAATTTGCTTGCCACAAGCTCAACATCAACCCTTCAGCTCAGCCTATTGTGCAGAAAAGTCGGAGATCCTCAGTTGAGCACACCGAAGCAGTAATTGCCAAAGTCAAAAAACTACTGGCTTCAGGAGCAATCAGAGAAGTTCAGTACCCGCAATGGCTGTCCAACGCAGTTGTAGTCAAGAAGAAGAACGGAAAATGGAGAGTTTGCATTGACTTCACTTGCTTGAACAAAGCCTGCCCTAAAGATAGTTTTCCTCTGCCTCGCATTGATCAACTAGTAGACTCAACAGCAGGGCATAAGCGCATGAGCTTTCTGGACGCTTATAGTGGTTATCATCAGATACCACTGTTCGGTCCGGATCAAGAAAAAACAGCATTTATCACTCCGAGAGGAACTTACTGCTACAGAGTGATGCCGTTCGGCCTCAAGAACGCTGGGGCAACCTACTAGCGGATGGTCACTCGGATGTTCAAGGACCAACTGGGAAAAACCATGGAAGCTTATATAGATGATATGGTAGTTAAGAGCAAGTTTGTTGTAGACCATTTTACAGACTTGAGAGAAGTTTTCGGCATCTTAAAAAACCATCAGCTTCGCCTCAATGCCTCGAAATGCGCTTTTGAGGTAGGAACAGGGAAGTTCTTGGGATATATGGTCACTCACAGAGGAATTGAGGTGAATCCGGACCAAATAAAAGCAATACAAGATCTTGAAGTACCAACAAAGGCTAAGGAGCTGCAGAAACTGGCCGGAATGGTGGCTGCACTAAATCGGTTCATCAGCAAATCTTCAGATCGGATGAAGCCCTTCTTCCAGCTTTTGAGGAAAAGGGCAGCATTTGAATGGAGTTGCGAGTGCACCGAAGCACTGCAAAGTCTCAAAAGATACCTCAGTACACCTCCCCTTTTGTCCACTCCAGAACTAGGAGAGGAGCTATACCTCTATCTAGCAGTCTCAGATCATGCCGTAAGCGCAGTATTAATTCGAGAGGTTAACAAGGAATAGAGGCCTGTATACTACGTTAGCAAGACTTTACTAGATGCCGAGACACGGTATCTACCCTTGGAAAAGTTAGCTTACGCGTTGCTTATCGTCTCGAGGAAGTTACAACATTACTTCCAGGGGCATACCATCAATGTCCTCACTGAATTCCCCCTCAGATCTGTATTTAGCCAAGCCGATTTCTCTGGCAGAACAGCAAAATGGGCGGTAGAACTTGGCGAGTTTGACATTCGGTGTCAACCCAGGACAACAATTAAGGCCCAGGTCTTAGCAGATTTCGTCGCAGAATTTGCTCCCACCTGGAGTACTGAACTAGGGAATCCAAGTTCGGCACAGGTGCCACGCATCACCGAACAAGGAAAGCCCTGCGCTTCGAAAGTCTGGAAACTCTTCATTGGAAACATCTGGCAGCTCTATGTTGACGGGTCGTCCAATAACCGAGGTTCAGGGGCAGGAGTAGTACTTATCTCACCAGAAGGATTTATCTGGGAATAGGCTCTCAGGCTCGGTTGGAAGGCTTCGAACAACGAGGCAGAGTACGAAGCGTTGTTGGCTGGCTTACGCAGTGCCGAACACTTCAGTGTAGAACAGCTTCTCATTTTTAGCGATTCACAGCTAGTGGTAAACCAACTTTCTGGGGTCTATGAAACACGGGATGAAAGAATGGCCATGTACGCAGGCAAGGCCAAAGACTTACTTAAAAAGTTTCAATCCATACGAGTGGAACGGATTAGTCGGGACAAAAACGGCCATGCTGATGCTTTGGCTTGTCTCGGCTCATCGGTATCCAAGCATTGCATCTCCAGTTCTCTGCAGCAGCGTAGAGCTGAGCTGGATGGATCCAATACTTGCTTTTCTAAAATCTGGTACTCTCCCCGAAGACAAAAAGGAAGCCAACAAAGTCAGACATAAGTCAGCTTAGTTTTGGATCTCACCATCCGGGAAGCTGTACAGACGCTCCTATCTTGGCCCTTATCTTCTATGTGTGCATCCAAATCTGGTTGAGAATGTTCTCTACGAAATTCACGATGGGATTTGTGGATGCCACATTGGCGGAAGGTTGCTGGCGCACCGAGCCCTCACTTACGGGTATTGGTGGCCACGGATGCAACAAGATGCTCAACAATACGTACAGAAGTGTGATAAATGTCAGAGGTTTGCTCCATTCATTCATCAGCCAGCCAAAACTCTCACCCCACTCACCAGCCCATGGCCCTATGCCCAATGGGGTCTAGATATTGTCGGACCATTGGCGCGAGGCACTGGGAATAGGCGATTCTTCATTGCTGTAACCGACTATTTTACTAAGTGGGTCAAAGTCGAGGCATTGGCAAATATCAAAGAAGCGGATACGAAGCGGTTTGTTATGAGAAATGTGGTGGTGCGTTTCGGCATCCCGCGGGTACTGATTACGGATAACGGAACACAGTTTGATGGAAAGATCTTCAGAAAGTTTTGTGCCGACCTCAGAATCGAGTATAGGAACTCTTCTCCAGGGTACCCGCAAAGCAATGGACATGCAGAAGCCTCAAACAAAACCATCATCAATGGAGTAAAGAAACGGCTTGAGCATGCCAAAGGAAAATGGGTTGAAGAGTTACCCCGCGTGCTATGGGCATACCGAACCACAGCACGACGATCAACGGGGAAAACACCTTACTCATTAACTTATGGAATGGAGGCCATCATCCCACTCGAAGTCGGCCTCCCAACCCTTCGGTCTAAATTGTTTGAGAGCACCAGTAACGAGGAAGCTATTGCACAAGCACTAGATATGGTGGAAGGCCGAAGAGAAGCAGCACTGATCAGACTTGTAGCGTATCAGCAGCAGCTCATCAAGAGTTTCAACTAAAAAGTTTTCCCAAGGCAATTTACACCAGGAGAACTGGTCTTGAGGAAAGTTATGGATCACAAAAGGGTGCCTGGCGAGGGCAAACTTGGGCCTAACTGGGAGGGTCCGTACAAAGTCACAGTCGTTGTTGGAAATGGAGCTTACTACCTAGAGGATCTGAATGGCAGAGCTATACATCGGCCTTGGAACGTAGCAAATCTCAAGAAATACTATCAATAGAATTATCCCCCAACTTCTCTATCAGAATGTAAAGGCATTTATCTGTTGACCAATGCAAATGCTTCCCCACTTCTCTCAAATTTATCAAATTCTTGTAATGAGCTTTGATGTTTATCAAACGGAATTAGCTTTGATGTTTATCAAACGGAATTAGCTTTGGTTCTTACGAAATGGAATTAGCTTTGGTTCTTACGAAACATAATTAGCTTTGATATTTATCAAACGGAATTAGCTTTGGTCCTCACCAAATGGAATTAGCTTTGATGTTTATCAAACGGAATTAACTTTGGTCTTTGCCCAAATGGACTTAGTTTCAGAACGACTGGACAGAATATAAATTTGATTAGCACTCAAACATGCTAAGTGGTATTGCTTGGTGGAATAATGTTTGGCAACGAAATTGGACTTTAGCCAAGTGGAATTGCTTGGTGGAAACCACACTAACATATCTTAAGTAAACGTCTTTGAATCCACAGAATTCCTTAAGTACCAACACGTCAACACTTCAGTACTGATTCAAACAAACATAGTTGGAACAAGCATGACCAGGTTCTGTTAAGAGTAAGCTTCCAGCATTAGTTTTACTTAACTCCAGGTGGGGGCAAACAATTGTTTTTTTTTTCGGAACCAACCTGGACCTGAGTAAGACACTTTTTCATGCCTTTATCTCATTCAAATGCATCTGCGCTACCAAAGTTGCAACAGAATTACACAGTTCTATCTAAGAGCACAATCTTCAGTACCAATCTTACTTAGCTCCAGGTGGGGGCAAACAATTGTTTTCTTTTAAAACCAACCTGGACCTAAGTAAGATCCACTTACAAACTCAAGCACAGCCATACCACATATGCGTTAGCCACACCGAGCATCAGTTCGGCCCCGAGTCCCAACTGTGCTCGGCCGGGGGCAAAGAGTACAAAGCCACACCGAGCATCAGTTCGGCCCCGAGGCCCCAACAATGCTCGGCCGGAGGCAAGCAGTATAGAATCAGACAGAGCATCTATTTCAAAGTAGTACAGAACCAGACCGAGCATCTATTTGGCCCGGAGGTCCCAACAGTGCTCGGCTGGGGGCAAGCAGTATAAAAAACATTTAGACATAAAAGCTAAACAACATCAGATTGCAAGTTCAAAGAGAAAATTCTATCATTCAACAAAAGGCACAGATGGCCTCATAACCAGCAGCAAAGAGAAAAGAAAAATTGTCTTGGCAAGTGCAGAAAGAAAGCTCGTCATGGAGACCGAGCCACAACACATCAAAACAGAAAAGCAAAAAAGTTCAAATCCTTTCAACATCAACTTTCATTAACAGAGGGAAACTCAGAAGCAGCATCAACAATTTCGTCCAGGCCGTCTGGGGGAGGAAAAGGAGAGGCAGCTCCAACTTCCTGAGAAGTAGAAGCCTCCTTAACCACATCTCCCGCGACTTCGGTCTCCAGGGTTTCAATCCCTTCAACATCCACCGTTTCAGCGGCAACATTACTGTCCTGGGTCTTGTTTGCAAAATCAGCTTCTAGGGAAACTTCGGCTGGAAGAATAGCAGGGGTGGAAACAGTCTTCGAACCCAAGGATCTCGAAGGAACGGGGACATCCTGAAACAGGGAAGAGCCTTCAGGAACCAGCACAGCAGCCAAAGCACTCGTCCAACCCTTTAGAAAGAGCTTATCTCGCAGCACTAGCACCTCCTCTTTATAGGCAGCCCCAGCTTCATCCCAACCCTGTTGCCAGTGTTTGGCTTCCAGCGCAGAACGCTCGACAGCCATCACGACAATAACGGCCTCCAGTTCAGCCACCTTCCCCTCGAATTGAGCCTGTGTCCCAATAGCAGCCTCCTTTGATTTTTCAGCTGAAGCGATAATCTTGTTCAAACGAAATGCTTCCCTCTCCGCGGTTCGGCGCCCTTCCTTCTCTGTCTCCAAGCTTATCGTCAGCCTCTCAACGTTCATTGCGGCCTCCAGCACGGCCCTTTTTAGCTCTTTAGCACGGGTAATGGACAGAAGCATTCTCTGGATACACTGCAAAGGACAACGAAGAATTAAGAGAAAAAGAGATAGCAATGCAACAATAAAGACAAGTAAAATGAGGAAACACTTACTGCAGTCATCATCTGAAGGGTCCCCTTCAAGATAGGAATATCACGGGGCCCATTATGGTCGGCCATGTCAACCGGCATCAACAAAAACTTAGTCAAATCAAAGGCAAAATCTTGTGAAGTGACAACTGAATCAGAAGTGGAAATGGGCCTGCCTTTATGCGACATTGGCGGCTCCCATCTCTCAAAAGTCTTATCCTCAGCAGGATCCTCAGAAGCTTCCCCCACCACTGCTTTGCCAGCCTCTCTTCTTCTCTTTTTTGCTCACGCAGCGACCGAAGCTGAGGGCTCGGCAATAGTCGTAGGGGTCCCAGAGGCTCCCACCTCCATCTTCACTTCCATGAGGCTCTTCGCCTCGGTCCTCTCCGGAGGGGTTTCCAAAACATCGGAGGCTCTGAAAGCCTCGGCCTCTAAATCCACCAACACCATTCTCTTCGCCACAGACCTGTCCTCTGCGAAACTGGGGGCAGGGGAGGGCGCTCTCTCAGAAAGTGCACCTTGACTCCTGAGACGGTTCGTGACCAAAGGAGTGAGAGACGTGTCAGTCTCGGTATCAGAGTCCAGAAGGAAAGCAACGAGCCTTGCCTTCTTTGGAATAATAGAACGGTAAGTAGACTGGTATTCCAATAACTGGGGTGCAGATCTCTTTTTATACCTCAGGGCTGCTTTTATGGCTTCAGCATTCTCTCGGTTCGGTCTTCATTGGAAACGAGAGGCCTCTGCAAAAAAGAAGTGATCCATTAGAGCAACATCCAAAATAAAGTAAGAAATACAAAAGGTATTAGAAGGAGAGGCCCGAACCTGGGTAGCCGTCTTTCTGGGGCATCCGCTCAAACTGAAACTCAGTTCCGGCGGGGAACTCCCAGTTTCCACCAACTTGCAAGAAATCATCGTTGTGTTTATCCGAATCGGGCAACCCAGTAACCAAATGGCAATCAAATGAGCGAACATGCAAGTAATACGTGCTGTGGTCTTTGTTATGAGAAAAAGTATAACAACCTAAGATATCCCATATGTCAAGGTTCAAACCCAATCGTCTATTGAGGGTGGATACGCCGCAAACAACACGGAAAAGGTTCACAGATACTTGCATTGTAGTTAACTGGACTTGATGAAGAAACCGGCGCACCAAACCGAACCCCTCCATCGACTATGGCCGCGATGGGAAAAGCGACGATATTCCTCGTGCCCATATGCTTGGCGTCTACTTTCGCCAACGAAAGGGTAACGTCGTCGGGAATATTATAGTCCAGGCGGAACATAGACATGGCCTCGGAGGTATTAACCAGCGAGTGGAACTTCCCTATTTAACAAACCTAATGAGACAGAGGTAGGACTTAGATAACAGAGTGTGGAACACAGACAGTGAGTGGGCCACGCAAGATGATTAAGACAGGAAGAGGCAAGAGAAGAAGAATAACAAGAGGACTTACAGAGACTAGAACAGTGGTAGCAGAGCAAGATCAGCGGTGAAAAAGTCTGAGCAGAAGCACCAACGGGACTGGTTCAAAGGAACAAGAAGAGTCTTTTCTCTCTCTTTGAAACTCTCTAGAGGAACGAAAAAGCAGATAAAGGAGTTTGTATTGACAGCCAGAGCATTAATTGCACCAGCCGGCGCGCAGGTACACGGAGTACAACCTTCGGTATGGGATCGACGCACTATCTCTGCACACCTATCTTACATCGCTACGTGTCACCATGAAATGACGTATGCAGGGATTGTGTGTCAGGATTGAACCGTCACCAAGGTCGAACTGGGGAAAACCGAAACGGCGCGACGCTTAGGAAGCAGAACAATAGCTTCCCCTAAGGGGAACCTTAGCGCGAGCTAGGGGGCAAATGAAGGGGCTAAATGTGAAATGGGTCGGGTCCAAGCCTTGGGCCGGCCCAATCCACTGAAGTCCAAATCCAAGTGGGTTGGATGAGTATATAGGCAAACCAATTGAGCCCAACTTCATGATCAACAGTCCACCCAAGTCCTCAAGCACGTGGGCCCAACCCGCAGTGGAAAGGCTAGTCTAGCCGTGGTGCTGGGTTGGGCCGAGTTGCGAGACTGAACCTATGGGCCGAACTGAAAATAGGCCGAGCCCATACAAAGATATCCGAATGGATCAGCCCATCTTAATGAATGATCTTGTGAAAGGCCGAGACAAGGCATAATGATACCGAGCTGAGGCACGTTGGTACCGAGCTGAGGAAACCTCGCAAGGAAACGTGGAAGTTGTGAATGTGTGCATGTGCAAGTTGCCACCTCAGCTGGTCCCCTACACCTAGAATCACGGAAGTAGTTGAATCAAAGGAATGTGGTTTGTTATCAGCATGACTACAATGAGTACATGCATTCAATGACAACTACCAGGTGGTCCCCCATCTTGAGCAAAGCTAAAAGGACACCTGGCAGCATCCAAGCTCCATGAACCCACCTTGAGAAGCAAGCAAGGAACACTATATATACAACATGAACTTCACATTGAAGGTAACTAAACTATTCCAAGCAAAATCATACATAGAGATAGATTCAATTCTACATACACTTCTTCTCCGATCACTAATTCCTACACTGGAGGGGTTATCCGGCCAACCTCGGTCGGGCAGCTCTAACGGTGCTTCTTGTGGTAGGAACCTCAGTCCCTGGATAGTCCAACCGAGTGCGGGGCCCCCGATCCACTTTCATCTAGTGCGGAATCCGATACGCACAATAGAGTAATAGTTAGATATTAAAACACTGTGTTTGGTTTGATTCTCAAACTATGATTCCACACCAATAATCAATTTTGTGTTTGATTATAGTTTTCAAATTATGATTTCAAATTAATTTAAAAATACATTTTGAAAACATGTTTGGTAAACCAGAAAATTTTTGAATTTTTGATCTACCCAGTTGTTTGCCCGGACATTCTCTTAGACAGTTTTTGAATTTTTGGGTCTACTCGGTAATCCCCCCGGACATCATCCCGAACATTCGGCCAGTTGATCGGAACATTTTTTTTATTATTATTTTTATTTAGCAATTAGAACCTGTTATCTGAACCAAAAAAAAAAAAGAAAAAAAAAAAAGAAAAGAAGGGGCAACGCACCAATAAATCCCAAAATAAGAACTCTTGAACCATTTAGTCTTGTGTTATATCTTATACACTAGTAGGTCCTGTTTGAGTGTAAAAGACATAAGTGGACATGATGTTGGCTCGTGTGGTGTAGAATTGGTGGGTAAACTAGGGATTGAACAATGTTGAAATTACATTTATATCAAAAAACTTAATATAGCATGTTTTAGGTTTCCTTCCTTTCTGATCATCTAGGAAGAGATGAATATGGAAAATCTATGATTCCCAATGTGTAATCCATTGAAATGGGTTTTGTGTAAAAGTTCCTGGCTTTTGTAATGTTACGTCCTTTAGAGTGCCCAAGTTGGGTTTTGGGTCATTGAAACCCTAGAAATACGAATCGATTTTTGGTGTAATCAATTTGCATGACATTGGCGACGGGTTGTCGGCGTGGGTACTTCGATAGTGTGTGAAAGGCGACGTTGGATTTGTTCCGAAATGGCGTTAGGTATGGGTTTCGTTTTGATGCACAAACCAACATCTTTGCAGAATTTGTGTTTTTGTTTTTTTGTTGTATTTTTTGGGATGAGTGTTGTGTGCGCTGATGTTGCCAACATGGGTAAACATGTATGTATGCATGTATTTTGGATTGGGAATATATGTTTACATAGTAATGTTGTTACGTGGTAGTCGCATTGTTGGGTTGAGTTTGGTTGGGGGTTTGTACGTCTGTTAAATGATATGTTCATGGTTTAAGCGTGTGTATACTGCATGTTATTCGAAACTGTGGATCATGATGTGATGGATTATGTGTTGTTTAGAAGATGTTGGATGGTGCTGTAAACAAGTTGTAGTGGTGATGTCCCGTGGGTTGAATGAATTATTACTTTTAGTATGATGTGCGGTGTTCCCTGCTTGGGTAGGTTGTGTATGTTGTTCTTAGAGTGTAATGTGAGTATGATTTGACGAGAAGTAATGTGGTAAGTTTGACTGGAAGAGTCGTAATGTAATCGTGGAGTTTAGTTTAGCACCTTTTTCACTTTTCTTGTTTGTGATGTGGACGTATAGTGCTATCAGATAAATGTTTGATTTGGTCAAATTAAACTCGTAGGTTAAATTAAGTTTGTATGGTATGGTTGTTAAAACCTATTATGCAATGTTTGTTGTTGTAATGTTGTTTTTAATTAATGTAAATGACCGTGGAGGTAGTAGAACGATGTAACGTAGCTGATGCCATGGTTGGGCGGACTAACTTTCGATTGTCTCCTACCCAAGCGAACGTACCATTTTGTGTTGTGGAAACATAACGTTTCGGTTATGTTTGTAGTGTTGTAGTTGTTATGTTTGTCCTGTTTTGGTGTTATGTGTGTGAAATGTCGTAGAAGAATTATGTTGAAATCATTCATTAACATATATGCTGTGGTATGCAGCGCTGCGTTTTGTTGTAGCATAGTTATTTTATAACGTTATTAAGTTTGTTAATGTTATGATTATAATGAAGTGTGGTAGGATAACGTGATTTATGTATTTGGTTCGTGTTGTCGTACATGCTAGTTTGGTGATCTAATAAATGTACGTCATTAATTACGTGTAATACGTAATGACATTTGTGGAATTGTAATGCCCTATGTTGTTATAGATTATGCAGTTCATGGACTAATGTGTTTTTGTGATTTATGTGGCAGGTAGTGTTAGACGATATACCGGGAAACGTAGTAATAGTGGTAGGACATCCCGGTCGAACGCATCATTGCAGACGTCTACAAAATTGGCAGCAAAGAGACAAACCCAGTTGCCATTCAAGAACAAAAAAAAAAAAAAAAATGATTCCACACGTTACACAGGCACTGAAAAATCAACTGTTCACCACAACACAGGCACGAGAAAAATTGACAGGCAACCAATCACTGCAAAATTATTTGGACATTTATTTAAAAATAAAAAATAAATAAACAAAAATTAATTTGTCATAGTAATTTTTAAAAAATAAAAGAAAACATTTTTAAACAAAAGAATTAAAAAAAAAATTCCAACCAAATATACAATCAAAAGTAATTTTAAAGCAGTACCTAAATATTTTTATTAACAAATAATAATATTTTTTTAATATTTTAAATAAAAAATATTTTTGGAATTTTTTTAATTTTTTAAATAAAAAAATTATTTTTTTAATAATTTTTTTTAAATTGAATTTTAAAAAGAGTTTGATTATGAGTTTTGAATAGAATTTTCAATAAAATTTTGAGTTGTGTGTTTTTTAATTAAGCTTTGAAAACTCTTTTCAAAACTCATAATCAAATAACTTTTCACAAATTCAACACTTATTTTAAAAATTCAACACTCAATTCAAAATTCAATTCAAAACTCATGACTAAATAAATTTTCTTTTTTCAAATGATAATTCGAAAACTCATAAACTCAAAATACAACTCCACACTCAAATCATAATTCTAAATACAAACCAAACGCTACCATCGCTTTGCTTGGTATGGGTTTTCTAAAAATACTTTTCAGAAAATTCTACTTTCTTGTTTTTCGTATTTTTTTTTATTTTTACTGATTTTTTTAATATTTTAAACAATTTTTTTTAATCTTTAGACACACTTAACATAAATACATTTAAAAAGTATAATTTTCATGAAAAAAATCTTTACAAAATTTACTAAATCCCAAAAATACAAAAAAAAAAAAGAGAGAAAAATTTAGTATATTTTTCTTATTTTTGTATATTTATTAATTTTTTGAAATATTTTTTCACAAATATTTTACTTTTTAGATACATCTAAGTAAGGTGTATCTAAAAAAGTAAAAAAAAAAATGCTTAAAATTTTAAAAATATTCACTAAAAATAAAAAACATGGAAAAATAAAAAATTCAATTTTTAAAAACCAGAAACCAAACATACTGAATATTTTTCTGAGATGCATTTAACAAATTACATAACCATTGGCACTACATTTTTGATTTGTATAGATTCATTTTGAGAGTTTAATGTATATTATTTTTGTATTATAGTTGTCATATAACGGCAATGGATATTACAGTTTTTAAGCTTACTTTTTAGTGTTTTATTTATTTATTTATCTTATGGGACTAAAATAGCCCATCAAAAATATATAGTTGGGAGTTATGTGGCTCTTTCAGATTTAAAATCCCAATTTAATATTCTGGTATCTTTACTTTTAAAATATTAGTGCCCTATGTCCCTTCCAAAAAAAAAAAAAAACTTTTTTTTTGAATAGTTAAAATATTCTTTGGAATATAAATAGAAAAAAAGTACAAAAATTAAAAAAATATATATTAATGTCAAGATCAATGAAAAAATAATACACACCCTTCTCATTTTGTCTCTAAATCCTAAAATATCTCCCAAGTTAATCATGCTATGATTCCTAAAATCTCTAACTTAAATATCATAAACATGACATCAATTCAACATGTTTATGTATAAATTCTACCACTAATCACTATCTAATCTGTAAAAAAAATAAAGTGGTAGAAACTCACAATTTAAGTTGCACAAGGCGCCCATGTGGTATGACCCTTTGAACCTTTTGAATCTTATCCATGTAAGTTTGAATTTGAATTCAAAACTTATTTGGATAACCACTCATGATATCTATATCTATCATATCAACTAATATGGATAGATGATATCTTTATCCTATATATCTGATGTCACGACCCCAAACCGCCCCTAGTAGAATGGCGCCGTGATGGCCAGTAACCCGTGATTACTGAAGGCCAACTTTCAAAGATTAAACACAATCAGAGTATAATATATGGGGCTCACAATGCGGAAGCAATAAATCAAAATACAAGAGGTCCATAAGAGCCGTGCATAGATCAAATGTAATGACGTGCATGACATAGTTTCACATTCGGTTGATAATTAACAAAATACATATCAGAATCTTGATCAAAAGGCTTCTAAAGCCAACATGTACAAATGCAATGATTACAAGCCAAAGAAGCATAATCTTCAAGATTCGCCGACGTAAATACAAATTTTTCCGACATAAAACAGGTCAAGCCGACATGACAAGAATCCAAAACAAGCTTTGCAAAACACATCTAGGCGTCGCCGCCGTCCTGCTCATCACCTACATATATATAGAGAGGGTGAGCTTGGATACTCAGTGAATGGTACTAGTAATAAAGGTTTTGCATGAATATAGCCGAAGTCTTTTCAAAACAAAACATGCCAAAACCATACGAATGTTAGCCGAGATCCTTTCAGAGCAAAACACATCAAAACTTTATCAAATCAAGAGATGAACCGTATTCATCTATCAAGTCTTACAGGTCTCAAGGGATGCTTCTGGCATCGGCAAAACACAAATCAAGCTTTCCGAACAAACAAATCCACGCGGTAAACCGTCAGTGGCAAAACAAAGACTGCACGATCCGTAATCGATTAGTCAAAGGTACTGCGAAAGTTTATAGTCCTCCAGCACAAGGGACTTGTGTTACTTAAGCCCGTAGCTCTTTTTAACACGATGGTCTTGTGTTACTTAGGCCCGTAGCCCGCTTTAACACGACAGTCTTTCCAAGAAAGGACCGTATCCTTTTATACTTAGTGCTGCGAAAGTTTAGAGTCCTCCAGCACAAGGGACTTTTATACTTGGTACTACGAAAGTTTAGAGTCCTCCAGTACAAGGGACTTTTATACTTCGTACTGCGAAAGTTTAAAGTCCTCCAGCACAAGGAACTTTTTCAAAGATGACATCAAAACAAAGCTTATACTTGGTACATCAAAATAGAGCTAATTATCCATGCTTAACAAATACTTTCATCAAAACACGGCAAAGCAAGATTTATCAAAACAGTATAACACAACTTTATTAAAAATACCACTCACATAGATCTTCTCGGGTGTAGGCTCAAAGCAAAGATCAAGGACCTACAATCACATAGCAAATACAATTCTCAAAGCAAGCTTTACAGGCATGCAAATGATCTCGGCATTCCCACCAAATCAAAGTCAATAACAAAGCAAAGCATGCTGGGAGTTAAAACACTATTTTCTCGTCTCATGAAAACACACTGGGTACCAACCAGGTCTTTGCCGAGATTACACACCTCCTTGCCGAGGTGTGATCCTGATGGCCTTATACAAAAACGAAATCGGGGAAAACCTGGGTTTCCCCTTGAAGAATGCAAGGAACAAGATCATCAAGAACATCAAGAACATGTATGCTGAAATCATAGCTTGTTTATACAAAATCTGAGGTTTCATGCAAAGAGTTCAAAAACATGGACTTGGGTACCCACACAAGGAAATCATGTGGAAACAAACACAAAAACATGGTTCTTGCCATAAACTTCCGGATCAAAACAAGACTTTCTTCAAGAACTCATGAACATTATTTTTCTCTTCCAAAACCAACTTCAAATCAATGCATGGCGTGCAAAACAGATTCGATCATGCAATGCAGCTAAATGACCAATAAGAATGACCAGAGTAGATCAAGATTCTTACCTCAAAGCTCGAATCCAACGGCTCAAACTCCAAAGATCACACTCGGAAATCTACTCTCTCACTCTAAAACTCCTTCTCCCTCTTCTAGAGTTTCTCTCTCTCTTCAAGAACAAAGACTTACAACAAAATGATACAAAATGATATGTTTTTAGGCCTGTCGGCTGACTTAACCTTCAGCTCGGACATGTGGCGTTACCGGGTTGGTTCAACTCAAAAAGGTGACTGGTTGACAAGACAAGTCTATGACAAAGTGTATGCAACAAGCTAAGGCAAGACACATCGGCAAGTAAGGACATCGGCTAAAGTCAAAGCTTCGGCAACAGGGTAACAAAGACATCGGCTAGGGAGGACGACACTTGACTAAGCTGTGCCACACCTTGGCCTGGGTGTGCCACACCTCGGTCTAGGCCATACCTGCCCAAGGGCAAAGATCACTAAGTGCAAACATCTCGGCCTAGATGATACACTCCTCGGCCTTGGTTCCGAACACCTCGGCCTAGATAGTGACATCTCGGCAAACATGCTCGGGGTGAAGATGGAGGTCAACCAAGTGGTTCCAAAATAGTTCTAAGCACAAAGGTTCAGAGGTGAACTAAGCTCAAGATGACCTCGGCTACACACCAAGTAAGGAACAAAATCATGCAAGCAACACTTTAAACAAAGCAAGACAAAACAAGATAAACAAGATTTGCAACATCACAAGACAAGATCATACAGGAATGTATGCAAGCATGGCTAAGTCAAAATGAGGGTTGTTACATCTGATATGATATATGGGATATGGGATAATATGAAACAACGTATGTTTTTCCCATACTGACTCTCTCCCATTAAAACAACGATCAAGCTTTTTGCACTGTGACTTGTGTGGGTGATACTCATATTGTGGTATCACTCCACTGTTGGGTTCGTTGTTTGCATTCTTGAAGTACGTGATTTACCCATGAGATTCTTCGCTTCAGGTTCTATCACCTAAGGTATGATTTGAATTTTTTACCCGTTGCGTTATACTTGATTTACATTGGTATCAGAGCTTTAATGGGTATTTTTGTGCTTATTTTTTTATGCATTAAAATAGGTGTATATTTTTATATAAATATATACACGAGATATGCATGAAAATTAATAATTTTTTGAACTATCTCCGATCGGCCTGAAATTTATATATGTTGTAGTATATTTAATGTAGAACGTATTTGCAAAGTTTCGTGAAAATCTAACGGTTAGATTTCAAGAAAAATGGAGACCCATTTTATATTTTCGAAACTTTACATGCATGATGGTTTTACATGCTTTAATTTCAATCTTCAAATCTTACATATTTAGAATCCTTGTTTCAAGACCTTCGAAACTATATATTATTTGTTAGATTTGGATTTACGGTTGATGAGTTACATCGAACCCTAATTTGGGTTTGTTTTGATTTTTTTGATGGTTTAAGGAGGAAGATGAAGTGCAGAGTTTCTGCACTTCCACTCTCATTAAATTTAGAATGTAATAGACCTCATTTTTATGTTCATTAAATGTCATTTTTGAGACCACAAATGTTTTTATTTTGGAAAATGGAGTCTGGAAGTACCAAAATCGGACCAGAAAACACCTTCGAAGGCGTCGTGTGAGCCGCACGTGCCTGATGATGCCGTCAGCAGCTGCCACGCGCCGCCACGCGCTGTCACGCACTGCCACGCGCTTCCACGCGCCAGGCGCGCTTCCACGTGCTTCCATGCTCGTGCTGTCCGCGCCCTTCCACACGCGCGCGTTAAGCCGCGCTGCTTCAAGCCACGCCACGCGTGAGCTGTGCGCCGAGCCATGCCGTTTTCCGTGCCGGCTTGTCTGGTTTGACGACTGGGTGTAAGGGTCTGTTTTTTTTTTTTTTTTTTAAAATCCAGAATTGCGTTAAATGGTCATAAGTAATTCGTTATAGCTTTGTTTTAAGCATGGTTGGTACTGTTAGACTTAGAATTATATTTTCTATCTTCTGTAAAATTTTCAAAATTTTATGAAAATAAAAAATATTTTTCCTGAAATAATAATTCATTATTTCTGCTTTAAAATGCTTCTGGTGTTACATGATTAAGTTTCTGGAGCTGAAATTTTTACTGTAGACCACTGTAATGGTTTACTATTTACTGGTATGATTGTTACATTTTCGCAGATTCTGGAATATTTATTTATGATTTCATGTGTGTTTATTAATTATTTAAAATTCCAGAAAATACCAGAAAATTCTAGAAGTGATATACTTTCTATTATGGCATAATCTGAATATTAAACACAACATATTGTTAATTTTTGCCTAGAGTTTTTAATATGTTGTGATCAGAATAGCATGATTATTTTTTTTTAATTTAAATTCGATTATTAAATGTAATGTAGCATGAGTTGATTGTGAATCTACTTTAAGATGCTATTGTATGGAATTAGAATATTTTATCATGTTTTTTTTTAGACATGCCATAGTTAGTGGGAGGTTGTTCGGCTGAGAGAAATCTTTGTAGATTTACTCTCGAAAACTAATATTTTGCACATAAATTAAATTAAATTTTGGATAATTATCACCTGTGGCGCAAGAGATGATTACGAGCATAACGGATTTTCAATCTTGCGACTTGTGTAATATTGTCACTATTTAATTTAGATTTTTGCGGCAAAATTATATTATGCTAATCAAATTAATCCCAATGCGAATTTCTCTCTAAATTGACTTAGCTTATGAAAGTTAATTTGGTTGACCTAGACTTAGTAGAGATGTTCAAATGTGAATAATGTAATCTTATTCTTTAGATGACCAAAAGTCTTGGAGACTTTAGGTCAGACCTTAAATTGAGCCAAAGGAAACATGACTCAAAGTCGACGTGGTTTTGTTGCCTTGTTTGGCACAATAAAAACTAATGTGTGCTCTATGGTTAGCGGTACGCTACATAGTTTTGGTTGGCAAGTTTTGGAGTTATGAAATTAGTAAGCCCTCAATAGATCTGTATATGATCTTGACTATTGAGCTGCGCGGATTGACTTTGTAATTTGACTTATAATGATGTTGCATCATTGGATGAAGTAACATTCAAGAGTTACGTCATCCAAGAATGTGAGCTTAAATGAATTAGTCATTAAATGTAAGATAAGTAGCAAGAATGAGCAGTGTTTTACTCTCTATCCAACTGTTGGGAGTGGATAGAGCAAAATTTCATGCACTATAATAGTGTGCATTAAAGTATCACTTGAAGTTAAAAGTTTAGCGCTTAGTAGTAGAAAAATCTATTAACACTAAGTGAAAAGATTAGCGCCAAGTGGCTGCAAAATCTATTAGCATTGCCAACTTGTCTAAGTCTGGACACTTATTGTTTCCACACTTGAGTGTGAGACATGAGGAGGTGCTTCTTTGTATGATTCCTTTACTAGGCTAACGTTTTTTGAACAACGTTTACCACTAAGCGCAAACGTTGCAGCATAGTAATGAAAAGGTCAAGGCTGACAAGGTTGTTATGACTCTAAGAATTTGACGCATCGCTTGTGAGAGCATTGTGTTGAATAAGACTCTTTAGCCTAATTCGCGCTTAAGTTCCTTCAGGAGCTGTCATAGATTGATAGCTTGTTCTCTCATTCTTGTGGATAGTAGAATTAATTGCAAGTAACTATGAAGCGAGAAACAGATATGGCAAGAGGAGCATCGTCATGTTTCAACTAGATGTAGTAAAGTGTATGGAGAATAAAAATTGACTTGAAGGTGCAGGGGATTAGCACTTACTAGTTAAATTTGCGACTTAAACGCACTTGATATCTCCATGACATCCTTTTATGATCTAGTGAATATGAATTAATTGTGAGTCATTACCTAGTTGGACCTAAACCTTTAAAACTTGTCTTCGAGAACTCACACATTAAGGTGATTGTAATAAGTTTATGACATAGGTCATGAACCGGTGGCTTATTATACTTAATCACATTAATGAGATGATGACAGGATGGTTTGAGTAGGCCTTCTCGGGCCCACTCGCTTGTGACATCCTGCTCTCATGTGAATGTGTAACTTTGTTCGCAACGGTTGCGCACAAGTAAGTAGAAAAGCCGTAGAAGGGCATCTGTATTGGCGTATTTAGTCCACTATGATATTAGTGACTGGATATGGGTAAGGGTATGATAGCTAGCCCCAAATCTCGACACATTTATAGATTACGATACTCATCTTAGTCAAGGCTATTTGATCTCCCATAAGTCAAAAAGTTTTGAAATGATTTTTTGACATTGCACATATAAGGTCGAGATCAATTAGATAAAAGCTCTCGTGCTTTTAGTTTTGACTAAGGTGGCGAGTATCTATTTGAGTTATTTTTTAGAAAGCTCTGTGAAGAGAAATGGATGCTTAGAAAATTGATTATTCCTAGTACTCAGCAACACAAGAGTGTAGTAGAGATAAAGAATTAAGTATTGTTAATGTTAGGTGGATGATAGCGCAAAATGTTTCCCAATTGGGAATTGCACTTTAGTTTGTTGCCTATATCCTTGACTAAGTGCCCTCCATATCAGATTTTACACTCCATTTGAGTAATGGGTTAGCGGAGAGCTATCTATGGGTGATCTGTAACTGTTAAGCAGCTTATCTTTATTTTACTTCTCATAAGGTTGTGAAGTTAAGACCTAGGGTTCTATAGCGCATTATTGTATGCTATCTTGTAAACACATAGGGTCATGTGGCGTATTATTGTATGCTGTCATGTAAACCCTCCTGGTCATGTGCATAGAAGTAAGCAGCTTTGTGGTAGTGTAAATAAGTCACATAAAGTTTTCTTAATAAAGGTGACGTGAATAGAGTTTTGGAACTCTATAAGATAGAGAATTCTAAGCATAGCGCTTTTATGTAGCCTAGTTGAGAATGAAAATAAATTTCCAATATCCTAGAGACAATGGGAGCGATGTGCCTACTAATGGATTACTCCATTAGAGAAGAATATTCTACATTCTTAGTTGCGTGGTAGCGATTGTGAAATTTTTCCACGTTATCACAAGGTGATTGAGAGGGAAACATTCATGATTGCTCCGCAAGATGATAAAGAGCCTAGGATAATGCCAAAGGCTCTAGTCTCCTGTTTTTAGAAAGTGGATTAATGTTGCGTAGTTTAAGACAAAGTCTTTGAGGATTAACCATTTCTATAATTTGGTTGACTTTCCATTATAACGCGAAATTGTTCTAAAGTTATGCGTGATTTGGATAGTCATTATTGAGGCATAAGGCTCGTTAGATACCGAAAAGTCACACCATTGAGAAAAGTGTAGACCATGAGAAGACTTCCTCCTGGGAAGTGAGGTTATTTTGACTTAGGCTATGATTGACATAAGTTTGGAACATTGATTTGTGGACATTGTGACCCAACTTCTTGTTGGAGAATTGAATAAGTAGATCCGTAGGGATTTACCTTCTGCTTTTATAGTGAAAAGTTAGGAGCGCAAAAAGGTTGCTAGTTCCAATAAATCTTTTACAGCCTAAAACAGTTATCCAAATAGTGGTTCTTAGATTTCGTCAAGCCATGATAGGCCAACGATGATCGATGAAGACCACTGAGGCATGATCAATGGTCCAAAAGAAGTTTTTCCTCACTTAGTCATTATGAGCCAGGAATTTATAAGGTTGTCGCTACCTAGGGTGGGCAGTTCTCTGTTTTAGATATGATGGACATGGGTGATGTAATTTATATGCTCGGATGTACGATCCTTAGGAATTGTTTTGGGAGAATTCCCGGTTTGTCTTTGATGACTTACATAAGGAATATCCTAGAATGATTCTAAATGCAAAATTGCAAACCCATTGACTTACCTATTGGTAAAGCCAGAGCCTTAGCTATTGATTGAATCCTCGGATTGTCTTTGGGAGAAACAGATGACCTATATTCCTTGATCTTTTTTTGTTGTGGGAGCCTGAAGTATGCTATGTGGGCGTATTCAGCATGATAAGTGTTATCTTTGGTAAATGGTCAACTGAGTAGTTTAGACATTGACCTTGCTCATTAGACTGTGGATAGAATGCGTTACTAGTAGTATATAAATTTGCCCCTTGTAAGATTCAATGCGCTAGTTGGACGTATCTGCGCTAGTTGGGCGCATCCAGAATGAACGCAAATTGGTCACCAAAATATCTTTAGAGAGGTTATTGCGCAAGAGGTAGTGATCTTGAATCACTTCATGTGAGGCGCAAATGGTGGATTCCGTTGTATATGCTTATCGCAAGAGGTGCTGATAAGGCTTATGCTTAGAATCTAGAATTGCGCAGATTGTGGCCATGTTTTATTTTTAAAAATCGATCACTTATTTGTTATGAGATGATGGGATGTTGACACTATTATGGTTTGTGTCATAATGATTAGCAGATGATAATGTCAGTAGGCAAGATTGGCTCACTCACACGAGCAATCACTCTTGGCGCTTGGGAGCGAGCAAGGATGAGACTAGTGGTTTATTTTTATTTGGAGCCAAGAGAGGCTTAAATTATCCACTATGTATGTCGCCTTGGTTAAAACCAAGATGAGGTCGTGTTAAGGACCAAACATGGATGTTAGTACCCACTTTTCATGTTGTGCCTGTTATGATTAGTCAGATACGAGATCTCATTTGGTGCCTGGAAGGCGAGCAAATAGAGAATTCGGGTTAGGCGCTAGAAAGCGACTAGACTAACATCTGTATGGTGTATCGAGTATGACGTCACTTTTTTTTTTGGAAGAGTTACTCCACCGTAACATGTATTCATACTATATGTGCTTGGCGACCGAGCAATGAGGTGAGAGAATGGATCCCTGTTTCCTCACCGTGTGAGTCTTACGTGTCATTATTGATATGACTTTCATTTATGTACCAGTTTGTGACTTTTGACTATGTTATAAGGTAAATGGTTGATGTTCTGCTACTTTGGTATGTTACTTGCGGTCATGTATGATTCGACCTTAAGGGACATCATTGGGAAAGCGGTCAATCCTGAACTAAATGGCATGAGGGCAAAGGGAAGATCATCTAATTTTACACCACTGTTTTATATTTACTGCCGACAACTCACATTGCTCTGTATGAGAGGCGGATTGAGTGTGAATATATTGCAAGAATTGAGAGGGTCAAACATGCTATTTTTGAGGGATTAGAGATGTTTTTTTTTTTTAACCGGTGCAATTAGATGCGTCTAGGGTATATGAGACACTATTTCTATTCTTTTTGGGTTGATGTCTCTATGCTGGCTCATTTTGAGTTTCTAGTGTAGAGCTCCCATATGCAGGTGTTCTCAGCAGTCGCACGATGCATTGGCTAGTATGAGATTGTTCATTTTTTGGGTAGATTGAGATAGAGATGTGGCAGTGTCATGCCAACTATTGTGCGAGTGGGAGATGTTAGAAATTGGGCGCCCATGTGGTATGACCCTTTGAACCTTATCCATATAAGTTTGAATTTGAATTCAAAACTTATTTGGATAACCACTCATGATATCTATATCTATCATATCAACTGATATGGATAGATGATATATTTATCCTATATATCTGATATGATATATGGGATATGAGATAATATGAAACAATGTATGTTTTTCCCATACTGACTCTCTCCCATTAAAACAATGATCAAGCTTTTTGCACTGTGACTTGTGTGGGTGATACTCATATTATGGTATCACTCCACTGTTGGGTTCGTTGTTCGCATTCTTGAAGCACGTGATTTGCCCACGAGATTCTTCGCTTCAGGTTCTATCACCTAAGGTATGATTTGAATTTTTTACCCGCTGCGTTATACTTGATTTACAATTTATACACTACAAGAAAAGGGAGTATAAAACACGAAAGTATTTGCGACGGCACACTTACCGTGTTTTTGCGATGGCACCACTTGCTGTCTCCAATAAATCAGGTTTCAGCGATGGTACCACTTATTGTCATAAAAAAACAAGTTTTTGCAAATAATTCGGGTGTTGTTGTGGTTATTGTTGATGATGATTTGAATAGTTTGATTGGTTTTGGTTGTTGATGATGATGTCTGATTGGGTGGATTTGATTTTTGGTTAATAATGGATGATTCTCTCTCTCTCTCTGATCCTCTCCTCTTCTCTTCTTTCTTCTTTTTCTTCTTTTGCCAGCTATGAAAAAAAAAAAAAAGTTTCAAAATGACATCGTTTTGAATTCGGGCCAATTTCGAGCTCGGAAGTTTCGAGCTATGTAGTGGAACCATTTGACTGTTCATCATCATCATTATCAACATATTTGCTGGCACCTAAATAGATTTTTCACAAATAGAGGTCTTTTGAGAAGCAATAAAAAAGTCAGTTTTTAGTTTTTTATTCATTTTAGTTTATATCACTTCTCACATTTTTTATTTATAAAAAGATAAAATAGATTAAAAAATTCAAAAAATTAATTTTTTACCAACTTTTCAAAATACCACACAATCTCGCTACGCAGTTCGAATTGGAAGCCCTCAAATAATTCGAATGTTTTTGCCCAGTTTCCTAGATTTGCGTGAAACCATACTCATATCTTTTCTTCATTTTTGAAACATCTCACAGTTTTGCTCTCTCTCTCTCTCTCTCTCTCTCAAACAGTCGATCGCTGACAATCTTTCACTCAGCATCGCCAACTGACGATGATTCTAACTTAGGCTAGGTTTGGCATCCCCTAAAAAAGTCAAAAAGCCAAAAAGTCACTATCTTATTTAAGTCACATTACCTTTCTACCACATCACTTCAAACCCAACCCATATTTTATAAAAAGTCAAAAAGTGCACTTATTTAGAACATCCCAAACAACCCTTTAACACTGCCAATGATCTCTCACTTACTCACCGCTGACGATCTCCCTCGCTCACCTATAAGAAGAAACAATCTCTTTCTCAAACCATTGATTGCCAACAAGAGTAAATACGAACCAAGAAAATAGATTTTGCTTGAATCAATTGAAAATATTTTGATTTGATACTGAAGATGGACTTTTTTTTTATATTTTATTTATGAATTTAGGATTGTTGATTTTTATGAGATAGTTTTGATTACAAATTGGGGAACTCGGTGGTCTACCGTGAAGAAACGGAGTAGAGAGAGACAATAGAGAGAGAAGACAAAGCTTTTTTTCAGAAAAAGAACAGAGAGAGATCAACACAAAGAGCACTTGGTACCCATTTCCAAATTTCTTGATTCTTTTATTCGTTTGGTTGCTTAGAATCTCACAATCTTCTTGGAGGATTTTTGATTGCGTTGTTCTTTTTTTTTTTTATTCTTGTACTGGGTTGTCCTGTTTTTACTTTTCTTTTCCTTTTTTTTTTTAAGGTTAATTCTTCATTGTTGTTGATGCTTCGTTGTTGTTGTTAACTGTTTTGTCGATGCTTCATTGTTGAAACTTATTTGTCTTTAAATCATTTTTCTAAACAAAAGAGCACTTTTTTTGCATGTTGCTTTACTTCGCCAAAATATGAATGTTTCATTGTTGAAACTAACGGAGCACTTCTTTTGTATTTTCTTTTGCTTTGTCAAAAGATAAATGCTTTTGAGGTATGAGAAAGAGAGAGATTGAGAGGAGAGAGAAAAGGTAAAGGGCGTGAGTCAAAAAGGTAAGACAACCTAGCAATAAATTCAGGAGTTGGGGTAGGTGCTATCACAGCACCATGTTATGACAGCCAAACGGTACCGTTTTATTTATTAAAAAAAAAATTTGAAACACAAGCATGCCTGCCGTCTTGCTATAATGTAGAACAACACTTTTATAGGTTGGCTTTAGGAAAATAAGGTGCAGCTATAAACAAACGAAGAATAAAAAATTGAAACACAAGTCTATGAGCATGTTTTTGAAAGTAATTTGAATTTTGGATGATTTGGTATGTGAAGAAATTGGATTTAGAATGATATTCAACATTGAATTGGTTGGTTGGTTCATAGTTTAAATTCAACTTTATTTTTGATTTAATTTAGTTGTTACAATTATATATATATGGTAACTACATGTACTTTTTATATTATATGGTTGTTACAAGTTGTATAGTTAAAGTACCATTTGTTTCAAGTGCTTATATTTCAACGTTACTTTTCTTTTAAAATTTAGAGTAAATTACATCAGTAATTTCTAAATTTTGTCTCTTGTATCATATTGATTCTTACACTTTCAATTAGTTCAATTTTGACTCTTAATTTTTTTGATTTTTGTGTCAATTTGGTCCAATTGACGATGATGTTAGGCTTTTTGATAAAGAATAATTACTAAGTTGGTTGATACTAACTCAGTAAATTGATAAAGTTTATAAATTTGTTCTTAGGTGATACATGTCGCTCATATTTGCATTTTTTTTTTTCATAAAAAAGAACTATCGGTGCAATTTATCTTAAAATTTATTTTTACAAAAAAATAATTTTGAGACAAATAAAAATATTATAAAATTTAATTTTTCTACTATTTTTTACATATTTTTTTCAACTAATCATACCTATTGTTTAAATTTTTTTTTGTAGCTTCTTATTTTCCTAAAGTCAACCCAAACAGAAAAGTGTTGTTCCGCACATATATTACAACAAAACGGCGACTTAAGGGGCGAGTTCATTTTTTTCTTTTATTTTTTTAACAAATAAAACGGCACCGTTTGGCACAGCACCTACCCCCATTCCACAAATTCGAGTCATTCAAACTCTTTTTAGCCGAGCTACAAAACAGAAGGGCTATTTGGGAAGTAGGATTTTAGCTTAATTTAAATTAAAATTTAAAAAAAATAAAATAGGTTAAAATAATTAACAAAATAAAATGTCATATCAAATTTATAATTATTTTATTTTTTTTCTCACAAATATCACAATCATTTACAAAAAAATTCAATTATCTTCTAAAATATAAAAATTTTAACTTATTAAAATATAAAAATTAAAATAACTTATTAAAATAATAATTTTCCAAACCCTCAGAGAACGTACGCAAGTGCGCGCAGAGGAAGCGGGGGGGGGTTGTTGGGTTTTAATTTCGCAACTGTGGTGTGGTGTGGTGTTGGGAAATGATCAGACGAGTTTCTTAGACATATTTGACGGTTAAACTTCGTCACTATCATTATCATATTTGTTGGCACCTAGATAGATTTTTCATAAAATAGTCAGTGATAAATGGGAAAGCAATTGTGCTATGTAGCTCGAAAGAGAGATTCCCCGAATCCCCCGAATTCAAAACGACGTTGTTTCGTCATTTTGATTTTGATTTTTTATTTTTCAATAACTGGCAGAAGAAAATTAGAAAAGAAAAAGGAAGAAGAAGAAGAAGAAGAAAGAAGAAGAGAAGAAGAAGAAAGAGGAGCAGACAGAGAGATCATCAACCACCCATAATCATCATCATCAACCACCCAACACATCATCATCATCGTCACATCATCACAGATCGGAGGCGGAGATCAGAGATCGGAGGCCTGCGACGATCGGAGGCGGAGGCAGAGGTGATAGCGATCCACTCTCTCTCTCTCCCTCCATTCCCTCTTCCTCTCTCTTCTCTTTCTCTCTTTCTCTTTCTCTTCTCTTTCTCTTCTTCACTCTTCCATCTGTTTCAGACATAACGAAAGAAAAAAAAAAAACCTGCCCAAAATGACGTCGTTTTGGGCAGTCAGGGGATTCGGGAGACAGAGATTCGAGCTATGAAGGATTTTTCATGGGAAAATTATTAGGAAAAAAAGAAAAATCCTTCGTTGCTCGAATTTCTCTCCCCCGAATCCCCCGACTACCCAAAATGACGTTGTTTTGGGCAGTTTTTTTTTTTTTCCCTTTCTTCCTTCCTTCGTTATGTCTGAAACAGATAGAAGAGTGAAGAAGAGAAAGAGAAGAGAAAGAGAAAGAGAGAAAGAGAAGAGAAGGGAAGAGGGAATGGAGGGAGAGAGAGAGAGAGAGAGAGTCGATTGCCGCTGCCTCTACCTTCGCCTCCGATCGTCGCCTTCGTCTCCACCTCCGCCTCCGCCTCCGCCTCCACCTCCGATCGTCGCAGGCCTCCGATCTCTGATCTCCGTCTCCAATCTGTGATGATGTGACGATGATGATGATGTGTTGGGTGGTTGATGATCTCTCTGTTTGCTACTCTTTCTTCTTCTTCTCTTCTTCTTTCTTCTTCCTTCTTCTTTTCTGATTTTCTTCTGCCAGTTATTGAAAAAAAAAAAAACGATGAAACAACGTCGTTTTGAATTTAGGGGATTCGGAGAATCTCTCTTTCGAGCTACATAACACAACTGGAAAAAAAATTTGTAAAGTCATGAACAGATTTATCATTTTAATTATTAAAATTAATAAGTTTTATTATTAATTTGAAATTTATTTAAAAAATTTATACTAAATTATAATTTTTTTATTTGTTATATTTTTTCTTAATAAATTAAAAAAATCTAATTAGTTTATAATAAATAAAGATTTTCACTAAAGTGGTTGAAAAAATTAAAATACTCACAGTGATAAATGGGAAAATTATTAGGAAAATAAAATTGCAAAGTCTTGAAAAAATTTACCATTTTTGTTATTAAAATTAATAAATTTTATTATTAATTTAAAATTTATTTTTACATTTAATTTTAATTTTTCTTATTTGTTATATTTTTCATAATAAATTAAAAAAATTTAATTAGTTTATAATAAATAAATATTTTCACTAAAGTGATTGAAAAAATTAAAATAGTCACAGTGATAAATGTGAAAATTATTAGGAAAACAAAATTGCAAAGTCATGAAAAATTTATCATTTTAATTATTAAAATTATTAAATTTTATTATTAATTTAAAATTTATTTTAAAAATTATACTGAATTATAATTTTTTTTCTTATTTGTCATATTTTTTCATAATAAATCAAAATTTTTTTAATTAGTTTATAACAAATAAAGATTTTCACTAAAGTGATTGAAAAAATAAAAATAGTCACAGTGATAAATGGGAATATTATTTGGAAAAGAAAATTGTAAAGTCATGAAAAATTTATCATTTTAATTATTAAAATTATTAAAATTTATTAAAAAAATTAAATTGAATTATAATTTTTCTTATTTGTTATATTTTTTCATAATAAATTAAAAAAATTAATTAGTTTATAATAAATAAAGGTTTTAATAAAGTGGTTGAAAAAAATTAAATTAAATTTTTTTTTTTTTTTAATGTCTAGAATTCTAACGTTGATTCGGGAATTGACTATTTCAATTAATTTTTTAACATTTTTAGAATATCTAAAAAAATAAAGAGAATTATGTGACAATTTATAATGACTTTTTAACTATTTTAACTACTCCTCAAACAAGGCCTAAAAATAGACTAAGTCGCCGTTTGGCATTGGCTTTTTAAGTTGGCTTTTCTGAGTTGGGACTTTTTTAGCTTGGGACTAAAAAATTCGTTTGATTTGACTTTTCTGACTTTTGTGTAAGAAAATGAAATGATTATGATTTAAATATAATATTTGTCTTATTAACTTATTTAGTTTATTTTATCTTTTTTGTTTTTTAAACCCAATTAAATTAACCAAACGAACGCTAAACAGAATTGAAACCAATGGTGTACACATCAATAGAAACTTTTTCATATTGAAGCACCTATTAAGAGTTGTTACCTTATTATTCCCAAACGGACCAATATATAATGAAAGTTGTGCTTTTCATTGCAAGTGTTTTGAAATTGTGCTGTGCTTTTCATTGGAAGTGTTCTAAAATTGTGCCAAGTGTATGTGTAAAAATGTGCCATGTGTCAATTATCTCTTTTTTGAAGCCAAACCATTCCAAAACTTCATAATTAAAAATTAATGTGTATCATAAGTATTTCACAATTTTCAGTAATCAAAGGACCTCTATCTCTTTATAAATATGCGCTTTAGGAAGGGGAGGAGGCATTAAAAATTTATTTTGAGTATGTCATTTGTTTTAATGGAATATAAAAGTTGTCTTTTCACTTTTTATTATGAGGTATCTCTATTTGAGAAAGTTATTGGGTGTTTTTGAAGTATGATCACGTAGTGCTCCAAGAGTGTTGTGATATGTGAAGAAGATGAGATCTATAATTTTGTATTAGGTGATTAGAGAACAGAAGAGGACATAATATACTATGTTTAATGGAGGTGTATGAACATGTGGTGCTTGAGGAGTACCCAATAATTTTCCCTACCTTTGTATGCATCCTTCCTCCGTTCACTCACCTGGGTCTATTTTGATTGTCTTCAATTAGGTAATTCTTCATTATTACATCTATTTTGATTTATCACGAGCTTGTCTCTATGTTTCTAGGAGTTTAAGGTTACGATATGAATTATTGTGATAAAATTATTTTCATTATGAAAATTTCCATTTCTTGTTTATAATTTAAAAAAAAAAAAAAAAGAGTTCGAAATTTTGAAAATAACTCTCTTTTAACTTTTGAGCAATTAGATTTGAAGTCTTATTTTATTATTATTGTTTTTAATTAGAAATATAGGCATGCGTATTCAATTTGGACATTTTTGTGATAGATTTTCATTGATGTTGGATTTGATGATCTCAATAAATTATATTTATTTTTGAGGTTATTTATCCTCTGCTCTAACCAACTCATGTATTATTAAGCTTGATTACATGACATTTAAAAGTTTTTTTGATAGTTTTTTCAAAGGTGAAAAACATTCTCAATTTTATTCTTTTCTAAAGGATTGAATCCACTTATTACTGCATTTTTTGAAATACTTGCATGAAATAAAGAAAATGTTGCCTTTTTCATCTACTTACAATGTTTCGTTATTTCAATAAAGTTGTTGTATGTGCCTTGACAACCAACTTGATAATTACACAAAAAATAATCCACATTATTTCATAGTATGTAGGATGTTATCTTCTTCTCTTTATAAAATTCAAACACATATATGTATAATTATAAACGCACGGGTAGCACACTAGTATGTGAGGTAAAATTGGCTTTCTCTCTCCTACGTATTCCTCAAGTCTCCCTTTCTTCATTTCCATAATTTCTAATTTTTAATATAATAAAAATTCAAACAAAAAATTAAAAAAAATGGAAATAATGACATTTAGAAAAGGATATGGTTTGTTAATCCATATCTAATAATAAAACATTTGTATCTAAGTCAAAAAATTAAAAATTTGAAATAATTAAATTCAGATAAGGATATGATTTGTCAATCTATATCTAATCAAAAACATATGTATCTAACTATTTATTTTGAATAAATCACAAGATTTACTCTTATTTTTTCTCTCCCTCTATACACATACTCTTCATTGTGTTTTCAGTCACTGATGTGAGTTTTTGTCGGTCAAACCAAGAATGGCTCTTTCTTTTTCTTACTCATTTGACTAGCCATAAAGTTGTGACTTGAACCATCATTTTCTTACTCATTCTCTAAATATTATTTTCTTTATCTCTTTGCTGTACTTTTATTGTTTTTATTTTGGTTATGATTTTTTATTTATTCTTTCACTTGTTAATAATTCATATTCTTTTTTTGGCGAAGCAGATACAAACACTTAAATTATTCGTGCAAATATTGTCATAAATAGAGTAATAGTTAGATATTGAAACACTGTGTTTGGTTTGATTCTCAAACTATGATTCCACACCAATAATCAATTTTCTGTTTGATTATAGTTTTCAAATTATGATTTCAAATCAATTTAAAAATATATTTTGAAAACATGTTTGGTAAACCAGAGAATTTTTGAATTTTTGATCTACCCGATCGTTTGCCCGGACATCCTCTTAGACAGTTTTTGAATTTTTGGGTCTACTCGGTAATCCCCCCGGACATCCTCCCGAACATTCGGCCAGTTGATCGGAACAGTTTTTTTATTATTATTATTTTTATTTAGCAATTAGAACTTGTTATCTGAACCAAAAAAAAAGAAAAAAAAAAAGGGGGGGGGGGCAACGCACCAATAAATCCCAAAATAAGAACTCTTGAACCATTTAGTCATGTGTTATATCTTATACACTGGTAGGTCCTATTTGAGAGGAAAAGACATAAGTGGACATGATGTTGGCTCGTGTGGTGTAGAATTGGTGGGTAAACTAGGGATTGAACAATGTTGAAATTACATTTGTATCAAAAAACTTACTATAGCCTATTTTAGGCTTCCTTCCTTTTTGATCATCTAGGAAGAGATGAATATGGAAAATCTATGATTCCCAATGTGTAATCCATTGAAATGGGTTTTGTGTAAAAGTTCCTGGCTTTTGTAATGTTACGTCCTTCAGAGTGTCCAAGTTGGGTTTTGGGTCATTGAAACCATAGAAATATGAATCGATTTTTGGTGTAATCAATTTGCTTGACATTGGCGATGGGTTTTCGACGTGGGTACTTCGATAGTGTGTGAAAGACGACGTTGGATTTGTTCCGAAATGGCGTCAGGTATGGGTTTCGTTTTGATGCACAGACCAACATCTTTGCAGAATTTGTGTTTTTGTTTTTTTGTTGTATTTTTTGGGATGAGTGTTGTGTGCGCCGATGTTATCAACATGGGTAAACATGTATGTATGCATGTATTTTGGATTGGGAATATATGTTTACATAGTAATGTTGTTACGTGGTAGTCGCATTGTTGGGTTGAGTTTGGTTGGGGGTTTGTACGTCTGTTAAATGATATGTTCATGGTTTAAGCGTGTGTATACTGCATGTTATTCGAAACTGTGGATCATGATGTGATGGATTATGTGTTGTTCAGAAGATGTTGGATGGTGCTGTAAACAAATTGTAGTGGTGATGTTCCGTGGGTTGAATGAATTATTACTTTTAGTATTATGTGCGGTGTTCCCTGCTTGGGTAGGTTGTGTATGTTGTTTTGAGAGTGTAATGTGAGTATGATTTGACGAGAAGTAATGTGGTAAGTTTGACTGGAAGAGTCGTAATGTAATCGTGGAGTTTAGTTTAGCACCTTTTTTGCTTTTCTTGTTTGTGATGTGGACGTATAGTACTATCGGATAAATGTTTGATTTGGTCAAATTAAACTCGTAGGTTAAATTAAGTTTGTATGGTATGGTTGCTAAAACCCATTATGCAATGTTTGTTATTGTAATGTTGTTTTTAATTAACGTAAATGACCGTGGAGGTAGTAGAACGATGTAACGTAGCTGATGCCATGGTTGGGCGGACTAACTTTCAATTGGCTCCTACCCAAGCGAACGTACCATTTTGTGTTGTGGAAACATAACGTTTCAGTTATGTTTGTAGTGTTGTAGTTGTTATGTTTGTCCTGTTTTGGTGTTATGTGTGTGAAACGTCATAGAAGAATTATGTTGAAATCATTCATTGACATATATGGTGTGGTATACAGTGCCGCGTTTTGTTGTAGCACAGTTATTTTACAACATTATTAAGTTTGTTAATGTTATGATTATAATGGGGTGTGGTAGGATAACGTGATTTATGTATTTGGTTGGTGTTGTCGTACATGGTAGTTTGGTGATCTAATAAATGTATGTCAAAATTGCGTGTAATACGTAATGACATTCGTGGAATTGTAATGCCCTATGTTGTTGTAGATTATGCAGTTCATGGACTAATGTGTTTCTGTGATTTATGTGGCAGGTAGTGTTAGACGATATACCGGGAAGCGTAGTAATAGTGGTAGGACATCCCAGTCGAACGCATCATTGCAGATGTCTACAAAATTGGTAGCAAAGAGACAAACCCAGTTGCCATTCAAGAACAAAAAAAAAAAAAAAATGATTCCACACGTTATACAGGCACAGGAAAATCATCCGCTCACCGCAACATAGGCATGAGAAAAATTGACAGGCAACTAGTCACCGCAAAATTATTTGGACATTTATTTAAAAATAAAAAATAAATAAACAAAAATTAATTTGTCATAGTAATTTTTAAAAAATAAAAAAACATTTTTAAACAAAACAATTAAAAAAAAAATTCCAACCAAATATACAATCAAAAGTAATTTTAAAGCCGTACCTAAATATTTTTATTAACAAATAATAATATTTTTTTAATATTTTAAATAAAAAATATTTTCAGAATTTTTTAAAATTTTTAAATAAAAAAATTATTTTTTTAATAATTTTTTTTTTGAATTGGATTTTAAAAAGAGTTTGATTATGAGTTTGAATAGAATTTTCAATAGAATTTTGAGTTGTGTGTTTTTTAACTAAGCTTTGAAAACTCTTTTCAAAACTCATAATCAAATAACTTTTCACAAATTCAACACTTATTTTAAAAATTCAACACTCAATTCAAAATTCAATTCAAAACTCATGACTAAATAAATTTTCTTTTTTCAAATGATAATTCGAAAACACATAAACTCAAAATACAACTCCACACTCAAATTATAATTCTAAACACAAACCAAATGCTACCATCACTTTGCTTGGTATGGGGTTTTCTAAACACACTTTTCAGAAAATTCTACTTTTTCGTTTTTCTTATTTTTTTATTTTTACTGATTTTTTTAATATTTTAAACAATTTTTTTTCAACACTCATTGCAGATGTCTACAAAATTGGTAGCAAAGAGACAAACCCAGTTGCCATTCAAGAACAAAAAAAAAAAAAAATGATTCCACACGTTATACAGGCACAGGAAAATCATCCGCTCACCGCAACATAGGCATGAGAAAAATTGACAGGCAACCAGTCACCGCAAAATTATTTGGACATTTATTTAAAAATAAAAAATAAATAAACAAAAATTAATTTGTCATAGTAATTTTTAAAAAATAAAAAAACATTTTTAAACAAAACAATTAAAAAAAAAATTCCAACCAAATATACAATCAAAAGTAATTTTAAAGCCGTACCTAAATATTTTTATTAACAAATAATAATATTTTTTTAATATTTTAAATAAAAAATATTTTCAGAATTTTTTAAAATTTTTAAATAAAAAAATTATTTTTTTAATAATTTTTTTTTTGAATTGGATTTTAAAAAGAGTTTGATTATGAGTTTGAATAGAATTTTCAATAGAATTTTGAGTTGTGTGTTTTTTAACTAAGGTTTGAAAACTCTTTTCAAAACTCATAATCAAATAACTTTTCACAAATTCAACACTTATTTTAAAAATTCAACACTCAATTCAAAATTCAATTCAAAACTCATGACTAAATAAATTTTCTTTTTTCAAATGATAATTCGAAAACTCATAAACTCAAAATACAACTCCACACTCAAATTATAATTCTAAACACAAACCAAATGCTACCATCACTTTGCTTGGTATGGGTTTTCTAAACACACTTTTCAGAAAATTCTACTTTTTCGTTTTTCTTATTTTTTATTTTTACTGATTTTTTTAATATTTTAAACAATTTTTTTTCAACACTCATTGCAGATGTCTACAAAATTGGTAGCAAAGAGACAAACCCAGTTGCCATTCAAGAACAAAAAAAAAAAAAAATGATTCCACACGTTATACAGGCACAGGAAAATCATCCGCTCACCGCAACATAGGCATGAGAAAAATTGACAGGCAACCAGTCACCGCAAAATTATTTGGACATTTATTTAAAAATAAAAAATAAATAAACAAAAATTAATTTGTCATAGTAATTTTTAAAAAATAAAAAAACATTTTTAAACAAAACAATTAAAAAAAAAATTCCAACCAAATATACAATCAAAAGTAATTTTAAAGCCGTACCTGAATATTTTTATTAACAAATAATAATATTTTTTTAATATTTTAAATAAAAAATATTTTCAGAATTTTTTAAAATTTTTAAATAAAAAAATTATTTTTTTAATAATTTTTTTTTTGAATTGGATTTTAAAAAGAGTTTGATTATGAGTTTGAATAGAATTTTCAATAGAATTTTGAGTTGTGTGTTTTTTAACTAAGGTTTGAAAACTCTTTTCAAAACTCATAATCAAATAACTTTTCACAAATTCAACACTTATTTTAAAAATTCAACACTCAATTCAAAATTCAATTCAAAACTCATGACTAAATAAATTTTCTTTTTTCAAATGATAATTCGAAAACTCATAAACTCAAAATACAACTCCACACTCAAATTATAATTCTAAACACAAACCAAATGCTACCATCACTTTGCTTGGTATGGGTTTTCTAAACACACTTTTCAGAAAATTCTACTTTTTCGTTTTTCTTATTTTTTTATTTTTACTGATTTTTTTAATATTTTAAACAATTTTTTTTCAACACTCATTGCAGATGTCTACAAAATTGGTAGCAAAGAGACAAACCAAGTTGCCATTCAAGAACAAAAAAAAAAAAAAAATGATTCCACACGTTATACAGGCACAGGAAAATCATCCGCTCACCGCAACATAGGCATGAGAAAAATTGACAGGCAACCAGTCACCGCAAAATTATTTGGACATTTATTTAAAAATAAAAAATAAATAAACAAAAATTAATTTGTCATAGTAATTTTTAAAAAATAAAAAAACATTTTTAAACAAAACAATTAAAAAAAAAATTCCAACCAAATATACAATCAAAAGTAATTTGAAAGCCGTACCTGAATATTTTTATTAACAAATAATAATATTTTTTTAATATTTTAAATAAAAAATATTTTCAGAATTTTTTAAAATTTTTAAATAAAAAAATTATTTTTTTAATAATTTTTTTTTTTGAATTGGATTTTAAAAAGAGTTTGATTATGAGTTTGAATAGAATTTTCAATAGAATTTTGAGTTGTGTGTTTTTTAACTAAGGTTTGAAAACTCTTTTCAAAACTCATAATCAAATAACTTTTCACAAATTCAACACTTATTTTAAAAATTCAACACTCAATTCAAAATTCAATTCAAAACTCATGACTAAATAAATTTTCTTTTTTCAAATGATAATTCGAAAACTCATAAACTCAAAATACAACTCCACACTCAAATTATAATTCTAAACACAAACCAAATGCTACCATCACTTTGCTTGGTATGGGTTTTCTAAACACACTTTTCAGAAAATTCTACTTTTTCGTTTTTCTTATTTTTTTATTTTTACTGATTTTTTTAATATTTTAAACAATTTTTTTTCAACACTCATTGCAGATGTCTACAAAATTGGTAGCAAAGAGACAAACCAAGTTGCCATTCAAGAACAAAAAAAAAAAAAAAATGATTCCACACGTTATACAGGCACAGGAAAATCATCCGCTCACCGCAACATAGGCATGAGAAAAATTGACAGGCAACCAGTCACCGCAAAATTATTTGGACATTTATTTAAAAATAAAAAATAAATAAACAAAAATTAATTTGTCATAGTAATTTTTAAAAAATAAAAAAACATTTTTAAACAAAACAATTAAAAAAAAAATTCCAACCAAATATACAATCAAAAGTAATTTTAAAGCCGTACCTGAATATTTTTATTAACAAATAATAATATTTTTTTAATATTTTAAATAAAAAATATTTTCAGAATTTTTTAAAATTTTTAAATAAAAAAATTATTTTTTTAATAATTTTTTTTTTGAATTGGATTTTAAAAAGAGTTTGATTATGAGTTTGAATAGAATTTTCAATAGAATTTTGAGTTGTGTGTTTTTTAACTAAGGTTTGAAAACTCTTTTCAAAACTCATAATCAAATAACTTTTCACAAATTCAACACTTATTTTAAAAATTCAACACTCAATTCAAAATTCAATTCAAAACTCATGACTAAATAAATTTTCTTTTTTCAAATGATAATTCGAAAACTCATAAACTCAAAATACAACTCCACACTCAAATTATAATTCTAAACACAAACCAAATTCTACCATCACTTTGCTTGGTATGGGTTTTCTAAACACACTTTTCAGAAAATTCTACTTTTTCGTTTTTCTAATTTTTTTATTTTTACTGATTTTTTTAATATTTTAAACAATTTTTTTTCAACACTCATTGCAGATGTCTACAAAATTGGTAGCAAAGAGACAAACCAAGTTGCCATTCAAGAACAAAAAAAAAAAAAAATGATTCCACACGTTATACAGGCACAGGAAAATCATCCGCTCACCGCAACATAGGCATGAGAAAAATTGACAGGCAACCAGTCACCGCAAAATTATTTGGACATTTATTTAAAAATAAAAAATAAATAAACAAAAATTAATTTGTCATAGTAATTTTTAAAAAATAAAAAAACATTTTTAAACAAAACAATTAAAAAAAAAATTCCAACCAAATATACAATCAAAAGTAATTTTAAAGCCGTACCTGAATATTTTTATTAACAAATAATAATATTTTTTTAATATTTTAAATAAAAAATATTTTCAGAATTTTTTAAAATTTTTAAATAAAAAAATTATTTTTTTAATAATTTTTTTTTTGAATTGGATTTTAAAAAGAGTTTGATTATGAGTTTGAATAGAATTTTCAATAGAATTTTGAGTTGTGTGTTTTTTAACTAAGGTTTGAAAACTCTTTTCAAAACTCATAATCAAATAACTTTTCACAAATTCAACACTTATTTTAAAAATTCAACACTCAATTCAAAATTCAATTCAAAACTCATGACTAAATAAATTTTCTTTTTTCAAATGATAATTCGAAAACTCATAAACTCAAAATACAACTCCACACTCAAATTATAATTCTAAACACAAACCAAATGCTACCATCACTTTGCTTGGTATGGGTTTTCTAAACACACTTTTCAGAAAATTCTACTTTTTCGTTTTTCTTATTTTTTTATTTTTACTGATTTTTTTAATATTTTAAACAATTTTTTTTCAACACTCATTGCAGATGTCTACAAAATTGGTAGCAAAGAGACAAACCCAGTTGCCATTCAAGAACAAAAAAAAAAAAAAAATGATTCCACACGTTATACAGGCACAGGAAAATCATCCGCTCACCGCAACATAGGCATGAGAAAAATTGACAGGCAACCAGTCACCGCAAAATTATTTGGACATTTATTTAAAAATAAAAAATAAATAAACAAAAATTAATTTGTCATAGTAATTTTTAAAAAATAAAAAAACATTTTTAAACAAAACAATTAAAAAAAAAATTCCAACCAAATATACAATCAAAAGTAATTTTAAAGCCGTACCTGAATATTTTTATTAACAAATAATAATATTTTTTTAATATTTTAAATAAAAAATATTTTCAAAATTTTTTAAAATTTTTAAATAAAAAAATTATTTTTTTAATAATTTTTTTTTTGAATTGGATTTTAAAAAGAGTTTGATTATGAGTTTGAATAGAATTTTCAATAGAATTTTGAGTTGTGTGTTTTTTAACTAAGCTTTGAAAACTCTTTTCAAAACTCATAATCCAATAACTTTTCACAAATTCAACACTTATTTTAAAAATTCAACACTCAATTCAAAATTCAATTCAAAACTCATGACTAAATAAATTTTCTTTTTTCAAATGATAATTCGAAAACTCATAAACTCAAAATACAACTCCACACTCAAATTATAATTCTAAACACAAACCAAATGCTACCATCACTTTGCTTGGTATGGGTTTTCTAAACACACTTTTTAGAAAATTCTACTTTTTTGTTTTTCTTATTTTTTTATTTTTACTGATTTTTTTAATATTTTAAACAATTTTTTTTAATCTTTAGACACACTTAACATAAATACATTTAAAAAGTATAATTTTCATGAAAAAATCTTTACAAAATTTACTAAATACCAAAAATACAAAAAAAAAAGAGAGAAAAATTTAGTATATTTTTCTTATTTTTGTATATTTATTAATTTTTTGAAATATTTTTTTACAAATATTTAATTTTTAGATACATCTAAGTAAGGTGCATCTAAAAAAGTAAAAAAAAAAAATGCTTAAAATTTTAAAAATATTCACTAAAAACAAAAAACATGAAAAAATAAAAAATTCAATTTTTAAAAAACAGAAACCAAACATACTGAATATTTTTCCGAGATGCATTTAACAAATTACATAACCATTGGCACTACATTTTTGATTTGTATAGATTCATTTTGAGAGTTTAATGTATATTATTTTTGTATTATAGTTGTCATATAATGGCAATGGATATTACAGTTTTTAAGCTTACTTTTTAGTGTTTTATTTATTTATTTATCTTATGGGACTAAAATAGCCAATCAAAAATATATAGTTCGGATTTATGTGGCTCTTTCAGATTGAAAATCCCAATTTAATATTCTGGTATCTTTACTTTTAAAATATTAGTGCCCTATGTCCCTTCACAAAAAAAAAAAAAAAAAAAAAAACTGTTTTTTGAATAGTTAAAATATTCTTTGGAATATAAATAGGAAAAAAAAAAGTTACACAAATTAAAAAAAAAAATATGAATGTCAAGATCAATGAAAAAATAATACACACCCTTCTCATTTTGTCTCTAAATCCTAAAATCTCTCCCAAGTTAATCATGCTATGATTCCTAAAATCTCTAACTTAAATATCATAAACATAACATCAATTCAACACGTTTATCTATAAATTCTACCACCAATCACAGTCTAATCCGTAAAAAAAAAAAGTGGTAGAGACTCACAATTTAAGTTGTATAAGGCGCCCATGTGGCATGACCCTTTGAATCTTATCCATATAAATTTGAATTTGAATTCAAAACTTATTTGGATAACCACTCATGATATCTATATCTATCATATAAACTAATATGGATAGATGATATATTTATCCTATATATCTGATATGATATATGGGATATGGGATATGGGATAATATGAAACAACATATGTTTTTCCCATACTGACTCTCTCCCATTAAAACAAAGATTTAGCTTTTTGTACTGTGATTTGTGTCGGTGATACTCATATTGTGGTATCACTTCACTGCTGGGTTCGTTGTTCGCATTCTTGAAGCACGTGATTTACTCACGAGATTCTTCGCTTAAGGTTTTATCACCTAAGGTATGATCTTAATTTTTTACCCGCTGTGTTGTACTTAATTTACATTGGTATCAGAGTTTTAATGGGTATTTTTGTGCTTATTTTTTTATGCATTAAAATAGGTGTATATTTTTATATAAATATATACACGATATATGCATGAAAATTAATAATTTTTTGAACTATCTCCGATCGACCTAAAATTTATATATGTTGTAGTATATTTAATGTAGAACATATTTGCAAAGTTTCATGAAAATCTAACAGTTAGATTTCAAGAAAAATGGAGACTTATTTTATATTTTTGAAACTTTACATGCATTATGGTTTTACATGCTTTAATTTCAGTTTTCAAATCTTACATATTTAGAATCTTTGTTTCGAGACCTTCGAAACCATATATTATTTGTTAGATTTTGATTTACGGTTGATGAGTTGCATCGAACCCTAATTTGGGTTCGTTTTGATTTTTTTGATGGTTTAAGGAGGAAGATGAAGTGCAGGGTTTCTGCACTTCCACTCTCATTAGATTGAGAGTGTAATACACCTCATTTTTATGTTCATTAAATGTCAATTTTGAAACCACAAATGTTTTTATTTTGGAAAATGGAGTCCGAAAGTACCAAAATCGGACCAGAAAACACCTTGGAAGGCGGCGTGTGAGCCGCACGCGCCTGATGACGCCGTCAGCAGCCGCCACGCACTGTCACGCGCTTCCACGCGCCAGGCGCGCTTCCACACTCGCGCTGTCCGCGCTCTTCCACACGCCCGCGTTAAGCCGCACTGCTTTAAGTCGTGCCACGCGCGAGCTGTGGGCCAAGCCGCGCCGTTTTCCGCGCCGGCTTGTCTGGTTTGACCGCTGGATGTAAGGGTCTGTTTGTTTTTTTTTTAAATCCAGAATTGTTTTAAGCGTGGTTGGTACTGTTAGACTTAGAATTATATTTTCTATCTTCTGTAAAATTTTCAAAATTTTATGAAAATAAAAAATATTTTTCCTGAAATAATAATTCATTATTTCTGCTTTAAAATGCTTATGGTGTTACATGATTAAGTTTCGAAGCTGAAATTTTTACTGTAGACCACTGTAATGGTTTACTATTTACTGGTATAATTGCTACATTTTCCCAGATTCTGGAATATTTATTTATGATTTCATGTGTGTTTATTAATTATTTAAAATTCCAGAAAATTCCAGAAAATTTCAGAAGTGATATACTTTATGTTATGGCATAATCTGAATATTAAACACAACATATTGTTAATTTTTGCCTAGAGTTTCTAATATATTGTGATCAGAATAGCATGATTAAATTTTTTTTTTATATTTAAATTCCATTATTAAATGTAATATAGCATGAGTTGATTGTGAATCTACTTTAAGATGCTATTGTATGGAATTAGAATATTTTATCATATTTTTTTTTTAGACATGCCATAGTCAGTGGGAGGTTGTTCGATTGAGAGAAATTGTTGTAGATTTACTCCCGAAAACTAATATTTTGCGTATAAATTAAATTAGATTTTGGATAATTATCACCTGTGGCGCAAGAGATGATTACGAGCATAGCAGATTTTCGATCTTGCGACTTGTGTAATATTGTCACTATTTAATTTAGATTTTTGAGGCAAAATTATATTATGCTAATCAAATTAATCCCAATGCGAATTTCTCTCTAAATTGACTTAGCTTATAAAAGTTAATTTGGTTGACCTAGACTTAGTAGAGATGTTCAAATGTGAACAATATAATCCTATTCTTTAGATGACCAAAAGTCTTGGAGACTTTAGGTTAGACCTTAAATTGAGCCAAAGGAAACATGACTCAAAGTGGCCGTGGTTTTGTTGCCTCGTTTGGCACAATAAAAACTAATGTGTGCGCTATGGTTAGCGGCACGCTACGTAGTTTTGGTTGGCGAGTTTTGGAGTTATGAAATTAGTAAGCCCTCAATAGATCTGTATATGATCTTGACTATTGAGGTGCGCAGATTGACTTTGTAATTTGATTTATAATGATGTTGCATCATTGGATGAAGTAACATTCAAGAGTCACGTCATCCAAGAAATGCGAGCTTAAATGAATTAGTCATTAAGTGTAAGATAAGTAGCCAGAATAAGCAATGTTTTACTCTCTATCCAACTGTTGGGAGTGGATGGAGCAAAATTTCATGCACTATAATAGTGTGCATTAAAGTATCATTTGAAGTCAAAAGATTAGCGCTTAGTAGTAGAAAAATCTATTAACACTAAGTGAAGAGATTAGTGCCAAGTGGCTGCAAAATCTATTAGCATTGCCAACTTGTCTAAGTCTAGACACCTACTATTTTCACACTTGAGTGTGAGACATGAGGAGGTGCTTCTTTGTTTGATTCCTTTACTAGGCTAACATTTTTTTAACAACGTTTACCACTAAGCGCAAACGTTGCAGCATAGTAATGAAAAGGTCAAGGCCGACAAGGTTGTTATGACTCTAAGAATTTGATGCATCGCTTGTGAGAGCATTGTGTTGAATAAGACTCTTTAACCTAATTCGCGCTTAAGTTACTTCAGGAGCTGTCATAGATTAATAGCTTGTTCTCTCATTCTTGTGGATAGTAGAATTAATTGCAAGTAACTATGAAGCGGGAAACAGATATAGCAAGAGGAGCATCGTTATGTTTCAACTAGATGTAGTAAAGTGTATGGAGAATAAAAATTGACTTGAAGGTGCAGGGGATTAGCACTTACTAGTTAAATTTGCGACTTAAACGCACTTGATATCTCAATGACATCCTTTTATGATTTAGTGAATATGAATTAGTTGTGAGTCATTACCTAGCTGGACCTAAACCTTTAAAACTTGTCTTCGAGAACTCACACATTAGGATGATTGGAATTAGTTTATAACATAGGTCATGAACCGGTGGCTTATTATACTTAATCACATTAATGAGATGATGACAGGATGGTTTGAGTAGGCCTTCTCGGGCCCACTCGCTTATGACATCCTGCTCTCATGTGAATGTGTAACTTTGTTCGCAATGGTTGCGCACAAGTAAGTAGAAAAGTCGTAGAAGGGCATTTGTATTGGCGCATTTAGTCCACTATGATATTAGTGACTGGATATGGGTAAGGGTATGATAGCTAGCCCTAAAGCTCAACACATTTATAGATTACGATACGCATCTTAGTCAAGGCTATTTGATCTCCCATAAGTCAAAAAGTTTTTAAATGATTTTTTGACATTGCACATATGAGGTCGAGATCAATTAGATAAGAGCTTTCGTACTTTTAGTTTTGACGAAGGTGGCGAGTATCTATTTGAGTTATTTTTTAGAAAGCTTTGTGAAAAGAAATGAATGCTTAGAAAATTGATTATTCCTAGTACTCAGCAACACAAGAGTGTAGTAAAGATAAGGAATTAAGTATTGTTAATGTTAGGTGGATGATGGCGCAAAATGTTTCCCAATTGGGAATTGCACTTTAGTTTGTTGCCTATATCCCTGACTAAGTGCCCTTCATATCAGATTTTACACTCCATTTGAGTAATGGGTTAGCAGAGAGCCATCTATGGGTGATCTGTAACCGTTAAGCAGCTTATCTTTATTTTACTTCTCATAAGGTTGTGAAGTTAAGACTTAGGGTTCTATAGCGCATTATTGTATGATGTCTTGTAAACACATAGGGTCATGTGGCGCATTATTGTATGCTGTCATGTAAACCCTCCTGGTCATGTGCATATAGGTAAGCAGCTTTGTGGTAGCGTAAATAAGTCACATAAAGTTTTCTTAGTAAAGGTGACGTGAATAGAGTTTTGGAACTCTATAAGATAGAGAATTCTAAGCATAGCGCTTTTATGTAGCCTAGTTGAGAATGAAAAGAAATTTCCAATATCCTAGAGACAGTGGGAGGAATGTGCTACTAATGGATTACTCCATTAGAGAAGAATATTCTACATTCTTAGTTGCGTGGTAGCGATTGTGAAATTTTTCCACGTTATCACTAGGTGATTGAGAGGGAAACATTCATGATTGCTCCGCAAGATGATAAAGAGCCTAGGATAATGCCAAAAGCTCTAGTCTCCTGTTTTTAGAAAGTGGATTAATGTTGCGTAGTTTAAGACAAAGTCTTTAAGGATTAACCATTTCTATAATTTGGTTGACTTTCCATTATGACACGAAATTGTTCTAAAGTTATGCGTGATTTGGATAGTCATTATTGAGGCATAAGGTTCGTTAGATACCGAAAAATTGCACCATTGAGAAAAGTGTAGACCATGAGAAGACTTCCTCCTAGGGAGTGAGGTTATTTTGACTTAGGCTATGATTGACATAAGTTTGGAACATTGATTTGTGGACATTGTGACCCAATTTCTCGTTGGAGAATTGGATAAGTAGATCCGTAGGGATTTACCTTCTGCTTTTATGGTGAAAAGTTAGGAGCGCAAAAAGGTCGCTAGTTCCAACAAATCTTTTACAACCTAAAACAGTTATCCAAATAGTGGTTCTTAGATTTCGTCAAGCCATGATAGGCAAACGATGATCGATGAAGACCACTGAGGCATGATTAATGGTCCAAAAATAGTTTTTCCTCACTTAGTTATTATGAGCCAGGAATTTATAAGGTTGTCGCTACCTAGGGTGGGCAGTCCTCTATTTTAGATATGATGGACATGGGTGATGTAATTTATATGCTCGGATGTATGATCCTTAGGAATTGTTTTGGGAGAATTCCCGGTTTGTCTTTGATGACTTACATAAGGAATATCCTAGAATAATTCTAGATGCAAAATTGCAAACCCATTGACTTACCTATCGGTTAAAGCCAGAGCCTTAGCTATTGATTGAATCCTCGGATTGTCTTTTGGAGAAACAGATGACCTATATTCTTTGATCTTTTTTTGTTGTGGGAGCCTGAAGTACGCTATGTGGGCGTATTCAGTATGATAAGTGTTATCTTTGGTAAATGGTCAACTAAGTAGTTTAGACATTGACCTTGCTCATTAGACTGTGGATAGAATACGTTGCTAGTAGTATATAAATTTGCCCCTTGTAAGATTCAATGCGCTAGTTGGGCGCATCCAGAATGAACGCAAATTGGTCACCAAAATATCTTTAGAGAGGTTATTGCGCAAAAGGTAGTGATCTTGAATCAATTCATGTGAGGCGCAAATGGTAGATTCCGTTGTATATGCTTATCGCAAGAGGTGCTGATAAGGCTTATGCTTGGAATCTAGAATTGCGCAGACTGTGGTCGTGTTTTTTTTAAAAATCGATCACTTATTTGTTATGAGATGATGAGATGTTGACACTATTATGGTTTGTGTCATAATGATTAGCAGATGATGATGTCAGCAGACAATATTGGCTCACTCACACGAGTAATCGCTCTTGGCGCTTGGGAGCGAGCAAGGATGAGACTAGTGGTTTATTTTTATTTGGAGCCAAGAGAGGCTTAAATTATCTACTATGTATGTCGCCTTGGTTACAACCAAGATGAAGTCATGTTAAGGACCAAACATGGATGTTAGTACCTACTTTTCATGTTGTGCCTGTTATGATTAGCCAAATACGAGATCTCATTTGGCGCTTGGAAGGCGAGCAAATAGAGAATTCGGGTTAGGCACTAGAAAGCGACTAGACTAAGATCTGTACGGTGTATCGAGTATGACGTCACTCTTTTTTTTGGAAGAGTTACTCCACCGTAACATGTATTCATACTATATGTGCTTGGCGATCGAGGAATGAGGTGAGAGAATGGATCCATGTTTCCTCACCGTGTGAGTCTTACGTGTCATTATTGATATGACTTTTATTTATGTACCATTTTGTGACTTTTGACTATGTTATAAGGTAAGGGGTTGATGTTCTGCTACTTTGGTATGTTGCCTGCGGTCATGTATGATTCGGCCTTAAGGGACATCACTGGGAAAGTGGTCAATCCTGAACTAAATGGCATGAGGGCAAAGGGAAGATCATCTAATATTACACCACTGTTGTATATTCACTGTCGACAACTCACATCGCTCTGTATGAGAGGCGGATTGAGTGTGAATATATTGCAAGAATTGAGAAGGTCAAACTTGGTCTTTTTGAGGGATTAGAGATGTTTTTTTTTTTACCGGTGTAATTAGATGGGTCTGGGGTATATGAGACACTATTTCTATTCTTTTTGGGTTGATGTCTCTATGCTGGCTTATTTTGAGTTTTTAGTATAGAGCTCCCATATGTAGGTGTTCTCAGCAGTCGCACGGTGCATTGGCTAGTATGAGATTGTTCATTTTTTTGGAGAGATTGAGATAGAGATGTGGCAGTGTCAAGCCAACTCTTGTGCGAGTGGAAGATGTTTGAAATTGGGCGCCCATGTGGCATGACCCTTTGAATCTTTTGAACCTTATCCATATAAGTTTGAATTTGAATTCAAAACTTATTTGGATAACCACTCATGATATCTATATCTATCATATCAACTGATATGGATAGATGATATATTTATCCTATATATCTGATATGATATATGGGATATGGGATAATATGAAGCAACGTATGTTTTTCCCATACTGACTCTCTTCCATTAAAACAACAATCAAGCTTTTTGCACTGTGACTTGTGTGGGTGATACTCATATTATGGTATTACTCCACTGTTGGGTTTGTTGTTCGCATTCTTGAAGCATGTGATTTACCCACGAGATTCTTCGCTTCAGGTTCTATCACCTAAGGTATGATCTGAATTTTTTACCTGCTGCGTTATACTTGATTTACAATTTATACACTACAAGAAAAAGGGAGTATAAAACACGAAAGTATTTGCGACGACACACTTACCGTGTTTTTGCAATGGCACCACTTGCTGTCTCCAATAAATCAGGTTTCAGTGATAGTACCACTTATTGTCGTAAAAAAACAAGTTTTTGCAAATAATTCGGGTGTTGTTGTGGTTATTGTTGATGATGATTTGAATAGTTTGATTGGTTTTGGTTGTTGATGATGATGTCTGATCGGGTGGGTTTGATTTTTGGTTGATAATGGATGATTCTCTCTCTCTCTGATCCTCTCATCTTCGCTTCTTTCTTCTTCTTCTTCTTTTGCCAGTTATGAAAAAAAAAAAAGTTTCAAAATGACGTCTTCTTGAATTCAGGCCAATTTCGAGCTCGAAAGTTTCGAGCTACGTAGTGGAACCATTTGACGGTTCATCATCATCATTATCAACATATTTGCTGGCACGTAAATAGATTTTTCACAAACAGAGGTCTTTTGAAAAGCAATAAAAAAGTTAGTTTTTAGTTTTTTATCCATTTTAGTTTATATCACTTCTCACATTTTTTATTTATAAAAAGATAAAATAGATTAAAAAATTCAAAAAATTAATTTTTTACCAACTTTTCAAAATACCACACAATCTCGCTACGTAGTTCGAATTGGAAGCCCTCAAATAATTCGAATGTTTTTGCCTAGTTGCCTAGATTTGCGTGAAACCATACTCATCTTTTTTCTTCATTTTTGAAACATCTCACAGTTTTGCTCTCTCTCTCTCTCTCTCTCTCTCTCAAACAGTCGATCGCTGATAATCTTTCACTCAGCATCGCCAACTGACCACGATTCTAACTTAACGCTGCCAATGATCTTTCACTTACTCACCACTAACGATCTCCCTCGCTCACCTATAAGAAGAAACAATCTCTCTCTCAACCACTGATTGCCGACAAGAGTAAATATGAACCAAGAAGATAGATTTTGCTTGAATCAGTTTAAAATGTTTTATTTTTTGCTTGAATCAGTTGAAAATATTTTGATTTGAGACTGAAGATGGACCTTTTTTTTTTATATTTTATTTATGAATTTAGGATTGTTGATTTTTATGAGATAGTTTTGATTACAAATTGGGGAACTTGGTGGTCTGCCGTGAAGAAACAGAGTAGAGAGAGACAATAGAGAGAGAAGACAAAGCTTTTTTTTTTCAGAAAAGAAAAGAGAGAGATCAACACAAAGAGCACTTGGTACCCATTTCCAAATTTCTTGGTTCTTTTATTTGTTTGGTTGCTTAGAATCTCACAATCTTCTTGGAGGATTTTTTGATTGCGTTGTTCTTTTTTTTTATTCTTGTACTGGGTTGTTCTATTTTTACTTTTCTTTTCCTTTTTTTTTGGGGGGGTTAATTCTTCATTGTTGTTGATGCTTCGTTGTTGTTGTTAACTGTTTTGTCGATGCTTCATTGTTGAAACTTATTGGTCTTTAAATCATTTTTCTAAACAAAAGAGCACTTCTTTTGTATGTTGCTTTACTTTGCCAAAATATGAATGTTTCATTGTTGAAACTAACGAAGCGCTTCTTTTGTATTTTCTTTTGCTTTGTCAAAAGATAAATGCTTTTGAGGTATGAGAAAGAGAGAGATTGAGAGGAGAGAGAAAAGGTAATGGGCGTGAGTCAAAAAGGTAAGATAGCCTAGCAATAAATTCGGGAGTTGGGGTAGGTGCTATCACAGCACCATGCTATGACAGCCAAACGGCATCGTTTTATTTATTTAAAAAAAAAATTGAAACATAAGCATGCCTGCCGTCTTGCTGTAATGTAGAACAACACTTTATAGGTTGGCTTTAGGAAAATAAGGTGCAGCTATAAACAAACGAAAAATAAAAAATTGAAACACAAGTCTATGAGAATGTTTTTGAAAGTAATTTGAATTTTGGATGATTTGGTATGTGAAGAAATTGGATTTAGAATGATATTCAACATTGAATTGGTTGGTTGGTGCACAGTTTAAATTCAACTTTATTTTTGATTTAATTTAGTTGTTACAATTATATATATATGGTAATTACATGTACTTTTTATATTATATGGTTGTTACAAGTTGTATAGTTAAAGTACCATTTGTTTCAAGTGCTTATATTTCAACATTACTTTTCTTTTAAAATTTAGAGTAAATTACATCAGTAATTTCTAAATTTTGTCTCTTGTATCATATTGATTCTTACACTTTTAATTAGTTCAATTTTGACTCTTAATTTTTTTGATTTTTGTATCAATTTGGTCCAATTGACAATGACGTTAGGTTTTTTGATAAAGAATAATTACTAAGTTGGTTGATACTAACTCAGTAAATTGATAAAGTTTATAAATTTGTTCTTACGTGATACATGTCGCTCATATTTGTATTTTTTTTATATAAAAAAGAACTATCGGTGCAATTTATCTTAAAATTTATTTTTACAAAAAAATAATTTTGAGACAAATAAAAATATTATAAAATTCAATTTTTGTACTATTTTTTACATATTTGTTTTAACTAATCATACCTATTGTTTAAATTTTTTTTTATAGCTTCTTATTTTCCTAAAGTCAACCCAAACATAAAAGTGTTGTTTCACACATATACTACAACAAAACGGCGACTTAAGGCGTGAGTTCATTTTTTTTCTTTTATTTTTTTAACAAATAAAACGGCACCATTTGGCTGTCACAGCATGGTGCTGTGACAGCACCTACCCCCATTCCACAAATTTAAGTCATTTGAACTCTTTTTAGCCGAGCTACAAAATAGAGGGGCTATTTGGGAAGTAGGATTTTAGCTTAATTTAAATTAAAATTTAAAAAAGATAAAATTGATTAAAATAATTAACAAAATGAAATGTCATATCAAATTTGTAATTATTTTATTTTTTTTTTCACAAATATCACAATCATTTACAAAAAAATTCAATTATCTTTTAAAATATAAAAATTTTAACTTATTAAAATAATTAAAAATTAAAATAACTTATTAAAATAATAATTTTCCAAACCCTCACACAACGTACGCAAGTGCGCACAGAGGAAGCCGGGGGCGGCGGGGGGGTTTTAATTTCGCAACTGTGGTGTTGGGAAATGATCAGACGAGTTTCTTAGACATGTTTGACGGTTAAACTTCGTCACTTTCATCATCATATTTGCTACCTAGATAGATTTTTCACAAAATAGTCAGTGATAAATGGGAAAATTATTAGGAAAAAAATTTGTAAAGTCATGAACAGATTTATCATTTTAATTATTAAAATTAATAAGTTTTATTATTAATTTGAAATTTATTTAAAAAATTTATACTGAATTATAATTTTTTTATTTGTTATATTTTTCTTAATAAATTAAAAAAATCTAATTAGTTTATAATAAATAAAGATTTTCACTAAAGTGGTTGAAAAAATTAAAATAGTCACAGTGATAAATGGGAAAATTATTAGGAAAATAAAATTGCAAAGTCTTGAAATTTTTTTCATTTTAATTATTAAAATTAATAAATTTTATTATTAATTTAAAATTTATTTTTACATTTAATTAAAATTTTTCTTATTTGTTATATTTTTCATAATAAATTAAAAAAATTTAATTAGTTTATTTTAGATAAATATTTTCACTAAAGTGATTGAAAAAATTAAAATAGTCACAGTGATAAATGGGAATATTATTAGGAAAAGAAAATTGTAAAGTCATGAAAAATTTATCATTTTAATTATTAAAATTATTAAAATTTATTAAAAAAATTAAACTGAATTATAATTTTTCTTATTTGTTATATTTTTTCATAATAAATTAAAAAAATTAATTAATAAATAAAGGTTTTACTAAAGTGGTTGAAAAAAATTAAATTAAAAAATAATTTTTTTTTTTTTAATGTCTAGAATTCAAACGTTGATTCGGGAATTGACTATTTCAATTAATTTTTTAACATTTTAAGAATATCTAAAAAAATAAACTAAGTCGCCGTTTGGCATTGGCTTTTTAAGTTAGCTTTTTTGAGTTGGGACTTTTTTAGCTTGTGACTAAAAAATTCGTTTGGTTTGACTTTTCTGACTTTTGTGCGAGAAAAAATGAAATGATTATGATTTAAATATGATATTTGTCTTATTAACTTATTTAGTTTATTTTATTTATTTTGTTTTTTTAACCCAATTAAATTAACCAAACGAACGCTAAACAGAATAGAAACAAATGGTGTACACATCAATAGAAACTTTTTCATATTGAAGCACCTATTAAGAGTTGTTACCTTATTATTCCCAAACAGACCAATATATAATGAAAGTTGTGCTTTTCATTGGAAGTGTTTTGAAATTGTGCTGTGCTTTTCATTGGAAGTGTTCTAAAATTGTGCCAAGTGTATGTGTAAAAATGTGCCATGTGTCAATTATCTCTTTGAAGCCAAACCATTCCAAAACTTCATAATTAACAATTAATGCGTATCATAAGTATTTCACAATTTTCAGTAATCAAAAGACCTCTATCTCTTTATAAATATGCGTTTTAGGAAGGGGAGGAGGCATTAAAAATTTATTTTGAGTATGTCATTTGTTTTAATGGAATATAAAAGTTGTCTTTTCATTTTCTATTATGAGGTATCTCTATTTGAGAAAGTTATTGGATGTTTTTGAAGTATGATCACGCAGTGCTTCAGGAGTGTTGTGATTAGTGAATAAGATGAGATCTATAATTTTGTATTAGGTGATTAGAGGAGGTGCATGAACATGTGGTACTCGAGGAGTACCCAATAATTTTCCCTACCTTTGTATGCATCCTTCCTCCGTTCACTCATCTGGGTCTATTTTGATTGTCTTCAATTAGGTAATTCTTCATTATTACATCTATTTTGATTTATCACGAGCTTGTCTCTATGTTTCTAGGAGTTTAAGGTTATGATATGAATTATTGTGATAAAATTATTTTCATTATGAAAATTTCAATTTCTTGTTTATAATTAAAAAAAAAAAAAAAAGAGTTCAAAATTTTGAGAATAACTGTCTTTTAACTTTTGAGCAATTAGATTTGAAGTCTTATTTTATTATTATTGTTTTTAATTAGAAATATAGGCATGTGTATTCAATTTGGACATTTTTGTGATAGATTTTCATTGATGTTGGATTTGATGATCTCAATAAATTATATTTATTTTTGAGGTTATTTATCCTCTGCTCTAACCGACTCATGTATTATTAAGCTTGATTAGATGACATTTAAAAGTTTTTTTGATAGCTTTTTCAAAGGTGACAAACATTCTCAATTTTATTCTTTTCTAAAGGATTGAATCCACTTATTACTGCATTTTTTGAAATACTTGCATGAAATAAAGAAAATGTTGCCTTTTTCATCTACTTACAATGTTTCATTATTTTTCATTATTTCAATAAAGTTGTTGTATGTGCCTTGACAACCAACTTGATAATTACACAAAAAAGAATCCACATTATTTCATAGTATGTAGGATGTTATCTTCTTTTCTTTATAAAATTCAAACACATATATGTATAATTATAAACGCACGGGTAGCACACTAGTATGTGAGGTAAAATTGGCTCTCTCTCCTACGTGTTCCCCAAGTCTCCCTTTCTTCATTTCCATAATTTCTAATTTTTAATATAATAAAAATTCAAACAAAAAATTAAAAAAAATGGAAATAATGACATTTAGAAAAGGATATGGTTTGTTAATCCATATCTAATAATAAAACATTTGTATCTAAATCAAAAAATTAAAAATTTGGAATAATTAAATTTAGATAAGGATATGATTTATCAATCTATATCTAATAAAAAACATATGTATCTAACTATTTATTTTGAATAAATCACAAGATTTACTCTTATTTTTTCTCTCCCTCTATACACATACTCTTGATTGTGTTTTCAGTCACTCATGTGAGTTTTTGTCGGTCAAACCAAGAATGGCTCTTTCTTTTTGTTTTTGATTTTCTTTTTCTTACTCATTTGACTAGCCATAAAGTTGTGACTTGAACCATCATTTTCTTACTCATTCTCTAAATATTATTTTCTTTATCTCTTTGCTGTACTTTTATTGTTTTTATTTTGGTTATGATTTTTTATTTATTCTTTCACTTGTTAATAATTCATATTCTTTTTTTGGCGAAACAGATACAAACACTTAAATTATTCGTGCAAATATTGTCATAAATAGAGTAATAGTTAGATATTGAAACACTGTGTTTGGTTTGATTCTCAAACTATGATTCCACACCAATAATCAATTTTCTGTTTGATTATAGTTTTCAAATTATGATTTCAAATCAATTTAAAAATATATTTTGAAAACATGTTTGGTAAACCAGAGAATTTTTGAATTTTTGATCTACCCGGTCGTTTGCCCGGACATCCTCTTAGACAGTTTTTGAATTTTTGGGTCTACTCGGAAATCCCGCCGGACATCCTCCCGAACATTCGGCCAGTTGATCGGAACAGTTTTTTTATTATTATTATTTTCATTTAGCAATTAGAACCTGTTATCGGAACCAAAAAAAAAAGAAAAAAGGGGGGGGGGGGCAACGCACCAATAAATCCCAAAATAAGAACTCTTGAACCATTTAGTCCTGTGTTATATCTTATACACTGGTAGGTCCTGTTTGAGAGTAAAAGACATAAGTGGACATGATGTTGGCTCATGTGGTGTAGAATTGGTGGGTAAACTAGGGATTGAACAATGTTGAAATTACATTTGTATCAAAAAACTTACTATAGCCTATTTTAGGCTTCCTTCCTTTTTGATCATCTAGGAAGAGATGAATATGGAAAATCTATGATTCCCAATGTGTAATCCATTGAAATGGGTTTTGTGTAAAAGTTCCTGGCTTTTGTAATGTTACGTCCTTCAGAGTGTCCAAGTTGGGTTTTGGGTCATTGAAACCATAGAAATACGAATCGATTTTTGGTGTAATCAATTTGCTTGACATTGGCGATGGGTTTTCGACGTGGGTACTTCGATAGTGTGTGAAAGGCGACGTTGGATTTGTTCCGAAATGGCGTCAGGTATAGGTTTCGTTTTGATGCATAGACCAACATCTTTGCAGAATTTGTGTTTTTGTTTTTTTGTTGTATTTTTTGGGATGAGTGTTGTGTGCGCTGATGTTATCAACATGGGTAAACATGTATGTATGCATATATTTTGGATTGGGAATATATGTTTACATAGTAATGTTGTTACGTGGTAGTCGCATTGTTGGGTTGAGTTTGGTTGGGGGTTTGTAAGTCTGTTAAATGATATGTTCATGGTTTAAGTGTGTGTATACTACATGTTATTCGAAACTGTGGATCATGATGTGATGGATTATGTGTTGTTCAGAAGATGTTGGATGGTGCTGTAAACAAATTGTAGTGGTGATGTTCCGTGGGTTGAATGAATTATTACTTTTAGTATGATGTGCGGTGTTCCCTGCTTGGGTAGGTTGTGTATGTTGTTCTTAGAGTGTAATGTGAGTTATGATTTGACGAGAAGTAATGTGGTAAGTTTGACTGGAAGAGTCGTAATGTAATCGTGGAGTTTAGTTTAGCACCTTTTTTGCTTTTCTTGTTTGTGATGTGGACGTATAGTACTATCGGATAAATGTTTGATTTGGTCAAATTAAACTCGTAGGTTAAATTAAGTTTGTATGGTATGGTTGTTAAAACCCATTATCCAATGTTTGTTGTTGTAATGTTGTTTTTAATTAACGTACATGACCGTGGAGGTAGTAGAACGATGTAACGTAGCTGATGCCATGGTTGGGCGGACTAACTTTCAATTGGCTCCTACCCAAGCGAACGTACCATTTTGTGTTGTGGAAACATAACGTTTCAGTTATGTTTGTAGTGTTGTAGTTGTTATGTTTGTCCTGTTTTGGTGTTATGTGTGTGAAACGTCATAGAAGAATTATGTTGAAATCATTCATTGACATATATGGTGTGGTATGCAGTGCCGCGTTTTGTTGTAGCATAGTTATTTTATAACGTTATTAAGTTTGTTAATGTTATAATTATAATGGGGTGTGGTAGGATAACGTGATTTATGTATTTGGTTGGTGTTGTCGTACATGGTAGTTTGGTGATCTAATAAATGTATGTTAAAATTGCGTGTAATACGTAATGACATTTGTGGAATTGTAATGCCCTATGTCGTTGTAGATTATGCAGTTCATGGACTAATGTGTTTCTGTGATTTATGTGGCAGGTAGTGTTAGACGATATACCGGGAAGCGTAGTAATAGTGGTAGGACATCCCAGTCGAACGCATCATTGCAGATGTCTACAAAATTGGTAGCAAAGAGACAAACCCAGTTGCCATTCAAGAACAAAAAAAAAAAATGATTCCACACGTTATACAGGCACAGGAAAATCATCCGCTCATAGCAACATAGGCATGAGAAAAATTGACAGGCAACCAGTCACCGCAAAATTATTTGGACATTTATTTAAAAATAAAAAATAAATAAACAAAAATTAATTTGTCATAGTAATTTTTAAAAAATAAAAAAACATTTTAAAACAAAACAATTAAAAAAAAAATTCCAACCAAATATACAATCAAAAGTAATTTTAAAGCCGTACCTAAATATTTTTATTAACAAATAATAATATTTTTTTAATATTTTAAATAAAAAATATTTTCGGAATTTTTTTAATTTTTTAAATAAAAAAATTATTTTTTTAATAAATTTTTTTTTTGAATTGGATTTTAAAAAGAGTTTGATTATGAGTTTTGAATAGAATTTTCAATAGAATTTTGAGTTGTGTGTTTTTTAATTAAGGTTTGAAAACTCTTTTCAAAACTCATAATCAAATAACTTTTCACAAATTCAACACTTATTTTAAAAATTCAACACTCAATTCAAAATTCAATTCAAAACTCATGACTAAATAAATTTTCTCTTTTCAAATGATAATTCGAAAACTCATAAACTCAAAATACAACTCCACACTCAAATTATAATTCTAAACACAAACCAAATGCTACCATCACTTTGCTTGGTATGGGTTTTCTAAACACACTTTTCAGAAAATTCTACTTTTTTGTTTTTTTTATTTTTTTTATTTTTACTGATTTTTTTAATATTTTAAACAATTTTTTTTAATCTTTAGACACACTTAACATAAATACATTTAAAAAGTATAATTTTCATGAAAAAATCTTTACAAAATTTACTAAATACCAAAAATACAAAAAAAAAAAAAAGAGAGAAAAATTTAGTATATTTTTCTTATTTTTGTATATTTATTAATTTTTTGAAATATTTTTTCACAAATATTTAATTTTTAGATACATCTAAGTAAGGTGCATATAAAAAAGTAAAAAAAAAATGCTTAAAATTTTAAAAATATTCACTAAAAACAAAAAACATGGAAAAATAAAAAATTCAATTTTTAAAAAACAGAAACCAAACATACTGAATATTTTTCCGAGATGCATTTAACAAATTACATAACCATTGGCACTACATTTTTGATTTGTATAGATTCATTTTGAGAGTTTAATGTATATTATTTTTGTATTATAGTTGTCATATAATGGCAATGGATATTACAGTTTTTAAGCTTACTTTTTAGTGTTTTATTTATTTATTTATCTTATGGGACTAAAATAGCCAATCAAAAATATATAGTTCGGATTTATGTGGCTCTTTCAGATTGAAAATCCCAATTTAATATTCTGGTATCTTTACTTTTAAAATATTAGTGCCCTATGTCCCTTCACACCCCCCCCCCCCCAAAAAAAAAAAAAAAAAAAAAAAAACTGTTTTTTTGAATAGTTAAAATATTCTTTGGAATATAAATAGAAAAAAAAAAGTTACACAAATTAAAAAAAAATATATGAATGTCAAGATCAATGAAAAAATAATACACACCCTTCTCATTTTGTCTCTAAATCCTAAAATCTCTCCCAAGTTAATCATGCTATGATTCCTAAAATCTCTAACTTAAATATCATAAACATAACGTCAATTCAACACGTTTATCTATAAATTCTACCACCAATCACAGTCTAATCCGTAAAAAAAAAAAGTGGTAGAGACTCACAATTTAAGTTGAATAAGGCGCCCATGTGGCATGACCCTTTGAACCTTATCCATATAAATTTGAATTTGAATTCAAAACTTATTTGGATAATCACTCATGATATCTATATCTATCATATAAACTAATATGGATAGATGATATATTTATCCTATATATCTGATATGATATATGGGATATGGGATATGGGATAATATGAAACAACGTATGTTTTTCCCATACTGACTCTCTCCCATTAAAACAAAGATCTAGCTTTTTGTACTGTGATTTGTGTGGGTGATACTCATATTGTGGTATCACTTCACTGCTGGGTTCGTTGTTCGCATTCTTGAAGCACGTGATTTACTCACGAGATTCTTTGCTTAAGGTTCTATCACCTAAGGTATGATCTTAATTTTTTACCCGCTGTGTTATACTTAATTTACATTGGTATCAGAGTTTTAATGGGTATTTTCGTGCTTATTTTTTTATGCATTAAAATAGGTGTATATTTTTATATAAATATATACACGATATATGCATGAAAATTAATAATTTTTTGAACTATCTCCGATCGACCTGAAATTTATATATGTTGTAGTATATTTAATGTAGAACATATTTGCAAAGTTTCATGAAAATCTAACAGTTAGATTTCAAGAAAAATGGAGACCTATTTTATATTTTCGAAACTTTACATGCATGATGGTTTTACATGCTTTAATTTCAGTTTTCAAATCTTACATATTTAGAATCTTTGTTTCGAGACCTTCGAAACCATATATTATTTGTTAGATTTTGATTTACGGTTGATGAGTTGCATCGAACCCTAATTTGGATTCGTTTTGATTTTTTTGATGGTTTAAGGAGGAAGATGAAGTGCAGGGTTTCTGCACTTCCACTCTCATTAGATTGAGAGTGTAATACACCTCATTTTTATGTTCATTAAATGTCAATTTTGAAACCACAAATGTTTTTATTTTGGAAAATGGAGTCCGGAAATACCAAAATCGGACCAGAAAACACCTTGGAAGGCGGCGTATGAGCCGCACGCGCCTGATGACGCCGTCAGCAGCCGCCACGCGCTGTCACGCGCTTCCACGCTCCAGGCACGCTTCCACGCTTGCGCTGTCCGCGCTCTTCCACACGCGCGCGTTAAGCCGCACTGCTTCAAGCCGTGCCACGCGCGAGCTGTGGGCCAAGCTGCGCCGTTTTCCGCACCGGCTTGTCTCGTTTGACGGCTGGATGTAAGGGTCTGTTTGTTTTTTTTTTTAAATCCAGAATTGTTTTAAGCGTGGTTGGTACTGTTAGACTTAGAATTATATTTTCTATCTTCTGTAAAATTTTCAAAATTTTATGAAAATAAAAAATATTTTTCCTGAAATAATAATTCATTATTTCTGCTTTAAAATGCTTCTGGTGTTACATGATTAAGTTTCGAAGCTAAAATTTTTACTGTAGACCACTCTAATGGTTGACTATTTACTAGTATAATTGCTACATTTTCCCAGATTCTGGAATATTTATTTATGATTTCATGTGTGTTTATTAATTATTTAAAATTCCAGAAAATACCAAAAAATACCAGAAAATTCCAAAAAATTTCAGAAGTGATATACTTTCTGTTATGGCATAATCTGAATATTAAATACAACATATTGTTAATTTTTGCCTAGAGTTTCTAATATATTGTGATCAGAATAGCATGATTAATTTTTTTTTTATATTTAAATTCCATTATTAAATGTAATATAGTATGAGTTGATTGTGAATGTACTTTAAGATGCTATTGTATGGAATTAGAATATTTTATCATATTTTTTTTTAGACATGCCATAGTCAGTGGGAGGTTGTTCGGTTGAGAGAAATCGTTGTAGATTTACTCCCGAAAACTAATATTTTGCGTATAAATTAAATTAGATTTTGGATAATTATCACCTGTGGCGCAAGAGATGATTACGAGCATAGCAGATTTTCGATCTTGCGACTTGTGTAATATTGTCATTATTTAATTTAGATTTTTGAGGCAAAATTATATTATGCTAATCAAATTAATCTCAATGCGAATTTCTCTCTAAATTGACTTAGCTTATAAAAGTTAATTTGGTTGACCTCGACTTAGTAGAGATGTTCAAATGTGAACAATATAATCCTATTCTTTAGATGACCAAAAGTCTTGGAGACTTTAGGTTAGACCTTAAATTGAGCCAAAGGAAACATGACTCAAAGTGGCTGCGGTTTTGTTGCCTCGTTTGGCACAATAAAAACTAATGTGTGCGCTATGGTTAGCGGCACGCTACGTAGTTTTGGTTGGCGAGTTTTGGAGTTATGAAATTAGTAAGCTCTCAATAGATCTGTATATGATCTTGACTATTGAGGTGCGCGGATTGACTTTGTAATTTGATTTATAATGATGTTGCATCATTGGATGAAGTAACATTCAAGAGTCACGTCATCCAAGAAATGCAAGCTTAAATGAATTAGTCATTAAGTGTAAGATAAGTAGCCAGAATAAGTAATGTTTTACTCTCTATCCAACTGTTGGGAGTGGATGGAGCAAAATTTCATGCACTATAATAGTGTGCATTAAAGTATCATTTGAAGTCAAAAGATTAGCGCTTAGTAGTAGAAAAATCTATTAACACTAAGTGAAGAGATTAGTGCCAAGTGGCCGCAAAATCTATTAGTATTGCCAACTTGTCTAAGTCTGGACACCTACTATTTTCACACTTGAGTGTGAGACATGAGGAGGTGCTTCTTTGTTTGATTCCTTTACTAGGCTAACATTTTTTTAACAACGTTTACCACTAAGCGCAAACGTTGCAGCATAGTAATGAAAAGGTCAAGGCCGACAGGGTTGTTATGACTCTAAGAATTTGATGCATCGCTTGTGAGAGCATTGTGTTGAATAAGACTCTTTAACCTAATTCGCGCTTAAGTTACTTCAGGAGCTGTCATAGATTAATAGCTTGTTCTCTCATTCTTGTGGATAGTAGAATTAATTGCAAGTAACTATGAAGCGGGAAACAGATATAGCAAGAGGAGCATCGTTATGTTTCAACTAGATGTAGTAAAGTGTATGGAGAATAAAAATTGACTTGAAGGTGCAGGGGATCAACACTTACTAGTTAAATTTGCGACTTAAACGCACTTGATATCTCAATGACATCCTTTTATGATTTAGTGAATATGAATTAGTTGTGAGTCATTACCTAGCTGGACCTAAACCTTTAAAACTTGTCTTCGAGAACTCACACATTAGGATGATTGGAATTAGTTTATGACATAGGTCATGAACCGGTGGCTTATTATACTTAATCACATTAATGAGATGATGACAGGATGGTTTGAGTAGGCCTTCTCGGGCCCACTCGCTTGTGACATCCTGCTCTCATGTGAATGTGTAACTTTGTTCGCAATGGTTGCGCACAAGTAAGTAGAAAAGTCGTAGAAAGGCATTTCTATTGGCGCATTTAGTCCACTATGATATTAGTAACTGGATATGGGTAAGGGTATGATAGCTAGCCCCAAATCTCGACACATTTATAGATTACGATACGCATCTTAGTCAAGGCTATTTGATCTCCCATAAGTCAAAAAGTTTTTAAATGATTTTTTGACATTGCACATATGAGATCGAGATCAATTAGATAAGAGCTTTCGTACTTTTAGTTTTGACGAAGGTGGCGAGTATCTATTTGAGTTATTTTTTAGAAAGCTTTGTGAAGAGAAATGGATGCTTAGAAAATTGATTATTCCTAGTACTCAGCAACACAAGAGTGTAGTAGAGATAAGGAATTAAGTATTGTTAATGTTAGGTGGATGATGGCGCAAAATGTTTCCCAATTGGGAATTGCACTTTAGTTTGTTGCCTATATCCCTGACTAAGTGCCCTCCATATCAGATTTTACACTCCATTTGAGTAATGGGTTAGCAGAGAGCCATCTATGGGTGATCTGTGACCGTTAGGCAGCTTATCTTTATTTTACTTCTCATAAGGTTGCGAAGTTAAGACTTAGGGTTCTATAGCGCATTATTGTATGATGTCTTGTAAACACATAGGGTCATGTGGCGCATTATTGTATGCTGTCATGTAAACCCTCCTAGTCATGTGCATATAGGTAAGCAGCTTTGTGGTAGCGTAAATAAGTCACATAAAGTTTTCTTAGTAAAGGTGACGTGAATAGAGTTTTGGAACTCTATAAGATAGAGAATTCTAAGTATAGCGCTTTTATGTAGCCTAGTTGAGAATGAAAAGAAATTTCCAATATCCTAGAGACAGTGGGAGGAATGTGCCTACTAATGGATTACTCCATTAGAGAAGAATATTCTACATTCTTAGTTGCGTGGTAGCGATTGTGAAATTTTTCCACGTTATCACTAGGTGATTGAGAGGGAAACATTCATGATTGCTCCACAAGATGATAAAGAGCCTAGGATAATGCCAAAAGCTCTAGTCCCCTGTTTTTAGAAAGTGGATTAATGTTGCGTAGTTTAAGACAAAGTCTTTAACGATTAACCATTTCTATAATTTGGTTGACTTTCCATTATGACACGAAATTGTTCTAAAGTTATGCGTGATTTGGATAGTCATTATTGAGGCATAAGGTTCGTTAGATACCGAAAAATTGCACCATTGACAAAAGTGTAGACCATGAGAAGACTTCCTCCTAGGGAGTGAGGTTATTTTGACTTAGGCTATGATTGACATAAGTTTGGAACATTGATTTGTGGACATTGTGACCCAATTTCTCGTTGGAGAATTGGATAAGTAGATCCGTAGGGATTTACCTTCTGCTTTTATGGTGAAAAGTTAGGAGCGCAAAAAGGTCGCTAGTTCCAACAAATCTTTTACAGCCTAAAACAGTTATCCAAATAGTGGTTCTTAGATTTCATCAAGCCATGATAGGCAAACGATGATCGATGAAGACCACTGAGGCATGATTAATGGTCCAAAAATAGTTTTTCCTCACTTAGTTATTATGAGCTAGGAATTTATAAGGTTGTCGCTACCTAGGGTGGGCAGTCTTCTATTTTAGATATGATGGACATGGGTGATGTAATTTATATGCTCGGATGTATGATCCTTAGGAATTGTTTTGGGAGAATTCCCGGTTTGTCTTTGATGACTTACATAAGGAATATCCTAGAATAATTCTAAATGCAAAATTGCAAACCCATTGACTTACCTATCGGTTAAAGCCAGAGCCTTAGCTATTGATTGAATCCTCAGATTGTCTTTGGGAGAAACAGATGACCTATATTCTTTGATCTTTTTTTGTTGTGGGAGCCTGAAGTACGCTATGTGGGCGTATTCAGTATGATAAGTGTTATCTTTGGTAAATGGTCAACTGAGTAGTTTAGACATTGGCCTTGCTCATTAGACTGTGGATAGAATGCGTTGCTAGTAGTATATAAATTTGCCCCTTGTAAGATTCAATGCGCTAGTTGGGCGCATCCAGAATGAACGCAAATTGGTCACCAAAATATCTTTAGAGAGGTTATTGCGCAAAAGGTAGTGATCTTGAATCACTTCATGTGAGGCGCAAATGGTAGATTCCGTTGTATATGCTTATCGCAAGAGGTGCTGATAAGGCTTATGCTTGGAATCTAGAATTGCGCAGACTGTGGTCGTGTTTTTTTTAAAAATCGATCACTTATTTGTTATGAGATGATGAGATGTTGACACTATTATGGTTTGTGTCATAATGATTAGCAGATGATGATGTCAGCAGACAATATTGGCTCACTCACACGAGTAATCGCTCTTGGCGCTTGGGAGCGAGCAAGGATGAGACTAGTGGTTTATTTTTATTTGGAGCCAAGAGAGGCTTAAATTATCTACTATGTATGTCGCCTTGGTTACAACCAAGATGAAGTCATGTTAAGGACCAAACATGGATGTTAGTACCTACTTTTCATGTTGTGCCTGTTATGATTAGCCAGATACGAGATCTCATTTGGCGCTTGGAAGGCGAGCAAATAGAGAATTCGAGTTAGGCACTAGAAAGCGACTAGACTAAGATCTATACGGTGTATCGAGTATGACATCACTCTTTTTTTTGGAAGAGTTACTCCACCGTAACATGTATTCATACTATATGTGCTTGGCGATTGAGGAATGAGGTGAGAGAATAAATCCATGTTTCCTCACCGTGTGAGTCTTACGTGTCATTATTGATATGACTTTTATTTAGGTACCATTTTGTGACTTTTGACTATGTTATAAGGTAAGGGGTTGATGTTCTGCTACTTTGGTATGTTGCTTGCGGTCATGTATGATTCGGCCTTAAGGGACATCACTGGGAAATCGGTCAATCCTGAACTAAATGGCATGAGGGCAAAGGGAAGATCATCTAATATTACACCACTGTTGTATACTCACTGTCGACAACTCACATCGCTCTGTATGAGAGGCGGATTGAGTGTGAATATATTGCAAGAATTGAGAAGGTCAAACTTGGTCTTTTTGAGGGATTAGAGATGTTTTTTTTTTACCGGTGTAATTAGATGGGTCTGGGGTATATGAGACACTATTTCTATTCTTTTTGGGTTGATGTCTCTATGCTAGCTTATTTTGAGTTTTTAGTATAGAGCTCCCATATGTAGGTGTTCTCAGCAGTCGCACGGTGCATTGGCTAGTATGAGATTGTTCATTTTTTTGGAGAGATTGAGATAGAGATGTGGCAGTGTCATGCCAACTCTTGTGCGAGTGGAAGATGTTAGAAATTGGGCGCCCATGTGGCATGACCCTTTGAACCTTTTGAACCTTATCCATATAAGTTTGAATTTGAATTCAAAACTTATTTGGATAACCACTCATGATATCTATATCTATCATATCAACTGATATGGATAGATGATATATTTATCCTATATATCTGATATGATATATGGGATATGGGATAATATGAAGCAACGTATGTTTTTCCCATACTGACTCTCTTCCATTAAAACAACAATCAAGCTTTTTGCACTGTGACTTGTGTGGGTGATACTCATATTATAGTATTACTCCACTGTTGGGTTTGTTGTTCGTATTCTTGAAGCACGTGATTTACCCACGAGATTCTTCGCTTCAGGTTCTATCACCTAAGGTATGATCTGAATTTTTTACCTGCTGCGTTATACTTGATTTACAATTTATACACTACAAGAAAAGGGAGTATAAAACACGAAAGTATTTGCGACAGCACACTTACCGTGTTTTTGCGATGGCACCACTTGCTGTCTCCAATAAATCAGGTTTCAGTGATAGTACCACTTATTGTCGTAAAAAAACAAGTTTTTGCAAATAATTCGGGTGTTGTTGTGGTTATTATTGATGATGATTTGAATAGTTTGATTGGTTTTGGTTGTTCATGATGATGTCTGATCGGGTGGGTTTGATTTTTGGTTGATAATGGATGATTCTCTCTCTCTCTGATCCTCTCATCTTCGCTTCTTTCTTCTTCTTCTTCTTCTTCTTCTTTTGCCAGTTATGAAAAAAAAAAAAAAGTTTCAAAATGACGTCTTCTTGAATTCAGGCCAATTTCGAGCTCGGAAGTTTCGAGCTACGTAGTGGAACCATTTGACGGTTCATCATCATCATTATCAACATATTTGCTGGCACGTAAATAGATTTTTCACAAACAGAGGTCTTTTGAAAAGCAATAAAAAAGTCAGTTTTTAGTTTTTTATCCATTTTAGTTTATATCACTTCTCACATTTTTTATTTATAAAAAGATAAAATAGATTAAAAAATTCAAAAAATTAATTTTTTACCAACTTTTCAAAATACCACACAATCTCACTACGTAGTTCGAATTGGAAGCCCTCAAATAATTCGAATGTTTTTGCCCAGTTGCTTAGATTTGCGTGAAACCATACTCATCTTTTTTCTTCATTTTTGAAACATCTTACAGTTTTGCTCTCTCTCTCTCTCTCTCTCTCAAACAGTCGATCGCTGACAATCTTTCACTCAGCATCGCCAACTGACCACGATTCTAACTTAACGCTGCCAATGATCTCTCACTTACTCACCACTAACGATCTCCCTCGCTCACCTATAAGAAGAAACAATCTCTCTCTCAACCACTGATTGCCGACAAGAGTAAATATGAACCAAGAAGATAGATTTTGCTTGAATCAGTTTAAAATATTTTATTTTTTGCTTGAATCAGTTGAAAATATTTTGATTTGAGACTGAAGATGGACCTTTTTTTTTTATATTTTATTTATGAATTTAGGATTGTTGATTTTTATGAGATAGTTTTGATTACAAATTGGGGAACTTGGTGGTCTGCCGTGAAGAAACAGAGTAGAGAGAGACAATAGAGAGAGAAGACAAAGCTTTTTTTTCAGAAAAAGAAAAGAGAGAGATCAACACAAAGAGCACTTGGTACCCATTTCCAAATTTCTTGGTTCTTTTATTTGTTTGGTTGCTTAGAATCTCACAATCTTCTTGGAGGATTTTTTGATTGCGTTGTTCTTTTTTTTTATTCTTGTACTGGGTTGTTCTATTTTTACTTTGCTTTTCCTTTTTTTTGGGGGGGGGGGGGTTAATTCTTCATTGTTGTTGATGCTTCGTTGTTGTTGTTAACTGTTTTGTCGATGCTTCATTGTTGAAACTTATTGGTCTTTAAATCATTTTTCTAAACAAAAGAGCACTTCTTTTGTATGTTGCTTTACTTTGCCAAAATATGAATGTTTCATTGTTGAAACTAACGAAGCGCTTCTTTTGTATTTTCTTTTGCTTTGTCAAAAGATAAATGCTTTTGAGGTATGAGAAAGAGAGAGATTGAGAGGAGAGAGAAAAGGTAATGGGCGTGAGTCAAAAAGGTAAGATAGCCTAGCAATAAATTCGGGAGTTGGGGTAGGTGCTATCACAGCACCATGCTATGACAGCCAAACCGCATCGTTTTATTTATTTAAAAAAAAAATTGAAACACAAGCACGCCTGCCGTCTTGCTGTAATGTAGAACAACACTTTATAGGTTGGCTTTAGGAAAATAAGGTGCAGCTATAAACAAACGAAAAATAAAAAATTGAAACACAAGTCTATGAGCATGTTTTTGAAAGTAATTTGAATTTTGGATGATTTGGTATGTGAAGAAATTGGATTTAAAATGATATTCAACATTGAATTGGTTGGTTGGTTCACAGTTTAAATTCAACTTTATTTTTGATTTAATTTAGTTGTTACAATTATATATATATGGTAATTACATGTACTTTTTATATTATATGGTTGTTACAAGTTGTATAGTTAAAGTACCATTTGTTTCAAGTGCTTATATTTCAACATTACTTTTCTTTTAAAATTTAGAGTAAATTACATCAGTAATTTCTAAATTTTGTCTCTTGTATCATATTGATTCTTACACTTTTAATTAGTTCAATTTTGACTCTTAATTTTTTTGATTTTTGTATCAATTTGGTCCAATTGACAATGACGTTAGGTTTTTTCATAAAGAATAATTACTAAGTTGGTTGATACTAACTCAGTAAATTGATAAAGTTTATAAATTTGTTCTTACGTGATACATGTTGCTCATATTTGTATTTTTTTTTTTATAAAAAAGAACTATCGGTGCAATTTATCTTAAAATTTATTTTTACAAAAAAATAATTTTGAGACAAATAAAAATATTATAAAATTCAATTTTTGTACTATTTTTTACATATTTTTTTAACTAATCATACCTATTGTTTAAATTTTTTTTTATAGCTTCTTATTTTCCTAAAGTCAACCCAAACATAAAAGTGTTGTTTCACACATATACTACAGCAAAACGGCGACTTAAGGCGTGAGTTCATTTTTTTTCTTTTATTTTTTTAACAAATAAAACGGCACCATTTGGCTGTCACGGCATGTTGCTGTGACAGCACCTACCCCCATTCCACAAATTTAAGTCATTTGAACTCTTTTTAGCCGAGCTACAAAATAGAGGGGCTATTTGGGAAGTAGGATTTTAGCTTAATTTAAATTAAAATTTAAAAAAGATAAAATTGATTAAAATAATTAACAAAATGAAATGTCATATCAAATTTGTAATTATTTTATTTTTTTTTCACAAATATCACAATCATTTACAAAAAAATTCAATTATCTTTTAAAATATAAAAATTTTAACTTATTAAAATAATTAAAAATTAAAATAACTTATTAAAATAATAATTTTCCAAACCCTCACACAACGTACGCGTGCGCACAGAGGAAGCCGGGGGCGGCGGGGGGGTTTTAATTTCGCAACTGTGGTGTTGGGAAATGATCAGACGAGTTTCTTAGACATGTTTGACGGTTAAACTTCGTCACTTTCATCATCATATTTGCTACCTAGATAGATTTTTCACAAAATAGTCAGTGATAAATGGGAAAATTATTAGGAAAAAAATTTGTAAAGTCATGAACAGATTTATCATTTTAATTATTAAAATTAATAAGTTTTATTATTAATTTGAAATTTATTTAAAAAATTTATACTGAATTATAATTTTTTTATTTGTTATATTTTTCTTAATAAATTAAAAAAATCTAATTAGTTTATAATAAATAAAGATTTTCACTAAAGTGGTTGAAAAAATTAAAATAGTCACAGTGATAAATGGGAAAATTATTAGGAAAATAAAATTGCAAAGTCTTGAAATTTTTTTTCATTTTAATTATTAAAATTAATAAATTTTATTATTAATTTAAAATTTATTTTTACATTTAATTAAAATTTTTCTTATTTGTTATATTTTTCATAATAAATTAAAAAAATTTAATTAGTTTATTTTAGATAAATATTTTCACTAAAGTGATTGAAAAAATTAAAATAGTCACAGTGATAAATGGGAATATTATTAGGAAAAGAAAATTGTAAAGTCATGAAAAATTTATCATTTTAATTATTAAAATTATTAAAATTTATTAAAAAAATTAAACTGAATTATAATTTTTCTTATTTGTTATATTTTTTCATAATAAATTAAAAAAATTAATTAATAAATAAAGGTTTTACTAAAGTGGTTGAAAAAAATTAAATTAAAAAATAATTTTTTTTTTTTAATGTCTAGAATTCAAACGTTGATTCGGGAATTGACTATTTCAATTAATTTTTTAACATTTTAAGAATATCTAAAAAAATAAAGAGAATTATGTGATAATTTATAGTGACTTTTTAACTATTTTAACTACTCCTCAAACAAGGCCTAAAAATAGACTAAGTCGCCGTTTGGCATTGGCTTTTTAAGTTAGCTTTTTTGAGTTGGGACTTTTTTAGCTTGTGACTAAAAAATTCGTTTGGTTTGACTTTTCTGACTTTTGTGCGAGAAAAAATGAAATGATTATGATTTAAATATGATATTTGTCTTATTAACTTATTTAGTTTATTTTATTTATTTTGTTTTTTTAACCCAATTAAATTAACCAAACGAACGCTAAACAGAATAGAAACAAATGGTGTACACATCAATAGAAACTTTTTCATATTGAAGCACCTATTAAGAGTTGTTACCTTATTATTCCCAAACGGACCAATATATAATGAAAGTTGTGCTTTTCATTGGAAGTGTTTTGAAATTGTGCTGTGCTTTTCATTGGAAGTGTTCTAAAATTGTGCCAAGTGTATGTGTAAAAATGTGCCATGTGTCAATTATCTCTTTGAAGCCAAACCATTCCAAAACTTCATAATTAACAATTAATGTGTATCATAAGTATTTCACAATTTTCAGTAATCAAAAGACCTCTATCTCTTTATAAATATGCGTTTTAGGAAGGGGAGGAGGCATTAAAAATTTATTTTGAGTATGTCATTTGTTTTAATGGAATATAAAAGTTGTCTTTTCATTTTCTATTATGAGGTATCTCTATTTGAGAAAGTTATTGGATGTTTTTGAAGTATGATCACGCAGTGCTTCAGGAGTGTTGTGATTAGTGAATAAGATGAGATCTATAATTTTGTATTAGGTGATTAGAGGAGGTGCATGAACATGTGGTACTCGAGGAGTACCCAATAATTTTCCCTACCTTTGTATGCATCCTTCCTCCGTTCACTCATCTGGGTCTATTTTGATTGTCTTCAATTAGGTAATTCTTCATTATTACATCTATTTTGATTTATCACGAGCTTGTCTCTATGTTTCTAGGAGTTTAAGGTTATGATATGAATTATTGTGATAAAATTATTTTCATTATGAAAATTTCAATTTCTTGTTTATAATTAAAAAAAAAAAAAAAAAGAGTTCAAAATTTTGAGAATAACTGTCTTTTAACTTTTGAGCAATTAGATTTGAAGTCTTATTTTATTATTATTGTTTTTAATTAGAAATATAGGCATGTGTATTCAATTTGGACATTTTTGTGATAGATTTTCATTGATGTTGGATTTGATGATCTCAATAAATTATATTTATTTTTGAGGTTATTTATCCTCTGCTCTAACCGACTCATGTATTATTAAGCTTGATTAGATGACATTTAAAAGTTTTTTTGATAGCTTTTTCAAAGGTGACAAACATTCTCAATTTTATTCTTTTCTAAAGGATTGAATCCACTTATTACTGCATTTTTTGAAATACTTGCATGAAATAAAGAAAATGTTGCCTTTTTCATCTACTTACAATGTTTCATTATTTTTCATTATTTCAATAAAGTTGTTGTATGTGCCTTGACAACCAACTTGATAATTACACAAAAAAGAATCCACATTATTTCATAGTATGTAGGATGTTATCTTCTTTTCTTTATAAAATTCAAACACATATATGTATAATTATAAACGCACGGGTAGCACACTAGTATGTGAGGTAAAATTGGCTCTCTCTCCTACGTGTTCCCCAAGTCTCCCTTTCTTCATTTCCATAATTTCTAATTTTTAATATAATAAAAATTCAAACAAAAAATTAAAAAAAATGGAAATAATGACATTTAGAAAAGGATATGGTTTGTTAATCCATATCTAATAATAAAACATTTGTATCTAAATCAAAAAATTAAAAATTTGGAATAATTAAATTTAGATAAGGATATGATTTATCAATCTATATCTAATAAAAAACATATGTATCTAACTATATATTTTGAATAAATCACAAGATCAACTCTTAATTTTTTCTCTCCCTCTATACATATATTATAACCTCTTCATTGTGTTTTCAGTCACTCATGTGAGTTTTTGTCGGTCAAGCCAAGAATGGCTCTTTCTTTTTGTTTTTGATTTTCTTTTTCTTACTCATTTGACTAGCCATAAAAGTTGTGACTTGAACCATCATTTTCTTACTCATTCTCTAAATATTATTTTCTTTATCTCTTTACTGTACTTTTATTGTTTTTATTTTGGTTATGACTTTTTTATTTATTCCTTCGCTTGTGAATAATTCATATTCTTTTTTTGGTGAAGCAAATACAAATACTTAAATTATTCGTGCAAATATTGACATAGATAGAGTAATAGTTAGATATTGAAACACTGTGTTTGGTTTGATTCTCAAACTATGATTCCACACTAATAATCAATCTTCTGTTTGATTATAGTTTTCAAATTATGATTCCAAATCAATTTAAAAATACATTTTGAAAACATGTTTGGTAAACCAGAGAATTTTTGAATTTTTTGTCTACCCGGTCGTCCGTCCGGACATCCTCTTAGACAGTTTTTGAATTTTTGGGTCTACCTGGTCATCTCCCCAGACATCCTCCCGGACATTCGACCAGTTGACTGGAATAATTTTTTTATTAATATTTTTATTTAGCAATTAGCACCTATTATCTTTAAAAAAAAAAAAAAGGGCAATGCACTAATAAATCTCAAAATAAGAACTCTTTAACCATTTAGTCCTGTGTTATATCTTATACACTGGTAGGTACTGTTTGAGTGTAAAAGACATAAGTGGACATGATGTTAGCGCGTGTGATGTAGAATTGGCGGTAAACTCGGGATTGAACAATGTTGAAATTACATTTGTATCCAAAAACTTACTATAGCCTACTTTAGGTTTCCCTCCTTTCCGATCAATCTCGGAAGAGATGAATATGGAAAATTGATTCCCAATGTGTAATCCATTGAAATGGGTTTTGTGTAAAAGTTCCTGGCTTTTGTAATGTTACGTCCTTTAGAGTGTCCAATTTGGGTTTTGGATCATTGAAACCCTAGAAATACGAATCGATTTTTGGTGTAATCGATTTGCTTGACATGGGCGACGGGTTTCCAACGTGGGTACCTATATTGGACTACGTTTTTGGGAAATTTGATAAATTATTTGATTGAAAGGTGATGTCTTGTGAGATATGGTTATACTTTGTTGAAAAACTGTAAGTTACCACTCAGTTTTTATAGGCTCTCGGCTTAATTTGGGGATGATTCTGTGTCACGATGTCAGCCGTTAAACCAGCTAGTTTTGTTTGTTTACTGTGGGTGGTGTTTTGTTTTAAGATTCATTTTCTAGAATCCTATTTCCCTTAGACTTTGATATAATTTTATTCTGATATAGTTAAATTGATATTGTTCTTTACTGAAAGAATTTTGTCCTTGCTATATATATATATATTTTTCTTTCTTTCTTTCTTTCTAGTATTGCTATATTTTTCATGCTATTGGTGGTTTTTTCCTTGCTATATTCATTTTGAATAATGTTGTGTGAAATGCGATGTGTTTCAAACAATTGGTTTCTTTTCTTCATGCTAAGCTTCACTAATATCAGTTGTTCAAACCTGCAAAAGGGTGGTATTATAAAAATCACAACCTTTACTTTCCTTGTCTATTCTGAATGGACTGTTGTCAACTTATGTATATGCTACATGCCACACATTCCCTCTCATTTTAACCCCTAAAAATAGTTTTTGAAAAATCAAACCAAAAGGAGCCCTTGTTCTCTTGTTTTTCTTTTAAATCTAAATTAAATTAAATTTGGGATACAGGTCCATTAAATTAAATTTAAAAAAAAAAAGAAGAAAAGAAGAAAAAGGAAATTGGATGAAAACCCAAAACAGAAGGAAAAGAAATAAATATGTTGTATCAACAGACACTCGGTGAAATCTCTCTTTTGGATTTGTTGCAAAGGTTTTCTTTGACTATCTCATCAATCTTTGAATTATTGTAGTTCTTGTTTTGGGCATTTGTTTTGATATTAATTTCCTTCTATACAAGAAACTGGATTTAACTCTAATAAACAAATATACTTATTGAAAGTGCTAGACATGAGCTAAACTTGTTGCAATTATCATACTATAATCATTTGCTGATATAATAAAAAGTAAGAGCTTTATTACACTTCAGTTGACAAGGCAAATGATTATAATAAAACTGAATTGGTAAAAGGCGGAAAAAGAGAAGAAAAATACCGTTAACAGATGGGCATGATCTTTGGGAGTAAGAATGAATAGTTGAGTACCATGATGCTACTTCTTTCTGGTTGTTGTTGCCTTGGTTCTTCTTCTGCTCTCTGCTGGCCGTCTTTTCCTCTATGTTCTGTTTTCTTTTAAAATCCTACAATTCCCCTTTCATAACCTTAATGTTTTTTATGCTTAATACCAGGAACTTTTGTGAGTATGCATAATATGTGGTTTCCAAATTACCATTGTGCATGTGATATGACCCCTTGGGCTTGACTAGTAAGAAGATTGGGAAGCATGTGGAAAATGTATATGGATATTATTAGATCATCCTACTTCCTACTTCATTATAATCTGTTGGTCCTTACAGGATAAAGTATAGCAATGTAGAATTAAGAAAGAGAAAGATTATTTGATGATTAAATTAGAAAGTAAAAAAAAAAGTTAAACAAACTAGAAACATAAATTGTATTATTCATAATTATGAATCCTTGTTGCAAAGATAGTTATTGGGATGCCTAAAATAGCAAAATATCTATGAGTTTGGTGCCAAGAAGTAAATTCTGTGGTTAGGATGGAAATGTAATGCAGCCTTAGGTTTATTAAATGTGTGCAGAGAAACATATGTGAAATTCTAAGCACTTATGAAACTGTGCCTAGAGGGAGGCCCAAATTCCAATGTACTATCATTTTGTTCTCTAATAAAATTCTTGTCTCTAAGAGTAAGAGAGGGGGGGGCGGGGCGGCGGCGGGGAAGAAGGGAGTGGAAGCAAACAGAGAGTATAGAACTGTTTATTGTTATGTTGCTCTATGCAGCTAAGAACTTGTAACATTAATATGGCAGGAAAATGGAGCGTTTGTTAGGATGGGAAAGTTCCTTGCTTTGGTTCACTTTTTGAGGTTAATGCTCAAACTCAATGCAAGAATTGGATTTGTCAATGTTCATACTGTCTTTAACTGCTAAAAAAGGGTTTGTTTGGTTAAGATTTTTTATTTATCATGGTGCAGTTGGACAGGAAAGATTCAGAACACTAACTAGTTCATATTATAGAGGAGGTAAAGGAATAATAATAGGTAAATTCTCTAGTTCTTCATTGTTTATCTAACTTTTAGTCCCTTTCTGTATCGATTTAATTTTGACATATTTGCCTTCAGTGTTACTTTTTGTATGACAAAATTCTCAAGTTATGCACATGGAGCTTGATATTTTGTGACTGGATATAGTGTCCCTTTCCTCCTCCCTCGTTTTTTCCTTTTGCAGTGTTCCTCATCGTGTATATTGGTTATTTAGTCGCAACCTTCTGAGTTATTAAAATTGAGATGGAATCATTTGGCAAGAACTTCCGCATATGGGAAATTTTTGAAAACTAAGACCCAAATGTACTAAATAGTCTATTCATTATGCAGTGGATATAGTTACGTGTGAGAGTTTGGACACCGAATTGTTGTCTTTGCATTTATTTTAGTTTGTCAAAATGTGTAGCTGTTTATGTGTGCCACTTCAGGTCTGATTTACATATGGTATGTAAGCTATCCATAATTAATTCATATGCAATCTGCACACTTTTTTGGCTTCTAACATGTCTAAGATTCCTGTTGGCTTGACAATGTTCTGTGTTGTATTGCTGCTTAACTATTTTTATCTGTTTATTAATTTCTTATGAGAGTTATGGCCCAGGACAGACAACTGGTGAAAGAAATAATTGGGAGTAGATTTTGTTGAGTTGAGTTTTATGTATTTATTTCGAAGATTAGATACTTGCACATCTAAGAGTTTTAACATTTGAGTTAACCTTACTAGGAGAGATCAAGAAGCCCCCTCTTTCTTGCATACCTCGTGTAGGCCTCAGTCTCCTGATGTTTAAATCCCAATCGATTGGTTCTCTTAAAACTTTTGGGGCATCACACACTACATCATGATGTTAGAATTAAAACACTGACCATGTTGGTTGTGTAAGAACAAAGGAGTTGTATTCTATTGCAGCATTTGAGATAAGGCAGTACAGTATCTCTGATAACTAATTGAGAAAATTAAGTTTTCTTTGTGTAGTTATGGTGATTCTTTATCCATGTGCTTTGATAAATCTCCTCTCTGGTACTTGTTAGTTTCTTAAGTGACTTTTATTTGTTGGAATGTGTGTGGGTTGAAGTTTGGTAAAGTTCTTATGTATTTTAGTTTAATATTATAAGCACTTTTATTGGTAATTGTTATTTTTTTGTTTACTAAATAATTGTATAAGATTTACATTACCTGATCACTACAAGAAGTTTTTCTGAATTCCTTCACACAGTCTCCTTATCTCAAAGATTTTGAATGCTTCACATATTCAGTGAGCCTAATTGAGTTTGGAATTGAACAGTTTATGTTGTATCACGGCAAGAAACATTTACAAATCTATCTGATGTTTGGGCTAAAAAAATGACCTGTACTCAACAAATTAAGATTGCATCAAGATGCTTATTGGCAACAAGATTGATAAGATACATCATGCAAAAGTTTCAAGACCAACCAAACATGCTTTTTCTTAACCACTAAACATGCTTTTCGAGGTGTTAACGTCCCAAAATCACCAAACGGCGTCAGATTAGCACGAAACTTGGCACATACGACCGCCTAGGCACGAGAGACTTGTGGGAGAAGACGGGACTCGAATCGGTTTCCTGGTTTGGGAGTTAGAGCCGAATTTCATTCTAGACAAACTAATTTCTTAAGAGATTTAGAATTCGAGGTGTTAACCCCTAAAATCACAAAACGGTGTTAGAATAGCACGAAACTTGGCACACAAGACCGCCTAGGTACGAGAGACTTGTGGGAGAAGATGAGACTCGAATCGGTTTCCGATTTGGGAGTTAGAGCCGGATTTCACTCTAGACAAACTAGTTTCATAAGAAACTTAGAATTCGAGGTGTTAACGCCCCCAAAATCACCAAATGGCGTCGGAGTAGCACGAAACTTGGCACACACGACTGCCTAGGCATGAGAGACTTGTGGGAGAAGACAGGACTCGAATTGGGTTCTTGGTTTGAGAGTTAGAGTCGGATTTTACTCTAGGCAAACTAGTTTCTTAAGAAACTTAGAATTCGAGGTATTGACGCCCCAAAATCATCAAGCGGTGTCGGATTAGCATGAAACTTGACACACATGACCGCCTAGGAACAAGAGACTTGTGGGAGAAGACAAGACTCGAATTGGGTTCCCAGTTTGAGAGTTAGAGCTAGATTTCACTCTAGACAAACTAGTTTTTTAAGAAACTTAGAATTCAATGTGTTAACGCCCTAAAATCACCAAACGGCGTTGAAGTAGCACGAAACTTGGCACACATGACCGCCTAGGCTCGAGAGACTTGTGGGAAAAGACGGGACTCGAATTGGGTTCCCGGTTTGGGAGTTAGAGCCAGATTTCACTCTAAGCAAACTAGTTTATTAAGAAACTGAGAATTCGAGGTGTTGACGCCCCAAAATCACCAAACGGAGTCGGATTAGCACGAAACTTGGCACACACGATCGCCTAGGCACGAAAGACTTGTGGGAAAAGAGGGGACTCAAATTGGGCTCCCGGTTTGGAAGTTAGAGCCGGATTTCAGTCTATGCATACTAGTTTCTTAAGAAATTTAGAATTCGAGGTGTTGACGCCCCAAAATCACCAAACAACGTTGGATTAGTCTGAAATTTGGCACACACGACCACCTAGGCATGAGAGACTTGTGGGAGAAGATGGGACACGAATCGAATTCCCGGTTTGGGAGTTAGAGCCGGATTTCACTCTAGGCAAACTAGTTTTTCAAGAAACTTAGAATTCGAAGTGTTGACGTCCCAAAATCATCAAATGGCGTCAGATTAGCGCAAAACTTGGTACAGATGACCGCCATGGCATGAGAGACTTGTGGGAGAAGACATGACTCGAATCAGGTTCCCGGTTTGGGAGTTAGAGCCGGATTTCGGTTTAGGCAAACTAGTTTTTTAAGAAACTTGGAATTTAAGGTGTTGGCGTTCCAAAATCACCAAACGGCGTTAGATTAGCATGGAACTTGGCACACATGACCGCCTAGACACGAGAGACTTATGGGAGAAGACAAGACTCGAATCGAGTTCCCGATTTGGGAGTTAGTGCAGGATTTCGATCTAGGCAAAATTATTTACTTAATTATCTTTGTAATTGTATAGCAGTTAATTTTTATATTTTTTTGTGATTAACATATTAACACATAATTATAGTCATTAATTATTTTTATTTTTTGTGTTTCAGATATTTTCCAAGTAGGAGTTTGCTTTTTGTGGAATGTATACCTGTGAAGAATGTAACTAGCTTTTGTTTTTGTTACCCACGGAGAATGATGAGGAAAACTTTTAATTTTAGTTTATGTTATTTTAAATTATGAACAACATTATGTATTTAAACATTATATATGTATTATGGAACATTTTGTAGTGGGCTAATTTTGTTGATGTGTAGTTATGAATGCAAGAAATTCTTATTATGGAGAAATTATTATTTCTATACAAGAATTTTTATATTATTATGCAATTATTGGTTTCTTTTTCAATTATTTTTCATTTCATACAGGTAATTTTAATATTTTTAATAATTTTATTGCAATTTTTTTTTTTTTATGCGACGGTGCTACACCGTCGCAAAAAAATTAGAACCATTAGCGACAGTGGTCATGCCGTTGCAACAAAAAACAATTCATGACAGTATTTTTTACCGTCTCAAATAAAACTTTTAGCAACGGTAAAACAGTGTTGTCGCAAAAGATCTCAATTTTTTACATATTATAGGCGATAGTAAAATGCCATTACAAAAGACAACAATTGCCATTGCAAAAAAAAAAGGCAACGCCCTTTATTGTGACCCTCCTTTTACCGTCGCTAAAAATTTTTTGAGACGACATTTTGCCAAAGTCCGGCGTCGTTGCCGAGTCAACTCGGTCTCAAAAAATTCTTTTACTGTCTTCTCTCTAGAAAATTCGATGACTCCACCGCAACCACCGGACTCATTTTGGAAAGTGGGTCAGATTTCGGCAAAAAAACCGCCGACATCAGCTACACTTCGTTCGTCAAAAACCCAATTGTCGCCGGAAAAGCTACTTTCTCTGTCTACTACTACGTGGGTCTTCGGAAAATCACCATCGGAGGCAAAAAAGTGAAGATTCCATATGAGTATTTATCACCTGGACTCGAGGGTAATGGTGGAACTGTCGTCGGTTCTAGGTCGACCTTCACGTACATGTCGAGCAAAGTCTTCAATCCCGTTCTGATCCAGTTCGTAATTCAAACAAAGGGGTATCCAAGGGTGTTAGAGATTGAGTCTATGATCGGTCTCAGACCGTGTTCAATGTCTCTGACACACGGAAGGTGAAGCTGCTGGAAATGATGCTGCACTTCAAGGGCAGAGCAGAGGTGGCGCTGCCACTGGAGAATTACTTCGTGTTGGCCGGAGATACTGCGATATGTTTGGCGGTGGTGACGGACGGCGTGACTGGTTCGGCAGGGGCAAGAGGTCCGGCAGTGATTTTGCGGAATTTTCAAATGCAAAATTTTTATGTGGAGTATGATTTGAAGAATGAGAGGTTTGGGTTGAGACAACAAGAGTCTTGCAATTGAAAGTAATTATTGGGAGTTTGGGAAAATTGACAGTAACATATTTATCAATTTGAACCTTTTATTTTAATTAGGCATAAATTTTGCAGATCGTTAATTCGTATGAAGATTGTGATTTGTGTAATCTAGGAGAGTTCTACAACAATGCTAACGCTGAAATGACTACATTTATTTATTATGTTTTAATTCATGGAAAGATTATGATATACACTTTCGGATGATATATGTGCCATATAATTAAAAAATAAAATGATATAATTTTATATTTTTTGAGTTATAATTAAAAAAATAATCATAAGAAAATACCACATGAGGTATAATAAAAAATCTCATGAGTTATAAATAAAATATTATCATAATTAAAGAAATAAAATGACATAATTAAGAATTTATATGATACATAGGGATTTATATAGTAGAATTTTTCGTCTTGTATTACAATCATGTTGGAGAATTTTATTATATACATTCACATATCATATGCATCTTTAGTTTTGCAATTTTCTTCTTTAGTTATTACATTATTTTGAAATATTTGATTATAACTTTTTTGTATTTGATTATCATTTTTTTTATAGTTAGGATTCAGAAAATAAAAAATTATGTCATTTTTTATATAATTACAAATACATATAGTACACATCCTTTGAGAAGTTTATTCCACAGCCTTTCCCTAATGGTGTTAACCTATACATTCAAGGGCTTAGGCCAAGTTTGGGAACAAACTTTTGTAATAACTTTTTTAATTTTTTTGGTTAAAATATAATTAAAAAAATAGAGTATATTTGGAATGATTTTTTAGTTTTTTACAAAAAGATGTGTTAAAAATAGAGATAAAATAGAATCTTTAACTTTTTTGTATAAGTTGTTGACTTTTTAATTTTTTTAGTGACTTTTTGACCTTTAATATTGCCAAACAAGACCTTATGACTGTTTAGATCTCCCAAATAAGTCACCTTTTTCTTTTTAATATTTTTTTATTTTTAGTTTTTTTTTTTTTTAAATTATATCATTTTCTAAAAAAATTTCTGATCTTTTTTAAACAATTCTAAAAAAAAAATTTTAAAAGTCAAGAAATAAGTCAACAAAATTATTTTTATCTTTTCTAAATTATTTTGATTTTATTTTAAAAATTAAGATTTTGGTTCACCTAATCGAATAAAATCTAAAAAATTTAAACTTTGTAAAAATTTGAGGAAAAAAATTCACACAAATAAGGTAACAAAAAAGTCACTATAAAAGCAAACCACAAACACCACTGGTTATATGTTTTTTTTTTTTTTGAGAACCAAACACAGCAACATCATATATTAAGTTAAACATAATGTCTTACAACAGTGGCCAGATGATGAGCATCTTGGACCACATCGCGCTCCACCTTCTCAAAAACAACAAGAAGAAAAAGTTTACAATAAGACAATATATCAGTCAAAATGGATTGAAGGCTCCAATCATAAGCTTGATCATAGTGTTGTAACAACAGTATGAGAACTAGACAGTCCGTTTGTAAGAGCAGGTTTTTAATGCCAGGCTGATATGCCCAACGCAAGGCCTGGAGAACAGCAGCTGCTTCAGTTTGTTAGGGAGATAACATTGAAGGTCCTAAAATAGCTTCCTCATAGACGCACTGATTATCCGGATCAAAACAGACCCAGGCCAAACTAGTTCGATCACCGACAGAGAGCCAAGAGCCATCCACAACAATGCGCATGCACGGACCAGCAGCAGTGAGTGATGTAGCAGTCTGCAAAATAACCTGATTAGCAGATCTAGGTAGAGGAGAAATACTATAGTGAGAAAGCTGATGGGAAACATTGTGCTGAAATGAAAGAAATAACGTTAACAGCTCAGTAGCTAGCATGATCGATCGTTCAACGGACACCTCTACTCTATGAAATTCCACAGAATTGCATTGCAGCCAAATGGCCCATAATAAGGCAATGGAGTGAATTAAAATTTCTGAATCATGAATTTGTCGCACCCAGCCTTGAAACCATGAGAAGAGAGACAAAGGTCTTCCCACTCCAAAGTCTAATCCCAAAACCGACCCTCGCCAAATCCGTTGTGAAAGGGGACAATCAAAAAATAGATGTTCAAGAGATTCCTCATGCTGAAAACACCTAGAACAAAGTGGATCAATAGGCAGCCCTCGTTTCTTTAATTCACGTTTTACCGGAAGAATATTGTGAAGACATTTCCACACAAACAAGATCCATTTGGGAGGAATCTTGAATTGCCATAAGCGTTTCCACACATCCTAATCCGGATTAGGCCTACAATAGTCGGGAAATTGTCGGGTCAACGCCTGCCTATAGCCTGATTTGACTGAATACTCGCCACTTTTGGTCGGGCCCCACACCAATTTGTTGTCAATATCAACCTGAGATATATGCAGAGACAAAATATAAGAGATAACATGTGCTGGAAAAAATAGTTTCAATAAGTCTAGACGCCAAGAGCGAAGCACGAGATCTATGAAATGGGCAACCCTCAAGCCAGGACAAATAACACTCCAACCTCTGCCTCTACAAGGATTTGAAACTAGCGGAATCCATTGATCCTCAAAGGGATTAATACGCTGTCCATTTCCAACGACCCGTTGAAGCCCCGAGTCCAAAAGCGAGCGTCGCCATAATATACTCCGCCACCCCCATGAAGATGCCGAAGACGGGCTAATATCAAGAAAGGAGCGTCGTTGACAATATTTACCAAGCAACACTCGCGAAAGTAGCAAATTTGGACAGGAAAGAATCCGCCATGCTTGCTTGGCTAACAAGGCTTGGTTAAAACACGTAAGATTACGAAAACCCAATCCGCCCCAGTTTTTGGGAAGACACAAAAATGTCCATTTTTTCCAAGATATCCCTTTATCCCTAGATGAGGCCCAAAGAAAATGACGAATAATAGACGTAAGCTTATGGTGAAAAGATTCAGGCATGCGAAAGACAGTCATTAGGTACACCGGAATAGATTGAAGGACATGTTTTACCAAAATTCCCCGACCAGCAAAAGTTAAAAATTCACACTTCCAGCCTTGTAACTTATGACTAACTTTACTCAAAATTGAATTAAAAATGTCAGCCTTGGTGCGCCCTGAGAAACCCAAATTAGCCCCCAAATATATTCTGAGTTTGGATACAACTTTAACTCTAAAAAGGGAAACAAGCTAGTCCCTAGCCGGAGGTGAAAAATTGGAACTAAGATAAAGCTCCGATTTGTGAAAGTTTATGCGCAGCCCGAAATAGTGACAAAAAGCATTTAAAAACCAATGGAACACCAAATTTCAGTTGGCTTATAATGGAGAAATATAAAACAATCATCAGCGAAAAGCAGATGCGAAAGGGGGGGCGACTGCCGACTGATAGCAATACCTCGACAAATATTAAGTGACGCCAAATGTGCAAATCCTTCTGATAAAACTTGCATCACCAATAAAAACAAATACGACGAAAGGGGATCACCTTGCCGCAAACCCGCAGAAGGTGCAAAAAATGCCGACGGGGTGCCATTAATCAAAACAACAAATTGGACAGTAGATACACATTGAGAAATCAATTGAATCCACTTAACGAAGAACCCCATTTTAGCCATAACCGCCTCAAGAAAAACCCAACTCACTCTATCGTAAGCTTTATTCATGTCCAACTTCAACCCGAAAGAGGACAACCTACCCGGATTTTTAAGCTTCTTAATATATTCAATAACTTCATAGGCTAATAAAATATTGTCAGATATAAGCCGACCCTTCAAGAAAGCACATTGATTATCGGCAAGTAAATCTGGCAGCACCATACTAAGCCGGTTAGCAAGAACTTTAGCACCGATTTTATAAAGCACATTGCATAAACTAATAGGTCTATAGTCATTTACAGTGAGTGGGCTCTTTGTCTTAGGGATAACGCAGATGAATGTTTTGTTAAGCGGTTTAAATAAAGATCCCGTGGTAAGAAACCCCAACACAGCCTGAGAAACCGACGGTCCCACAATCGACCAATATTTTTGATAAAATCCAGCTATAAACCCATCCGGTCCCGGAGCCTTGAACTTTCCCATTTGAAAGACAGCCTTTTGTATTTCCTCAATAGAAAAAGGTTGTTCCAATAAAGTAGAATGATGAAGCTGCAAATGAGTATTGATGACACTGAGTAGATTAAAGTGAGAGGGAAAAGGACTTGAGTCAAGGTGAGAGTCCGTTGATGATGAAAAAAGTTGCGTAAAATACGCCACAAAAGCCCTTTGGATGTCTTGCGGCTGGGTGAGAACATGGCCGTCATGGTCCTGAATAAGAGCAATACGGTTCCTACTCCGTCTCCAGGACGCCATACGGTGAAAAAATTTGGTATTACGATCCCCCAAAGACAGCCAATGTTGTTTAGATTGCTGAGCCCAATATAGTTCCTGCTTTTGTAATAGAATACCAAGTTGAAGCCGCAACTCCTGCTCTATAGAATGTAATCCCTGATGTTGTAACGACCCCTGGACCTGACGTAAACGAGCGTGAAGGTCATCAATTTGACCTTGGAGACTCCTGAAGGACAAAGCATTCCAGTTCTTCAAATGTCGGAAAACAATAGATTGCCGCTGAACACATGAAGCAACATCGGGAATGGGTCGCTGCCAAACTTTTTGGATAATGTCTTGGGTAGATGGATCTGTCAACCAAATGGCCTCAAATCGGCCCCATTTCTGCCCGATGGGTTCTATTCGACTAGTGTCAAGAATTATCGGACTATGATCGGACCGGTGAATGGGCAACGTTACTAGTGAAAATTGTGAGAAAGTGGCTATCCAACTAGATGAAGCCAGCACCCTATCCAAGCGCTCATAAACCACTTCAGTCTCCTTTCGATTGTTACACCAAGTATACCACACCCCTTGAGAAGGAAGGTCCACCAACCTGTTGCAAAAAATTAAATCATTAAAAGCCGATGCTCCAGGAATGACACGTCTTTGTGAGCTAAGTTTTTCAGCCCAACCCCGAACCTGGTTAAGGTCCCCTATGATAATGAAAGGCTTGTGAAAATGCTGAAACTTAGCTTTTATACTGCTCCAGACTGAGCCCCGAGCTAGAGTACAAGGAGAGCCATACATAAAAATAATGAACCAACTGCCCTGCACAGTATCATGAACCTGCAAAATTATGAAGTTCGCATTCTGTTCACAAACCTCAATCTAAGTATCAACATTCCAACTAACCCATAAACCACTAGCTTTACCATTGCAATCCACCCCACAATGATTCTTAAAACCCAAAAAAGTACCAAGTCGATTGATCTGCGTAACCGTGTGTTTAGTCTCCATGAAGAAACAAATGTCTGGCTTATACTTACAGGTCAAATTTCGAGCTGCTTGAACTGTCAGGGGATGACCCAGACCCCTGCAGTTCCAGTTGAGAAGTTTCATGGCGAGTGAGGAGGTTGTTGTGGGACAACCTCTTGCGAAACCCGTCGAGACAACCCAAGACTAGGATCCAATACCAAGGCCATAAACCGGCTTGTTTGATGATTAACCTGAGCTAAATCCGATGGAGAACATGCCTGTAGAACTTCGAAGCAGAGACTACGGCCTTCCGGTGAACTAATTCCAGTATCGTAACCCGACTCCGAGGTGATAGAAGCTTGCACCAGGAGACCCGTGGGCTGAGATCCTCCCCTCTGAAGGTCACTAGAAAGACGTGACGACTGACCCCGACGGCGCCGCGAAGAAGAACCCAGAGGTGAGTCTGTAGTAGCAAGTAGACGGTGCGACCGAAGACGGCGCTTCCAACGGCGACGTTGGAACGAAGACCTTGCCAACTCGTCCCGTGTTGGCCACTGAACTGCAGGTGCATGGACATGCATAACTGAAGTGAGAGAATGCCGTGCTTTCTTCCGACGACGGACATGCTTGCGCAAAAGAGAACCCAAGCTTTGAGGAGGGCATAAGGAATCGGAGACAATGCCCGATGTGTGCATGAGCATCTCAGTCATGCAATCTGGGAGGGAGCTCCTGTCGTGATCGATAACAAACATGGGCTCGGTATCATATAACAAGTCAAAACCTGAGTCCATTTCTCTTAGCCGTTTCCTAATTGAAGGCCCACTGAAAAAAGAGACAATAGGAAAAGGAGGAGACATTTCAGCTACTACAGTAGAAATCTGGGGTCCAGTGGCCATCATGGAACTAGATTGGCCCACTTCAAAAGTGATCAAGCCCGTAGTAGTCCAACGGCTTGGGCTTTCTCGGACGAAGGCCCGAGTAATAATTGGGGCCTCCCCCATAGGTAAGTTCAACCGTGGACTAGGCCCATGAAGTTGAATAGCTCATAGAATGTCCTCAGTAGAAGTGAGTAACGGGCCTTGATCAGAACCATTTATGGAACCAGGGTAAATTTGCTGGTCTTGACGCGGCGGAACTGTCAACTCGCCAACTCGCTCAGTCACCAACTGCCCTGGTCTGATTCCCATTGATGAGAGTTGACCCTCCCATTGATGCCACATTACTTCCAACTCACCTACCGAATCCACCGGAGCTTGACCCAAACTCGAAAGTACATCGGAAGCAACTAAGCGGTTCTCCGGTGAGAGAGCAGGTGGAGTAACTCCATCCCGTCGAACAACTGGCATTGGTGACTCGCTCCCCTCGGGCGTCCCTTGCTGTAAACCGGTATCCCAATCCCGTTCCCACATATCAGCAAAGTCTGCATTCGGATTGGTGTCATGACCATGGGTTGGTGGAACCACTTTTTCAGGGATCTCCATATGAGAATGGATGGGATGTTGAAAAATCCGAGTAGTACGACGTTCCGACCTATGGGCATTAGCTCAAATAGCAGCAGAGTACATTGGATGCGACTCTTAAGTCATCACCGGAGAATGGAGATGCCGACCCATTTCCTGAAGATTATCATCAAGTTGCCGTTGAGCCTCGTCAAAGGATAAAGCACAAGCAGTGATCGTGTGGCCAATACGACTGCAATTCCGACAAATCTTACAAACCCGCTCATAACGACAACTAATCCAATGTAACGACAACTAATCCAATGTTGTTGACCGTTACGGAACTTGAGAAAGAAGCCACTGATCAATGGATTAGCCAAGGAGACCCACACTCGTGAACGCAAGAAACGGATATTGCGAGGCATAAGAGAATCAATATCAACCTTAACCACCTCGCCAACAGCACGTCCTAATCTGACCCCAGCTTCTTCAGTAAAGCATTCCAACGGTAGGCCATACAACTGCACCCATACTAGCATTTTATCGAAAATCAACCGATCGAGGACCAATTCCGGCTTCCAATAATCAACAATGAGAAGTGCCCCTTGGATAGCATAAGGACCATTGCCGACAATACGATGCATATCCCCTACCACTGGTTATATGTTAAGTAAGTTGGATATTTTTTATTATACTATTTTCATGTGTACAATTCTGTTAAATTTTTTACTACGTTTTCAAATACAATAGTTAGGACCCAATTTTTTCTTTTCTTTTTTTTTTTTTTTTTGTGGACTTTTTTCTTTCAGTAACACTAGCTACTAAAAGTTTCATTAAAAAAAAAAGAGGGTAAATTACAAATACACCCTCTGAGATTTGCTTTAAATATGAATTGCCTCATGTGGTTTAGAAAATTACAAATATCTCCATGTCAGAATTTTTTATTTAACAGAATTAATTGAAAAAGTAAAATTTCTAACTGTTCACCTATACAATAATAACATTATTTGAATTATTAATTGAAATAAAATTTTAACATTATTAAAAACTGTTAATTAACTTAATGATTTATTAATAAAAAGACCTATTTGTTAAGAAATTAAAAACCTTAGGGGCATAATGTAATTTCTAGAATCACATGGAGTAATTTGTAATTTAAATAAATCTTAGAGAATGTGTTTATAATTTACCCTAAAAAAAATGTGTGGATCTAATTATTTACTTTTGGGGAACTCACCGATAGGTATAAAATTCAAAATCTATTTAATTTCAAAACAAAATATTTGTACTAATTAGTTTTATATATTTTTAATTGTAATGAAAAAAAAAATTAAAAATTAAAGACGTTGCATCCTACTATCGCTGTACTTTTGTCAAACGGTCATTAGAGACTCGTCGGAATGTTCAATATCATTGGAAAGTCGCTAGAGTATCGCTGGTAGGAATGGTCACAAGTCAGGTTTGAAACGAGTTTATAAAATCTAACCCGCCTCGTATCATATGGGACGCGAGGCAAATTGGGGGTGATGGGTGGAAAGCGGGCTAATTTTGTAAGTTGAAAAATGAAAAAGTTAATAAAAATTATAAATAATTTAATATATTACAAATAATAATTTATAATTAATGAGAATTATAATATAAAATAGAAAATAAAATGAAAATATTAAGTATAATATTTTAATATTTTAACTTTATTATCATTAAAAATAAATAAATTATATATATATTACATACATATAAATATATTTAATAAATATAATGGGGACGGGGTTTGAGTGGAACGGAGCGAGGGAAACAAAACCCTTCCCTACCCCACTTCTTAGTGGAATTTTTTTTTTAAAAATCCCTGATACTAAGATTTTATAAGATAAAGGATATATAATATTTTCATTTTAGTTGGGATTCCTTAACATTTCCACAGAAAAAATTCAACTCAGAGAAATTTTGGCCTGACTTAGAGAAATTTTGACCTCGACACAGAGAAATTTCAATTTTCACAGAGAAATATTTCTCTGGTATGATCATAGAAAAATTTCATCAAGGAACTTTAGCTAATAAAAAAAATATCTTGGACCTCTCTTACTATACAAAGTTGGAGAGAGGTATTTCACCAATTTTTCCCTTCTTAATCGGGGCGGTGAAAATGGCCATCCATAATTGTTGAAAATTGGTCGCAGTGTTATAAATGTCACTGGAAGTCGCCGGAATGTCCAAGCCAAATAGGTATACAAGTTTTCAAAAAAGATATGTTGCACAAAAAAAATCTAACAAATTATTGTGCGGTCTAAATTTGATTTACATAATATGGAACCCACATGTAAATAAATATTTTTTTGATATATTTATGAGGATGAGTAGGGATGGTTACGGGCCAAGTTTAGGACAAATTTGTTGTAATCTACCTCTGCCCCGTTTCACATCAGTTGCAGGGCAAATCGGGGGTGATAGTAGCATTAAAATTAAATATAATATTCTAGTAGAAAAGGGTGAAGGAAAATGCATATAAATATATTAAGTATAAGAATATTAAATTATATATATTATATATGTATTTACTAAATATAATCAGGACGAGATCCGGTAGAACGAGACTACGGAAGCAAAATCCGTCTCCACCCCAGTTCCTCAATAGAGCAGTAAAAACCATGCGAGGCAGGAGAAAATGCCATCCATGAGGATGAATTTTATGTATACCTGGCATTGTTGACAGTTTTAGGGCATTGCCGCTCTTGCTAGGAGAAATTATTTTCTTGGTCTGCAGTATTAGTATTTCACTCTACTAACACTTGTCTTACTATTTTAGCAAAAACTTCAAATAACAAAATATAATTTACTAGTGGTAGTTACTAGTTGGTATACCATTTTTACCATTAATGAGAATGCTGGTGTGAGAGAAAGAAACAATCAGTACCATGAAAAAATAACAATATTACAAATTTAAAAAATACCCAAAAAAATATATCATTTAGGGAGAACCCACATTTCATTAATTTTAAACTTATACCATACACCTCATTTTGGGATAAAATTCAAAACACATATTCAAGATAATAAAAGTTTGCTTTCATATAATCTCCAGAATATTTCATTTATTCCTTTAAATTTTATTTTAATCAATTCATTCTTAAAATTTTAATAAAAATACCAAGTGTACAAAATTAAAAATGCCATATACGATTAACATTCATCTTGCATGTGATGTAGGCAACGAAAATTGAAATAATATCCCAACCTCACAATATATTTCATAATTTCTTGCTCTAATTTGGTGTACTTGACATTACCAAAATTTTAATTTGAGTCAAATAAGAACAATTATATACAACTGTCTAAATCATTAACAAAATAATAATAAAATTCAATAATGCTCCATAAAAAATGAGTTATATGTCATTTTAGTACCCAATATTTAAATTTAATTAATTTCAACACAAAAACAATATTTCAGCTTCTTGAGTACTCAAGTAACCATAACAAAATGACCATTTAAAATTAAGGGTAAATTACAAAATACACCTTTTAAAATTTGCTTAGAGTACAGATTGTTCCTGTAATTTGTAAAATTACAAATACCTCATTGTTAATATTTTTTTATTTAAGAAAATTAACTAAGGGGATTATTTGGGATGCCTTAAATAAGTGTACTTTTTGACTTTTTGAACTAAAAAATTGAGGGAAAAAAATAGTTATTTGGGTGAACTTTTTGACTTTCTATAAAAAATATATATAATAAAACATTGTATAAATTAGTGTGTAGGAAAAGTTAGGGAGAGTAGGCAGTACGACCCATACGATTTGGGCAGAGTGATTTGATATAAGAAATGGTTGCTTCCTTTTTGGGCATTTCATTGGACAGTTTTGTTCGGCCCGTGGGGCTCACTGCGGGTCCCGTTTTGCTAATCGAAACCGTTTACTGTATAGAACTCGTCGAGTACTATATGCTTGTAAAAAATCACGTTGGTCGAATATCGCTAGCTATCTGAACGAATTAATTTTTTTTTCAACCGTTAACTATAACACCATCCATTTTTTTTTATACAAAACTGATTTGATCATTTAGTTAACGATATCCGATCAACGTGATTTTTTACAAACATATAGTACTCGACGAGTTTTACATATTAAACGGTTCAGATTATCAAAACGAGACCCGTGATGGGCGCCCACGAACAGCACCGTGCTGTTTGTGCACTCCGCCTAGGCAATTTTTCCAAAAAAATCAGCCAAAAGTGTGTGGAACGTCAAATTGAGTTATAATAATGTGTAAAATTAATTTTTTTATTTTTATTTTGGTAAATAGTGATAACTTTTTAATTTTTTTAGTAACTTTTTGGATTACTTAGGATATGGCAAACTAGCCCTAAAAAAATGAAATTCAAAATTATTTTCCTATACAATAATAAAATTACCTAAATTATTAATTAAAACATATTTATAACATCATTAAAAATTATTAATTGACTTGATGATTTATTAATAAAATAAGTGATTTGCTATGAAATTAGAAATCTCAGGAGGTAGAATGTAATTTTCAAAACCACAGGAGGCGATTTATATTTTAATCAAACCTCAAGAGGTGAATTTGTAATTTACCCTAAAATTAAAAAAAAAAAATCCAAGTGACACGACCAAACAAAAAACATTTTCATAAAAAAATTCTCAAAACAGCAACTACTTAGATAACACCCCCCAAAAAAAAAAAAAAAAAAAAAAAAAATCAATTTTCACAACAAAACATTCCCCAACAAAACTCAAAAAACCGTTATCCTGTGATCAATCATAATCAACCAAAAAACAACTGTTTGATTGTAAGCAAAGACTAACTTGTCTAAATTACCGAGAAGAGTACCTTTCAGTTGTAGAGGTCCTTGTGTCCCTCAAGTTCCAAGGGTTTGGAATGTATTGCGCTCTTCCTCGGGCCTGCATTGATGGGCTGGCCACCAAAGATTGATTCTGGTAAATAGTGAATGATTTGTTATGAAATTAGAAATCTCAAGAAGTAGAATGTAATTTTCAAAATCACAGGGATGATTCATATTTTAATCAAATCTCAAAAAGGGTGTATTTGTAATTTATCCTAAAATTAAAAAAAATCCAAGTGACGCCACCAAACAAAAAACATTTTCATAGAAAAACTCTCAAAACAGCCACTTCTTAGATAACACCCCCAAAAAAAAAAAAAAAATTCCAATTTTCACAACAAACATTCCCCAACAAAACTCAAAAAACCGTTACCCAGTGATCAATCATAATCAACTAAAAAACAACTGTTTGATTGTAAGCAAAGACTAACTTGTCTAAATTACCTAGAAGAGTACCTTTCAGTGGAAGAGGTCCTTGTGTCCCTCAAGTTCCAAGGGTTTGGAATGTATTGGGCTCTTCCATGGGCCTGCATTGATGGGCTGGTCACCGGAGATTGATTCCGCCGCCACACTGGTATGTACCGGCCTCTTCCATGGGCCTGCATTGATGGGTTGGCTACCGGAGATTGATTCCGCTGCCACGTGTGGCTTGTATTCACTGTCAAGCCCTGACCACACGGAGGGGCAGACATTGGGCTGTTTCTAGATGGCCACAAATTGGTGTTCACTGACTGAGCTCTTCCATATGATTCGAATCCTTGCCTTGAATCCGATATCCTCAGGTCCCCGATATCATGATCAAGTCTCTCGCCATGTCCAACTGGGAAGTTTATAGAACTTCCAGTGTGCTCACTGGAACCATGATAAATATTGTCCTTCCGCTTTCCTCTACCCGCACCCCACCCTGAACCGGCACCTTTATGTATCAGCTCAGGAGATGACTTTGCTCTATTAATTGCATTTCTGTGAAATCCTTGAATCTCTGCACTTCTGTGAAATCCATGAATTTGAGCTCTACAAAAATCATTGTGCTCGATAAAAACGTAAAGAGTGAAACAAGTAGGAAGTATAAATCACAGCGAAAATTTATAGTAAAAAAAGGGAATTGAAAAAAACCTGTAATTGGGCCTGCTGCCCTGGTACTCGTGCCATAGTTGTGTTTCCACAATGTCAGCATCGTTTATTGTCTTGAAAAAATTATAAAGAGTGTCACTACAAATAAAAAGTTGACGTAACAAGAAGAAATGAACTGAAACTGTCAATTGTATGACTAACAAACAGCACAAATTTACCCTACAGAGATCTTGCTCGGAGCAGAGTAAGTGAATTTTTTTTCTTACGGACCCTAAATCATTCATGACATGCCTTAACATGTCATACATAATTATCAGAGCATTTTACAAGAAAATAGAATCGAAGATTTAATTATTACATTAGCAAATACGACAAAGATAATAAATGATGACTGATTAAAGTTTAACTAATCAGCTTAAACATGTGATTTCAAAAACTAGTATATACCTTCTCGGGGTGTTGCACACCCTCAAGTGGACGAGGAATATGTTGGCAGCTATTAGGTAACTCGTAAAGAACACATCTGCAAAATAGAATGGCAGAACAATTTAAGTCAAAAACTTCCCAGCCCCTCCACAAGAGAAGAAAAAAAAAACATTTAATGAATTATTAAATTTAGCTGAAGCATAGTTTTTTAACTTACAAAACATTGTCATTTTGACTGTCGTTATCCTCCTGGGGGCTAATAAAACCACTGATTCCATATCTGGAAAAGTATATATTGAATGTTTAGCTCATAAAAAAAATTTAGACGTTTACTACAAACCTCTCACAAAAGAGCATAGATCATCTTATTCCATTTCATGTCCCATCCTCCATCTCATACTATTTTCATATTGTTGCCATCAAAATCAAAGACAAAATATGAGACAAAAGATGGTACAGAGAGTGGGACAAATGATTCAATGCCCTCAAAAAATTAAAATAGCATGAAATAAAAATATACAGTGTGCTTAGTTTTAATTTTCTGGATTCAATTTTCAGAAAATTGAGTTTTTTGTTGTTGTTTTTCCTATTTTTCTGTTGTTAGTGAATATTTTTAAAGTTTTAAGCAATTTTTTTACTTTTTTAGATGCACCTTACTTAGATGTATCTAAAAAAAAAAAAAAAATTATTTGTAAAAAATTATTTTAAAAAATCAACAAATACACAAGAATACGATAATATATTGAATTTTCATATTTTTTTTTGATATTTTTGGTATTTAGTAAATTTTTTTAAGTTTTTTTTTTTCACAAATATTATATTTTTTAAGTATATTTATGTTGGGTGTATCTAAAAATTAAAAAAATTACTTAAAATATTTTAAAAAATAAGTGAAAATTAAAAAACACAAAAAACAAAAAAAATTAATTTTTTGAAAAGTGAAACCAAACGAGCAAATTGGACACATAGTTTGCCAATATTCTACATTTATGACCATTGATGACTATCCTATTTCGTCATGGCTTACACATGAGCTCCCTTCCCATCCCCGAAAACCCAAGATAACATGAGTTTTGACTAGGACGCACTCTTATATTTAGACAAAAATCATACCAATAAAATCATTAAACACTAGAGACAAGTTGGTCCACCCAACATTGTAGACTACGGTGATGAGATTGATGTTGAACAAAATGTTTTTTTTAATTGTTACAAGATTTTCATCAAATAAAACCTTGTCTTAACATAAAACAGCGTTCTAGTCGTAGATGCGAAAAAAACAAAACTTTTGGGAACCAAACAATATATACAAAAACTTGGACCAAATATTTAAAAAATAAGAAACAGAGAGAGAGAAAATACTCCAAAATAAAATTATTCAAATTATAGCATTTGGGAATTGTGGCTTAAATGTCAAAGCTTACTTGAATTTCTTATCTATCAATTCCTTGACCATTTCGGTTTGTTTTCCCGCACACGGCTTTTCATAAAGGGAAAATATTTGAGATCGCAGCACGTGAGAGCTTCTCACAAACAGATAATCAACCTTAGTTGAGTTCCTTAATTCTTCGTCAACCTACAAATAATTAATGAACTCTCAACAAAAAATCAAAATCGAAGACAAACAAAAAGTTAAGAAATGAGCAAGAATCCCTATATCAAGAAAAGATTTTCATACCCCTAATTCTACCACTAGTTTTTTCATCTGTGATAGTAAGCGTTCTTCATCTATAAAAGGAAGCTTGCAAACTGCCTACAAAGGACAATGATATTTTTGAAATATTACAATGAACCTTAGCGGTTTATGACAAATAACCAATGGATAAAATTAGATTTGATGTATAATAAAAAATAAAAAAAACTAATTTAAGCGAATCGAGAAACATTAACAAACCTGCCACATAAAACGTTTTCCATCTTCATCGAATTCAAAATCTACTCACGGAAGACATAAGCAACAACAAAATACATAATCAACAAAATCTATCATCTAATCAACAATGTACAACCAAATCAAATTTCTAATCAAATAAAAAGGCCTAACCAGTAGGATAAAAATCTATTATCTCAGACTCTTCGCTAGTCATGAGTGCTCGGTAGGCTCTTGGAAGTGCATGAGCACTGTTGATTTACATTTCCCATTATGCACAATAATTCGTGTAAAAGTTTCAAACCGAAGAAATTAAATCCCAGAAGTACCTTCTTGGTGGCAGGACACCCATAAGTTGATAAAAAGGTTTAAATGGTGAACCTTTCTGAAAGATCACTTTCACTTGAGAAAGACCCCTGAAGTCCGAAGCAAATGGACTGTAGTGGTATGGATAAAACCTAATGTAAAGTTCAAGTGTTGATCTTGTCATTAAAATGAACAACATAAGACACAAATCATATATTCATTTTAGTGAAAAATGTTATACCATGTCCATGAAGGAACTCCAGAAAAATAATACTGAAGCACCCAACATAAACCTTCAGTATATTTCTGAACCTACACACAATTAACAAAATAATTAAATAAAAAAGATCAGTCCAAAACTGCATGCAAAAGCCTATGGTAATCAAACAACATACCATTGCTTTCCTCATACTTTCCATATCCTCTTTACTTTCAGTACAAAATTTCTCCTTGTAGTATCTTTCTTTCCAACCTATGGAACCCAATCTCACCTGTGTAATATTTTCACGATTCAACTTTGGCTCAAGATTTAACCAATGCTAGACATTTTTTGAAAAACTACTAAAATAAAGTTAACATTAATACATGGCCTAAATCCAAAGAAAAAAAGAAAAATTCAAAGGACGGAATAATACCTTGTCCACCACAAAACTTCCACTCTTGAAAAGGTCTGATCTGTCGCGAATGTATTTCTTCAACTTTTCTTTCAATTCCTTAGTGTTCTGCAGAATCAGAATCTGTAATACCAAGAAGACAATATCACAAATAATAATGTGAAAATATCTAAATAGAAATGAATGTATAAGAGTAACATTTGACAAATCAATTAACTAAAACACTAAGGATTTTTTCCTTTATCTTCCCTTTTTTTTGGCTCCGAAATTAATAAAATAGGCATGAGCCTACTTGTTCTGCACCAAGTTGACGTCCCAACAATTATCAATTTATCATTCAGTATGACAACATAAAAAGGTTATTAAAAGAAATATATAGCATGACACTTGTAGGAAAAAAATTCACCTACTTCCGAAATATCACAAGTTGAATTTGCAGCTCCATTTGATGACGCAGACTTGATCCCGAGATTTTTAGAGATCGGGGATTTCCCATTTGCAGCACCATCGCTGTTTCTCCCATTGACTTCCAAATCATAACCCAGATCTTCTTCTTGTTCTTCTTGCTGCACAAGAAATAAATTTTTATTTAGTTCAAGATATGCAGAAACAAATAAGCACATTTAAAGGCATTAGTTTTGAAAAATAATTTAATCCAAGAGATTGACAATAATTGATACTAACAATCTCCGAAGCTTCAGACAGGAGCCGTCTGAGTTTGCGATCTCGCAATTCTGATCTTTTCATGAAAATTCTTTCTTCGTATGCACCAACCAAAAGGATGAATTTCTCGACCCTTTTTAATTTTATATAGCGTGCTTTCTTGTCTCCCACCTGCTCACAAAAACAACAAAGGGAGGCACACTCATCCTTCCAAATTCTGACTATATTAAGGCATAATTAAAAGAAGATGTATATTATTACCCATTGCATGTCAACTAAATATCCTCCCAAATTTTTGAACTCGTCTTTGTATATATGCATCAGTAAGTCGATTGCACCCTATTAATACATTCATTACAGAATACATTAAATTTGTTGCATTTGATCATATAAGGATATATGTAACTTTTATAGAAGGCATAAAAAAAATATAACAAAATAAAATAAAACCTCATGAATTGACAAGGTAGGCATGTGGGGTAGAAAATCATTCCCAGTAAAGATGCACATGAATATGAAGTCATCAATTATCCTCTCAAGATCAATCTTTATGTTCTGAGGAGGATCTGAGATTTTAAGATCAAGTTCTATATATTCTCTAAGGATCCAAACATGTAGAAACTGCAAAAGTAGAAGGAAACAAAATCAAAACATTGACCATGAAAGGTGCTGGTTTGGTTTAAAGCTAATGAAAATTAATGAAAATACCTGATAGGGCTTTTTTTTCAAAGATGACTTTCCACCAATAGACTGATGACGCTGTTGAAACCATCCTCGGGACCTTGGCAAACCAGATTCTGCTTGTCTAAGGCTGGTTTCAAGTACTAATTCACTTGCCGGTTGTTGCTCTTGTATTAGTACATCCTACAATATTTACCCAAAAGGGAAGAAAAAAAAGCTTAAACAATACTCGGCAAGCAAAGTATGCAAACATGAACTAATTGTTGATGATATAAATGTCTAAGAACTTTAATTTTTAGATGAGTGGTTGTTTATCACGGCAGGCAATAGATCCTTCCTTTCTCTAACAGTTCAGACTATAACACAAGTTGGTTGTTAACAATTTAACACAATTTATGAATTCGTCTACATACTACATTGACTGAAATAAACACAAATCAGTCAAAAAAATTGTGATCCTCATGGAGCCATATGAATTGAAATGAAAGGAATTCTCACTAAATCAAAGCAATGGCAATGGTTTAATCAACATATACCTCTCTCAAGATTGAAAAGTGCAATTCATGTGTTGCCAAGGCAAGCACAATAAAATCCGCATCCTGTATGTCAATAAATGTAAATTTAAATTCAAATTAGTTGAAACTAAGCAAACAAGGATAAAGGTTAAATCCCCAAAAAACACATACAACTCAAATGAAACAGGACCGGAAAAAAAAAAAAAAAAAAATAGAAAACAAAACAAAAGAAAAGGTTCCCATTATTCCATACCAAGCCATAAAGGCAGTGGTGCGTATTTGGATCATAATCAGGACAGGTACGCTGTAGCCGTATGAAGGACATAATTTTGTGTTCCCCCTCACCAGGAACATTGGCATCAGAAAGAATAACCTACAACATAAAATAAGATGGGAAATTTATCATTGAAGATTTTTAATTGGTAGATATTGGTGAATATGTGTTCAAAACCGACAAGGGAAACTAATAATGCATATCCAACCTTGATATCCTTCCAACCGACATTCTCTTTTAGGCGTTGATTAATATAAGCTTGGAGAGCAATCGATAATTCATGCATGAAAACTGTCCCTGGTGTTATGATGTTGGAATCTGAAACTTCAGATTCCTGTTTTGGCAACACTTGTTTGCCTTCCATTTCAAATTCCTTTCTTAACCTGTTTTCCTCGGCTTCCTGAATACAAATATATGAAAATCTTAATACTATATAAACCGAAAGCATTTAACCTTAAAAGATATCTATTATTTGAGTAAAGAAAACTCACAGCAATTTCATTATCCTTTGCTGTCCGGAAACGCCTTGTTCGTTGCTGATTCATTTTTGCTCTTGGTGCTACACCATCTGAATGAAAATTACAATAGAAGTTATTGAAGCTATAAAATTCATTTTTCTTTTCCTTGAATCTGCAGAATGCTGTAATCCTACAGATCTCATTGTAAGTATATGACTTCTAAAAAAAAATGGTACAAAATTATTGCCTTCGGAAATAAAAGAATTTTAGCATTTTATTGAACATTTGTAGTTGATCACTGCGAATGGCCTTTCTGAAGAAAACATATCTTGATCCATAGATCATCTGATCAAGAACTATTTGGCTGCTAAAAAGAAATAAGCTTAAAACAAGAGCATTCACCGTCATTTTCATCTTTTGCTTAGTGTTCCTGGGTAAAAAAAAATAAAAATAAAAATAAAAAATCCTGATGGCCAAAAAAAAAAACTTCTTCTTCTGGAAACACTCATTTTTAGGAAACACTTTTAAACTGTTTGATCCTTGATAAGATGCCAGCTCTTTTCAATTTAGTATACTAATGATGCTCAACACACCCCTCACATGTGATTAGACTCTCCTACTAAATGGGCCAATTAGCTCGTGCAAATAGTATATTAATGATGCTGGCAATGAGAATTGAACATAAAAAATCTATTGTCTCATCTGATACCATGTCAAAAAGCTCGAAAGACCAAATTTGAATGAAAAGCTCTCGCACATTAAAATCCCCAAACATATATGTCCATCCATTCAATTATTAATGGCCATGTGTTCTAGTTGTTCCTATTTTTTTTTTCAACAATGATTGCATGCTCTGAAGCCCATGACCATGTGGAATTCCCGAAATATTTAATAATCACACCTCTCACGCACCAAAACCGAGTGTGTTCACTTTAGTAAATATTGGATGTAACGGTGATACCACATGGTAGTATTGCCATCAAATAAACAATCTTGATTTATGATAGGGACCACAAGATTGTTGAGTTAGTGAAAGATAAGATTTGTCCACTAAAACCTTGTGTAACTTTTTATTGGTCAATACTTTCATGTATCAGCTATAAGTTAACATATATAAAGTTACAAAAGATGAGCATGAGACAAAATATAAATGTTACAAAGGGTTATGAAAGATAATAAGATAAAGATCAAATTTTAAACACTAACTAATGTTATGCAACAAAGTAGAAGAATAGCTTACCAATGGCCATGTACAAAAGCTTGCGAGGCTGTACAACGGATAAAAGCCTATCAATGTATTCATATATGTTGTTGAATACTTCTTGGAAAGTTTTTGGTGGTGAAGGCTGAAAATACACAGGAAGAGAAATTGAAGAATAGAAACAAATTAAAAGCACTACTGTGTATAAGTAGCTGCAAATACTGATTATGATTATACAATAATTAATATGCAATTCCAAGGTTTTTCTGGGACTAATATCAAGCATGATATATGAAAATTAGAAGTAAAATAGTAAGGGTTAAATTACATTTATCACATGAAATTTGCAAAAAATAAAATAAGCATGATAAATTTGACATAATCACACTAGTTTTTCTTCTTTTAATAAGACTAAAGCAACCAAAATTAATGCAAATAATGTGTAAGGACAAGAATAATAATGATAAGATGCGTATTTTAGTATAAAAAAAATATCATTTTTGTTCATCCATACAATTAACAAATTACTCATGAAATTGAAACTAAATGTTATGTGAATTAAAAATAGGGTAAATTACAAACGCACCCCCTGAGGTTTATTTAAATTATAAATTATCCTTGTGGTTTTAGAAGTTACATTATGCCCCTAAGATTTCTAATTTCATAACAAATAGGTCATTTTATTAATAAATCATCAAGTTAATTAACAATTTTTAATAATGTTAAAATTTTATTTTAATTAATAATTCAGATTATTTTATTATTGTATAGGTGAACAGTTAGAAATTTCACTTTTTCAATTAATTCTGTTAAATAAAAAATTTTGACAGAGAAGTATTTGTAATTTTTCAAACCACAAGGGATAATTCATATTTTAAGTAAATCTCTGGAGTGTATTTGTAATTTACGCTTAAAAATATAAGAGAGCTTAGTATAATTATACCAAATTTGTCATGCTTAATTGATTTTATTTTATTTTTGAAACTTAAGATATTACCCAATAATAAATGTTAGTTTGAATTGAACTAAAAATACTTCTCTTTTCTCATAGTTAATCATTATAACTGTGTAATAGAGGAGAGGATCTCCAAATTCTAGTATCTAGGCTTCTATTTTCATTACAAATTAGAGTTTTAAAGATGGTTCCATATTTACCGTAAGCCCATACGAGATTTTGAATACTGATATATTGACCAATACTATTCAATATAGATTGATTCATGTACGGTTATTGAAAGTATCAGATATGGTATGATGGAACAGAAAAATAATACAAGTCAGTGAGTATTATACAAAGAAAATAGAAACAGTAACATATGCAAGTAAGTATTATACAAATCATTTATCACAAATCACAATGGCACAACTCAATATTACGGGACGAGCAATGCTAAGTATCATGAAAATTTTTTCATAAAAATGATCATGAAAGATTTATGACCCTTGGATTACACTTAAAATAAAGCACCACACATTAATTAAGGTAATCCAAGAATCACAAATCATTCATGCTCATTTTCATGAAAAAAATTTATTGATCCCTAACATTTCTCTTACGGGACTCATAACAAACAAATAAAAACAAAAAACAAAAAGGATGATCGACATACATGTATACATGTATCATTTATATATATATATGTATACTATACATAGAGTGCAACAGGTGAACAAGATATATATACATACATACATACATATAGATAGATAGATAGACAAGAAGGAAAAGAAGGGTTGATTGATATATACGTACATGGTCATCAGGATGGAAACAAGGGTGTATGATACCATTCATGTCAAGATAGAGGTTATCATACTCTATCCCATTTGGGTTTACTAAGTTTGTTTCTATTTTTTCTTCTTTTTCTTCCATGGCGTTCACTACAATCTTTGGGTACTTGTTCACTAACCATCGATAAAACGACGGTACTCCCATCTCTCTCTCTCTCTCTCTCTCTCTCAGAGTATATGCGCAGCAGTACAAAGAGCTCAAAAAAATAACACAAAAAGCCTACAAACAAGAGTAGGGAAAAACAGAGTGTACGCAAGTGCACAGAGAACGAGAGAAAGGGAAAGAGAGAGAGGTGAAGATTTGTTGTTGGCTTTTAATTTGGCAACTATGGTGTGGTGTGCTGCTGCAGCCTCCACATGGTTTCGAGGGGGTGGGAAATGATTAGACGAGTTTTCTAGACATATTTGACGGATTAGACGAGTATCCTAGGCATATTTGACGGTGAAAAATGATCCGTAGTTCGAATATATTGGGGTCGACTAGGCTGAAAGTAAAAATTTCTCTCTCCTCTCTCAGCACTCTCACCTCTCACCTTTCTGTCACTCTCGCTTCTCTCACCTCATCCCTCTCGCCTCTCTCACCTCATCCGAACGACGATGAGACGGTGGACAAACGACGACGGAGGACGAACGATGATGATGATGATGGTGATAGGCGACAATGCGGCGGTGATGGGCGACGGTGTGAGACAGTGATGGGCGACGATGGGACGATGGGCAATGGTGTAGATCCGTGTTTGGTTTTTTTTTTTTTTTTTTTTTTGATTTTGAAAATCTTTGTTTGATAATGATGATGTTGTGTGTTGTTGTGGTAATTGTTGATGATGATTTAAATAGTTTGATTGGTTTTGGTTGTTGATGATGATGTCTGATTGGGTGGGTTTGATTTTTGGTGGGTTTGATTTTTGGTTGATGAGGGATAATTCTCTCTCTCTCTCTCTCATCTTCTCCTTTTTCTTTTTTTTTTTTCTTTTTCTTTTGCCAATTATGAAAAAAAAGGGTTTCAAAATGACATCGTTTTGAATTCGGGCCAATTTCGAGCTCAAAAGTTTCAAGCTACGTAGCAGAACCATTTGACGATTCATCATCATCATTATCAACATATTTGCTGGCACCTAAATAGATTTTTCACAAATAAAGGACTTTTGAGAAGCAATAAAAAAGTCAGTTTTTAGTTTTCTATCCATTTTAGTATATATCACTTCTCACATTTTTTATTTATAAAAAGATAATATAAATTAAAAAAATCAAAAAATTAATTTTTTACCAACTTTCCAAAATACTACACAATCTCGCTATGTAGTTGGAATTGGAAGCCCTCAAATAATTCGAATGCTTTTTGCCCAGTTACCTAGATTTGCGTGAAACCATACTCATCTCTTTTCTTTATTTTTGAAACGCCTCTCTCTCTCTCTCTCTCTCTCTCTCTCTCTCTCAAACAGTCGATCGTTGACAATCTCTTACTCAGCATCGCCAACCGACGGCAATTCTAACTTAAGCTAGGTTTGGCATCCCCTAAAAAAGTTAAAAAGTCAAAAAATCACTATTCTATTTAAGTCACATCACCTCTCTACCACATCACTTCAAACCCAACCCATATTTCATAAAAAGTCAAAAAGTGCACTTATTTAGAACATCTCAAACAACCCTTTAACACTGCCAATGATCTCTCACTTACTCACCGCCGACGATCTCCCTTTGCTCACCGATAAGAATAAATAGTCTCTCTCTCAAACCACTGATTGTCGACGAAGAAGATAGATTTTGCTTGAATCAGTTGAAAATATTTTATTTTTTGCTTGAATCAGTTGAAAATATTTTTATTTGAGACTAAAGATGGACTTTTTTTTTTTTTTTAAATGAATTTAGGATTGTTGATTTTTATGAGATAGTTTTGATTCCAAATTGGGGAACTCAGTAGTCATTGATAGTGGTCTGCTGTGAAGAAACGGAGTAGAGAGTGACAATAGAGAGAGAAGACAAAGCTTTTTTTTAGAAAAATAAAAGAGAGATCAACACAAAAAACACTTGGTACCCATTTCCAAATTTCTTGATTCTTTTATTCGTTTGGTTGCTTAGAATCTCACAATCTTCTTGGAGGATTTTTGATTGCGTTGTTTTTTTTTTTTATTCTTGTACTGGGTCGTTCTGTTTTTACTTTTCTTTTTCTTCTTTTTTTTTTTGGGTTAATTCTTCATTGTTGTTGATGCTTCGTTGTTGTTGTTAGCTATTTTGTCAATGCTTCATTATTGAAACTTATTTGTCTTTAAATCATTTTTCTAAACAAAAGAGCACTTCTTTTGTATGTTCATTTACTTTGCCAAAATATGCATGTTTCATTGTTGAAACTAATGGAGCACTTCTTTTGTATTTTCTTTTGCTTTGTCAAAAGATAGATGCTTTTGAGGTATGAGAAAGAGAGAGATAGAGAGGAGAGAGAAAAGGTAATGGGCATGAGTCAAAAAGGTAAGACAACCTAGCAATGAATTCGGGAGTTGGGGTAGGTGTTGTCGCAGCGCTGTGATAACCAAACGGTACCGTTTTATTTATTAAAAAAAAAAATTGAAATACAAGCACGCCTACTATCTTGCTGTAGTGTAGAACAACACTTTTATAGGTTGGCTTTACGAAAATAAGGCGCAACTATAAACAAACAAAAAATAAAAAATTGAAACACAAGTTTATGAGCATGTTTTTGAAAGTAATTTAAATTTTGGATGATTTGGTATGTGAAGAAATTGGATTTAGAATGATATTCAACATTGAATTGGTTGCTTGGTTCATAGTTTAAATTCAACTTTATTTTTGATTTAATTAAGTTGTTACAATTATATATATATGGTAACTATATGTACTTTTTATATTATATGGTTATTACAAGTTGTATAGTTGAAGTATAATTTGTTTCAAGTGCTTATATTTCAACATTACTTTTCTTTTAAAATTTAGAGTAAACTACATCGGTAATTTCTAAATTTTGTCTCTTATATCATATTGATTCTTACACTTTTAATTAGTTTAATTTTGACTCATAATTTTTTTGATTTTTGTGTCAATTTGGTCCAATTGACAATGACGTTAGGTTTTTTGATAAAGAATAATTACTAAGTTGGTTGATACTAACTCAGTAAATTGATAAAGTTTATAAATTTGTTCTTACGTGATACATGTCGCTCATTTTGCATTTATTTTTTTTTTTGTAAAATAGAACTATCGGTGCAATTTATCTTAAAATTTATTTTTACAAAAAAATAATTTTGAGACAAATAAAAATATTATAAAATTCAATTTTCGTACTATTTTTTACATATTTTTTTCAACTAATCATACCTATTGTTTAAAATTTTTTTTATAGCTTCTTATTTTCCTAAAATCAACCCAAACATAAAAGTGTTGTTCCATACGTACACTATAGCAAAACGGCGACTTAGGCCTTATTTGGTATAATCTAAAAAAGTTAAAAAGTCAAAAAGTCACTATCCTATTTAAGTCACATTATCTTATTTAAATCATATCACCTCTCTAACACATCACTTCAAACCCAACCCATACCCAACCCGTATTTCATAAAAAGTCAAAAAATGCACTTATTTAGATCATTTCAAACTACCTCCTAAGGCATGAGTTCATTTTTTTCTTTTTATTTCTTTAACAAATAAAACGGCACCGTTTGGCTGTCACAGTATGGTGTTGTGACAGCACCTACTCCCATTCCATAAATTCGAGTCATTCGAATTCCTTTTAGCTGAGCTACAAAACAGAAGGGCTATTTGGGAAGTAGGATTCTAGCTTAATTTAGACTAAAATTTTAAAAAGATAAAGTAAGTTAAAATAACTAACAAAATAAAATGTCACATCAAATTTATTTTATTTTTTTCTCACAAATATCACAATTATTTATAAAAAAAATTCAATTATCTTCTCAAATATAAAAATCTATATATATATATATATTAAAGAAAAAGAGATTTCTAACCCCCAAGCCTTGTGGGAGTTTTAATCTTTCAATTTTAATTTTCTGAATTTTTTATTTAAAAAAAAAAACCTCAATATTTATTGATTTAGTCAAAATCTCATGATCAGCATTTATTAACTTTTTTTCAATTCGCATGTCTTTCCACATGCCTGCATTTATTAATTTAGTCAAAAAATTTTAATCTGTATTTAAAATTCTCCCATACAAATAATTATAGATACAACCCGTGCATAGTTACTGCAGTACCCTTTTTAATTTCTTCCATACATTATGATTAGTGATAAGATTGTTAAATTATTTTTATAAAAAATCTTAAAAAATGTCATTTATATATTAAAAAAATATAAAAAAATATAAATATTTATAATTATTCCGTGTATAGCACAAGTAATAGGTTAGTTTTAATTTATTAAAATAAGGCCTAGTTTGGGAACATTGAAAAAAGACAAAAAGTTAAAAAGTCACTATCCTATTTAAGTCACATCACCTCTCTAATACATCACTTCAAACCCAATCCATATTTCATAAAAATTCAAAAAGTACACTTATTTAGTCTTCTCAAACTAGGCCTAATAATTTTCAGACGCTCAGAACGTACGCAAGTGCGCGTAGAGGAAGCGCCGGGGGGGGGGGATGGGGTGTTGTGTTTTAATTTCGCAACTGTGGTGTGGTGTTGGGAAATGATCAGACGAGTTTCTTAGCGCTGCCACTGACGCTATTCTTAGCGCGACTGCAAATGAGAAAGGCAACAGGCAACAGGCAACTTCCGAGGGACATAATTTTCACAACGAGCGTCAATGATGACGGCTTTGGCTAGGCCTTCGCGCCGGGGTTTGTTGTTTCGCCGGGGAACGGCGCGCGCCGCCCCCGGAGGGGCCGCGGGTGCACTCCCGACGGGCAGGGGCAGCAGGAGGGAGGGAGCCGACGGCGCGTGCGTGCGGCCCAGAACATCTAAGGGCATCACAGACCTGTTATTGCCTCAAACTTCCGTATACGAACCGTGAAAGCGTGGCCTAACGATCCTTTAGACCTTCGGAATTTGAAGCTAGAGGTGTCAGAAAAGTTACCACAGGGATAACTGGCTTGTGGCAGCCAGGCCGAGGCCGTTGCGAGGCATGCGGGCCGAGGTCGCGGCATGGCATGTTGGCCAAGGCTAAGGCATGGCACGCTGGGCATGCTGCGGGGCACGGCCTTGGCATGGCATGCTGCTGGCTGCGGCTTGCCTGCCTTGGCCTTGGCATGGCATGCTGCGTGGCACGGCCTTGGCATGGCGGCCTGGCCTGGCTTGCCCGCGGCGTGGGCAGCGCGGCCTGTGCGCATACCGCGCGCGCGGTCTTTTGACCGCGGTGCGCGTATTGCGCGCATGGCCGCGCACGCCCGAAGCCATTAGGTTGAGGGCACGTCTGCCTGGGCGTCTCGCGCTGCGTCGCCCGCGTCCCCTCCCCCCCGTCGCGCTAAGAATATCGTCCGTGGCAGCGCAGGCAAGGCCAACACCAAGACCATGGGCAAGGCCAAGCCCCCAAGGCCGTGGCCGCAGCCTTGGGCATGCCCCATCACGATGAAATTTCAAAGATTACCCGGGCCTGTCGGCCAAGGCTATAGACTCGTTGAATACATCAGTGTAGCGCGCGTGCGGCCTCGGCCCGCATGCCATGCCACGGCCTCGGCCCAGCATGCCATGCCTTAGCCTTGGCCAACGTGCCATGCCCTGGCCCCGGCCCACGGCCTCGGCCCGCATGCCTTGTGTCCGCCTCGGCCCACATGCCTTGCCACGACCTCGGCCCAGCATGCCATGCCTCAGCCTTGGCCAGCATGCCATGCCGCGGCCTCGGCCCGCATGCCTTGTGTCCGCCTCGGCCCGCATGCCTTGCCACGGCCTCGGCCCAGCATGCCATGCCACAGCGGGGGGGGGTGGTTGTGTTTTAATTTCGCAACTGTGGTGTGGTGTTGGGAAATGATCAGACGAGTTTCTCAGACATAAACTGTGGTGTGGTGTTGGGAAATGATCAGACGAGTTTCTCAGACATATTTGCCGGTTAAACTTTAGTTTCTTAGACGTATTTGACGGTTAAACGTCATCACTCATCATCATCATATTTGTTGGCACCTACATAAATTTTTCACAAAATAGTCAGTAATAAATGAGAAAATTATTAGGAAAAAAAATTGTAAAGTCATGAACAGATTTATCATTTTAATTATTAAAATTAATAAGTTTTATTATTAATTTGAAATTTATTTAAAAAATTTATACTGAATTATAATTTTTTTATTTGTTATTTTTTTTCTTAATAAATTAAAAAAATCTAATTAGTTTATAATAAATAAAGATTTTCACTAAAGTGGTTGAAAAAATTAAAATAGTCACAGTGATAAATGGGAAAATTATTTGGAAAATAAAATTGCAAAGTCTTGAAAAAATTTACCATTTTAGTTATTAAAATTAATAAATTTTATTATTAATTCAAAGTTTATTTTTACATTTAATTATAATTTTTCTTATTTGTTATATTTTTCATAATAAATTAAAAAAATTTAATTAGTTTATAATAAATAAAGATATTCACTAAAGTGATTGAAAAAATTAAAATAGTCACAGTGATAAATGTGAAAATTATTAGGAAAACAAAATTGCAAAGTCATGAAAAATTTATCATTTTAATTATTAAAATTATTAAATTTTATTATTAATTTAAAATTTATTTTAAAAATTTACACTGAATTATAATTTTTTCTTATTTGTCATATTTTTTCATAATAAATCAAAAAAAATTTAATTAGTTTATAACAAATAAAGATTTTCACTAAAGTGATTGAAAAAATAAAAATAGTCACAGTGATAAATGGAAATATTATTAGGAAAAGAAAATTGTAAAGTCATGAAAAATTTATCATTTTAATTATTAAAATTATTAAAATTTATTAAAATAATTAAACTGAATTATAATTTTTCTTATTTGTTATATTTTTTCATAATAAATTAAAAAAAATTAATTAGTTTATAATGAATAAAGGTTTTCACTAAAGTGGTTGAAAAAAATTAAATTAGTTTTTTTTTTTTTTTTTTAATGTCTAGAATTCTAACTTTGATTCGGGAATTGACTATTTCAATTAATTTTTTAACATTTTAAGAATATCTAAAAAAATAAAGAGAATTATGTGACAATTTGTAATGACTTTTTAACTATTTTAACTACTTCTCAAATAAGGCCTAAAAATAGACCAAGTCGCCGTTTGGCATTGGCTTTTTAAGTTGGCTTTTCTGAGTTGGGAATTTTTTAGCTTGGGACTAAAAAGTTCGTTTGGTTTTACTTTTCTGACTTTTGTGTAAGAAAAAATGAAATGATTATGATTTAAATATTATATTTTTCTTATTAACTTATTTAATTTATTTTATCTTTTGTGTTTTTTTAACCCAATTAAATTAACCAAACGAACGCTAAACAGAATTGAAACAAATGGTGTACACATCAATAGAAACTTTTTCATATTGAAGCACGAAAAATGATTTGTGGCACTAAAACTGTTGGCACTAATGTCACTAATTTCCTGTTTTGGTAACTTTATTATTTTTTTTTCTTTACCTGATATAGAAATTAGTACTATTAGTGCTCAATAAATTAGTGTCACAAATCAAAGCCCATTGAAGCACCCATTAAGAGTTGTTACCCTATTATTCCCAAACGGACCAATATATAATGAAAGTTGTGCTTTTCATTGGAAGTGTTTTAAAATTGTGCTGTGTCTTTCATTGAAAGTGTTCTAAAATTGTGCCATGTGTATGTGTAAAAATGTGCCATGTGTCAATTAACTCTTTGAAGCCAAACCATTCCAAAACTTCATAATTAACAATTAATGTGTATCACAAGTATTTCACAATTTTCAGTAATCAAAGCACCTCTATCTCTTTATAAGGTCAAGTTTGGCATCCTTAAAAAAATTTAAAAAGTCAAAAAGTTATTATTCTATTTAAGTCACATAATTTTATTTAAGTCACATCACCTCTCTAACATATCACTTCAAACACAATCCAAATCCAACCCATATTTCATAAAAAGTCAAAAAGTACACTTATTTAGTCTTCCCAAACTTGGCATAAATATGCACTTTAGGAAGTGGAGGAGGCATTAAAAATTTATTTTGAGTATGTCATTTGTTTTAATGGAATAGTAGCCTATCACCCGTGCTATGCACGGGATAATTATAGATATTTATATTTATTTTAGATTTTTGTTTAATATATAAATTATGTTTTTTAAATTTTTTTTTAAAAATAATTTAACAATCTTATCACTAACCATAGTGTATGAGAGAAGTTGAAAAGGATACTGCAGTAACTATACACAGATTGTATCTATAATTATTTGTATGAGGGGATTTTAAATGCTGATCAGGAAATTTTGACCAAATCAATAAATGTAGGCATGTGGAAAGACATGTGAATTGAAAAAAGTTAATAAATGCTGATCAGGAGATTTTGACCAAATCAATAAATGCTGAGTTTTTTTTTTTTTTTTTAATAAAAAATTTAGAAAATTCATATTGGGATATTGAAGCTCCCACAGGTCTTGGGGTTAAAAATCCCCTTTTGCTTAATATATAGTACTAACATACCACCCGTGCTATGCACAGATTGTATTTACAATTATCTATATATGTGAATTGTGATTTTTAAATATATATATATATTTTTAAATGTCTTCTTTGTTTCCTTTTTTATATTATATTAAAGTTTAATATTTTTATAATAATTATATGTGTTGGACTTTTCAAGGAATTAAATGTCTTTTTTTTTTATTATGTTATATTAAAGTTTAATATTTTGATAATAATCATATGTGTTGGACTTTTCAAGAATTTTTTTTATACTTGTTCTTAATGCATTAAAGTGTTATTATGAGGGATAATAATCATATGTGTTGGGACTTTTCAAGGAATTCATATGCATTGAATTTCAAAGAATTTTTTTTTATACTTGTTCTTAATGCATTAAAGTGTTATTATGATGGTAACACTTGAGAGTTGGGAGAAATTAATAAATGCTAAGATTTTTTTTTTTTTTTAAATCACAAAATTAGAAAATTTAGATTGGGAGATTGGAGCTCCCACAAGGCTTGGGGTTAAAAATCCCCTTTTGCTTAATATATAGTATAGATAGATAGATACTAGATATCACCCGTGTTATGCACGGATTGTGTTTACAATTATCTATATATGTGAATTGTGATTTTTAAATATAATTTTTTTAAATGTCTTATTTTTTTCATTTTTTATATTATATTAAAGCTTAATATTTTGATAATAATCATATGTGTTAGACTTTTCAAGAAATTTTTTTTATACTTGTTAAGTGTTATTATGAGGGTAAGACTTGAGAGTTGAGAGAAGTTAATAAATGCTAACATTTTTTTTTTAAATCAAAAAATCAGGAAATTTAGATTGGGAGATTGGAACTCCCACAAAGTTTGGGGCTAAAAACCCCTTTTGCTTAATATATAGTAAAGATAGATAGATATAGATCGACAGATAGATAGATTATGACATATGTGAATATTGATCACATTCTAATTGTAGCAATATAATTTGAAGAAGAATTTAAATTTGAAATTTTATTTTATAATTTAATAAAGGATGCAAAATTTAATGAATGAGTATTGATCTCATTCCAATTATAGTAACATAATTTAAGTAAGAATTCAAATCTAAAATTTTATTTTAAGAATACAAAATTAATTTATAGACCAATCATATTGTAACACGTATTAACAAAAAATTAAAAAAAAATGAAAAAAAAAGAATTATAACTTTCAACCTTAATGAAATGACAATATTTTGCAATTATAATAGTATATAGATATATGGATACATAAATAAATTATGGAATAGATCATTATTTAAAACTTATATGTTATGGGATAAATCATTATAATTTTAAATTTAAATTAATGAAATGCTTTTCATATTTAGTGTTTCTCGAATTTGAATTTGAAATGGATTAGTACACTTTCTATTTTTTATTTTATATATTTGATATACTTTCCATTTGAAAGTCATAAATCAAGAGATATTATTATTTTTTAGTTAATTTATTTTTTTGCTTGAAAGAGAGCTATAGACGATTTTTTTAATTATTCAAAATCAAAAAATTAAAAATTTTAGTTTGAAATATTGGAACTCCACAAAACTTGCTTTTTTACTTATATAATATATAAATATAGATAGATAGATTTAATAAAAAATTATATTTGTTTTAGATTTTTTTTAATATACAAATTATATATTTTTATATTTTTTATAAAAATAATTTAACAATCCTATCACTAACTATAATGTATGGAAGAAGTTGAAAATGGTGTAGCCGTATGTACGGGAGAAGTCAAAAAGGGCTGTGGGTTGGGAAAAGTCAATAAATATTGAGATTTTTTTTTTTTAAGTTAAAAAATTAGAAAATTGATATTGGGATATTGGAGTTCCCACAGGGCTTGTGGGTTAAAAATTCCTTTTTCCTTATATAATATACTAGCTTATCATCCGTGCTATGCACGGGATAATTATAGATATTTATATTTATTTTAGATTTTTTTAATATATAAATTATGTTTTTAAAGATTTTTTATAACAATAATTTAACAATCTTGTTACTAATCATAGTGTATGAGAGAAGTTGAAAAGGGTACTGTAGTAACTATACACAAATTGTATCTATAATTATTTGTATGAGGGGATTTTAAATATTGATCAAGTGATTTTGACCAAATCAATAAATGCAGGCATGTGGAAAGACATGTGGATTGAAAAAAGTTAATAAATGTTGATCAGAGGATTTTGACCAAATCAATAAATGCTGAGTTTTTTTTTTAAAATAAAAAATTTAGAAAATTCAGATTGGGATATTGAAGCTCCCACGGGCCTTGGGGTTAAAAACCCCCTTTTGCTTAATATATAGTATAGACTAGCATATCATCCGTGCTATGCACGGATTGTGCTTACAATTATCTATATATGTGAATTGTGATTTTTAATTTTTTTTTTTTAAATGTCTTCTTTTTTTCTTTTTTTATATTATATTAAAGTTTAGTATTTTGATTATAATCATACTAGCATATCACCCGTGCTATGCACGGATTGTATTTATAATTATCTATATATGTGAATTGCGATTTTTAAATGACTTTTTTTTTCTTTTTTTTTAAATGCCTTCTTTTTTTCCTTTTTTTATATTATATTAAAGTTTAATATTTTGATAATAATCATATGTTTTAGACTTTTCAAGAAATTAAATGTCATTTTTTAATTATATTATATTAAAATTTAATATTTTGATAATAATCAAATGTGTTGGACTTTTTAATAATTTTTTTTTTTTATATTTGTTCTTGATGCATTAAAGTGTTATTATGAGGGATAATAATCATATGTGTTGGGACTTTTCAAGGAATTCATATGTGTTGGATTTCAGAGAATTTTTTTATGCTTGTTCTTAATGCATTAAAGTGTTATTATGAGGGTAAGATTTGGGAATTGAGAGAAGTTAATAAATGCTAAGTTTTTTTTTTTTTTTTTAAATCAAAAAATCAAGAAATTTAGATTGGGAGATTGAAACTCCCACAAGGCTTGAGGTTAAAAACCCCATTTTGCTTAATATATAGTATAGACTAGCATATCACCCGTGCTATGCACGGATTGTATTTACAATTATCTATATATGTGAATTGTGATTTTTAAATGTTTTTATTTTTATTTTTAAATGTCTTCTTTTTTTCCTTTTTCATATTATATTAAAGTTTAATATTTTGATTTTCAAGGAATTAAATGTATTTTTTTTATTATATTATATTAAAGTTTAATATTATGATAATAATCATATGTGTTGGACTTTTCAAGAATTTTTTTTTATGCTTGTTCTTAATGCATTAAAGTGTTATTATGAGGGATAATAATCATATGTGTTGGGACTTTTCAATAAATTCATATGTCATGGATTTCAAAGAATTTTTTTTATGCTTGTTCTTAATGCATTAAAGTATTATTATGATGGTAAAACTTGGGAGTTGGAAGAAGTTGATAAATGCTAAGATTTTATTTTATTTTTAAATCAAAAAATCAAGAAATTTAAATTGGGAGATTGTAGCTCCCACAAGGCTTGGGGTTAAAAACCCCATTTTGCTTAATATATAGTATAGATAGATAGATATAGATAAAAGTTGTCTTTTCACTTTCTATTACTAGCCTATCACTCGTGCTATGCACGAGATAATTATAGATATTTTATATTTGTTTTAGATTTTTTTTAATATATAAATTATGTTTTAAAGATTTTTTATAAAAATAATTTAACAATTTTATCACTAACCATAGTGTATGGAAGAAGTTGAAAAGGGTACTACAGTAACTATACATGGATTGTATCTATAATTATTTGTATGATGGGATTTAAAATGCTGATTAGGAAATTTTGACCAAATCAATAAATGCAAGCATGTGGAAAGACATGTGCATTGAAAAAATTTAATAAATACTGATCAGGGGATTTTGACAAAATCAATAAATGCTGAAATTTTTTTTTAAATAAAAAATAAAAAATATAGAAAATTCAGATTGGGATATTGAAAGTCTCACAGGTCTTGGGGGTTAAAAACCTCCTTTTGTTTAATATATAGTATAGATAATATAATATATATATATATAGATTATAAGATGAGATAAATAAAGTGTTATCTTATTATAATAGAGGAGATCTTATAAAAAACGTGTAGACATGAATGCCCTCCTATTTTATTGTGTTTACAATTATCTATATATGTGAATTGTGATTTTTAATTTTTTTTTTAAATGTCTTCTTTTTTTCCTTTTTTATATTATATTAAAGTTTAATATTTTGATAATAATCATATGTGTTGGACTTTTCAAGGAATTAAATGTCTTTTTTTTAATTATATTATATTAAAGTTTAATATTTTGATAATAATCATATGTGTTGGATTTTTCAAGAAATTTTTTTTATGTTTGTTCTTAATACATTAAAGTGTTATTATGATGGATAATAATCATATGTGTTGAGACTTTTCAAGGAATTCATATGTGTTGGATTTCAAAGAATTTTTTTTATATTTGTTCTTAATGCATTAAAGTGTTATTATGAGGGTAATACTTGGGAGTTGGGAAATGTTAATAAATGCTAAGATTTTTTTTTTTTTATAAAAAAAATTAAAAAATTAGGAAATTTAGATTGGGAGATTGGAGCTCCCACAAGACTTGGGGTTAAAAATCTCTTTTTGCTTAATATATAGTACTAGCTTATCACCCGTGCTATGCACGGAATAATTATATATATTTATATTTGTTTTAATTTTTTTTAATATATAAATTAAATACATGGGGTTTGACCGAGGAGTTTGAAAGAATTTAATAAGTGTTTATTTATTTGTTTTTTCAAAAAACAAAACAAAAAAATTAAGAGGGAAAAAAATTAAGAGCCATTTACACAATAATTACATGGGTCTCTTGGGGATGTAAAAAGTAAGGAAATTAGGATTTCATTTATTGCGTTATTCAATAGTGTAATTATTATAATCTTTGAACCAATCACCAAGTCAATTTTTTTTTTTAAAAAAATAAAAAATTAGGAAATTAGGATTGGCATGTTGGAGCTTCCACAAGGCTTGGGGTTTAAAAGGCCCTTTTACTTAATATATAGTATAGATGAGGTATCTCTATTTGAGAAAGTTATTGGGTATTTGAAGTAGGATCCGGGGGTACTGCTGTCCTCACAGCAGTAACTGCTGCGAGTCAAAACGGCGCCGTTTTGGCTCTTAGATGCATATTCAAGTTTAAAAAAAGGAAAAAAAAAATTAGCCGTTGAACGGGCTCGAACCCAGAAGCACGTGAAGAACAAAAACGTCTTCAACCACTGCACTGCTTAGTCTACCACTGGATGTTGTGAGGATATATTTTATTTATTACTTTAATATTTTGGACATATATTTTATTTATTACTTTATGAAAATATCTTCCAAACCAACATAATTGTTTTTTATGAAAAAAATTATTTATATATATGTTTATGTACCTAAGTTAAGAATAAATATTACGTATACCAATTATTTTAAATGGTGTGATTAACAAAAAAAATTATATGTACATAAATCAAACTAGGTGGATGTCAACTAGGTGGGCACTATTGTTTTTTCTCACTATAAAATTAAGAATAACACAGTAAAATGATATTAAATGACATCCACCTAGTTTGATTTATGTACATATAATTTTTTTCAATATTTTTTTTCTCACTATAAAATTAAGAATTACATGGTAAAATGATATTAAATGACATCCACTTAGTTTGATTTATGTACATATAATTTTTTTTATTAATAACACCATTTAAAATAATTAGTACACGTAATATTTATTCTTAACTTAGGTACATAAACATATATATATATATATATAATTTTAAGGGGTAAATTACAAACACACCTCCTGAGGTTTACTTAAATTACATTATGCTCCTAAAGTTTCTAATTTCATAACAAATAAGTCCTTTTATTAATAAATCATCAACTTAATTAATTGTTTTTAATAATATTAAAATTTTATTTCAATTAATAATTCAGATAATTTTATTATTGTATATGGGTGAACAGTTAGAAATTTCACTTTTTCAATTAATTCTGTTAAATAAAAAAATTCTGACAGTGAGATATTTGTAATTTTTCAAACCACAAGGGGTAATTCGTATTTTAAGCAAGCCTTAAGGGGTGTATTTTTAATTTATCCTAACTTTAACTAGGTGGACACTATTTTTTTTTTCTCATTATAAAATTAAGAATTACATGGTAAAATGATAGTAAATTACATGGTAAAATGATATTAAATGACATCCACCTAATTTGATTTATGTACATATAATTTTTTTTGTTAATGACACCATTTAAAATAATTGGTATACGTAATATTTATTCTTAACTTAGGTACATAAACATATATATAAATAATTTTTTTCATAAAAAACAATTATGTTGGTTTGGAAGATATTTTCGTAAAGTAGTAAATAAAATATATGTCCAAAATATTAAAGTAATAAATAAAATATATCCCCACAACATTCAGTGGTAGGCTAAGCAGTGCAGTGGTTGAAGACGTTTTTGGTCTTCACGTGCTTCTAGGTTCGAGCCTTTTCAACGGCTAAATTTTTTTTTTTTTTTTTAACTTCAATATGCATCTAAGAGCCAAAATGGCGCCGTTTTGACTCGCAGCAGTTACTGCTGTGAGTCCCTCACAGCAATACCCCCGGATCCTTTGAGGTATGATCATGTGGTGCTCCAGAAGTATTGTGATTGGTGAAGAAGATGAGACCTATAATGTTGTATTAGGTGATTAGAGAATAGAAGAAGACATAATATACTATGATTAATGGAAGAGCATGAACATGTGGTGCTCGAGGAATATCTAATAATTTTCCCTATCTTTGTATGCATCCTTTCTACGTGGGTCTATTTTGATTGTCTTCAATTAGGTAATTCTTCATTATTACATCTATTTTGATTTATCACGAACTTGTCTCTATGTTTCTAGGAGTTTAAGGTTACGATATGAATTATTGTGATAAAATTATTTTCATTATGAAAATATCAATTTCTTGTTTATAATTATAAAAAAAAAAAAGAGTTCGAAATTTAGAGAATAACTGTCTTTTTAACTTTTGAGCAATTAGATTTGAAGTCTTATTTTATTATTATTGTTTTTAATTAGATATATACTATTTCATATAGGCATGCGTATTCAATTTGGACATTTTTGTGATAGATTTTCATTGATGTTGGATTTGGTGATCTCAATAAATTATATTTATTTTGAGGTTATTTATCCTCTGCTCTAACCAACTCATGTATTATTAAGATTGATTACATGACATTGTTAATATAAAATAAATAAATAAAAATTAAAAGTTTTTTTGATAGTTTTTTCAAAGGTGAAAAACATTCTCAATTTTATTCTTTTCTAAAGGATTGAATCCACTTATTACTGCATTTTTTGAAATACTTGCATGAAATAAAGAAAATGTTGCCTTTTTCATCTACTTACAATGTTTCATTATTTCAATAAAGTTGTTGTATGTGCCTTGACAACCAACTTGATAATTACACAAATAAGAATCCACATTATTTCATAGTATGTAGGATGCTATCTTCTTTTCTTTATGAAATTCAAACACATATATGTATAATTATAAACGCACGGGTAGCACACTAGTATGTGAGGTAAAATTGACATTCTCTCTCCTACGTGTTCCTCAAGTCTCCCTTTCTTCATTTCCATAATTTCTAATTTTTAATATAATAAAAATTCAAATAAAAAATTAAAAAATTGAAATAATGACATTTAGGAAAGGATATGGTTTGTTAATCTATATCTAATAAAAAAAACATTGTATCTAAATCAAAAAATTAAAAATTTGAAATAATTAAATTTAGATAAGGATATAATTTGTCAACCTATATGTAATCAAAAACATATGTATCTAACTATTTATTTTGAATAAATCACAAGATTTACTCTTATTTTTTCTCTCCCTCTATACTCTTCATTGTGTTTTCAGTCACTCATGCGAGTTTTCATCGGTCAAGCCAAGAATGGCTCTTTCTTTTTGTTTTTGATTTTCATTTTCTTACTCATTTGACTAGCCATAAAAGTTGTGACTTGAACCATCATTTTCTTACTCATTCTCTAAATATTATTTTCTTTATCACTTTACTGTACTTTTATTGTTTTTATTTTGGTTATGATTTTTTATTTATTCCTTCACTTGTTAATAATTCATATTCTTTTTTTGGCGAAGCAGATACAAACACTTAAATTATTCGTGCAAATAGTGACATAGATAGAGTAATAGTTAGATATTGAAACACTGTGTTTGGTTTGATTCTCATACTATGATTCCACACCAATAATCAATCTTCTGTTTGATTATAGTTTTCGAATTATGATTTCAAATCAATTTAAAAATACATTTTGAAAACATGTTTGGTAAATTAGAGAATTTTTGAATTTTTGGTCTACCCGGTCGTCCACCCAGACATCCTCTTAGACAGTTTTTGAATTTTGGGTCTACCCGGTCATCTCCTCGGACATCCTCCCGAACATTTCGGCCAGTTGACCGAAATAGTTTATTATTATTATTTTTATTTTTATTTAGCAATTAGCACCTGTTATCTGAAAAAAAGAAAAAAAAAAAGAAAAAAAGGGCAACGCACCAATAAATCCCAAAATAAGAACTCTTGAACTATTTAGTCCTGTGTTATATCTTATACACTGGTAGGTCCTGTTTGAGTGTAAAAGACATAAGTGGACATGATGTTAGCTTGTATGGGGTAGAATTGGTGGGTAAACCAGGGATTGAACAATGTTGAAATTACATTTGTATCGAAAAACTTACTATAGCCTGTTTTAGGTTTCCTTCCTTTCCGATCATCTCGAAAGAGATGAATATGGAAAATCTATGATTCCCAATGTGTAATCCATTGAAATGGGTTTTGTGTAAAAGTTCCTGGCTTTTGTTATGTTACGTCCTTCAGAGTGTCCAATTTGGGTTTTGGGTCATTGAAACCCTAGAAATACTAATCGATTTTTGGTGTAATCAATTTGCTTGACATTGGCGATGGGTTTAAGGCGTGGGTACTTCGATAGTGTGTGAAAGGCGACGTTGGATTTGTTCCGAAATGGCGTCAGGTATGGGTTTCATTTTGATGCACAGACCAACATCTTTGCAGAATTTGTGTTTTTGTTTTTTTGTTGTATTTTTTGGGATGAGTGTTGTGTGCGCCGATGTTGTCAACATGGGTAAACATGCATGTATTTTGGATTGGGAATATATGTTTACATCGTAATGTTGTTATGTGGTAGTCGCATTGTTGGGTTGAGTTTGGTTGGGGGTTTGTAAGTCTGTTAAATGATATGTTCATGGTTTAAGTGTGTGTATATTACATGTTATTCGAAACTGTAAATCATGATGTGATGGATTATTTGTTGTTTAGAAGATGTTGCACGATGCTGTAAACAAATTGTAGTGGTGATGTCCCGTGGGTTGAATGAATTATTACTTTTAGTATGATGTGCGGTGTTCCTAGCTTGGGTAGGTTGTGTATGTTGTTCTTGGAGTGTAATGTGAGTATGATTTGACGAGAAGTAATGTGGTAAGTTTGACTGGAAGAGTCGTAATGTAATCGTGGAGTTTAGTTTAGCACTTTTTTTCCTTTTCCTGTTTGCGATGTGGACGTATAGCGTTATCGGATAAATGTTTGATTTGGTCAAATTAAACTCGTAGGTTAAATTAAGTTTGTATAGTATGGTTGTTAAAACCCATTATGCAATGTTTGTTGTTGTAATGTGGTTTTTAATTAACATAAATGACCGTGGAGGTAGTAGAACGATGTAACGTAGTTGATGCCATGGTTGGGCGGACTAACTTTTGATTGGCTCCTACCCAAGCGAACGTACCATTTTGTGTTGTGGAAACATAACGTTTCAGTTATGTTTGTAGTGTTGTAGTTGTTATGTTTGTCCTATTTTGGTGTTATGTGTGTAAAACGTCGTAGAAGAATTATGTTGAAATCATTCATTGACATATATGGTGTGGTATGCAGCTCCACGCTTTGTTGTAGCATAGCTATTTTATAATGTTATTAAGTTTGTTAGTGTTATGATTATAATGGGGTGTGGTAGGATAACGTGATTTATGTATTTGGTTGGTGTTGTCGTACATGGTAGTTTGGTTATCTAATAAATGTACGTCATCAATTGCGTGTAATACGTAATGACATTTGTAATGCCCTCAAGATAAGACATGATCATCCATTCATGAAATTCATAAGACATAATAGAAATGTTGCATGTTACGTTCATCAGAGTATTCTTTACAAAAGATATTTAAACAAATACATGCCTTACGGGCTTACAGCTTTCCAAGTTATCACTTGGTTACAATAAAAGAAGAGTTCTAACTCTATACATAGAAGCCATCGGCTTGGGTTTACATTTAATCACAAAAAGATAAATAACAAAATGGAGTCTTCAACTCCTAAACCTCCCAAGCTAAGACCTTGGAGGCGGCATATCACCTGTACCTGAAAATGATGTCCCAAGTAGAGTGAGCCAACGCCCAGTAGAGATACACTAAACAGAATATGAGAGTTAACTAAAACATTAGCACCCAATAAATGTTTACCACTTATAAACCCACTCACACCATTTCCATAACCAATCAACATTTACATTATAATGGATCCATTTCTCTTTAAATATCCATATCAATTCATTAACATAGCTCAATATTATCCAAACAGTTCAAAATGAGACTACAACTCATATTATCAACACTTCACATATAATCATCAATTATACACTTCTATTATCCTGCCATTTTACGGAACTACGTCCGAGGGAACCGGTACCCAAATATAAATAAGATTTCGAGACTTTCACCCTGGACACTCCGGCCAACTTAATTTTCCATGGAGTCCATCCCCTATCTCCTCCCAAACAATGGAGTACATCCCCTTTCTTCTCCCAAACAAGATACATATGCAATGTATTTAAGCACGTTATCATATACAATGACCAGTTCAATCACATATTCAATGTTCACATCCAATCGTCATATTCAATCACATATTCCAATTGATTAGTTTCAATTTACCTAATCATCATACAGTTTCTACAACAATCATGGCTATCTTCCACCGATAGCCCAAAACAGATATATCTAAACAGATAAATCTAAACAGATAAATAAATTCCTCAACCGATAATATATCACATTTTCCATAGGTGAGTGATTCATCGATCCAACTACACCATTTAATCATAATTTCCTCTAATTTCATGATTCTCAAACTAATTTCATATTTCTATAATGATTTCATCATTTACACAAACATTGTATATATTTCAAATTAGGGCATTTTCCCCCCATCATACGTAATTAATCCATTTTCAAGGTCCCACATACACATATGGAGCCCAAATAAGAAAACCCATCTTTCCAACATTTCAAATTTTAAACCCTAGCTTTCCAAAATTTTCAACTCTCACCATTTATACAAAATGACCAATGTTTATGTTAAAGCTCATAAAAATGAGTAGATTATCCCTATCTCAAGAAGAGAAGATGAGCCAAGCAAGAGATGAACTCCAAAGATGCCGAAACCCCACTCTATTCGGTTCAAAAGGTAGATCTTGAGATGCTCCAACTTTTTAATAAAGACACAAGGGTGTAGAGATCACTAGATCTAGACCGAAATGTAGAGAGAGAGGGTATTTTAGAGAAAGAGGCTCTCAACTTAGGGTTTTGGAAAGTTTTAAAGAAATAAATGATTGCAAAAGTGATTTAAAATGTCACTTTCGCGATCTGATATACGTACAGTCCGCTCGAGTGGAGAGTTTGATACTCGAGCATCAGACACAAAAAGCAGACCCGCTCGAGAGCAATAAAGGCCGCTCGAGCGCCAAGACACAACAGTAAGGCACTACCTGCTCGAGTGCAAAGAAACCCGCTCGAGCGTAGAATACACTCGTCTAGTATTTTACAGACTTCAGACAGTCGGTCGAGCGCCAGAAGGGCCGCTAGACCTCAGACCCGCTCGAGCGGAAGACACTCCGCTCGAGCATGAAAAACACTTTTGTAGTATCTCTTGCATACGCACAAAGTACTGAGTGATTGCAAACCCCGCTCGAGCACAAGAAGACCCGCTCGAGCAGAAGACCAAAATTATGGGCAACAAAGTTCTGGACCAACAACCAACCACCCTATTCTGAACACACCCAAGACATTCCAAAACTCAAATTCAAAGGGGTAAGAAGAGGAAAAGACATAAACAACAACATTAAACCACAGGACCCGAGTCCGAAACACCAAAAAGGTCGAATTAGAAACCGGGATCACTATAACATTTGTGGAATTGTAATGCCCTGTGTTGTTGTAGATTATGCACTGTAATACCCTTGTCCTGTAGTGTGCTAATTGGTCCTTAATACGAGTATGCTTATGTGTTTAATATGATTTTGTGTGCCATTATGTGAAAATATGTCGTTTTGAATTTCTATCTGTTCTCCATAGGAATATCTATTGGATTATTTGCTTTGGGAATTAAATTGACGGCCTTATCGGCCACCGAAACCAAAATTGATTCTGCCATTGTGATTGGCATAATTTTTAGAGCCTATGGTGAAATTTAATTGAAAAATTGATTCGGGCCAGATTAAATTGATTAAATTGTTGAATTAGTACCCAATTATTTATTATTACTCAATTGTTGTTAGTGGAGTTGGTTGTATCAAGGCACTACACCTTCTATTCTCTCCCCATAACTTCATTTGGCTGATTTGAACTCAAAAAGAGAGAGAGGGCCGGCCATAGAGAGAGAGAGGGAGAGAATTGTGTGATTTTGGCTCAAGTGTGGGGAATTTGAAGATTTGAACCCAAGATTTTGTTATAGCTTGGAAGATTGAACTCTTAGGTAAGTAAACTCATGGATTTTTTGTTGTAATTTGTAAATTCAAGATTAATTGGTGAGCTAAATCATGAGTTGTGTTGATTTTGATGAGTTATGGTCATGTATGCATAGAATTGCTATCAATTGCCATAAGTTACATAATCTGGCATGTAATTTGTGAATTATGAAAGTTTGGAAGTGTAATCCCACATACAAGCATGTTTTTGTTGAGTTTCATGGGAATGAGCACTAATTGCATCACTAGAAGTGAAAATGAAAGTCAAAATGGACATGCATGTTGTGTATTAAAAATGGAAACCTTGAATGCATGAGTTAAGATAATTTGGGACATGCATGTAGATAATTCAAGAAATTGAGCTTCCTAGTGTTGTAATTTGATATTGGTATCATGTTAGTATGTGTATATGTGACATTTGAGCCATTGCATGCAAGAAATGTTGTTTGAAAGTTGAATTGGAGCTCAAGAACACAATCTGGAAAACCCAGAATTTTGATGTCCTCTCGAGCGGGGGAATAGCCGCTCGAGCGGGGATTTCGAGCTCCCAGTATTTTTCTTGCAGACATGGTGCCCGCTCGAGCGGGGAAGTTCATGCTCGAGCGTGGATCTTGTAGTATGAACTTCTGCTCGAGCGTCCGAGTTCACGCTCGAGCGTAAAAATGATGCATCCAGTACTTTTTGCAGATATAGCGTCCGCTCGAGTGGCGAAGTTTACGCTCGAGCGGGGAGCCATGTTGAGAGGCCTTCCGCTCGAGCGCCAGAATGGACGATCGAGTGTAAATTCGACCTAACCAATACTTTTGCAGGCCTCAAGGGTCCGCTCGAGCGGGGACCCTGTTTTCTGAAATTTTGTATGCTCGTTCTGTGTTTCGTTTTCCGTTCTCTTTTACTTGCAAGCACTCTTAGGCATGCATTGAGCATTGTAATTGAGTCAAAGAGATAAGAATGAAGCCTAAAGAGGAATATGTGAATTAAAGAACGGATTGAATTATTTGTGACCCATATGTGTTATGTGATATGTAGGGTCAAGCTCCAGGGCAACTCCACAAGCCGATCACTGTGAGTAATATCTGAAATATGTTGTTGTCCAATTGTTCACTTCTATGTAAGTTTTGTAAAGTTCATTAATTTGAATGATGGACAGTTTGATATGAAAAGTTTGAAAGGCTTAAAAGCCAGTTTGATATGAAAGTCTGAGAGGCTTAAAAGCTAGTTTGATATCAAAGTTTGAAAGGCTTAAAAGCCAGTTTGATATGAAAAGTTTGAAAGGCTTAAAAGCCAGTTTGATATGAAAGTCTGAGAGGCTTAAAAGCCAGTTTGATATGAAAGTTTGAAAGGCCTAAAAGCTAGTTCGATATGAAAAGTTTGAGAGGCTTAAAAGCCAGTTTGATATGAAAGTTTGAAAGGCCTAAAAGCCAGTTTGATATGAAAGTTTGAAAGGCCTAAAGGCCAGTTCGATATGAAAGTTTGAAAGGGCCTAAGGGCCAGCCTGATACGAAAGTTTGAAAGGGCCAAAAGGCCAGTCTGATAAGAAAGTCTAAAAAGGCCAGAGGGCAGTTTGACATGAATGAATTGGGCCCAAGGTCGTCTGATGTATAATGTTCCAATGTTTTTTCTTTATTCGATATTATTCACTGGGCTTTCGCTCACGCTCATTCATGTGTTTGTAGGTGAGCCAAGAGAGGTTCAGACCCAGTCCCAGTGAAGTCTGTCTAGAACAATCGGGTTTTGGAGAGTCAGCCCATATGTCTCATGCACGAGACTCGCCTTCGCCTTTTGTCATTTTGTTTGAAGTTGTCATGTTGGCGAAGCCTTTGTATATATCTGTATATAGTTTGCATGGGTTGACTTACTTTTGGATGATCCTGTTTGTACAGAACTTATGTTACTGTATTTCTGTTGTGAGTTATTAATGTATGTATGCATGGTTTGTTTTGGTGTGCCATGTAAGCACAGCTCTATGGACAAATTTTTTAAAATTGCTTCCGTTGGCCCCCCATTAACTCTGTTAAAATACGTTTGGATTGGTTCGAGGCCGTAGGTAATCCCATAATTACTGGCCGGTTATGTCCTTAACCCACGGGGGCGGGTTCGGGTCATGACAATGCAGTTCATGGACTAATGTGTTTCTGTGATTTATGTGGCAGGTAGTGTTAGACGATATACCGAGAAGCGTAGTCATAGTGGTAGGACACCCTGGCCGAGCGCATCATTGTAGACATCTACAAAATTGGCAGCAAGGAGACAAACCCAGTTGCCATTCAAGAATAAAAAAAAAATGATTCCACACGTTACACAGGCACCAGAAAATCAACCGCTCACTGCTCATCGCAGCACAGGCACCAGAAAAATTGACAGGCAACCACTCACCGCAATATAGGCACTAGAAAATCAACGGAACACCAACACCCTCGCAAAAATGATTCCACACGTTACATTTACCCACTAACATCAATTTAAAACCCTCCCCCCCAGTAAAGAAATGTGCACGAGTCAAAAGACCAAATGGAAATGTTAAAAAGTTACCTTCCACAATCCTCCCAAATCTGCCCAGAAAGATAAAAATGTAAACCACATCCATACCAAATCAAAAAGAAAATATTCCTTAACAACAAAATAGGACTAAATGGTGCATAAGAAAACACATAGGACTAAATAGTGCAACATTCCATCATTTGGAATTTACCGGTAATTTTTTCAAAGAAAATTATATTTGTTTTTGATATTTTTTAAATATAGAAAATATTTTTTTGAGACCAAAATGACAAATTATTTAGACATTTATTTAAAATTAAAAATAAATAAATAAAAATTAATTTGTCACAGTAATTTTTAAAAAATTAAAAAAAACATTTTAAAACAAAACAGTTCAAAAAAATTTTCCAACCAAATATACAATCAAAAGTAATTTTAAAGCAGTAACTAAATATTTTTATTAACAAATAATAATATTTTTTTTAATATTTTAAATAAAAAATATTTTCGGAATTTTTAAAATTTTTTAAATAAAAAGTTTATTTTTTTAATAATTTATTTTTTTTGAATTTTAAAAAGAGTTTGATTATGAGTTTTGAATAGAATTTTCAATAGAATTTTGAGTTGTGTGTTTTTTAATTGAGTTTTGAAAATAATCAAATAATTTTTCACAAATTTAACATTCATTTTAAAAATTCAACACTCAATTCAAAACTCATGACTAAATAAATTTTCTCTTTTCAAATCATAATTCTTTAACTCAAAATATAACTCTACACTCAAATCGTAATTCTAAACACAAACCAAATGCTACCATCACTTTGCTTGGTATCGGTTTTCTAAAACACTTTTAAGAAAATTCTACTTTCTTGTTTTCGTATTTTTTTATTTTTACTAATTTTTTTAATATTTTAAACAATTTTTTTTAATCTTTAGATGCACTTAACATAAATATATTTAAAAAGTATAATTTTCGTGAAAAAATCTTTACAAAATTTACTAAATACCAAAAATACAAAAAAAAGAGAGAAAAATTTAGTATATTTTTCTTATTTTGTATATTTATTAATTTTTTGAAATATTTTTTCACAAATATTTTACTTTTTAGATACATCTAAGTAAGGTGCATCTAAAAAAGTAAAAAAAAAAAAATGCTTAACATTTTAAAAATATTCACTAAAAACAAAAAAACATGGAAAAACAAAAAATTTAATTTTTAAAAAACTGAAACCAAACATACTGAATATTTTTCTGAGATGCATTTAACAAATCCAATTACACTATTCATTCATACACTTCTCCAATTTCATATTTTCCATATTAATTTCATTATTTATACAAAATAATTATTCGACACAAATTAGGGCAATTTTCCCCCTCTTACATATATTAACCCCAAGGCCAAATTTTACAATTTTATCACTAGAGAATTTCATACACAAGGTCCCATTGTCGTTTTAGAATCCTAGATGGAAAATCCTTTTTTAACTTTTGAGATTTAAACCCTAACTTACCCAAATCTTTTCAAATTCCACCATTGATACAAAATAACAAATACCCAGGTTAAAAGCCATAACAAGGTGTAGAATATCCCTACCTCAAGTGTAGAAGCTCAAAAGAGATGAAGAAGAACCTTAAAGGTGCCCAAACTCGATTTTGCTCGAATTAAGAGGAAGCCCACAAAATGCTCTAACTCTTTAACAAAGGGAGTAGGGTAGAGAGATCCTTAGATCATGGAGTATTTGTAGAGAGAGGGAGAGTTTTAGAGAGAGAGAATGCCAGATTAGGGTTTTGGGACAAAAAGATGTAAAATTTCTATATAAAAATGAGCTGCTGCGAACTGATATACGCGACCTTCGCTCGAGCGAAGAAGTTGTCGTTCGAGCGACCAGACACAACAAGTGACCTCGCTCGAGTGCAAGAACCGTCGCTTGAGCGCAGAATGCAAAGCTTCAGAAGTTTTACAGACGTACACGCTCGCTCGAGGGCAAAAAGCCTCGCTCAAACGAAGACCTCAACCTTTCCAGAAATTCTGCGTCTGGAAAAGAAACTTAAGCACTCTCAAATCTCGCTCGAGCGCGTCGCTCGAGCGAAGAAGAAAATTTCATAAGGCTTACTCGAGCAAAGAAGCCAAAATCTGGGCAACAAAAATCTAGACCAACTAATAACCAACCTGTTTCAAACACGCCCAACATGTTCCAAAACTCAAATTCAAAGAGTTAAAGGAGGAAAACAAGACATGGATACAATATTAAACCACGAAACCCGAGTTTGGAATGTAACAAAGGTCGGGTCAAAACCGGGATCGCTATAAGTTTGGATACCTAATTGTTGTCTTTGTATTTATTTTAGTTTGTCAAAATGTGCAACTGTTTATGTGTGCCACTTCAGGTCTGATTTACATATGGTATGTAAGTTATCCATAATTGATTCATACGCAATCTACACACTTTTTTGGCTGCTAACTTTTCTAAGATTCCTGTTGGCCTGGCAATGTTCTGTGTTGTATTGTTGCTTAACTATTTTTAACTGTTTATTAATTTCTTATAAGAGTTATGGCCCAGGACAGACAACTAGCGAAAGTAATAGTTAGGAGCAGATTTTGTTGAGTTGAGTTTTATGTATTTATTTCGAAGATTAGATACTTGCACATCTCAGAGTTTTAACATTTGAGTTAACCTTATTAGGAGAGATCAAGAAGCCCCCTGTTTCTTGCATACCTCCTGTAGCCCTCAGTCTCCTAATGTTTAAATCCTAATCAATTGTTTCTCTTAAAACTTTTAGGGCATCACACATTACATCATGATGTTAGAATTAAAACACTGATCATGTTGGCTGTGTAAGAACAAAGGAGTTGCATTCTATTGCAGCATTTGAGATAAAACAGTACAGTATCTCTGATAACTAATTGAGGAAATTGAGTTTTCTTTGTGTAGTTGTGGTGATTCTTTATCCATGTGCTCTGATAAATCTCCTCTCTGGTACTTGTCAATTTCTTAAGGGACCTTTATTTGTTGGAATGCGTGTGGGTTGAAGTTTGGTAAAGTTCTTTTGTATTTTAGTTTAATATTATAAGCATTTTTATTGGTAATTGTTATTTTTTTGTTCACTAAATAAATGTATAATATTTACATTACCTGATCACTGCAAGCAGTTTTTCTGAATTCTTTCACACAGTCTCCTTATATCAAAGATTTTGAAAGCTTCACATATTCAGTGAACCTAATTGAGTTTGGAATTGAACAGTTTATGTTGTAGCATGGCAAGAAACATTTACAAATCTATCTGATGTGTGGGCTAAAGAAATGACCTATACTCAACAAATTAAGATTGCATCAAGATGCTTGTTGGCAACAAGATTGATAAGATATATCATGCAAAAGTTTCAGTACCAACCAAACATTCTTTTTTTTAACCACCAAACATGCTTTTTCAAGATGTTGACTGCCTAAAATTACCAAACGGCGTTGAATTAGCATGAAGCTTGGCACACACGACCGCCTAGGCACGAGAGACTTGCGAGAGAAGACAGGACTCGAATCGGTTTCCCGATTTGGGAGTTAAAGCCGGATTTCACTCTAGACAAACTAGTTTCTTAAGAAACTTAGAATTCGAGGTGTTAACGCCCTAAAATCACCAAACGGCATCGGAGTAGCATGAAACTTGGCACACACGACCGCCTAGGCACGAGAGACTTGTGGGAGAAGACGGGACTTGAATCGGGTTCCCGGTTTGGGAGTTAGAGCCAGATTTCACTCTAAACAAACTAGTTTCTTAAGAAACTTAGAATTCGAGGTGTTAATGCCCCAAAATCACCAAACGGCGTTGGATTAGCACGAAACTTGGCACACACAACTACCTAGGCACGAGAGACTTGTGGGAGAAGACGGGACTCAAATCGGGTTCCCTGTTTGGAAGTTAGAGTCGGATTTCACTCTAGGCAAACTAGTTTCTTAAAAAACTTAGAATTCGAGGTGTTGACGCCCCAAAATCACCAAACGGCGTCGGATTAGCACGAAACTTGGCACACATAACCGCATAGACACGAGAGACTTGTGAGAGAAGATGGGACTCGAATCGGGTTCCCAGTTTGGGAGTTAGAGCCGGATTTCACTCTAGGCAAACTAGTTTCTTAAGAAACTTAGAATTCGAGGTGTTAATGCCCCAAAATCACCAAACGGCGTTGGATTAGCATGAAACTTGACACACACAACTACCTAGCCATGAGAGACTTGTGGAAGAAGATGGGATTCAAATCGAGTTCCCGGTCTGGGAGTTAGAGCCTGTAATAACCCAACCCTCGCATATGTTTCTGGAATGTTTTAGTCCCTTATTTTATACATTTACATCCTTAATGGAAAATTTTCATGAGAAATTAAGTTTGAGTGCATATGAATTTCATCTATATCCGTTGGGCAAGGGAAATATCTGTCACGATTAGACTGATTAAATCAAGAATTGAGGTCCGTCGAGACTTGATAATCTGAAATTTATTTTATATTTGAAATCAACATAATTTTTAAGTAATTATAAGTGTGGTTGCAGAAATTTGATTTGGGATAATTAAACGATTGAATTTCGTCTTTAGTCTCTTTTATATATATACATGCTCCCTCTCAAGACAAGTACTTAGCCCTATTTTTCATCTCAAATATTGATTAAGAGGAGAAAACTAGAGAGGAAGGGGAAGTCATCAAGAAGAAAGATTGGAACCTTGTGAGGGATTGTAGAATTGAGGATTCAAGGTATGTGTGTTTTGCTTGAATTAAGTTCCCTCTTCAATAACTTCCTTTGATGATCATGTAAGTTAGAGAAATTAAAAGAAAAGGGTGTTTTCTCAGTTTGTTGATGTTGAATTGAGTTGCTTATGCATATATGTGGAGAGACGAGCTTTTATTTCTTATTTTCTTATGAAGGTTATGAAGAACTTACCTATATATATATATATGGTTATGATGTTGTGTGATGTTGAATGCAAAAGAAAATTTGATTATGTTTAAGAATTCAAGAACTAGTATTTATCTAGTTTAATGTATGTATTTGAAGCCTTTGTTAACATGATTTTTAGGCCATGTATTATCAATTAAGAATGCTAAGTTGAGCCTTGCGAAGATGTACCAAAAGATTGGATTTTTGTGCAATTTTCGGACTGGAACAGGGGAATCGCCGCACGTGCGGGAGTCACTACCGCACGTGCGGCAAATGCTGAAAATTTTGGGTTTGGTTCTGCCTAAAAGGCACATGCGGGGCACCACTGCCGCACGTGCGGGGCCAACTGCTGCACGTGCGGGGCTCACAGCCGCACGTGCGGCTCATGCTGGGAAACATGGTTTGTTCCGTTTTGCGTGCTGGACCCTCGGATATTTTTAGAATTTGTATTTTATGCCTATTAGTGTATGTTAAATTCAATTGAAGTGGAATGACTCTGAAAATGATTCAACAAAGGAAATGAACTAATTGACAAGTGATGAACATGTTCAGGTCACACTCCGGGAGGAACTAGCACGTCATCACAACACTGTGAGTAGTAGTACGCTTTACTACAGCTAGTGTTTGCCATTAGCATTCTGTTAATTCCGTGAATGATGTAATTATGCAATTGATCCAAGAATGAGAATAACGAATGGAAAGAATGAAACTACTTTCATATGACTATGGAATTATATAAGATATGAAACAAAGTGCTATACAGAACTAAGTACTACGATGTGAGTCACCTCTAAAATCTGTGTGAGACACCTCTTGGGTTCAGATACGAATATGTACAAGGGCTTAATGCCAACATGTTTAAGGGCTTAACGCCAATATGTTCAAGGGCTTATCTCAAAGCCATTATGTTTCAAGATTATACAGAATCAGATTTAACATATAATGTCCGCATTTGCGTTTGTATTGATTTGTATTATGATTTAAGTAGAGCATCACATTCTTAATGTATTACTATTCACTGAGCCTAGCTCACCTTGTGTTATGTCTGTTTCTGTAGGTAACCGACCGGGGGGTCAGTCCTAACCCACGGCATCCGTTCTTTTTGGTCAACCTCTGAGTGTCCAAGCACCAGGCAAAGCCTTTTATATTTTGTGAAGTTTTGCTAAGAGATTGGCTTGTACTGTGATTTCCTGTCCAAGGTTGTTTGTACATAACTTCCTTACCCCAATGTTTTTGTTATACGCCCAATCTTAAGGCTGGGTCTGTATATGTATATGTACATAACCGATGCTCAAATGCATGTTTTGGTATAGTATGTAGCTGTTATGATATTTGTGATCCTGGCATCATAGGGTTAGCTCAATGGAGTTTATTTTCTGGTCATTTTGGCATTTAATGCTTCCGTTCAGGCCCCGTATGATATATATATATAAAGCAGGTCATGTGTCCGTTTCTAAACAGGTCATGCCCAAACTTTTAGGGGTGAGTTTGGGGTGTGACAGAGCCGGATTTCACTCTAGGCAAACTAGTTTCTTTAAAAACTTAGAATTTGAAGTGTTGACGCCCTAAAATCACTAAACGGCGTCGGATTAGCACGAAACTTGGCACACACAACTGCCTAGGCATGAGAGACTTGTGGGAGAAGATGGGACTCGAATCAGGTTCTCGGTTTAGGAGTTAGAGTCGGATTTCACTCTAGGTAAACTAGTTCCTTAAGAAACTTAGAATTCGAGGTGTTGACACCCCCAAAATCATCGAATGGCGTCAGATTAGCACGAAACTTGGCACAACCGCCTTGGCACGAGAGACTTGTGGGAGAAGACAGGACTCGAATCAGGTTCCCGATTTGGGAGTTAGAGCCAGATTTCGATTTAGGCAAACTAGTTCCTTAAAAAACTTAGAATTCAAGGTGTTGATTCCCCAAAATCACCAAACGACGTCGGATTAGCACGAAAATTGGCACACACGACCGCCTAGGCAAGAGAGACTTATGGGAGAAGACGAGACTCGAATCGGGTTCCCGGTTTGGGAGTTTGTGCCGGATTTTGATCTAGGCAAAATTATTTACTTAATTATCTTTGTAGTTGTATAGTAGTTAATTTTTATGTTTTTTTGTAATTAACATATTAACACATAATTATATTCATTAATTATTTTCATTTTTTGTTTTCAGATATTTCCCGAGTAGGAGTTTGCTTCTTATGGAATGTATGCTTATGAAGAATGCGACTAACTTTTGTTTTTGTTACCCACGGAGAAGAGGAAAACTTTTAATTTTGGTTTATGTTATTTTAAATTATGAACAACACTATGTATTTAAACATTATATATGTATTATGGAACATTTTGTAGTGGGGTAATTTTGTTCATGTGTAGTTATGAATGCAAAAATATTTTTATTATGGAGAAGTTGTTATTTCTATAGAGGAATTTTTATATTATTATGCAATTATTAGTTTCTTTTTTAATTGTTTTTCATTTAATACATGTAATTTTAATATTTTTAATAATTTTATTGTAGTTTTTTTTTTTTTTTTGGCAATGGCACTACACCGTCGCAAAAAACATTATAACCATTAGCGACAGTGGTCCTGCCATTGCAACAAAAAACAATTCGCGACAGCATTTTTTGCTATCTCAAATAAAACTTTTAGCGACGATAAAACAGTGAAGTCGCAAAAGGTGTCAATTTTTTACATATTATAGGCGATAGTAAAATGCCGTCGCAGAAGGCAACAATTGCCGTCGCAAAAAAAAGGCGACGGCATCACTAAAACTTTTTTGCAACGCTCTCTGTTGTGACCCCCCCTTTGCTGTCGCTAAAATTTTTTTGAGACGGCATTTTACCAAAGTTCGGTGTCGCTGCCGAGTCAATTCAGTCTCAACAAATTCTCTTATTGTGTTCTCTTTAGAAAATTCGATGGCTCCACCGCAACCACCGGACTCATTTTGGAAAGTGGGTTAGATTCTGGGGAAAAAACCGCCGGTGTCAGCTACACTCTATTCGTCAAAAACCAAATTGTCGCCGGAAAAGCTGGTTTCTCTGTCTATTACTACATGGGTCTTCAGAAAATCACCATTGAAGGCAAAAAAGTGAAGATTCCATACGAGTATTTATCATCTGGACTCGACGGTAATGAAGGAACCGTCGTCGATTCTGGGTCGACCTTCACGTACTTGTCGAGCAAAGTCTTCGATCCCGTTCTGACCTAGTTCGTAATTCAAATGAAGGGGTATCCAAGGATATTAGAGATTGAGTCTATGATCGGTCTCAGATTGTGCTTCAATGTCTCCGGCACAAAAAAGGTAAAGCTGCTGGAAATGACGCTACACTTCAAGGGCGAAGCAAAGGTGGCGCTGCCGCTGGAGAATTACTTCGTGCTGACCGAAGATACTACGGTGTTTTTGGCGGTGGTGACGGACGGCATGACTGGTCTGGCAGGGGAAGGAGGTCCAGCGGTGATTTTGGGGAATTTTCAAATGCTGAATTTTTATGTGGAGTATGATTTGAAGAATGAGAGGTTTGGGTTGAGACAACAAGAGTCTTGTAGTTGAAAGTAATTATTAGGAGTTTGGGAAAATTGGCAATACGAAAATGTTTGGTGGTTCGAATTTCTATGGCTCGAATAGCTCGAATGTGTCAAAACGATGTCGTTTTAGGTGTTTTGAGCAATTCGAGACATGATTTTTCAGGCCACCTAGCATTGTTGTTGACAATAACATATTTATCAATTTCAACCCTTTATTTTTATTATGAATAAATTTTGAAGATCGTTAATTGGTATGAAGATTGTGATGTGTGTAATCTAGGAGAGTTCTACAACAATGCTAACGTAGAAATGACTACATTTGTTTATTATGTTTTAATTATCATGGAAAGATTATGATATACAATTTTAGATGATATATGTGTCATATAATTAAAAAATAAAATGATATAATTTATATTTTTTGAGTTATAACTAAAAAAATAATCATAACAAAATATCACATTAGACATGATTAAAAATCTCATGAGTTATAAATAAAATATTATCAGAATTAAAGAAACAACATGACATAATTAAGAATGCATATGATACATAGGAATGTATATAGTAGAATTTTTCGTCATGTATTACAATCATGTTGGAGAATTCTATTATATACACTCACATACCATATGCATCTTTAGTTTTGCGATTTTCTTATTTAGTGCGTGAGTGTTTTTCTGACCACACTGCCAACTCAGTATTTAGCTGGAGAGCACTGGCAGAATAGATGGCACCTGTCAGACCTGTAACAGAAAGAGAAGATTCCGGTGGTGGTTCATCCACCCGGGGGCACTCCGACGATCAAGTCAATATATCTCTCAAAGATAATCAATAGTGCTAAACTCACTGTTCTCAGTATAAATTGCGTACCTTAAACCCATCGGGGGTGCCTTTCTTTTATAGTTAACTCAATCCTAGTCCCCATAGAAGCCTAGCTTCAATGGACTTTAGCTCAATGCTTATCCTGGACTCTTCAATAGATAGAGATGAACTCCCTAAGAGTGTTGTCCTTATTCATGCTGAAGTCCTTCCTCATTCTAGGACTCTTGTGCCTTATCTGCTTATCTCGGATTCCGATATCTTCGGAGATAACTTCGGCCTAGCCGAGATCACCTCGGCGTCATGACCTGGACACATGGCACCTCGGCTGACACGTCGGCATCACCTTGGCCACGTGTTGGTACTCTGAAAATGTATCCCCACAACTGCCCCCTAGGTTCTATTACCTCGGCATTCTGAGGTGATGGAACCTATATTGGTACTTCCTACCAGTACGTCGGCTTAAAGTATCTCAGCCGAGATCATCGCCAAGGCCGACATGTCTCTTTAAAAAACAAGGACCCCAAGAGCTCTTTTACGCGTATGAGCTATCATACACAATTACTCAACCGTTTTAGCCACGTGCCTTCCCCTTACTAGATTGTACCTGTTACGCGCCTGTAAGTCGTCTCATGCCTGCATGTGCCGTCTGACGAATCCGTCGTTCTAGGCTCATTAATTTTATTTTGCCGCTGTTTCAAGTTTTAACAAACCTTTTCCCCCTCTTCCATCATTTCACTTTTCTCCATCGTTTCTGAGGCTTTCTCTCTTTCTAGCTTTTTCTTCCAAATCCTCCATTGTTCAAGCTCCTAAAGCTCTGTAACTTGCTCCGTCCACCTCCTCCGGCGAGGTTCTTGCTAATCCTTTCCGCAGCTGCCTTTCGTCTGACTTCGACGAACTCAACATCGGCTTCTTTTCTTCGGTGAGTTTATTTTTTCTCCTAATTTCAGTTTTTGATGCTCTCCATTACTTGTTGCCATTACTGCTTTGCTCAAACATTCAATTTATGAATCATGTATCTGAGTATGTCTATTTCATGACTTTGCTTCGCCCATGTTTTGAATACATACACTGCCTATGATTTTCTTGCAATTTTGCCACTATTCTTGGCTTTACTCATTCTGCCACAGTGTTCTTGATTCTGAAACACATTCTTGCTCTTCTGTTTCTCTGTTATTTTTCCAGATTCGTGCCTTCAATCCTCGTTTCCATAGATCTAGGCTTTGGGATTTGTTTGTAGAACCCATGATTTCCTAGAAAAAAACTGAAACGATTTCCCACTGATTTTGTATATATTTTTAGGCTTTAGCCGAGGTCCCTAAAACCCTCCAAAACATTCCTTTCTGAATTTCAACTCTTCCTAGTTAAGTCGATATCATGGGTATGTGGAAGTATAGGGTTGACACCCCGACAAAGTTAGAGCACTTTAGGAGAGAGTTCGACATCCCGGCCGACGTTCATCTGAGGTTGGCTGGGGAAGATGACTCTATCATGCCCACAACTGATTCTATGCCCTTTCCCGTTGTAGCCTTTATCGAGTGCGGACTTTAGCTCCCACTCAATACCCTTTTTCATGAGATACTTCATTATTATAAGTTGAACTCGATGCAGCTTGCCATCAACTCCTACTAAGTCATTAATGACATAATTGCCTTAGTCAAACAAGAAAGCGCTAGAGTTACCTTAGCCGATATCCAATATTGTTACACCATGTGTGGCCTCAAAAAAGATACGGGCTACGTTTACTACCTCAAGCCGAGGTCCACAGAGTACGAAATTGTCGCCGACCTCCCTGACTCTAACAAGGGAGCTGGGGATGACTATTTCATTACCTCATGGAATTGGAAGTTCGCTCCAGATGAGGACCTCCATCTCTACCCTCTTCCTCGATCAGTTTTTGTTAGGGGTGCAACTCGGGTGGGCTCAACCCGAGCAACCCGAGCCCAGCCCGAGTTTTTTTAGGGCTTGGGCAACTATATCTTGTAATCTGGACGGGCCTGGGCAGATTTTTGATACCCGAATTGTAATTCGGGCCAGGCTTGGGCAGAACCAATGTCCAACCCGAGCAACCCGAACCCGAATTAAATTTAATATATTATATAAATTATATAATATATAATATATAATATATATATAATTTAATAAATTATATAATATATATAAATTAAGTAAAAGAGTTAGTCTTAATTTTTAATTTTTATTTTTTGGTGACCAGAAAATAACTTTGAATAATTCTCAATTCTTTGTTAATTATCAATTCTACCTACAGGTTTCAAAACAAATCTACCTACAAGTTTCTGGGCAATTTGGGCAATTCGGGCAATTCGGGCTAACCCGAGTTCAAAATACAAAGCTTGGGCCGGGCTTGGGCAGCAAAGCTCGGGTTCATGTTCGGGCTTGGGCGGGCTTGGGCACTGCTCTGGGCAATTCGGGTCGGGCTTGGGCAGACCCCCAACCCGACCGAACCCGCTCGAGTTGCACCCCTAGTTTTTGTAGAGGGCAATGGTAAGAGCCCTGTGTTCGTGCTAACTTGTTTTTTAAAGTCTTCAATATTTTGTTTGTTTCTAATGTCTGTTTTTCTTGCAGCTCTTCCTCAGCCACCAAAGGGCTTCCGTCAGTCTTTTTTTCCCAGCAAAGACTTGAGGAAACTTTTGGATCTGCCAGTTCACAAACGGAGAGCCCCTCTGGTACTCAATTTCATCCCAACATACAAATCGGCGCTGCCCGACGTCCCAAAGAAGAAGAAGAAAAGCCAGTCACCTCCTTCTGCCACAACTCCTCAAGCTGCCTCCTCATCTCGGCCAGATCAAGGATCGACCTCTGATCCAGCTGAGCAGCCGTCTACCTCGACTCCATATCTGATCCCAATATCCCAATGCCGTCGACAACGCCGAACAGTTTTTGCTGCTGAAATGGGCCACCAAAAAGCAGTCGCTAAAGATCTTTTGGCCAACATTCCTGATTCAGTTGATGCTCAACCAGTACCAACCCAGCCTCCAAGCCAAAGCAAAAAATGATAAAGAAGGCTCAGCCAAAGGCAACGGTGACTCAAATTGATTCTAAGGACACCTTGCCAATTTCCAAATTAGCTGAGAGTGAGAAGACCACCTCTGTCCCCAAGAAGAGGTCTGCTGAAACACAACCATCCGAATTCACCAGATCAAAAAGGCCGAGGTCATCATCTGCAACTACCTCGGGGTCCCTAAAGTGTGATGCCCCCTGGGCCCCCAAAATCGTACTGGAGGACAGGCCAGTTAGGGCTGGCGATAGCGCTGATGACATTAATGTCGGCGTTGCCCTTAGTACCGCTCTGCTTCTTCCCGGCGATCTCGACCGAAACGCCGAGTTGAGCGAGTATGAAAACTATGCTCTAATGCTCCAGCGCTCCGTTCAAGTAAGTGTCTTTATTTGGCAATTTTTCTTTCTTTCTCTTTTTTATACTTTAGAAAATTTTGTAATAACTTCTGCTCTGTTTTATTTGTTCTTAGGCAATCTAGCATGCCCATTCCTTCTCAGTACAATCTTTTGAGAACCGGAAGGAGCTGGCCGACAAGAAGAGGGAGATCTCCAGCCTGCAAAAGACTAATAAAAACTTGCAATTAAAGATGAAGACCTTGGAGGATCAAGTCGAGGCTGCTATCAAAGCTCAAAATGACGCCGAAGAAAAGGCCGAATCCGCCGAGGCCATCAGGAAGGTTCTCGAGGCCCAGAAAAGAGAGGCCGATGAAAAGATATCCCAGGCCCAAAAAGAACTTCAGGATGCCCTGGCCACAAAAGAGGCCGAAGTCAAGGCTGCCGATGAGAAGGGATATAATGAGGGGGTGGCTGATGTCACGGCGGATTATGAAAAACAAGTAAAGCAGGCATGCAACAAGGGTTTCACTCTTGGTTGGATGACTTTACTAAAAAAGCTCAAAATCCCCGATGACTCCCCCCTCAGGAACACTGACGTCCTTCCTCTGCCATTCTCCCCAACTCCAAGCCAATCCGACGACGATTCTGAGTCTGAAGAGAAGGTTTTGGTTAGGAAATCAAAAGAAGCTGCTGGGGCCAAGTCCCCTGCTCAGAATGAGCAAGTCCTAGACTTGACTCAGGATGAGGAGGTTCCCAAGGATGCTACTCCTGAGAAGGCATTATCGGATGTGCCTTTCGCCAACAAGAGCCTCGATCAAACCTTTCAAGAAATAGATGCCGAGCTTGCGGCTGAGAAGGCTGCCAAGATGTCTTCCCAGCAGTCTTCTGAACTTCAAACCCAACCATCTGCTGTTGCTGAGGAGTCGTAATTTTGATGTCTTTTTTCTTCGTTTTGTGCCTTGCACTTCGTTTTTTCTTCTTTTTTGAAACAATGTAAGCTCTCCATGTGGCTGATGTGCCTTCTTTTGATTGTTAATACAGCTTCCTTTCCTGCATGCCTGTATTATTGTCTTCTCTTTACTGCTCTTGTTTGATTCCATACTTAGGATATTTTGCATATCTTTAATAAACACTTCAGTCTTGTGTAACCTTCTCGGGGTGACACGCCTCAGTTTAATCTCAGTGTTTAAACATAATCTCAGTTTAACTTCAACTTGTAAACTTTTCTCAAGTTTCAACAAGTGTTAAACATAATCTCAGTTTAACTTTAACTTGTAAACTTTTCTCAAGTTTCAACAAGTGTTAAATATCATCTTGGTTTAACTTCAACTTGTAACCTTTTCTCAAGATTCAACAAGTGTAAAACATGATCTCGGTTTAACTTCAACTTGTAACCTTTTCTCAAGTTTCAATAAATGTAAAACATGATCTCGGTTTAACTTCAACTTGTAACATTTTCTCAAGTTTCAACAAGTGTTAAACATGGTCTCGGTTTAACTTCAACTTGTAAACTTTTCTCAAGTTTCAACAAGTGTTAAACATGATCTCGGTTTAACTTCAACTTGTAAACTTTTCTCGAGTTTCAACAAGTGTTAAACATGATCTCGGTTTAACTTTAACTTGTAAACTTTTCTCAAGTTTCAACAAGTGTTAAACATGATCTCAGGTTAACTTCAACTTGTAAATTTTTCATCACAAATTTTAACAAGTGTTAAAACCATTTTCCAACTTTCTGGCCCCCCAATGTAAACTTAAGTTCCACTTGGGTTCTCATTATACAAGTATTCTGGAAATATCATCGACTATCTTATCCGTCACAGAAAAATCAAGTTTTATTTATTACTTCGGCTAATAACAAAGAATAAGAAATTTTATGATAAAAAAAAAAAAACTTGAGATTGCAAGTATTCCAAGGCCTTGGCAACTCTTTGCCCTCATCTTCGGCTAGGCCCGAGCCGAGAAAAAAGAAGCATTCTTCATCCCCTTCCTGGACGGGGATTTTTTTTTTCAGTGCTTCTTCGCTCTTCTCGGTTGGCTCCTTACCGACGTCCTCTAGGACTTCCACGTCCTCGTTTTTCGATCTCTGCCTTTTCTCGTTCTCGTATGCTGCAGGTGGATTTCATTGCTGCCATGGAGCAATTCTTTGCCTGCAGCTGATCTCCTCTGACCTCCTCTATCCCATGTTCTGTTGGGAACCGCAATAGTTGATGCAATATTGAGGGAACAGCCCCCATTGCATGCAACCATGTTCTTTCCAAGATAATATTGTAAGGGGAGGGTGTATCGATTACAGTGAACTCTGTCTTTATCTTCCTCGTGCCAGCCTACACATCTAGGCTTACTGCCCCCAGTGGCCATGTCGGCGTTCCATTGAACCAGACCATTGGGCCATTAGATTGTTCCATATCGTTTGGGTGAAGGCCAAGCTCCTTGTAACATCTCACATACATGATGTCACAAGAGCTGCCTTGGGCAATGAGGATGCGCTTCACTTGGCACTCCCCAACCTGAAGGGATACTACCAAGGCATCGTTGTGCGGATGTTGGACCATCTCTAGGTCGGCTTCAGTAAAGGACACTACTGGTCCCTGGTATTCCTCGGCCTGAGGTCTTTTCTCCCTTACTTGGTACACATGCTGTAAGTGCCTCACCTTCTGAGTCTCCCCCCGTATTTCGTTTTCGCTCACCTTTGAGTGAATTACATTAATTACCCGAGGTTCTCCTGCCTGCGGCTGCTGTGCTGGGGGAGGTGGAGCTGCTGGTGCTTGAGGCAGTCTTGCCTGTTCTTCCCTTGTCCTGGCCTCATCTACAAGGTCCCTCAAATGGCCTTACCTTACCAGGTCTTCTAGGTGTGCCTTCAGGGCTCTGCAACCCTGGGTCATATGCCCGTCTTCGTTATGGTAAGCACAATGCTTACCAAGGCTTCGTCCCATAAATTCTCCTGGCACCCTAGCTGGTGCTCTGAAATAGGGCTGGGATCGGATTTTGTCCAGCACTTTGTGAATTGGGATTCGAAACACTGTTGTGACTGCCTGCGCAGCCCTCAGTCCTACCTCTTGCTTGTTGGATCCATTGTTACCTCGGCCTCGCTTCGGCAAGCCGTTCCCTTTCTCTTGTTTTGTCTCCTTGGCTCCTGACGTGTCTTCCTCGGCTTTGGCATACTTCTTAATTCTGGCCATGAGCTCCTCCATGCTTTTTGGCAATGTTTTTGCCAGTGATTTTCGGAGTAGGCAGCTATCTTTCAGGCCGTTTTTAAATGGCACGACGACCACTTCTTGGTTGCATTCTGGTATTCGATTGAACACCTTGTAATACCTCTTGGCGTAGGCCCTCAGGCTTTCGTCCTCACTAATCTTCAAAGCCATTAGGGCGTCTACCCTCAAGGGCTGTAGTTTGTTTGTCACGAACTTGGCCACAAAAATCTCGGCCAGGCCTTCCCAAGTCTTCACACTTCCCTTCGGCAGTTTGTGAAACCAATCTGATGCGATCTCCCCGAATGATGAGGGGAACACTTTGCAGAACAACGGCTCGTTTCCAGTGTACAATGCCATCGAGTTCAAGTATAATCCGACGTGAAAGTTGGGGTCCGTCTTCCTATCGTATATCTGGAACCTTGGCATACTGAATCTCTTCGGGACCTCTACTTTGTCTAACTCTACTGAGAACGGTGTTCTCGATTTAACAAGGGAAGTTACCTCGGCATGATCTTGCTTCCTCTTGAGGTAATCTCTCAAGTCCTCTTTGGTTCGGCCAGGAGCTCGGCTATCTCCTGACTTCAGTCTTTTCGGCGCACTGCTCTCAGCTTCGTTGTGAGCCCTTTTCGACTTTTCTCCATGAGTTGTGTCGTAGCACAGCTCCTGCCTTTGAACATGCCGATGTTTTCTAGGGTCTGCTTCCTTGGCGCGATGCGTCCTTCAAGATTCTTCCCTTCTTGACTCTCCTCACCCGACCTCCCTTGAAGGCTGGTGAGAGTGTTTTTCGCTCCTGGTGTGCTGCGGGGCTACTGGATTGTTTTCTGCCCACCCTTCTGGGCATTGGCCGTTGGAATCGGTGTGTCCTGTAGCGGGAATGGTGGCTGCATGACGTTGTTTTGCATCATGAAATTGATGACCGATTGCAGGTCGGCCAACTTGTTCGCCATCTCTTTCACCTCTTCATCCCTCCGCAGGCATCTATCCTTCCATACTTGGAGGTTGTCCTCGTTGTAATATCCACTTCGATCCGATTTCTTTGGTACTTCGCCCTCCTGGCCGACGTCTTTCTTGCCATGATTCTAACCCTGAGTCTCCTCGTTGCAACCATCTTCCTCCATGCTAAGGTCAACGTGTTTACCGTTCCCAGCAGGGATTTCGCTCCCAACCTTTTCTTTCTGTCCGTCGCTAGCCATCTATCCTCTTTTCTTTCCCACAGACAGCGCCAAATTGTGTGAGTGTTTTTCTGACCACACTGCCAACTCAGTATTTAGCTGGAGAGCACTGGCAGAATAGATGGCACCTGTTAGACCTGTAACAGAAAGAGAAGATTCCGGCGGTAGTTCGTCCACCCGGGGGAACTCCGACGATCAAGTCAGTATATCTCTCAAAGATAATCAATAGTGCTAAACTCACTGTTCTCAGTATAAATTGCGTACCTTAGACCCATCGAGGGTGCCGTTCTTTTATAGTTAACTCAATCCTAGTCCCCATAGAAGCCTAGCTTCAATGGACTTTAGGTCAGTGCTTATCCTGGACTCTTCAATAGATAGAGATGAACTCCCTAAGAGTGTTATCCTTATCCATGCTGAAGTCCTTCATCATTCTAGGACTCTTGTGCCTTATCCGCTTATCTCGGATTCCGATATCTTCAGAGATAACCTCAGCCTAGCCGAGATCACCTCGGCATCATGACCTGGACACGTGGCACCTCGGCTGACACGTCGGTATCACCTTGGCCACGTGTTGGTACTCTGAAAATGTATCCCCACATTTAGTTATGACATTATTTTGAAATATTTGATTATAATTTTTTTGTATTTGATTATCAATTTTTTATAGTTCTGATTCAGCAAGTAAAAAATTATATCATTTTTTATATAATTATAAGTACATATAGTACACACCCTTTGAGAAGTTTAGGCCACAACCTTTCCCTAATGGTGTTAACCTATACATTTAAGGGCTTAGGCCTTGTTTGGGAACAAATTTTTTTAGTAATTTTTTGGCTTTTTAGCTAAAATATGATGTAAAAAAAATTAATATGTTTAGAATTACTTTTTGATTTTTTACGAAAAGATGTGCAAAAAGTAAAGAGAAAATAGAATCTTTGATTTTTTGGTATAAATTGTTGGCTTTTTGATTTTTTTAATATTTTTTAACTTTTAGACAAAAAAATAATATTGCCAAACGAGGCCTTATGACTATTTAGATCTCCCAAATAAGTCACATTTTTCTTTTTAAATTTTTAGTGTTTTTTTTTTAATTATATCATTTTTTAAAAGAAAATTCTGATCTATTTTATGTAGACAAATCTACAAAGTACAATTTTTTTAAACAATTCAAAAAAATAAGTCAACAAAATTTACTATTTTTTGTTTATTTTTATCTTTTCTAATTATTTTTATTTTTTTTAAAAAATTAAGATTTTGATTCATCTAATCGAATAAAATCTAAAAAATTTAAACTTACTAAAAATTTGAAGAAAAAAATTCACACAAAAATAAGGTAACAAAAAAGTCGCTATAAAAGCAAACCACAAACACCACTGGTTATATGTTAAGTAAGTTGGACGATATGAAAGCAATTGATTGTAAGGGTCTTGTGGACAGGATTACTAATAGGATCAAGTCTTGGACTAACAAAACTCTGTCCTATGCTGGGAGGGCTCAATTGATTAGCACTATTCTTTTCGATATGCAAGTCTATTGGTCCTCCCTGTTCATCCTCCCCAAAAAATTTATCAAGGAGGTGGAAGCTTTGTGTAGGGCTTTCCTTTGGTCTGGCTTGGAGCTTAAAAAGTTTGGGGCCAAGGTTGCTTGGGATAGAATTTGTGCTCCCAAAAATGAAGGGGGTTTAGGTTTTAAGTCTTTGGAGATTTGGAATAGAGCTGCTGTGTCCAAGCACATTTGGTTCATGTTGGCAGGTGGGGAACAATCTATGTGATGTCAATGGGTGAAGTCTTATTTGTTGAAAGGTAAAAGTTTTTAGGCTGTCACTGTGCCTAGTAATCCATCTTGGGTGTGGAGAAAGCTTTTATCTTTGAGGGAAGCTCTGTATCCTTTAATTAGGTACAAAATTGGTAATGGGGAAGATACCTTTCTTTGGTATGATAACTAGCACCCTTTTGGTTCTTTGTGGTCTAAGTATGGCAATAGATTGATGCATAATACTACTTTAAATGCTCAATCTAAGGTTACCTCTGTGCTGGGGGTTAATGGGTGGACCTGGCCAAATGCCTCTTCTTGGGAGGTTAAGGAGATTACTGCCCATATACCTCCTGATATTGTGCTCACTTCTGGTTGTCGTGATAAACCTACTTGGCTCCTCCACAATGATGGTAATTTTAGTATTGGCTCTATCTAGAATTCTTGGAGAATGAAATGGCCTAAAGTTAGTTGGGCCAATCTAGTGTGGAGCCCCTACTCTATTCCTAGGGTGGGGTTCATTGTCTGGATAGCTATCCTGGGTAGGTTAAATACTAGAGATAGGCTTGCCATCTTTGGTATCAACCCCAACCTTGTTTGCCCTCTTTGTGGGTTCATTGGGGAGGATCATGACCATTTGTTCTTCAAGTGTGCTTTCTCATCCACTATTTGGGCTGCTATGCTTTCCAAATGTAACTCGTAGTGGTATAGTACCAACTGGCTGGGCCTTGTGGAGGTGGTAGCCAATGATTGTAGGTGTAAATCCCTTGCCACTATTATCAAAAGGCTTGCTTTCAGTTGTACTGTGTACCATGTTTGGTTGACGAGAAATAACAGAATTTTCAGTAATGAAAGGATTCCCGAAGAGGTTCTTTTAAAAAGTATTATATGTATGGTCAGATATAGAGCTCTTGCTCTTAGCAACATTAAGAGGTCCCCAACTGATATTTGGTTCTTACAAGAATGGAGGTTGCCTCCAACCATCCTTAAAACTGAGAGAAGTGGCACCATGAGTGGGTTGAGTGACTGTGAGCTCAATATTGTGGGTCGAGTTTGGCCAGGCTCTATAGTGAGGTTTTCTGTTGTTTCTTGATGATTCTTTCATTTTGCAGGTATGTGGTGTGGCAGATTCTCAATGAGGGATGTGAGTTCTCTATATGTGGGTTGAGTGATGGTAGCCAGAAATTGAGAGCTAATTTCTACTCTTTGTTGTTTTACAGGATGGGTTTTATGCTGGTCTAGGGGTTATTAGGGAATCTGTTGTTGAGGGTTGAGTGGAGTGAGCCATATATTGTTGTTTTAAATCCTTTCTTACTCTCTCACATGTTGCGGTGGTTTCCCATTGCCCTAACACTGATTTTTGTTATTGAGTTGTGTGAATATTGTGGGTTGAGTGCGTTAGCTTCCCTATATTGTGAGATTTGTTTTTTACAGTGTTATGTGAGTTGTTTGAATCTCATATTACTTGGGTATTGCTGTTATTCTCAGGTTCTACTAATATTTGTTGGGATGATCAACTGGATGGATACAACTCCTTTGCTGTCAAGATTGAGGCGTCAAGGTTTGATGGGGAGTCTCAAACTAGGCTGCACTGCTGCGCCAGTCACTTGGACTCTGTCCGATGGAGAATTGTTTGCTTTATTTCTTTAACATTGTACTACTGTGGCTGCTGGTAGCACCCAAGATGTGATGAATTCCTTGTTTCTTATATACTTTATTATTTTGTACTTAATGCTTGCTGGATGCTTAGTTTGTATTTTGTTTCATGCCTATACCTGCGGGCTGTACAAGGTCTTTTATGCTGTATGGTTCAATACCCGTTCGGATGTGTTCATATGTCCCATATGTTTTTTATAGGATGCATGAACATATTTGTATCTCGGGTATTTCTTTTTTTGGGTAGTCCGTGACTTTTGTGTGGAGTTCTTTAGGCTTTGATTTTGTTTGGTAGTTTTGGTTTTATTTTAGTTTCCTTGGCAGGTTGTTTTAGGTTGGTTTTTGTATTTGTAGGTTAGGGTCTGGGGCATGCCCCTTGTATATTTGTAATTTTTCTGTTTTATTTTATGACTTATTCACCAAAAAAAAAAAAGATTGGTCAATATTGGATATTTTTTATTATACTATTTTCATGTGTACAGTTCTGTTAAATTTTTTACTATGTTTTCAAATACAATAGTTAGGAGACAACTTTTTCTATTTTTTTTAATTGGACTTTTTTCTTTCAGTAACACTAGCGACTAAAAGTTTCATTAAAAAAAAGGGTTAATTACAAATACACAGTTTGCTTAAAATACGAATTGCCTCTTGTGGTTTAGAAAATTATAAATATCTCCCGGTCATAATTTTTTATTTAACAGAATTAATTGAAAAGGTAAAATTTTTAACTGTTCGCTTATACAATAATAGCATTATCTGAATTATTAATTGAAATAAAATTTTAACATTATTAAAAACTGTTAATTAACTTGATAATTTATTAATAAAATGACCTATTTGTTAAGAAATTAGAAACCTTAGGAGGCATAATGTAATTTCTAAAGCCACGGGGAGTATTTTGTAATTTAAATAAATCTCAAGGGATGTGTTTATAATTTACTCTAAAAAAAAATGTGTGGATCTAATTATTTACTTTTGGGGAACTCTCCGAGAGGTATAAAATTCAAAATCTATTTAATTTCAAAATAAAATAATTGCACTAATTAGTTTTATATATTTTGAACTGTTTTTAAAAAAAAAAAAATTAAAGATGCTGTTGCATCCCATTATCGTTGTACATCTGTCAGACGATCATTAGAGACTCGCCGGAATGTTCAATATCATTAGGGGAGTTGCTAGAGTATCGTAGGTAGGAATGGTCACAAGTCAAGTTTGAGATGAGTTTATAAAATCTGTCCTCGCCTCATATCCTATTGGAGGTAGGGCAAATTGGGGGTGATGGGTGCAGGGTGGAAAGCGGGTTAATTTTGTAAGTTGAAGAATGAATAATTTAATAAAAATTATAAATAATTTAATATATTACAAATAATAAGAATTATATTATATAAAATAGAAAATAAAATGAATAAAAATTAATACTAAGTATAATATTTTAGTATTCTAACTTTATTATAATAAAAAAAAATTATATATACATGTATATACATTACATACATATAAATATATTTAATAAATATAATCGGGAAAGGGTTCGAATGGAACGGGGCGGGGGAAACAAAACCCTTCCCCACTCCACTTCTTAGTGGAATTTTTTTTTTTTTTTTTAAATCCCTGATACGAAGATTTTGTAAGATAAAGAATATACAATATTTTCATTATAGTTGGGGTTCCTCAACCTTTTCACAGAGAAAATTTGACTCAGAAAAATTTGTGCCAGACTTAGAGAAATTTTGGCCTAACTCTTAGAAATTTCAGTCTCAATACAGAGAAATTTCAATTTTCACAGAGAAATATTTCTCTAGTATGATCATAGAGAAATTTCATCAAGGAACTTTAACTAATAAAAAAAAATATTTTGGACCTCTCTTATTACACAAAGTTGGAGAGAGATATTTCACCAATTTTTCCCTTCTTAATCGGGCCGGGGAAAATGACCATCCATAATTGTTGGAAATTCGTCGAAGTGTTATAAATGTCACTGGAAGTCACTGAAATGTCCAAAACATTTGCTGGACGTTAAGAATATCGCCAGAGACTTATTGGAATGTCTAGAACATTCTCTAAAAAAAGAATAAATGGAAAAATTAGAGCAAAAAAATAACAAAATGTGTTAAATATTGATAAATTGAAAAGGAAAAAAAAAAAACCCGAAACAAGAAGCAACAATAACAATGGAAAAAAAAACATAAGTTATTTTTTAATTTTTATAGGGTTTAAACAAATAATTTTCTATATTGATCAAACTAAAAGCAAGTTTTGAAACTGTAAAATTGTTACAGTTAATTAAGCATTTCTTCTTATTATCCAAATTGAAAACATGTTATGAAACTGTAAAAATTTTACAATTTTAAAGCATGATTCATTTCAGTACAAAAAAAAAAAATGGAATTTGAAAATTTTAGTTTAGTTTCTATCGTTTGTAACTAAAACTCGAAAAAAAATTGTTTAGAAATTGAAAATTTTCTATATTAAAACAGAAAAAAATAAATAAAAATAAAGTGTGTAAGATAGAAAAAGTAGAAAAACTAAGATATTAAAGAAGAAACAAATATAAAGAGAGGATCTAATATAAATTTGAGAAGATCTATATCAGATTTAAATAGATTTACTCATCTTCTTCGTCGGAAACTCATCTCCTTCGTTGTTAGTGAAAGCGAAATAAGGAGTCGGTAGTTGTTGGTAAACCTCAATCAATATAGTGGTCGCCGATAATTTTATATCAGAAAGAGAAAGAGAAGAACAAATGCGTGATCACCAATCTTCAAATATCAAAAAGAGAGGTAAAGAGAAGATAAAAAGCGCACAAAACTTTTAGATCTACCCAAATAATTTTAGAATTAGATAATGTTAGGAAAAATATATGATTCCCCACAAGTAAATCAATCAATGAGAATAAAAACTAATGTGGAAAAATTAAATCAAAAGCAACACAAGAATTTTACGTGGTTCCCTCAATGTGAGGTACGTTCACGGGATCGAAATCCGATTCCACTATCAACCAAAAAAGTTTCCAAACGATTACAAACGAGACACGAATGGTCTCACAAAACCACCTTTAAGTGAATTCCAAATAATTACAAATAAACAAGAGGAAAGATTTCACTAAATAGATGAACAAAAGTCTTCGAAACCAGAGTTGAAGAAGACCCAAAATAATAACCCAAATCAAACAAAAAAACCTTAGAATTTTCCTTTATACCACCGAATTGACTGCTGCTCCACAAAGTAATTCCAAAGCCATGAACTGATTGATTAAATATAGTATAGCAACCGTAGCACTACTCCACCGAATTGAATTGCCAAAATTATTCTCTCACCGAAAAATTACACCCGAAGCACTATCTTAGAAATCAATTTGCTGCCGCTACATCACAGAACACACAAAATAATATATATATATTGTTAAATCTTAGACTTGTTTTATCAAAATCCTAGTTGTTACCAAATTGAATTAGGTCTCCAAAAATTAGATATAATATATAAAAAATATACTATAACTAATACCAAACCAAATTAAACTCTTTTAATAAACCAATTGGGTTCAAACTCCAATAAGGAGATATACCCCAACAATTCTCCCCCTATCGACTTAGGTGGAGACATTAACCATACCTGCCAAAGTTCGACACTTCAAATGTTTGTCCCTTGACAAAGTCTTTGTCAACATATCCGAAATATTATCATTTGTGTGAACCTTTTCGAGTTGCAACAATTTCGAATCTAACACATCACGAATCCAATGGTATCTCACATCAATGTGTTTCGATCTTGAATGAAAAGTAGAATTTTTACTCTAGTGAATAGCATTTTGACTATCACAATAAAGCACATACCTTTCTTGCTTCAAACCCAACTCTTGCAAAAATTTCTTCAACCATAACTCTTCTTTGCAAGCTTCCGTAATAGCAATAAATTCAGTTTCGGTAGTTGAGAGAGTAACACATTTTTGTAATTTAGATTGCCATGCCACAGATACCCCGAAGTAGATTTTCTAGAATCAACATCACCGGCCATATCAGAATCTGTGAACCCATCAAGTATCGATTTACCATCCCCAAAATACAAACACACCTTCGAAGTCCCTCGAAGATACCTTAGAATCCATTTTACCGCTGCCCAATGTTCTTTACCCGGATTAGAGAGAAACCGACTCACCACACCAACGGCGTGAGCAATATCCGGCCTTGTACAAACCATGGCGTACATCAAAGAACCAACTGTTGAAGCATAAGGAATTTTCAACATCTTTTCTTTGTCTTTCTCACTTGTAGGACATTGATTCGAACTAAGCTTGAAGTGACCTGCAAGTGGACAACCAACCGACTTTGCTTTATCCATGTTAAATCTCTCAAGAATTTTCTCAATGTAGTTTTCTTGAGACAACCAAATCAGTCCCTTTTTGCGATCACGAACAATTTTCATACCAAGTATTTGCTTTGCCGGTCCCAAATCTTTCATAGCAAAAGACTTACTCAACTCCAATTTCAATATGTTTATCATGGTAGAATCTTGACCTATAATTAACATGTCATCAACATAAAGTAAAAGAATAATAAATTTACCATTCGGGAAATTTTTCACAAACACACAATGGTCTGAAGTGGTTTTAGAAAAACCATTATTCATCATAAAAGAGTCAAATTTTTTGTACCATTGCCGCGGGGCTTGCTTGAGGCCATACAAACTTTTCTTCAATTTGCAAACAAATTTCTCTTTTCCTTTTTCTACAAAACCCTCCGGTTGTTCTATGTAAATTTCTTCTTCAAGGTCACCATGAAGAAATGCGGTCTTCACATTAAGTTGCTCAACTTCAAGGTTCACACTTGCAGCTATGCCGAGTACAACCCGAATAGAAGACATCTTCACAACCAGTGAGAAAATTTCATCAAAGTCAATACTTTTCTTTTGCCCAAAGCCTTTCACAACAAGACGTGCTTTGTATCTCAGATTCTTACTATCATTCTTCAATTTGAAAATCTACTTATTTTTCAGAATTTTCCTCCCCTTAGGCAACTTCACTAAATCATAAGTGTGATTTTCAAGTAAGGAATTCATCTCCTCTTCTATGGCCTTTTTCCAATTATCTTTCTTTGCGTGCTCAATTGCTTCTTGGTAACTCTCGGGCTCCCCTTGATTGGAAATCAACAAAAATTCATTGGGAGGATACTTTCTTGAAGGTTGTCGGTCCCTTGTAGATTTCCTCAACTCAAGTTGTGGTGGTGGTTCTTGAGTTGGATGCTCTTCCTCAATTTCTGGCTCTCATTAGGATTAGCATCATCCTCTACATCTTCAATGGGTGGCTGCACATCTCCCCCATTTTCATCATCAATAAAAGATAAAGGAGATGAATCTATGTCAATGAGATCATTAGTTTTTGGCTCCAATTGATCACCTTTGCCAATGTCTTCAATTGTTTGGTCTTCAAGAAACACAGCATCACAGCTTCGAATGACTTTCTTGTCGACCGGATCCCACAATCTATACCCGAATTCATCACGCCCATAGCCAAGAAAAATACATTGTCTTGACTTACTATCAAGCTTGGACCTCTCATCCTTTGGAACGTGAACAAAAGCTCAGCAACCGAATACTCTCAAGTGCTCATAAGACACATTTTTACCGGTCCAAACTCTTTCAGGAACATCACCATTCAAAGGATAGGAAGGAGACAAATTGATCACATCAACCGCTGTCCTCATTGCCTCACCCCAAAAAGATCTTGGCAATTTAGCTTGTGAAAGCAAACACCTTGTTCTTTCCACAATGAGGAGTCTTCTTAACTGTCTTTTGTTGCCGAATACCTTCGCTGCAACAATACTCATCGAATGGCCCAATGTATTTATCACCATTGTCTGATCGGATACACTTCAATTTTTGCCATGTTTCTGTTTCAACCATAGCCTGAAAATGCTTAAATACTTTTAGAACTTGATCTTTAGTTTTTAGTATAAAAGCCCAAACTTTCCTTGAAAAATCATCAATGAAAGTAACAAAATAAAGTACACCACTATGTGTTCTAACTTTCAAAGGACCACAAACATCCGAATGAATCAACTCCAAAACATTTTCTTTTCTAGAATCAATATTTTTATGAAAAGAAACTCTATATTGTTTGCCCGCCAAACAATGAACACAAGTTTTGATATGTATACCTTTCAAACCGGGTAGAAGCTCTTTCTTGAACAAAACTTGCAGCCCCTTTTCCCCTCATGTGCCCAAGTCGTTTATGCCACAATTCAGTAGAAGTATCATCTTCAAGTGCATTGACAACGCCTTTACAAATTTTTCCTTGCATTGAATAAAGTGTATGAGTCTTCTTGCACTTAGCCACCACCAAAGAACCCTTTGTGAGCTTCCATATTCCATCACTAAATTTGTTGTTGAAGCCTTCATCATTTAGCTTCCCGGTAGAGATCAAATTGAGGCGAATGTCAGGAACATGCCTTACATCTTTAAGCAACAACTTGCAACCCAAATTTGTTTCCAAGCAAACATCACCCATGCCAATAATCTTGGACAAACCTTCATTACTCATTCGGACAGAACCATAATCTCCTTTGGTGTAGGTAGTGAAGAAATCAACTTGAGAAGTCACATGAAAAGAAGCATCGGAATCAATCACCTAATTGCTCTCTTGGCCCACAAAATTGATACAATCATCTTCACAAACGACCATGAGATCACCATTGGTAGTAATCGCCGTTATGTCTTCTTGCTTCTTATCCAAACTTTTGTCAAGCCTTTTCTCCTTGTTCTTGAGCATTCAGCATTCTCGTTTTATGCGCCATTTCTCATGGCAATAATAGCACTCAATGTCTTTCTTTGAAAAAGAACCATCTCTTGATTTGTCACAGCTTTGATTATGACCATGAGAAGTCTTACTCCTCCCCCTTGTTTTGTTCGGCCTCTCACAACGAATACTTCCGAATGAGAGGAACCCGCTGATTTTCTTCTAGTTTCTTCATTCAATAAGCTACTAGTGACTTGGCCCATTGTGACAACTCTATCGGGCGCCGAATTACTAACTGTCACAACTAAAGTCTCTCAACTTTCGGGCAAAAAACTAAGTAACATCAAAGCCTGCAACTCATCATCAAAAATAATTTGGTTAACAATACTCTTTATTTCATTCAGATGTTCCGGAATAGGGCTACCTTCTTTATATTTTAAATTAACCAACTTACGAAACAAAAAAGCTTTATTGGTGGCTGATTTCCTATCATAAGGCCTTTTAATTTTTTTCATAAATCATGTGCTAAAGTTTCAGTAGCAACATGATGAAACACACTGTCATCAATCCATTAACGGATAACACCAATGGCTTTTCGATTAACCATTTTCCATTCATCATCTTTCATATCATCAGGTTTGTCACTATCACCCTCAATAGGCCCATACAAATCTTTACAAAATAATAGGTCCTCCATTTTAGTTTTCCAATGTCACACCCCCAACTTGCCCCTGGAAGTTTAGGCATGACCTAAGCAGAAAAGGACACTTAACCTGCTATATATATAGAAAGTAGGGGCTTAATCGGAAGCAGTAACAACGAGTAATACATAATAAGAAAATATGACATCCATTGAGCGACTAAACCATGCCAGGATCATAGACATCACGTAAGATGAATAACCCAAAAGAGATAAACCAAAGGAGATACACTTTTGAGAGCTAATTATATACATGCATATACACATCCAGCCCCAAAGTTGGGCGTATAACAAAATATTATGTACATAACAATCTAGGCCAAAAGCTAGAGCATAAGCAATAGTCTAGCAATTCCACAAAAGTACGGTTTCGACCACCCAAAGCTTGGCTGTGCTTAAGCTGACAAAGTGTGACGGTGCCGAGTTAAGATCGACCTCCTGATTGGTTACCTACAGGAACAGACATAACATAGGATGAGCCAAGCTCAGTGAATAATAGTACTTACATGCATGTAAAACAAAGATGATACAATAACCATGTAGTTAGTCTGCTCTGTATAACTTTTAGGACAACTTGTTAATTCACAATTTCGTAATTTGGCCCTTGGCCTGAGGAGTTCACATATTCACAAAAACCATTGGGTTTTGTAATTTCACAACTTGTAGTAATGGCCTTCGGCCCCTTTATATTCACAATTCACAAGTTCACACATTCATATTTCACATATCGGCCTTTGGCCTCATAACTTCTTAGTTCACAATTGGCTCTTGGCCACATAGGTTCACAACTTCACAATTCCTTAGATGCGTTCCATAAATCACAAGATTTCACACAAAGCGTACATGGCTTCACAACCACTTTCAATGTTTCCATAGTTTCATAATATTTCTCATATAGCACATAACTTCATGTAAACATGATTCTTACAATAAGGATCATAACGTCAATAATAATAATTATTAACGGATAGAGGTACATTGAAGTACTATTACTCACAGCGTTGTGATGGCGTGCTAGTTTCTTCCGGAGTGTGCCCTGTACACAATCATAACTTATAAATTAGTTTGCTTTCTTCATAAATCGTTGGGAAATCATTTCCTGCATCATTACACTCCACATGAATTGATAACCAACTTAAAATCATCAGAAACATATTCTAAAACTATCAGGGAATCAAGCACGCAAAACTGAACAAGCATATTTTCTTTCTGAAAATTAGTCCTCCGCTTGAGCGCCACTTTGGCCGCTCGAGCGGACTGTAAAATGTGCAAAACTGCTGGGAGGTGGTTTTTCCCGCTCGAGTGGGCTTTCCGCCGCTCGAGCGGACCACGCGAATTCTGAAATTCTGAACTTCGAATTTAGCAACTTCATTCCATTTCTCATGCAATTCCACATGAATCTAAGACCATATTTCAACCCAACATCACTATAATATGGATTCTACCTTGAACATGACCAATTAAACAAGATTAGGGACTTAAACAAGCCATCTCTCTCTCAAATTTCACTTTTGGATTCAAGTTCTTCATGTTCTTGAACCATAGCACATGATATATACATAAATCCATGAAGTGATGGTATAAAACCAAGGATTGAAGTATAATTTCATATAACACCCAAATTAAGTGTCAAAATAACCCATTGATGAAAAACCCTCATAATTCAAACGTGAATCATACATGAATCAAACAAAAACATGAATTACAACTCTAAGTTGCCATAACAAGGAGATCTTGGGCTTACCTTGAATTTAATCCCAAACTTCAAACAATTTTGCTCAAATTTCTTGTTGAATCACTTCTCCCCCCAATTCTCTTCTCCCTTCTCTCTTATTTCCTCTCCAAAATAGTAGTCACGTTTTTTATCTTAAGTCCAAAACAAGGCTTAGAGGTATATAGGCAATATAAGAGCATATAAGACAAAAATCAATCGCTTTATGATGCCGAAATTGAAATTTCGTAAACATGCTTAATATTACTTAAAAATTATGCTGATCACAAATATATAATCACTTTCAGATAATTAAACCATTAAGGCTTCCAATTTCTGTTTTAATGCTCTAATAGTAACAGATACTTTTCTTGCCTAACAGGTAATGTTCAATTCATAAGGCATCAACTCATAAGACATATATATAACTTAAATTCTCATGCAGTTCCACATTAAACATTTGAAAGCACTGAATAAAAATTAAAATATAGCAGAGTCACATACGAGGGTCGGGTTATTACACTCTCCCCCCCTTAAATAAGTTTGGTCCCTCAAACTTGCTTTTACCTCATAACAGGAACAAATGCGGATATTGGTTTTGCATGTCCTCTTCTTTTTGCCAAGTAGCCTCGGTGCCATAATGTTCTTGCCACTCTACCTTTACCATTGGAATTTCTCGATTGCGTAACTGTTTCACTTGTCGATCTAAAATTCGAATCGGTTTTCCCTCATAAGTTAACTTGTCATCCAACACAATTTGGTGATAGTCTATGACATAAGACGGATCCGGAAGGTACCCTCGAAGCATCGAAACATGGAACACGTTATGCACTTGGCTCATGTTCGATGGAAGGGCCACTCGATAAGCTACTGGGCCTACTCTTTCCAAAATTTGAAAGGGACCAACAAATCGGGGTGTTAACTTCCCCCTTTTTCCGAATCTTGGGTGTCCTTTTAGCGGAGTGACTTTCACAAATACATGACTATTCACTTCGAATTCCAAGGCTCTTCGTCGGTTATCCTCATAACTTTTCTGCCTACTTTGAGCAGTTTTTAATCTTTCTCGAATCCCTTTGACCTTTTCAGTCGTCAATTGAATAATTTCAGGCCCTAACAGGGACCTATCTCCAACTTCGGCCCAATATACGGGAGAACGACATGGTCTTCCATACAGAGCCTCATAGGGGGCCATCTCGATGCTCGAATGGTAACTATTGTTATAGGCAAATTCTATCAACGGTAGATGGGTTTCCCAACTTCCTTGAAAATCTAGCACACACATGCGGAGCATATCTTCCAGGGTTTGTATTGTTCTCTCAGATTGACCGTCAGTTTGAGGGTGAAAAGCTGTGCTGAACTTAAGTTCTGTACCCATAGCTTTCTGCAGACTCTGCCAAAATCTCGAAACAAACTTGGGGTCTCTATCTGACACAATGGAAACGGGAATACTGTGAAGCCTTACAATTTCATTCATATAAAGCGCTGCGAGCTTATCTGCATTATATTGAGTCTTTACTGGTAGGAAGTGAGCAGACTTCGTTAATCGGTCTACAATGACCCATATCGAATTCATGCCTCGGGGAGTCCGTGGTAACCCCACAACAAAGTCCATTGTCAAATGTTCCCATTTCCACTCCGGGATGGGAAGAGGTTGCAACAAATCGGCAGGTCTTTGATGTTCCGCTTTTACTTGTTGGCATTGCAAACACTTAGAGATAAACTCCGCGATCTCCCTCTTCATACTTGGCCACCAAAAGTTTTGCTTCAAATCTCGGTACATTTTAGTACTTCCTGGATGCATTGAAAATCTTGAGGCATGCACTTCTTCCATTAATTTCCGTTTAAGTTCTAACACATTAGGGACACATATTCTGTCTTGAAACTTGAGCACTGAATCCATTAAACTGAACCCCGGTTTTGGTTTTGATTCTAACTCGTCACATATCTTCCTTAACGTGTCATCCTCCATTTGATGCAATTTGATCTCTTCAAGTAAGGTTGGCTGGGCCATTATTGCCGCCATTATAACCTCCTGTCCACATATCACACATTCCACATTCAATTTATCTAGTTCAAGTACCAATTCCTTTTGTTCCGTAAATAAATGCGCCAAATCTCCTCTATTTTTCCGGCTAAGTGCATCCGCGACCGTGTTAGCTTTACCAGGATGGTAATGGATCTGTAAATCATAATCTTTAAGCAACTCTAACAACCGCCGCTGTCGCATATTCAACTCCTTCTGGGTAGAAAGATATTTGAGACTTTTGTGGTCGGTGTAGACTTCACAGGTTGTGCCATAGAGATAGTGTCGCCATATCTTCAAAGCGAAAACTACTGCTGCTAGCTCCAGGTCGTGTGTGGGATAATTTTTCTCGTGGGGTTTTAATTGTCGAGAGGCATATGCAATAACCCTTCCATTCTGCATAAGTACACAACCAAGCCCTTTATGCGAGGCATCATTGTAAATTACAAACCCTTCGGTACCAGATGGTAAGGCCAAAACTGGTGCTGTAGTCAACTTTGTTTTCAGATCTTGGAAAGCAGATTCCTGTTCTTCTGACCATTCAAATGCAACTCCTTTCCGAGTCAATTGTATAAGTGGCACAGTGATTTTGGAGAAATTCTGAACGAACCGCCTGTAATAGCCAGCTAATCCCATGAAGCTACGCACCTCGGCGACATTGGTAGGAGTTGGCCAATTCACAATCGCCTCAATTTTATGCGGATCAACAGAGACTCCTTCTTTTGTTACCACATGCCCCAGAAATGTCACCTCTTGTAGCCAGAATTCACATTTCTTTAACTTTGCATATAATTTCTTCTCCCGGAGTGTTTGAAGGATTAGGCGAAGATGATCCTCGTGAGCCTCTGCACTCTCTGAATATATAAGAATATCATCGATAAAGACCACCACAAACTCGTCCAAGTAAGGCTTAAATACACGATTCATTAGATCCATAAATGCTGCGGGTGCGTTAGTAATTCCAAAGGGCATAACTAGAAATTCGTAATGACCGTACCGGGTTCGAAAAGCTGTCTTCTCCACATCGTCGACTTTAACCTTTAATTGATGGTATCCTGACCGCAGATCGATTTTCGAGAAAACTTGTGCCCCTCGTAGTTGGTCAAATAAATCATCAATCCGTGGCAAGGGGTACTTGTTTTTGATTGTTACCTTATTGAGTTCCCTATAGTCAATACATAGCCGAAGTGTTCCGTCTTTCTTTTTCACAAATAAGACTGGCGCACCCCAAGGAGATACACTCGGTCGAATGAATCCCTTATCGAGCAAATCTTGTAATTGAATCTTCAATTCCTTCATTTCGGCTGGGGCCATCCTATACGGTGTCTTAGAGATAGGTTGAGTTCCCGGCACCACATCAATTACAAACTCAATTTCACGGTCTATCAGTTGCCCTGGCAATTCTTCGGGGAAAACATCTGGAAATTCACGAACCATTGGAATTACATCAATACCTCCTTTCATTACTTGTTCCTCCAAAATACTACATAGATACCCCTGACACCCCCTCTGCATTAGCTTACTAGCCTTCACAGCAGAAATCAGATAAGGTGGCGAAGCCACTTCCTGCCCCTGAACAATAGCCTCTGGTTGTCCCGGAGGATGGAATTTGATTTGCTTTGTCAAACAGTTTATAGTTGCACCATATTCACTCAGCCAATCCATTCCCAGAATAATGTCAAAAGAGGTCATATGGAGAGGCACTAGGTTAGCATACACCCGAATATCCCCAATTAGGAGTTCACAAGCAACATATACAGAAGTGCAGTTCATAGTTTTCCCCAAGGGTAAGGTCACACACAATATATAAGACAAGTTTTCTTCCATTTTATCCAGATTAGGAGCAAATAGTTTCGACACAAAAGAGTGGGTGGAGCCAGAATCAAACAATACATAAGCAGAATGACCATAAACAATAAATGTACCTGACACCACTGTTGCCGCATTTTGTACATCACCTGGAACCAAAGCAAACACCCTGCCTTGCCTTGTAGTATCTTTATTATTAGTAGATTTAGCTGCTGTCTTTGCGTTGAGGGTTGGTGTAGACCCCACAGAACTGGTAGCAGGTATATTGCCCTTTTGTTGAGCCCATTGTGGGCAATTCCTTACCAGATGACCCGTTTTGCCACACTTAAAGCAAGCCCCGGTCTTCCAGTGGCAAGTCCCTCGGTGCTGCCTTCCACAATCTGAGCATACAGGAGTGGAATTTTGAGTATAGGTGGTGGTGCTAGAGTTTCCGGAGTTATGCTTCTTATTAGGTGGAGTCACTGATCCCTTTGACCACTGATTGTTCTGCCTTTTCCCTTTCCATTCGGAAATCCGATTCTGAGCAGCAAGATTTCCTTCTGCTATAACAGCCCTTTCTAACACATCAACATAAGTAGGTAGCTTCAACATATTAACCCTGTCTTGGATGGCACTCCGTAACCCTCCTTCAAATTTCCGTGCCTTCTTGTAATCCGTATCCACCATATGCGGCGCAAATCGAGCTAATTCTGCAAATTGAGCTTCGTATTCCGCAACAGTCTTGCTTCCTTGTCTAAGAGTTTCAAATTCTGTCACCTTCTTATCTCGCATGCTTTGAGGAAAGTATTTGTCATAGAACAATTCTAGAAATCTGTCCCATATTAATCCGGGGTGTACGATCCTTGTGAGCATCCACCATCTCCGCGCCTCATCCTCAAGAGTGAAAGCAGCCAATTGCACTTTTTGAGCTTCTGTACAAGGGAACACTTCAAATAGTTTCTCAATTCCCAGCACCCATGCCTCCGCTTTCATTGGTTCTATGCCTCCTTTGAAGACTGGCGGTTTCATCTTTTTAAACTCTTTCGTAAGGGTGATGGTTCGGTCTTCAGCATGAAAATCTGGAACTGCCAGTGGAGTTACTGGTGGTGGTGGTTGTCCTGGCAGCTGTTGCTGCCGTTGTGGTTGTTGCTGTTGTTGTCGTAGAGTCTCCGCCAATTCCATAATCATTCTCTCCATCCTATCCAACCGTGCAGAAGTAGCATCTTCCGCGTCGTCTGTCCTTGTTCTCACCATTTCCTACACAACAAATAAATATATACAAGAAACATGATTCAAAATTGTTAGCATTATCAGAGTATACGTAACGTTGCCATCGATCTTCCATATACTTTCAGGATGTCATGCAAAATGCCTAAAGCTTTTCTAGACACCCTAAGCTCAATGGACCCGTGTGTGAGATAGCAACTCGTGCTCTGATACCACTTGTCACACCCCCAACTTGCCCCTGGAAGTTTAGGCATGACCTAAGCAGAAAAGGACACTTAACCTGCTCTATATATAGAAAGTAGGGGCTTAATCGGAAGCAGTAACAATGAGTAATACATAATAAGAAAATATGACATCCATTGAGCGACTAAACCATGCCAGGATCACAGACATCACGTAAGATGAATAACCCAAAAGAGATAAACCAAAGGAGATACACTTTTGAGAGCTAATTATATACATGCATATACACATCCAGCCCCAAAGTTGGGCGTATAACAAAATATTATGTACATAACAGTCTAGGCCAAAAGCTAGAGCATAAGCAATAGTCTAGCAATTCCACAAAAGTACGGTTTCGACCCAAAGCTTGGCTGTGCTTAAGCTGACAAAAGTGTGACGGTGCCGAGTTAAGATCGACCTCCTGATTGGTTACCTACAAGAACAGACATAACATAGGATGAGCCAAGCTCAGTGAATAATAGTACTTACATGCATGTAAAACAAAGATGATACAATAACCATGTAGTTAGTCTGCTCTGTATAACTTTTAGGACAACTTGTTAATTCACAATTTCGTAATTTGGCCCTTGGCCTGAGGAGTTCACATATTCACAAAAACCATTGGGTTTTGTAATTTCACAACTTGTAGTAATGGCCTTCGGCCCCTTTATATTCACAATTCACAAGTTCACACATTCATATTTCACATATTGGCCCTTGGCCTCATAACTTCTTAGTTCACAATTGGCTTTTGGCCACATAGGTTCACAACTTCACAATTCCTTAGATGCGTTCCATAAATCACAAGATTTCACACAAAGCGTACATGGCTTCACAACCACTTTCAATGTGTCCATAGTTTCATAATATTTCTCATATAGCACATAACTTCATGTAAACATGATTCTTACAATAAGGATCATAACGTCAATAATAATAATTATTAACGGATAGAGGTACATTGAAGTACTATTACTCACAGCGTTGTGATGGCGTGCTAGTTTCTTCCGGAGTGTGCCCTGCACACAATCATAACTTATAAATTAGTTTGCTTTCTTCATAAATCGTTGGGGAATCATTTCCTGCATCATTACACTCCACATGAATTGATAACCAACTTAAAATCATCAGAAACATATTCTAAAACTATCAGGGAATCAAGCACGCAAAACTGAACAAGCATATTTTCTTTCTGAAAATTAGTCCTCCGCTCGAGCGCCACTTTGGCCGCTCGAGCGGACTGTAAAATGTGCAAAACTGCTGGGAGGTGGTTTTTCCCGCTCGAGCGGGCTTTCCGCCGCTCGAGCGGACCACGCGAATTCTGAAATTCTGAACTTCGAATTTAGCAACTTCATTCCATTTCTCATGCAATTCCACATGAATCTAAGACCATATTTCAACCCAACATCACTATAATATGGATTCTACCTTGAACATGACCAATTAAACAAGATTAGGGACTTAAACAAGCCATCTCTCTCTCAAATTTCACTTTTGGATTCAAGTTCTTCATGTTCTTGAACCATAGCACATGATATATACATAAATCCATGAAGTGATGGTATAAAACCAAGGATTGAAGTATAATTTCATATAACACCCAAATTAAGTGTCAAAATAACCAATTGATGAAAAACCCTCATAATTCAAACGTGAATCATACATGAATCAAACAAAAACATGAATTACAACTCTAAGTTGCCATAACAAGGAGATCTTGGGCTTACCTTGAATTTAGGCCAAGTTTGGGTACTCCCAAATAATTCAAAAAGTCAAAAAGTTACTTAAAAAGTTAAAAAGTTAACATTATTCACCAAAAGTCAACAATTACGGCTGCACAACTCCCAATTCAAAATTTTCTCTAAAAATCAATTTTCACAATTTTTTATTACACATTTTTCCATAAAAAGTCAAAAAGTTAACCCAAACATCCATATTTTCAACCTCAATTTTTTTGTCCAAAAAGACAAAAAGTGCACTTATTTAGTCTTCCCAAACAAGGCCTTAATCCCAAACTTCTAACAATTTTGCTCAAATTTCTTGTTGAATCACTTCTCCCCCCAATTCTCTTCTCCCTTCTCTCTTATTTCCTCTCCAAAATAGTAGTCACGTTTTTGATCTTAAGTCCAAAACAAGGCTTAGAGGTATATAGGCAATATAAGAGCATATAAGACAAAAATCAATCGCTTTATGATGCCGAAATTGAAATCTCGTAAACATGCTTAATATTACTTAAAAATTATGCTGATCACAAATATATAATCACTTTCAGATAATTAAACCATTAAGGCTTCCAATTTCTGTTTTAATGCTCTAATAGTAACAGATACTTTTCTTGCCTAACAGGTAATGTTCAATTCATAAGGCATCAACTCATAAGACATATATATAACTTAAATTCTCATGCAGTTCCACATTAAACATTTGAAAGCACTGAATAAAAATTAAAATATAGCAGAGTCACATACGAGGGTCGGGTTATTACATCCAAGTTACCCAATTACTTTTATTGAAGCTAGACATACGATCCACATTCCTCTCCATTGATTTACACAAATAAATAAACCCAAATAAACCGTAAGCTCTGATACCAGTTGTTAGGAAAAATATATGATTCCCCACAAGTAAATCAATCAATGGGAATAAAAATTAATGAGGAAAAATTAAATCAAAAGCAACACAAGAATTTTATGTGGTTCCCTCAATGTGAGGTACGTCCACAGGATCGAAATCCGATTCCACTATCAACCAAAAAAGTTTTCAAACGATTACAAATAAGACACGAATGGTCTAACAAAATCACCCTTAAGTGAATTCCAAATAATCACAAATAAACAAGAGGAAAGATCTCACAAAATAGATGAACACAAGTCTTTTAAACTAGAGGTGAAGAAGACCCAAAATAATAACCCAGATCAAACAAAAAAACCTTAGAATTTTCCTTTACACCACCGAATTGACTGTTGTTCCACAAAGTAATTCCAAAGCCACGAATTGATTGATTAAGGGGTTGTTTTGGGTGTCCTAAATAAGTACATTTTTTAAATTTTTGGACTAAAAATTTGAGAAAAAAAATATGTTTGTTTGGGATAATTTTTTGAGTTTTTATGAAAAAATGTGTATTAAAATTGTATAAATTAGTGTATAGGAGAAGATTGTAAGGAAATAGGCGGTATGGTGAGGAAATAGGCGGACAGCGTACGCAGAGTGTACCTGGGATATGATTCCCTGCTTTTTGGGTTTTGAATTGGAGGTGTTGTTCGGCCCGCGGAGGCCCTCCACGGGTCCCGTTTTGCTAATCAAAACCGTTCAATATGTAGAAATCGTCGAGTACTATATTCCTGTAAAAAATCATTGATCGGATATCGATAGCTATCTGATCGAATTAGTTTTTTTTCAACCGTTAACTATAACACCATCCATTTTATAAATTTTAACTGATTTGATCATATATTTACCGATATCCGATCAACGTGATTTTTTACAAGCATGTAGTACTCGACGAGTTCTACACATTGAACAGTTTAGAATATTAAAATGAGACCCGTGATGACTCCTACGGGCCGAACATCACCGTGCTATTTGTACACCTAAAACCGGGCAATTTTTCCCAAAAGTCACATCCATTGTTGGACCGCAGAGCTGTTTGAAAATGTAATTATTGTTAAATTAATTTTTTAATACATTTTTTTGGGTAAATTGTGATAACTTTTTAACTTTTGAAGTAACTTTTTTACTTTTTATCTTTTTCAAGACATGCCAAACTTGACCTAAATATAGTATAGCAACCGCAGCACTACTCCACCGAATTGAATTGCCAAAATTATTCTCTCACCGAAAAATTACACCCGAAGCACTATCTCAGAAATCAATTTGCTGCCGCTACATCACAGAACACACAAAACAATATATATATATTGTTAAATCTTGGATTTATTTTATCAGAATCCTAATTGTTACCAAATTGAATTAGGTCTCCACAAATTAGATATAATATATATAAAATATATTATAACTAACACCAAACCAAATTAAACTCTTTTAATATACCAATTGAGTTCAAACTCCAATAAAAAGATATAGCCCAACAAATATAACTATGGAGCAATTTGGTAACATACTTAAAAAAGCTAATTTTTTAGTTTTTTTACACAAAAAAAAGTTACAAAAAAGCCTTTAAAAAACTAACTTTTTTAGCCAAAAAATTTATAAAAAAATTAAAAAATTAATTTTTTATCAACTTCTCAAATCACCACTATATTTCTTTCAAAGAGGATATACGAGTAATTTGCCGTTACTTTTTGTCAATTTTTAAACTTTGTAATATGAGTATGGCTGTATAGTTGAGCCAAATATCCGACAAGTAGTACATTGGGCATCATCACATTCTTGTCTTTTACCCCCACATCCAAATGCATTTTCCCACGAGACTTCTTTCTCATTCTCAAATTGTTGAGCACTCATTGTTGGAAAACAGTTAGGGCTGCCATCCTTCCAAGCCCGGTCTATTTTGAATTCTATTTTGATATTTTAAATAATTTATTTTATATAGTTTTTTTTAATTATTTATATAAATCACTAAAAAAAATAATTTGATAATTGTAATATATTCATTTATTGCATTTATCTCAAAAAAAAATAGAAAAAGAAAAAAGGACAACAAATTAGTTTTGCAAATAGATTATTTATTTTTTTAATGACAAACACGATAAACTGAACATACTACGATGATCAGATCGAATTAATTTTTTTGTTGGTGATTTAAATAAAAGACCTTACAAAATGAACAATTCAAATTATCAAAATAAAATATGCGTGATGAAACTCATGGATCCAGACAACATCCTCCAGTTTAGACTGGAGATAATCTAAATCCAGAAAGTTATAGCCAAATAGGTATACAAGTTTTCAAAAAGGATATTTTGCACAAAAAAAATATCTAACAAATGATTGTGCGGTCTAAATTTGATTTACATAATATGGAACCCACATAAATAAATAACTTTTTGATATATTTATGAGGATGAGTAGGGATGGTTACGAGTCAGGTTTAGGACAAATTTGTTGTAATTCGCCTTTGCCCCGTTTCACACCAGGTGCAGGGCAAATCGGGGGTGATAGCAATATTAATATTAAATATAATATTTTAGTAGAACAGAGTGAGGGAAAATGCATATAAATATATTAAGTATAAGAATATTAAATTATATTATATATATATTTATTTAATAAATATAATCATGACGAGATCCGATAGAACAAGACTACAGAAGCAAAATCTGTCTCCATCCCAATTCCTCACAGAGCGGGAAAAACCGTGCGAGGCGGCGGAAAATGCCATCCATGAGGATGAATTTTGTGTATACGTAGCATTGTTGACCATTTTAGGACATTGCCGCTCTTGGTAGGAAAAATTATTTTCTTGGTCTGGAGTATTAGTATTTCACTCACACTTGTCTTACTATTTTAGCAAAAACTTCAAATAACAAAATATAATTTACTAGTGGTAGTTACTAGTTGGTATACCATTTTTACCATTAATGAGGAGAATACTGGTGGTGTGAGAGAAAGAAACAATCAGTACTATGAAAAAATAACAATATTACAAATTTAAAAAATACCCAAAAGAAATATCATTTTAGGGAGAACCCACATTTCATTAATTTTAAACTTATACCATACACCTCATTTTGGAATAAAATTCAAAACACATATTCAAGCTATATAGCATTTCTATCGAGAAAAAAAAAAAAATTACAAGTTTGCTTTCATGTAATCTCCAAAATATGTCATTTATTCCTTTAAATTTTATTTTAATCAATTCATTCTTAAAATTTTAGTAAAAATACTAAGTGTACAAAATTAATAGTGCCATATACAATTAACATTACGATTAACATTCATCTTGCATGTGATGTAGGCAACACTTGAAAATTGAAATAATATCTCAACCGCACAATATATTTTGAATAATACCTAGTAGTTCAAAAATTGTTGGCACGAATCGGCTTGAAACCCAAAACGACATCGTTTTGGATTTCTCTTTTTTGCTTTTGAATACAGAGGAGAGAGAGAGAAGAGAGAAGAGAGAAGCGAGACAGAGAAGAGAAGAGAAGGGGAAGAGAGAAGAGGTGAGAGAGGAGGAAGAGAAGAAGACGATGATGGCGGTGATCGTCGCCGATCGATCGCCGGTGGGTATCGTCGCCGATCGCCACTTTCTCTGTTTTCTGTAATTTGTTTTTTTTTTTTTGTTCTTTCTAGTGGATCTAAATCTGGATGAATTGATGATGATGTTGATGAAGGTGGTGTTGTTGATGATGATGATGCGTTGATGAAGATGTTGATTTTTTTTTTTGGTGTTGGGTGATTTGGGTTTGATTTTTGTGTGATGATAATGATCTGTATCACTCTCTATTTAATTTGGGTTTGATTTTTGTTTTATTTTTGATTGATCTCTCTCTCTGCTCCCCTCTTCTCTTCTTTCTTCTTCTTCTGTGAGTAACGAAGGAAAGAGAGAAACTGTGAGTAACCAAGGAAAGAGGGGGGAGAAAAAAAAAAAAAATTCCAAAACGTCATTTTAGAATTTCGGGCCATTCGAGCCTTCAGAGATTCAAGCTACAAAACGGGACTAATATATTTTATAATTTCTCGCTCTAATTTGGTGTACTTGACATTACCAAAATTTTAATTTGAGTCAAATAAGAACAATTATATTCAACTGTCTACATCATTAACAAAATAATAATACAATTCAATAATGCTCCATAAAAAATGAGTTATATCATATTAGTACCCAATATTTAAATTTAATTAATTTCAACACACGGACAACTGGGAAGTTTATAGAACTTCCAGTGTGTTCACTGGACCCATGATAAATATTGTTGCTCGGCTTTCCTCTACCCGCACCCCACCCTGAAACGGCACCTTTATGTATCAGCTCAGGAGATGACTTTGCTCCATTAATTGCATTTCTGTGAAATCCTTGAATCTGTGCACTTCTGTGAAATCCTTGAATTTGAGCCCTACAAAATTATTGTGGTCGATAAAAACGTAAAGAATGAAACAAGAAAGTAGGAAGTATAAATCACAGCGAAACATTATAGCAAAAAAAAGGGAATTGATAAAAACCTGTAATTGGGCCTGCTGCCCTGGCACTCGTGCCATAGTTGTGTTTCCACAATGTCAGCATTGTTTATTGTCTTGAAAAAATTATAGTGTCACCACAAATAAAAAGTTGACGTAACAAGAAGAAATGAACTGAAACTGTCAAATGTATGACTAACAAACAGCACAGAGATCTTGCTCAGAGCAGAGTACGTGAATTTTTTTTCTTACGGAGCCTAAATCATTGATGACATGCCTTAACATGTCATACATAATTATTCACCCTACAGAGATCTTGCTCGGAGCAGAGTAATGCTATGTTTGGTTAGAGGATTTGAGGAGGGATTTGGAAAGGGAAAGGGAAAAGGTGTGTGAAATTGTGTGAAATGTAGTTATATTTTTTTTATATTTCACCTACCTTTTCCATTTCCCTTTCCAAATCCCTCCTCAAATCTTTCAACCAAACACAGCATAAGTGAATTTTTTTTCTTACGGAGCCTAAATCATTGATGACATGCCTTAACATGTCATACATAATTATCAGAGCATTTTACAAGAAAATAGAATCGAAGAATTTAATTATTACATTAGCAGATATGACCGATAATAAATGATGACTGATTAAAGTTTAACTAATCAGCTTAAACATGTGATTTCAAAAACTAGTATATACCTTCTCGGGGGGTTGCACACCCTGAAGTGGACGAGGAATATTTTGGCAGCTATTAGGTAACTCGTAAAGAACACATCTGCAAAATAAAATGGCAGAACAATTTAAATCAAGAACCTCCCAGCCCCTCCACAAGAGAAGGAAAAAAAAAAATTAATGAATTATTAAATTTAGCTAAAGTATACTTTTTTGACTTACAAAACATTGTCATTTCGACTGTCCTTATCCTCCCGGGGGCTAATAAAACCACCGATTCCACATCTGGAAAAAGAAGTATATATTGAATGTTTAGCTCATAAAAAAAATTTAGCCGTTTACTACAAACCGCTCACAAAAGAGCATAGATCATCTTGCTCCATTTCATGTCCCATCCTCTATCTCATACTATTTTTATATTGTTATGTCATCAAAATCAAAGACTAAAAATATATGGGACAAAAGATGGTATAGAGAGTGGGACAAATGATTCAATGCCCTCAAAAAATTAAAATAGCATGAAATAAAAATATACAGTGTGCTTGGTTTTAATTTTCTAGATTCAGTTTTTTGGAAATTGAGTATTTTGTTTTTTGTATTTGGTATTTTTTTGTTCTTAGTGAATATTTTTAAAATTTTACGCATTTGTTTTACTTTTTTAGATGTACCTTACTTAAATGTATCTAAAAAATATATATATATTATTTGTAAAAAATCAACAAATACACAAGAACACGAAAATATATTGAATTTTCATATTTTTTTGGTATTTGGTGAATTTTTTAATTTTTTTTCACAAATATTATATTTTTTAAGTGTATTTATGTTAGGTGTATCTAAAAATTAAAAAAATTACTTAAAATATTAAAAAAATTTAGTGAAAATTAAAAAACACAAAAAACAAAAAAATTTAATTTTCTGAAAAGTGAAACCAAACAAGCAAATTGGACACATAGTTTGCCAATGTTCCACATTTATGACCATCGACAACTATCCTATTTCGTCATGGCTTACACATAAACTCCCTTCCCATCCCCGAAAACCCAAGAGAACATCATAAGTTTTGACTAGGACGCACTCTTATATTTAGACAAAAATCATACCAATAAAATCAAATTAAAGAATGTTAATCACATTAAACACTAGAGACAAGTTGTTCCAGCCAACATTATAGACTATGGTGATGAGATTGATGTTGAACAAAATGTTTTTTTTAATTGTTACAAGATTTTCATCAAATAAAACCTTGTCTTAACATAAAACGGCGTTCTAGTCAAATGCTAAAAACACAACTTTTGGAAACCAAACAATATATACAAAAACTTGGACCAAATATTTAAAAAATAAGAAACAGAGAGAGAGAGAAAATACTCCAAAATAAAATGATTCAAATTATAGCATTTGGCAATTGTGACTTAAATGTCAAAGCTTACTTGAAATTCTTCTCTATCGATTCCTTGACCATTTCTGTTTGTTTTCCCGCACACTGCTTTTCATGAAGGGAAAATATTTGAGATCGCAGCATGTCAGAGCTTGTCACAAACAGATAATCAACCTTAGTCGAGTTCCTTAATTCTTCGTCAACCTACAAATAATTAATTAACGCTCAACATAAAATCAAAATCAAAGACAAACAAAAAGTTAAGAAATGAGCAAGAATCACTATATCAAGAAAAGATTTTCACACCCTAAATTCTGCCACTAGTTTTTTCATCTGTGATAGTAAGCAAGAATCACTATATCAAGAAAAGATTTTCATACCCCTAATTCTGCCACTAGTTTTTCATCTGTGATAGTAAGCGTTCTTCATCTATAAAAGGAAGCTTGCAAATTGCCTACAAAGGACAACGATATTTTTGAAATATTATAGTGAACCTTAGCGGTTTATGACAAATAACCAATGGACAAAATTCGATTTGAGGTATCATAAAAAAAAAATAATTTAAGTGAATCAAGAAATATTAGCAAACCTGCCACATAAAACGTTTTCCATCATCATCGAATTCAAAATCTACTCATGGAAGACATAAGCAACAACAAAATACATAATCAACAAAATCTATCGTCTAATCAACAATGTACAACCAAATCAAATTTCTAATCAAATAAAAAGGCCTTACCAGTAGAATAAAGATCTATTATCTCAGACTCTTCGCTAGTCATGAGTGCTCGGTAGGCTCTTGGAAGTGTGTGAGCACTGTTGATTTACATTTCCCATTATGAACAATAATTCAAGTAAAAGTTTCAAACTGAAGAAATTAAATCCCAGAAGTACCTTCTTGGTGGTAGGAAACCCATAAGTTGATTAAAAGGTTTACACGGTTAAAATAAAAAGGTTGACAGCTCCAATTGATGATGCAGAGTTTCCAACAGACTTGATCCCGAGATTTTTAGAGATCAGGGATTTCCCATTTGCAGCACCATGGCTGTTTCTCCCATTGACTTCCAAATCTAAACCCAGATCTTCTTCTTGTTCTTCTCGCTAGACAATAAATAAATTTTTATTTAGTTCAAGATATGCAGAAACAAATAAGCACGTTTAAAGGCATTAGTCTTGAGAAATAATTTAATCTAAGAGAATGACAATAATTGATACAACAATCTCCGAAGCTTCAGACAGGAGCCGTCTGAGTTTGTGATCTTGCAATTCTGATCTTTTCTTGAAAATTCTTTCTTCGTATGCACCAACCAAAAGGATGAATTTCTCGACCCTTTTTAATTTTATATAACGCGCTTTCTTGTCTCCCACCTGCTCACAAAAACAAGAAAGGGAAGGCACGCTCATATTTCCAGATTCTGACTATATTAAGGCATAATTAAAAGATGTATATTATTACCCATTGCATCAGTATGTCGATTGCGCCCTATTAATATCCTCCCAAATTTTTGAACTCGTCTTTGTATACATGCATCAGTATGTTGATTGCGCCCTATTAATACATTCATTACAGAATACATAAAATTTGTCGCATTTGATCATATAATGATATATGTAACTTTTATAGAAGGCACAAAAAAATATAATAAAATAAAATAAAACCTCATGAATTGACAAGGTAGGCATGTGGGGTAGAAAATCATTCCCAGTAAAGATGCACATGAATATGAAGTCATCAATTATCCTCTCAAGATCAATCTTTATGTTCTGAGGAGGATCTGAGATCTTAAGATCAAGTTCAATATATTCTCTAAGGATCCAAATATGTAGAAACTGCAAAAGTAGAAGGAAACAAAATCAAAACATTGACCATGAAAGGTGCTGGTTTGGTTTAAAGCTAACGAAAATTAATTAAAATACCTGATAGGGCTTTTTTATCAAAGATGACTTTCCACCAATAGACTGATGACGCTGTTGAAACCATCCTCGGGACCTTGGCAAACCAGATTCTGCTTGTCTAAGGCTGGTTTCAAGAACTAATTCACTTGCCGGTTGCTGCTCTTGTATTAGTACATCCTACAATATTTACCCAAAAGGGAAGAAAAAAAAGCTTAAACAATACTCGGCAGGCAGAGTATGCAAACATGAACTAATTGTTGATGATATAAATATCTAAGAACTTCAATTTTTAGATGAGTGGTTGTTTATCAGGGCAGGCAATAGATCCTTCCTTTCTCTAACAGTTCAGACTATAACACGAGTTGGTTGTTAACAATTTAACACAATTTATGAATTCGTCTACATACTACATTGAGATCAGTGCTTTAGATTGGTAGCAGAGTTTTAAATACCGGCTGATATGTGTAACAGGATTTTGGATTTTTGATACCAATATACCGGGCAATAATGTCCGATATCGGCCAATATATAATGCTTTCAGTGATACCAACACGTATTCCAATACTGTATTTAAAATCATGATTGGGAGAAAAATGGGATATATTATATGGCCCGATATGGTATAGCGCCTTATGATGCACTAAAAATACATTAACCGAAATAAACACAAATCAGTCAAAAAAATTGTGATCCTCATGGAGCCATATGAGTTGAAATGAAAGGAATTCTCACTAAATCAAACCAATGGCAATGGTTTAATCAACATATACCTCTCTCAAGATTGAAAAGTGCAATTCATGTGTTGCCAAGGCAAGCATAATTAAATCTGCATCCTGTATGTCGATAAATGTAAATTAAAATTCAAATTAATTGAAACTCTTAAAGAAAACAAGGATAAAGGTTAAATCCCCCCAAAACACATATAACTCAAATGAAACAGGACTGGGGGGGAAAAAAAAATAGAAAACAAAACAAAAGAAAAGGTTCCCATTATCCCATACCAAGCCATAAAGGCAGTGGTGTGTATTTGGATCATAATCGGGACAGGTACGCTGTAGCCGTATAAAGGACATAATTTTGTGTTTCCCCTCACCAGGAACATTGGCATCAGAAAGAATAACCTACAACATAAAATAAGATGGGAAATTTATCATTTAAGATTTTTAATTGGTAGATATAGCTGAATATATGTGTTCAAAACTGACGAGGGAAACTAATAATGCATACCCAACCTTGATACCCTTCCAACCGACATTATCTTTTAGGCGTTGATTAATATAAGCTTGGAGAGCAATCGATAATTCATGCATGAAAACTGTCCCTGGTGTTATGATGTTGGAATCTGAAACTTCAGATTCCTGTTTTGGCAACACTTGTTTGCCTTCCAATTCAAATTCCTTTCTTAACCGGCTTCCTGAATAACAACATATGAAAATCTTAATACTATATAAACCGAAATCATTTAAGCTTAAAAGATATCTATTGTTTGAGTAAAGAAAACTCAGAGCAATTTCATTATCCTTTGCTGTCCGGAAACGCCTTGTTCGTTGCTGATTCATTTTTGCTCTTGGTGCGACACCATCTGAATGAAAATTACAATAGCAGTTATTGAAGCTATAAAATTCATTTTTCTTCTCCTTGAATCTGCAAAATGCTGTAATCCTACAGATCTCAGTGTATGTATATGACTTTAAAAAAAAATGGTACAAAATTATTGTCTTCAGAAATAAAAGAATTTTAGCATTTTATTGAACATTTGTAGTTGATCACTGCGAATGGCCTCTCTGAAGAAAACATATCTTGATCCATAGATCATCTGATCAAGAACTATTTGGCTGCTAAAAAAAAATCCTGATGGCCAAAAAAAAAAATTTCTTCTTCTGGAAACACTCATTTTTAGGAAACACTTTTAAACTGTTTGATCCTTGATAAGATGCCAGCTCTTTTCAATTTAAGGTGTCAGCTCTTTTAATCCTCAACACACCGCCACATGTGATTAGACTCTCCTACTAAATGGGCCAAGTAGCACTTGCAAATAGTATACTAATGATGCAGGCAATGAGAATTGAACATAAAAAATCTGTTGTCTCATCTGATACCATGTCAAAAAGCTCGAAAGACCAAATTTGAATGAAAAGCTCTTGCACATTAAAATCCCCAAACATATATGTCCATCCATTCAATTATTAATGGCCATGTGTTCTAGTTGTTCCTATTTTTTTTCAAAAATGATTGCATGCTCCGAAGCCCATGACCATGTGGAATTCCCAAAATATTTAATAATTACACCTTACACGCACCAAAACCAAGTGTATTCACTTTAGTAAATATTGGATGTAACGGTGATACCACATGTTAGTATTGCCATCAAATAAGCAATCTTGATTTACGATAGAGACCACAATATTGTTGAGTTAGTAAAAGACAAGATTTGTCCACTAAAACCTTGTGTAACTTTTTATTGGTCAATATTTTTACATATCAACTGTGGGGATATATTTTATGAGTACCAACACGTGGCATGGTGACGCCGACGTGTCAGCCCGAGGTGCCACGTGTCGTGGTAGTTATGCCGAGGTGATCTCGGAGTTGCCGAGGTTATCTCCGAAGATATCGGAGTCCGAGATAAGCGGATAGGGGACAAGAGTCCAAGGATGAAAAAAGATTTCAGGATGGATAAAGATAACACTCTTAGGGGGTTTATCCTTATCTCTTGAGGAATCCAAAGTAAGCACAGAATTGGAGTCTATAGAAGTCAGGCTTCTAGTGGGACTAGAATTGAGTAAACTATAAAAGAGAGGCACCCCCATGGGTCTAAGGTACGCAAAATATACTTTGAGCATTGAGTTTAGCACTATTGATTATCTTTGAGAGATATACTGACTTGATCGTCGGAGGCCCCGGGTGGAAGAACCACCGCCGGAGCCTTCTCTTTCTGTGCAGGACAGCCAGGAGCCATCTATTCTGCCTGTGTTCTACAGCTGAATTACTAAGGAGGGCAGTGTGGTCGGAAATTAACACACACAATTTGGCGCCGTCTGTGGGAAAGAAATAAGAATAGATGGCCAGTGAAGGACAGAAGGATCAGATTAGAGACAACGCTCCTGCTGGGAGTGGGAGACCTATCAACCTCGACGTTGAAGGGGACAACCGCAACACAGAAACTCGTGACCAGAGTCACGGAGTGAAAGACGCCGGCCAGGAGGGCGACACTTCAAAGAAGACCGATCAGAGCAGATATTACAACGAAGACAACCTCCAGGTGTGGAGGGACAGGTGCCTACGAAGGGATGAAGAAGTAAAAGAGATGGCAAACAAATTGGCTGACCTGCAATCGGTCGTCAATTTTATGATGCAAAACAATGTCATGCAGCCACCCTTCCCGCTGCATGACACACCAGTTCCAGCAGTCAACACCCAGAAAGGGGGGACAGGTCCCTTTAGTACCTCAGCATACCAGGAGCGGAAGACATTCTCACCAAACCTCCAGGGAGGTCGGGCGAGGAGAATCAAGAAAGGAAGAATCACGGAAAACGCATCGCACGAAGGAGGCAGACCCCAAAGAACATCGGCATGTTCAGGGGCAGGCATTATGCTTCGACACAACTCACGGGGAGAGATCGAAAAGAGGCCATCACGAGGCCGAGAGCAGTGTGCCAAAAAGACTGAAATCAAAGGATAGCCCAGCTCCTGGGCGGAGCAAGGAAGACTTGAGAAACTACCTCAAGAGGAAGCAACAGAACGGAGATGTCGAGGTAACCTCACCCGACAAGCCGAGGACACCGTTCTCGGTAGAATTGGACAAGTTCCAGGCACCAAAGAGATTCAGCATGCCGAGGTTTCAAATATACGATGGTAAGTCGGACCCTAACTTCCATGTCGGATTATATTTGAACTCAATGGCATTGTATAGTGGGAACGAGTCGTTGCTCTGTAAAGTATTCCCCTCATCCTTCGGGGAGATCGCATCATATTGGTTCCACAAATTACCAAAGGGAAGCATAAAGACCTGGGAAGGCCTGGCCGAGATGTTTGTGGCCAGGTTCGTAACAAACAAGTTGCAGCTATTGAGGGTGGATGCACTAATGGCCCTGAAGATCAGCAAGGATGAAGGCCTAAGGGCCTATGCAAAAAGGTACTATGAGGTATTCAACCGAATACCCGAATGCAACCAGGATGTAGCGGTCGTTTCTTTCAAAAACGGCCTGAAAGATGATTGTCCACTTCGGAAATCCTTGGCAAAGACATTGCCGAAGAGCATGGAGGAGCTCATGGCAAGAATAGAGAAGTATGTCAGAGCCGAGGAAAATACATCGGGGAATAAAGAGGTAAAACAAGAAAGAACCAACGGCTCGCCGAAGCGAAGTCATGGTAACAACGGGTTCAACAAACAAGAATCGGAATTGAGGGCCAAACAGGCAGTGACGACTGTGTTCCGAATTCCGGTCCACAAAGTCCTGGATCAAATCCGAAACCAACCCTATTTCAGAGCACCAGCAAAGGCCCCAGGAGAGTACATGGGAAGGAACGTTGGTAGGCGTTGTGCTTACCACAATGAAGAAGAGCACCCAACCCAGGGCTGCAGAGCCCTAAGAGCACACTTAGAGGACTTAGTGAGACAAGGCCATCTGAGAGACCTTGTCGATGAAGCCAGGACAAGAGAGAAGCAGGCAAGATTGCCTCAAGCACCAGCAGCCCCGCCTCCCCCAGCACAGCAACCACAGGCAAGGGGACCACGGGTGGTTAATGTGATCCACTCAAGGGTCAAGGAGAACGAAGTCAGGGGAGAGACCCAGAGGGTAAGGCATTTACAGCATGTCTACCAAGTCAGGGAAAAGAGACATCGGCCAGAGGAGTGCCAAGGACCAATGATAGCTTTTACTGAAGCCGACCTAGAGATGGTCCAACACCCGCATAATGATGCCTTGGTAATATCCCTCCAGGTTGGGGAGTGCTAGGTAAAGCGCATCTTGATTGATCAAGGCAGCTCTTGCGACATCATGTATGTTAGATGTTACAAGGAGCTGGGCCTTCACCCAGATGACATGGAAGGATCCAATGGCCCGATGGTCGGCTTCAATGGAACGCCGACATGGCCACTAAGCGCAACAAGCTTGGAAGTACAAACCGGCACAAAGAAAATCAAGACGGAATTCATTGTGATTGACACGCCCTCGCCATACAACATCATCTTGGGAAGGCCATGGTTGCATGCAATGGGGGCAGTTCCCTCAACGTTGCATCAACTATTGCGTTTGCCAACAGAACTTGGAATTGAAGAAATCAGAAGAGATCAACTGCAGGCAAAAACTTGCTCCATGGCAGCAATGAAATCAACCTGCAACATCCGAGAACCAGAGAAGGCGGAAATCGAAGACGAGGACATGGAGGTCCTAGATGATGTCGGCAAGGAACCGGCCGAAAAAAGTGAAGAAGCACTGAAGAAGATCCTCGTCCAGGAGGGCGATGAAGAACACTTCTTTCTTCTCGGCTCGGGCTTGGCCAAAGAAGAGGAAAGAGAACTGGAAGCTTTTCTGAGGACAAACATTGAGGTGTTCACTTGGACACCTTATGAGATGCCTGGCATTGACCCCGAGGTCACATGCCACAAACTGAACGTCGACAGGTCGGTAAAGCCTATGATACAGCGAGCCAGAAGACCGACGTTGATGCACGTCGAAGCAGTGGAGGAGGAAGTAGACAGACTTCTGGAGGCCAGGGCCATCAGAGAAGTCAATTATCCGACATGGCTATCAAACACTGTCGTAGTAAAAAAGAAGAACGGTAAGTGGAGGGTCTGTGTAGACTTCACAAGCCTGAACAAAGCATGTCCCAAAGACAGCTTTCCTCTACCCAAGATTGACCAGTTGGTAGACGCCACATCTGGACATGGAAGGATGAGCTTCTTGGATGCTTACCGGGGGTACCACCAGATAGCCATGTACCCCCAGATGAAGAGAAGACAGCGTTCATCACCCCAAAAGGCCTGTACTGTTACAGAGTAATGCCTTTTGGATTAAAGAACGCGGGAGCAACTTACCAAAGGCTAGTAACCAAGATGTTCAGACACTTGATTGGCCAAACAGTGGAAGTTTACATCGATGATATGGTCGTGAAGACCAAGGATCCTAAGGGTCATCTTGCCGACCTAAAAGAGGTATTTGAGATACTCAAAACATATCGGCTCCGACTCAACGCATCGAAGTGCGCGTTTGGAGTTGGATCTGGTAAATTCTTGGGGTACCTAGTAACACGAAGGGGCATAGAGGCCAGCCCAGATCAGATCAAGGCCATCCTAGATTTACAGAGCCCGACATCGGCAAAACAGGTACAGAAACTTACCGGAAGGGCCGCAGCCCTAAACAGGTTCATAAGCCGAAGCTCAAACAAGTGTAAACCTTTCTTTAACCTGGTGAAGAAAGCCACGGATTTCCTTTGGACAGAGGAATGTGAGGCCGCGTTGGCTGACCTAAAGAAGTATCTAACTACTGCTCCAGTCCTCTCAACACCTGAACCTGGAGAAGAGCTGTTTTTGTACTTAGCTGTTTCAGAACACGCAGTAAGTGTGGTGTTAATCCGAGAAGAAAAAGGGGAGCAAAAGGTTGTTTACTATGTAAGCAAAACCTTGGCCGACGCAGAAATAAGGTATCTACCACTGGAGAAGTTAATGCTAGCCTTAGTAATGGCTTCAAAGAAGTTGAACCATTACTTTCAGGCGCACAAGGTTGTGGTCCTAACAGAGCACCCACTAAAGTCCTTGTTGCAACAAGGAGACTTAACAGGAAGGATAGCAAGATGGGCAGTAGCCCTGGGCCAGTATGACTTGGAATTCAGGCCGAGAACAGCAATTAAGGGCCAAGTTTTGGCCGACTTCGTGGCCGAGTTCACGCCAGAATCAATCAAACATCGGGCTCCGTTGAGCCATGATGAACGATGTCCAAGCAAACAAGGAAAAGCCCATCCAAAGACAAAAGAACAAATGGAGGAAAAGCTCAGACCCTGCAGCATTTACATCGGAGACTCCTTCAGACTGTTTGTCGATGAAAGTTCAAACCGGCAAGGGGCGGGGGCAGGAGTACTACTGATATCTCCAGACAGAGAAATAATAGAACAGTCCATCCGTTTGGGGTTCAAGGCCTCAAACAATGAAGCAGAATATGAAGCATTAATTGCAGGGCTAAAGCTAGCAGCAGCAGATGAGGTAATAGTTTTTTGTGATTCACAATTAATTGTTAATCAGTCAACAGGAGAATTTGCAGCCAGAGACAAGAGGATGTCGGCATATGCAAAAGAGGTCATCAGATTGGCAGCCTTATTTCGAAATTACCGACTACTTCAAGTAAGCTGAGATGATAACAGCCACGCCGACGCGTTGGCCAACCTGGCAAGTTCAGTACAGACTGGAAAAATAAGAACAATAATGATCGACTATATGTCAGGCCCGAGCATAGAACCACGGAACACAGAGCGGGAAGCAATGTGTGTGGACATGGGACCAAGCTGGATGGATGCAATTGTTGCATTCCTGAAAGAAGGAAAGCTGCCAGAAGACCGCAAGGAGGCACACAAGGTCAGATTGAAGTCGGCAAGATTCAGTCTGACAGCGGACGGACATCTCTACAAAATGTCCTTCACTGGACCCCTCTGAAGGTGCGTACACCCTTTGCAGGTTGAGGATTTCTTATATGAAATTCATGAAGGAATTTGCGGAAGCCACGCTGGGGGCAGATCATTAGCTCATAGGGCCATTACCCAGGGGTATTGGTGGCCCTACATGCAAAAAGATGCAGAAGCATACGTGAAGAAGTGCGAACAATGCCAAAGGTTTGCACCCTTGATACACCAGCCAGCTGCTGACCTAAATCCAGTGTCCAGCCCTTGGCCGTTTGCCCAATGGGGCATGGATCATGGTGGCCAACTTCCCCAGGCAACTGGGCAGAGAAAATACTTGCTGGTAGCAACAGACTACTTCACAAAGTGGATAGAGGCAGAACCTCTTGCCAAAATCCGAGACGTGGATGTCAAGAACTTTATATGGAGAAACATCATCACCAGATTTGGGATTCCAAGAGCAATAGTTGCCGACAACGGAACACAGTTTGACAGCAAACTTATCAAGAACTTTTGTGCGAAATTCAAGAATTACTTTTCAATACCAAGTTTTCCCCAAAGTAATGGACAAGCTGAAGCATCCAACAAAGTAATTTTGGATGGAATAAAGAAGAGGCTGTAGGCAGTAAAAGGAAAGTGGGTAGACGAATTGCCCAACGTACTTTGGGCATATCGGACTACGCCGAGAAGATCAACAGGAGAAACCCCTTTTGCCATGGCTTATAGCACAGAAGCAGTCATCCCACTGGAAGTCGGCATCCCAGGGATCCGAACCCAGGGAGTTGAGAATGGAACTAACGACGTATTGTTAGCCTGAGATCTTGATCTATTAGAAGAAAGAAGAGAGAAGGATGCAATACAGCTTGCAGCATACCAGCAGCAGCTTGCCAGAGCTTACAATAAGAAGGTCAATCCAAGAGATTTTCAAGTCGGCGACTTAGTCCTGAGAAAAGTCGTCGGCAACAAGAAGGATCCCAGAGAGGGCAAACTTGGCCCAAACTGGGAAGGACCCTACAGAATCACTTCGGTGTTAGGCAATGGAGCCTATCGACTTGAAGATAATGAGGGCAAAGCATTACCTAGACCATGGAACACTTGTAATCTGAAATTTTTCTATCATTATATGTTCCTTGTTATTTTTTCAACGTTGTCAATAAAATCATAGCAGAATTCCTCTACACTGATAAAAGATGCGCAATTTTATTTCTGAATAATGAGAACCCAAATGGAACTCAGGTTCACATTGGGGGCAAAGAGAAGAAGAGTATGCTTAAAACTGATTCCTTATCTTCACTTGTTGAAATTTGTAGCAATTTACAAGTTGAAGTTAAGCTGGTTCCTTATCTTCACTTGTTGAAATTTGTAGCAATTTACAAGTTGAAGTTAAGCCGAGATTGTTCCTTATCTTCACTTGTTGAAATTTGTAGCAATTTACAAGTTGAAGTTAAGCTGATTCCTTATCTTCACTTGTTGAAATTTGCAGCAATTTACAAGTTGAAGTTAAGCTAGTTCCTTATCTTCACTTGTTGAAATTTGTAGCAATTTACAAGTTGAAGTTAAGCTGATTCCTTATCTTCACTTGTTGAAATTTGCAGCAATTTACAAGTTGAAGTTAAGCTGGTTCCTTATCTTCACTTGTTGAAATTTGTAGCAATTTACAAGTTGAAGTTAAGCCGAGATTATTCCTCATCTTCACTTGTTGAAATTTGTAGCAATTTACAAGATGATGTTAAGCCGACATATGATCATCTATTGAAATTTGCAGCAATTTACAGGTTGAAGTAAAAGCTAAGTATATTGTTTAAACACTTGTTGAAATTTGTAACAATTTACAAGTAGACCATTGTTTAGCACTTGTTATAAAATTGAGAAAAGTTTACAGTATATGTTAATCCTTGTTGAAAGTTGTAGCAATTTACAAGTAGGTTAGACCGAGATCACTGTTTAAACACTTGTTGAAATTTATGAAAAGTTTGCAGGTCAGTATCTTGCCGAAGTAAAGCTTGCAGTTATTATACCCGAGGTATGTAACCCCGAGAAGATTATACAAAGAAAGATGAGTATGTAAAACATGCAAAATATTCTAAGTATAGAATCATACAGAGGCAGTCAAGAGAAGACAAAGTTACAAGCACTTAAAACAAAGTTGTGTTGAGGATTCAACAGGAAACAAAGGCACATCGGCCATACAAAGAGCTTGCATTGTTTTAAAACGAGAAGTACAGAAGAGACAAAAAAGTACAGAAAAGAAAAGACGTCAAAGTTATGGTTCTTCAGCCTCAGGAACAACTTCGATTTGAACATCGGCAGACTTCTGAAAAGTTACTTCAGCCGCTTTCTCCGTTGCTATTTCTGCATCAATCTCGGCCAGGGTCTCGTCAACACTCTTGTCGGCCTGAGGAACATCGGACAAAGTCTGCTGAGGAGTAGTCTCCTTGGTAACTCCATCACCATCATCATCTTGAGTCAGGTCTAACACCTGCTTATTCAAAGGAGACTTAGCCCCAACAGCCTCCCTGGGTTTCCTAACCAGAGCATCATCTTCATCCCCATCCTCATCTTCAGACTCAGATTCACCTTCAGATTGAGTTGGTGGAGGTGGAGGGAAAGGAAGAGGAATGGCGTCGGCCTTTCTCAGAGGCGAATCCTCAGGAACGTTAAGCTTCTTGGCAAGAGACATCCAACCAAGGGAGAAACCCCTGTTGCATGCCTGCCTGACTTGGAGTTTATATTCCTCAGTGATGTCAGCCATACCTTGAGCGTAAGCTTTTTCGTCAGCCGCCTTGATTTCGGCGTCTTTAGTAGCCAGGGCCTCCTGAAGCTCCTTTTCGGCTTGGGCTGCTTTTTCCTCAGCCTCTCTCTTCTGTGATTCGGCCACCTTCTTAATAGCTTCAGCAGCATCAGCCTTTTCATCGGCTATTTGTTGGGCCTTAGTGGCGGCTTCGGCCTGGTCTTCCAGCTTCTTCATTTTTAATTAAAGACTTTTATTGGTTTTCTGGAGGGCAGTAAACTCCCTCTTCAGATCGGTTAACTTCTCCCTGTTCTCGAAGGATTGCATGGAGAAGGAATGGACATGTTAAACAGCCTGAAAGAACATGAAGTAAAAGATATCACAAAATTTTGCAAAGTATGAAACAAATAAAGAAAGACAGGTTACCAGGTGAAGACACTTACTTGAACGCAGCGTTAAAGCATCAGAGCGTAATTTTCATACTCGCTCATCTCAGTGTTCTTTTCCAGATCGCCTGGGAGAAGAAGGGCTGTACTAAGTGCAACACCGACATTGATGTCATCGGCGCTATCACTAGCCAAAACAGGCTTATTCTCCAGGGTAATCTCAGGTTTCCAGGGGACATTTGGTACTTTGGACTTGGAAGTCGTTGCAGAGGAAGACCTCGGCTTCTTTGATTGTGTAGATGCTGATGGCTGGGCTTCTGCACGCCTCTTCCCAGCAGAGGGTTGAGACTTGTCACTCTTAGCCAGTTTGGATATAGGTAAAGTGTCCTCAGATTCAACCTGAGTCACTTTAGCCTTTGGCTGGGCTTTCTTGGTTCTCTTCGGCTTTGGTGGAGGCATGGTTTGCGTCGGCTGAGCATCGACGTCAGTAGGGAGGTCGGCCAGGAGATCTTCAGCAACAGGCTTTGGACGACCCATCTGGGCAGTTTTGACAAGTCTTCGCCGACGTTTTCGTTCAGGTATGGGGATCAAGTATGGCGCCGAGGTTGATGGCAAATCCGCTGGGTCAGACGTTGATCCTTGGTCTGTTCGTGATGTGGATGCAGTCTGGGTTGTGGCAGAGGGTGGAGAGAGGCTTTTCTTCTTTTTTTTGGGGACGTCAGGCAAAATTGATTTGTATGTTGGAATGAAGTTGAGAAGAAGAGGCGCTTTTCTTTTCTGAACTGGCAAGTCCAGGAGTTTTTTCAGGCCCTTGCTGGGAACGTAAGATTGGCGAAAGTCTTTCGATGGCTTGCGAACATCTGCAAGAAGAAAACAGACGTTAGAAACAGATAAAATATTGAAGACTTGAAAAGAAACAACTAAGTATTGATACTGGGTTCTTACCCTTGCCCTCTTTAACTATTCGAGGAAGAGGGTAAAGATGAACATCCTCGTCTGGGGCAAACTCCCAATTTCCAGAGGTAATGAAGTAGTCATCTCCAGCCCCCTTGTTGGAGTCTGGGAGGTCGGCTACAATTTTGAATTCGGTGGACCTCGGCTTGAGGTAATAGACGAAGCCTTTTTCTTTCAAGTTAAGTGCACACATAGTATAACAGTATTGAAATATCGGCAAGGGTAATCCTAACATCCTCCTGCCTAGCTAAGGCTATAATACCATTAATCACTCGATAGGAGTTGATGGTAAGTTGCATAGGGTTCAACTTGTAGTAGTGAAGAACTTCGCGAAAAAGGGGATTATGTGGGAGCCGGAGTCCACATTCAGTAAATGCTATGATGGGAAAGGGCATTGAATCATCTGTGGGCATGATAGAGTCGTCATCCCCAGCCAGTCTCAGATGGACATCGGCAGGAATGGAGAACTCTCGCCTAAAGTACTCAAGTTTGGTTGGGGTATCTGCCCTATGTCACCACATACCCATGATATCGGCGTAGAGGTATTTGACTTCAGAAAGAGGATGTTCTTAAAGGGTTTTATAGGACCTCGGCTCTAACCTAGGTGAATACTGGAAAGGATTGTTTCAGTTTTTCCTAAGAATTGGTAGGTTCTATAGACAAATCCCAAAGCTAAAATCTACGAAAGTACAGACTGGGGGCACAAATTTGAAAGGAAACACAGAAAACAATAAACAAAGAACGAAGTTTCAGAATCAAGAACAGAGGTAGGGTTCTCAAAAGCATAAAGAATACAAGAGATATAGGGTCAAGAACAGTGGCAGAAAAATGGTGAAACAGTACAAGTATTCAAGACATGGGCAAAAGCAGAATCAAAGCATTCAGATATATGGTTCGCCAGGTAGATGTTTGAAAAAGACAGTAACAACAAGCAAATGGAAGAACATCAATGAACTGAAAACAAAAAGAATAGTGGCTTACCAGAAAGATTGAAGCCGGAATGAGGGTCGCCGATAAGACGGAATGTCGAAAGCTTCGCTGGAATGGAAGAAGGAGATCAGTTGCAAAGCCTGGAGCTTGAACAATGGCGGATTCGAGGATAAGAAGTTTAGAGAGAGAAAGAGCAAAGTAGAAACGAATGCAAAAGTGAAAAAACGGGGGAAAAGGCAAGAGTTTTGTCAAAAACTTGAAACGGCGGCAAAACAGGGCATTGAATGCGCCTGGAGCAACGCACACGTCAGACGGCGCAGACAGATGAAAGACGGTTCACAGGCGCGTCAGAAACACGATCCAATGAGGATCAAATGCGTAAATGAAACAGTTGAAAAGTGATGCTTGACAGCTCACACGCGTGAAGAAGTCCATGGGGAAATCTTGTTCACATGAAGACATGTCGGCCTGAATTAAATGATCTCGGCAGAAGATGTTTTAGCCGACGCACTGGAAAGAAGTATCGATGTAGGTTCCATCACCTCAGGATGCCGAGGTAATAAAACCTAGGGAGCAATTGTGGGGATATATTTTATGAGTACCAACACATGGCATGGTGACGCCGACGTGTCAGCCCGAGGTGCCACGTGTCGTGGTAGTTATGCCGAGGTGATCTCGGAGTTGCCGAGGTTATCTCCGAAGATATCGGAGTCCGAGATAAGCGGATAGGGGACAAGAGTCCAAGGATGAAGAAAGACTTCAGGATGGATAAAGATAACACTCTTAGGGGATTTATCCTTATCTCTTGAGGAATCCAAAGTAAGCACAGAATTGGAATCCATAGAAGTCAGGCTTCTAGTGGGACTAGGATTGAGTAAACTATAAAAGAGAGGCACCCCCGTGGGTCTAAGGTACGCAAAGTATACTTTGAGCATTGAGTTTAGCACTATTGATTATCTTTGAAAGATATACTGACTTGATCGTCGGAGTGCCCCCAGGTGGAAGAACCACCGCCGGAGCCTTCTCTTTCTGTGCAGGACAGCTAGGAGCCATCTATTCTGCCTGTGTTCTACAGTTGAATTACTAAGGAGGGCAGTGTGGTCGGAAATTAACACACACATCAACTATAAGTTAACATATATAAAGTTACAAAAGATGAGCACGAGACAAAATATAAATATTACAGAGGGTTATGAAAGATAATAAGATAAAGATTAAATTTTAAACACTAACTAATGTTATCTAAGAGCATCTCCAACGGTGACTCAGATTTTTCACCAAATCTGAGTCAAAAATGACCCATTTCATCAAATTTGATACCACTCGCTCCAACGGTGCATCAAATCTCGTATCAAATCCCGTAGGTCGACCAACCAGTCAACCGGTAAGAGTAAAATTTTTTTTTTTTTTCGCAGCTTTAAAAGTAGCAGATTGGTGTAAAGATTGATGGTAGTCCAAAGATTGATGGTAGCAGATTGGTTGTACCCCCATTCTTTGATACTCAGGTGCAAAAATATAATGCTTCTTTGATACTCTGTGGGCCCTGCTTGAAATTGAATGAATATAGTCCATCTGCTTCTTTGATTCAGCAAGGAAATTGAAAGGTCGCCCGGTTGGTCAACCGGCCGGTTGACCGGCCGGTCGACCGGTACCTCTTTTGATCGATTTGAACCTACCTAATTTAAAGAGAACCGGGCGACCGGTTGGTCAACCGGGTGGGCAACCGGTTGGTCGACCCGGGTCCCCCTCCAACGGTCTGTAACAGTGTTTTGGTGAATTTATTTCTTCCTCGTCGATCTGATGAAAGATTTGGTGAAATCTCATTTTGGTGCCAGCTTTGGTGAACGGTTGGAGCCATGAACAGTATCATTTTCATCAAAATTCAAATTTGATATCAGATTTGGTACAGCGTTGGAGATGGTCTAACAAAGTAGAAGAATAGCTTACCAATGGCCATGTACAAAAGCTTGCGAGGCCGTACAATGGAAAAAAGCCTATCAATGTATTCATATATGTTGTCGAATACTTCTTGGAAAGTTTTTGGTGGTGAAGGCTGAAAATACACAGGAAGAGAAATTGAAGAATAGAAACAAATTAAAAGCACTACAGTGTATAAGTAGCTGCAAATACTGATTATGATTGTACAATAATTAATATGCAATTCCAAGGTTTTTCTGGGACTAATATCAAGCATGACATATGAAAATTAGAGGTAAAATAATAAGGGTTAAATTACATTTATCACCTTATATTTGCAAAAAATAAAATAAGCATGATAAATTTGACATAATCACACTATTTTTTCTTCTTTTAATAAGACTAAAGCAACCAAAATTAATACAAATAATGTGTAAGGACAAGAACAATAATGATAAAATACATATTTTAGTATAAAAAAATATGATATTATCATTTTTGTTCATCCATACAATTAACAAATTACTAACAAATTACTGATGAAATTGAAACAAAATGTTATGTGAATTAAAAATAGGATAAATTACAAATACACCCCTTGAGATTTATTTAAATTACAAATTACCCCTGTAGTTCTAGAAATTACATTATGCCCATAAGGTTTCTAATTTCATAACAAATAGATCATTTTATTAATAAATCATCAAGTTAATTAACAGTTCTTAATAATGTAAAATTTTATTTTAATTAATAATTTAGATAATTTTATTATTGTATAGGTGAATAGTTAGAGATTTCAATTTTTCAATTAATTTTGTTAAATAAAAAATCTGACAGTGAGGTATTTGTAATTTTCCAAACCACAAAGAGCAATTCGTATTTTAAGTAAATGTCAGAGAGTGTATTTATAATTTACCCTTAAAAATATAAGAGAGCTTAGTATAATTATACCAAATTTGTCGTGCTTAACTGATTTTTTTATTTTTTATTTTTTTGAAACTTAAGATATTGCCCAATAATAAATGTTAGTTTGAATTGAACTAAAAATACTTCTCTTTTCTCATAGTTAATCATTACAACTGTGTAATAGAGGAGAGGATCTCCAAATTCTAGTATCTAGGCTTGTATTTTCATTACAAATTAGAGTTTTAAAGATTGTTCCATATTTACCGTAAGCCTATGCGAGATTTTGAATACTGATATATTGACTAATACTATTCAATATAGATTGATTCATGTATAGTTATTGAAAGTATCATGTTATTAATACAAAATCCGAAGTACTAGTAATGAGATATGGTATGATGGAATAATCACAAGTCAGTAAGTATTATACAAAGAAAATAGAAACAGTAACATATGCAAGTAAGTATTATACAAAGAGTAATGCTAGGATCATGAAAAAAATGTGATCAAGATGATCATGAAAGATTGGATCTTTGATTACCCATATAATAAAACACCATACATTTCATGATATATTTTTCATAATCCGTAGCATTATTTTAACTCACAATATTAGGGGACTCATAACAAACAAAAAAATAAAATAAAAAATAAAAACAAAAAGGCTGATCGACATACATGTATACATGTATCATATATATATACTATACATAGAGTGCAATACACAAGAGCAAGCTGTGAACAAGATGCATATATATATATATAAATAGACAAGAAGGAAAAGAAGGGATGATTGATATTTACGTACATGGTCATCAGGATGGAAACAAGGGTGTATGATACCATTCATGTCAAGATAGAGGTTATCATACTCTATCCCATTTGGGTTTACTAAGCTTGTTTCTAGTTTTTCTTCTTTTTCTCCCATATCTCTCTCTCTCTCTCTCTCTCTCTCTCTCTCTCTCTCTCTCAGAGTATATTATATGCGCAGCAGTAACAGAGAGCTCAAAAAAAATACAAAAATGACTGGCAGCTCGAAAAAAAGTGGCCCGAGTTTGGCTCGACAGTCCAAAACGACGTCGTTTTGGGCTGTGTTTTTTTTTTTTTTTTTCCTTTTTTTCTCTATCCTCTTTTTATGTCTGGAGTAGAGCAGAGGGAGATGAGAGATGAGAGATGAGAGAAGAGGAAGAGTGTTGCGATCGCCGCAGAGAGAAGAGGGTCTACGCCGAGGTTCGACGGTCGGTGATGGTGGCGGCGATCGACGGTGATCTGAAGATTAGTTCATCAAAAAAAAAAAAAAAAATTCATATTTTGTATTTTCTCTCTCCTCACACAGATAAATTTTGTATTTTCAAGTCATTGATCCAAAAAATTTTGAAGATAAAAATTTCTGGATTGAAGATAAATTGTTGATGTTGATGTTCAGATCAATGACTTGAAGAAATTTCTGGATTGATCAATGACTTGAAAAACACGGGAAAAAAAAAAAAAAAAAAAAAAGAAGATCTGTGAAGATGATGAATCTGTATTGAAAATCTGTGTTGTTATGAAGATCTAATTTATTATAATAAATTTATTATGATGAAATCTCTTTAGTTTTTTTGATCTGTGGTGTTGATGATGAAGATGAACTCTGTTCCTCTCTCTGTGTTGATGAAGATGAACCCAGCTTCCTCTCTCTCTGTTCATCATCTTTTTTCTTCATCTTCAAAGAGAAGAATAAAAAAAAAAAAAATCAAAAACGATGTCGTTTGGACTCGAGCCATTCGAGCCGTGTTGATTTCGAGCTACCAATCGCGATTGAAAAAAATAACACAAAAAGCTTACAAACAAGAGTAGGGATTGAATAATGCTATCTGCATAATTGTGAATTAGGAAATGATATGATATAATTTTTAAAATTTATAATTTATATAATAAATAAATTTAATAATAATATTATAATATTAATTAAGATATTAATTAGTAGATATAGTGTTATTTAGAGAGAAAAACAGAGTGATCCGCAAATACACAGAGAGCAAAAGAGAAAGAGAGAGATTTGTTGTTGGGTTTTAGAAATTGTTTGGAATGTTTTAAATAAATATATTTTTTAATTTTTTTTAAAATTTAAGTTAAATTTAAAATAATATAATAAAAAAATGATATGATTTAAATAAAATAACATGATTTAAATAATATAATAATTTTTTAATTTTTTTAATATATGTCAAATAAGGCTTAATTTGACAACTGTGGTGATGTGGTGTGCTGCTGCAGACTCCGCATGGTTTCGAGGGAGTGGGAAATGGTTAGAGGAGTTTCTTAGACTATGGTGTTTGGGAAGCCACTTCTTAAATTTTTTATCTTATTTTTTTCACTAAAAGACAAAAGTTTTACAAAATCAAAAAAAATACATCCAAACAAAATATCATATCCAACTCCATAATCATTTCACTTTTTCTCTCACAAACATCACATCCAACCACATAAAAACCCAATTATCTTCCCAAACACTAAAAAAATTTTATCTCATAAAAACCTACATCTCTTAAAATCTACATAAAAACTCACTTCCCAAACACCCACTATATTTGACGGTTAAACTTCGCTCATCATCATCATATTTGCTGGCACTTAGATAGTTTTTTCACAAAATAGCCCGAGAATGATAAATGGGAAAATTACAAAAAAAAATTGTGAAGTCATGAAAAAAATTCAATATGTATTGTTTTAATTTTTGGGTTCTGTTATGGTGTGTAACTTACGCCTTACACTTACGCATTTTCTGTTTGCAGTCCTGCTTTTGTTTTTACCTTCCACTTACACTTTTTGTGTAAGTGGCACATGGTGTGCAACCTTGAGGGTTGCACACCTAAGAAAAGTCCTTAATTTTTTGGATTAAGTTTTTTAGAAATTGAATTTTTTTATTTTCGTACTTTTTTGTTTTTGATGAATATTTTTAAAAATTTAAACATTTTTTTATTTTTTAGATGTATTTTACTTAGATATATCTAAAAAGTAAAAATTTGTGAAAAAATATTTTAAAAAATTAATAAATATTAAAAATACAAAAAATGTACTGAATTCTCGTATTTTTTTATATTTTAAATATTTAGTGAATTTTTAAAAAGTTTTTTCATAAATTTTTTACTTTTTAAGTATATTAATGTTGGATATGTCTAAAAATTAAAAAAAATTGTTTAAAATATTAAAAAAATTCAGTAAAAATAAAAAAAATATGAAAAATAAGAAAGTAGAATTTTTTAAAAAATATTTTTGAAAAACTCTAATCAAATAAAGTAATTATTATTTTAATTTTTAAAATTAATAAATTTTGTTATTAATTTTTTTAAAAAAAAAGTGAACGCAGCGAGAAATCAGAATTGAGATGGTAGTAAGCTTAGATAGGAAATAGGTATCAATAAAGTAAAAGACAAATAAATAAAGCAAATAAACAAAGCAAAATAAAAGATGGTAGTAAACTTAGGAGATAGGTATCAATAAAGCAAAAGACAAATAAATAAAGTAGATAAAAGATGGTAGTAAACTTAGTTTGGAAGCATGGCTTCAAAACACATAACTTTAAAATTACAAATGCAGAAATAAAATTGTTTATAAATTCAGAAGTGATTGGTAGCTCGAAAGAGAGCCCCCAAATCCCCCCGAATTCAAAAACAATGTCGTTTCGTCGTTTTGATTTTTTATTTTTTTTCAGAAGAAGAGAAGGAAGAAGAAGAAGAAGAGAAGGAGAACTGGAAGAATAAGAACTGGAGGGGCCAACAAAATCGGGCTGGAGGAGAAGAAAGAAGAAGAGAAGAAGAAAAAAGAGGCAGAGGCGGAGGCGGAGGTGACGGCGGGCGGAGGCAGAGGCAGACGAGCTGCAACGATCGGTCGGGCGATCGACGATCGGCCGACTGCGACGATCGGTTGGGCGATCGGCGGAATGGAGGGGCCTCTCTCTCTCTCTATTTCCCTCCCTCCACTCCTCTCTCTTTCTCCCTCTCTCTCTCTCTCTTGCCTTCCCTCTTTTCAGATGTAAACAAGAGAACAAAAAAAAAGGGGGGATTCGGTGAATGATTTTTCAGGGGGGAAATCATTTTTCTTATAAATTATAGAGATTGAGAGATTTTTGAGAGAAAATTCCTAGATTTCCAGCTCTACTTTTTTTATTAAGTCTATTAAATAGATATTTTTTTATTGGGATTGGATATCCTATTCATTCTAAAATTTTGTGTAATGACTAATAATTAATTACAAGTTGGGAAACTCCACGTTCAAGTTCAGCATTTTTATTGACATATAAAGTAGGGTAAGACCATGGAGATTTACTTTTACTAATGATTTTATTGTTTAATAATTCAGTAATTTCTTTTTTTGCACATTTCTACTAATTCGTTATTCATTTGAATAGGTTTGGATTTAGTAAGAATTAGTCGTTTATTAAAATTTTTAATATAAGGAGGTGTGACAACATATTTTTTCCTATGTCAGAAAGCATTAGGTAGAGTAGAACAAACGGTAGTTTCTAAATTACTTTTAAATTGTGCAATTTTTGAAATAAGAATAAGATCTGCTAATTGAGATTAAACTCTTTTATATTTGACTTCTTCTTTGAGGAATTTGAGCTGTTTGGTTAATCGATTAATAAATTAGGATATGGAACATTATTTTAATTGATTTAACTCTTTTATTTCATGAGGAGTTAAAAATTTAAAAGTAACTGTTTGACCAAAGGCTTGTGTTGTTATACCATAATTAGTAGTGGTAAATGGGTATACTAAGAAAATAAATATGGAGAGCCTAAAATGACTTTATCTGTCAGGTTTCTTACCAAAACAAATGATTTTTTTTACCAAAACAAATAATGTTTTAAAACAAACATTATTTTGACAAATATAAACTTTGGGTAGCTTATATTTAATATGCATTTGACTTTCATTAGCAGAACTTAACTGTTCTCTAATTTTATGATAATTGTTTGTAGGTATTAAGCCTTATTGAATACAATTTAAATCATCGCCTATGTCTATTAGGGCCATGACTTCGATTTCAAAATCATTAATAACTAATTTGATTTTTGAATGTCATTTTTTTATATTAATTCGATTGATCAGATTTAATCGATGACTTTCTCAATTATCATTGTCACTTTGAGATTTAGTGGATTGATTATCATTGGGATTATGACTAGAACTAGATTCATCTGAGGAAGAATCATTATTGTGTTGAAAATCATTAAGACTTTTATTAGGCTCCGTTTGTTTTCGGGTTAAATAGATGGGAGGGGATTAGAATGGAGGTGGGGTTATTTAGTGTTGTGTTTGTTTGTAGAGTTGGGAAGGAGATTAGGATGGGGGAGGTGATATAGATGGAGGTTGGAAGGGGGATTGAGATGGAGAAGGTGGAGATGGTATTAGAAAAATAGTGAGGGGATTAGAAATTTTTTTTATTTTTTTTATATTGGGAATTTTTTTTTAAATATTAATGTTTAATTTTTTATATATTTTTATTTGTTTTATTATTTTATATAAAAATAATTTAACAATTCCTACACTAACAATTATCATTAAAACAAACATAATTTTACTTAATCCCCTCACTATCAATCCCATCACTAACAATCCCTTCACTATCAATCCCCTCACTATCAATCCCCTTCATTCTACCTCTGAAAACAAACGGGGCCTTAAGTTTTAATATTGCCACTTCGTCTTCTAATGATTTGTTTGTAATTTTTAATTCTTTAATAGTTAATTTAATTTGGTTAATTTCATGTTGTAAATCTTGTAAAGTTACTTCTTTTTATTTATCTTTTCGAAATCATTCTAAAGTAGTCATTGGACTAATAATTGGTTTATCCTGATGAGTTTTTTTTTTTTTTTTTTAATCTTTATTAATTAATAGAGATTTTAATTTATTGGTGTATTTTCTTTTTAATTTAGGATTGTCTAGTTTACTAATTAATTCAATTAAGGAATCATCTTCTTGTTGGGATTTACTAAGGACATTGATTTATCTACAACAAGTATCATTATATCCTAATTCAATTTGATCATTATCAGTATTATCACTGGAAGTATCACTGGAAAGGTTAGGATTACTAGTTTCACTAGTTGAAGGACTAGATGGATAAGGAGATTGATTGGTTAATTTGAATATTTTAAATATTTGATGGTGATATTCTTCAGTAATTTGTAATTGATTAAGTTTATCTTTTAATTTTTCTTTAAGTTTGCATTTATTAGAGTAATGACCCTTTTTACCACAATTATAGCAAGTAACATCTTGTGTGGATTTTGACTTCTTAGAATATTTAGATTTCTTGTGATATTTCGGTTTACTTTTATCATAATATTTATCAGGGGATTTAGAAGGTGAATATTTTTTACGATACTTATATGGTTTTAGGGAAGATTTATTTTTCCTACGTTTTCGACGCGATGGTGTTATAGGAGGTAGACCATATTGTTCGCAGAAATTACCTAATTTATATTTAGCTTTATGTTTATCCCTAGCAGCTTTTTGACTATGTTTTATATCAATACACATTTTTAATCTTTTTTTTAATGGTACTAATGATATCTCCATAGGTTAAATTATCACATTCAATGATGCCAGTAGGTTGACTAAGAACATCTCTAATTTTATGAGCAAAAAAATTAGGTAATCCATTAATGAATTTTTCTTTCCAAAAGGATTTAGTACAATCATCTTGAAGCATTACTCTAAAAGTAAAAACATCTTTATACCATCGGAAATCACTTAATGTAGGGCAAGTTAAATTACTAAGTTGATTATGGATTCGATAATGAACATTAGTAGGTGTTCCTATGAAGTGTTTAATTATTGTAGATATTAAAGTATTAATTCCATCAGGTTTATTCGTTCCTATTTCTTCATCAAAAATAGGGAATTCATTTTCATCTAGTTAGACTGCATGTTGAATAGTGTTGCACATATCATGTGTGAGATATTTGTCCCAACATGATTTAAGCATACCAGTAAAACCATAAGTAAGTAGAGAGACTATCTTAGGCTGAGTATAATCAGGATAATTACTTAGATAGCTATTTGCTACCATGGACATATGATTTAATTTTTGAAGAATTTGATTTTCACTAAGACCATCTATGTTCTATTCATATAATTTTTTTGGCAAAAATAGAAAATTGATTATTAATATTTGTTTCTTCAAATTGAAGATCTGGGGGAGTATGTTTAGTGTACCAATTTTTAGTAAGTGTAGTAGGATTAACTTTTGGATGTACTATTCGATTAAGATTAGTGGATTGAAATTGTCGTTCTAGATGACTAATTTCATCATTAGTAGATCTCTCAGAATCAGTATTAATATTTAATGGTAGTTGTTGTGTTAATACGGTAATTTCCTTTTCTTTGGAAAGGATAGATAACCTAGTAAATAATTGTTCAATAGCATCAACAGTAATAGTATATTGGGTGACTAAACTCAATCTATTCTTAGTGCTAGGAAGGTTAATAAGTGGTTTTTCCAAAGTTTTACGTATGACTAGTTGAATAATCATGAAAAGTAGTTTCAATTTTATCTAATTATTTACCAATAGTTTTTAAATATTGATTTGTACAATTATTTTATTCAATTACTTTTTTAATTTTAGATTCATCACCAGGAAGCTTAAAAGGAGAAGCATGTAGGATTGATCCTTTATGTTCAATGAGGATGATTTCTAAAGGAGGATGACTAGAAGAAGCTGTAGTATTAGGGGAGGTTTTTCATTTAGTTTTTGTAAAATAGCGTTTACGTTTTGATAATAATTTTCAAGATAATTAAAGAAATTGACTTCAGTACCTATTTCACTCATAAATTTATACCATTTTCTAATGATTTTGGATTGTTGTTGTCCATTGTAATTAGCCTTATAAGCTTATCGGTTTAATTTATTATTTTTAGACTTAAATTCAGCATAGAGTTTATTAAGATCAGGTGTAAAATGTTTACAAATGGTTAATAATTGAGGATTAACAGGAGGAATAACTTCAAAATTCGTTTGAGTGGGTGACTCTTGAGATGTGGTGGTATCTTCTTTATGAAGATGTGTTTGTGTTGAATAAACAGGTTTACTAATTTGAGATATAGAGGAATTATCTATGCCTTTTAACTTACTATTAGTTGTGTGTGAAGGTTGACCAATGTGAAGTTGTCTATCTTTTTGAGTAAATTTTGTACTAAAAATTTCATCGTCGTTGGTAGGGATACTAGAGGTACTATAACGAGAAGATTGACCACAATTTAGACGATTAAAACGTATATGGACAGTACCATCATCGTATTGTTAAATTTGTTGAATATCATTACTATCAGATTGGTGTGGATGAGAATAATTTTCATTGACTATAACTCAATTATTTGGAAGAGTGACTTTGGTCCAACAAATAGCGGTAGGGAAATCAATATTAGTTTCATTTGTACTTCCTTGTATGAGTACGGTTTTATCTTTCGGGCTTTTAACTAAAGCATGAACATCAAGATTAGTTTTTATACATTTATAATAAATACGGTAGATTAAAGCAATAGAATGAGCACCACCAAGCATTTTAGTGAATGCACCAGAAATTTGGATATTTAATGTTAAAGCTTTTAATATGTGAGGATCGCGAAGGCTTAAAGTAAAATCAGGAAAACAATTAAAATGGACAGGTCCTTTATGAAGACCGGATTCCATCATACCCATTAAACTATCATAATAATTAATAAAGTGAGCATCTCATAAATATAACAAAACAGAAGAATTACGTCCTTCAGTAGTTAATGGTTTAATAGCAACTTGAATTAAGCCTATATGAATAAAATTATGACCAGTGGGTAAATGGTTTTTGATTGACTCTTTATTTAGCAATTGACATGTTTCTTGGATTTTTGTTAAAGCATAAACTTTTTCAACAGTTTTTACATGTAAATCAATATTAAAAGATGACTTTTAAAAAACTGGTTTTATAGATTTCTTTAATTAGTACTTTTGGGATGTTCCAACTTAAATCTATTTTTAAATCTTGAAATTCATGCTCTTCTTCGTTTACTACTGTATCAGGTATAGGAACTAAAGTTATAGATCTAGAACTGACTGAAGAGTTACTACAGAATAATCGACTTATTTTCTAAATGCTGTAAATTGGTTCAATAGGATCTAAATTCTTGGTTGACCTATCAAAATTCACATACTATGTGTTCGCACATACCCTCTCCGAGAACCCTTTTATCTATCAATGGCCTAACCTAAGGACTTACAAAGGATGTGGGACAAAAGGTGGGTGGCTATTACCAAAGTGGAAAATGGATGATAAGTTGAAAAGAATAAAGAAAGCGTGAAACAATTATATATAGATAGAAAACAGAAGGATTAAACAGAAATAACTAATCAATAAGCTAACATCAACAAACTTGGCTCTGAGATATTTCGGTTTAGGTTTATCATAATAAAGAGTGAACGCATAAGGAAATTTCTGTAACTCTTTCACTCTTTCAAAATTCTATCCCTGATTTCTTTACTCAAGAATTTTTACAGGAGGGATAGTGCCTCATGCCTACTCTTTATTGTTCTACACACAAGTTACAAGTCAATCGATATTGAAAAATTATTTGTCATTATGCTTTTAAAATATCCTACTAACCTTCAATTTCATCAGACTAGAAGTCACCACAATCTAATTACCTATTACACTAATCTACTCAATTTTCATCTTGATAGGTTGGATATCCTCAGTGGATGCTAATCTATTTATGCCTCTTCCATTACAAATGACAAGTCACAAACCTTCTACAAAATCTCTTGCCATTGTGCCAACCAGTCAACCTATTGTTACACCTCCAATTGATCTAGTCAACTGGTACCAAATTCTTGGTACCATTCCGAAACCTAGTTACATCTTTGCACTTGTTTCCGATCCCTTTGCTTGTCAGTCAATTGCACAAATGCCTCCTAATCATCCATCCAGATCTACCCCAAGAACAGACTATGTTCTTAAACAGTCATTCAATCTTTTTTTTTATATTTATTTTTATAAAGAACCAATCTACAAAAACATTCACAATGTCCTTGATTTAGTAAAATCATATTTCCTTGCTAGATGGCATTTCACTTCCTCCCATCCAGACAAGTCAATTACTTTTTACAAAGATATTCTATTCCATCACAAGTCCATAATCATTAAACCTATATATGATCGAGTCAATACTAGTAAAATCATCTACCATTCATTATATATACAGAATATTGTATCTCTTGATGAATGGGGTCTTCCCTTTCTACTTTGCGATCTTCCCAATTACAAGATACAATACAGTTACTATGATTACATTGATGCTTGGTTCAAGATCCTTCTCCGCCAAAATGAGTCATACAGTCATTCCTGGTTTTTCTCTTTTGATCATAAATTCAAGTTAGAATTTCCCTCCTGGTTTCTGAGATGGTGGTCTCAATATGGTGATATCCTAGAAATTATTCCTGTTGATTTAATGAAACAAGTCACTTATTTCTCTTCAATATACAAATTGAGTCAAAATAAAAGTTAATTCCCTATATTGCTCCATTTTATTTCCCAATATAAAGTCCCTTGGATATTTAAATGGCATTACAATTTTTTCGAAAACATAGTTAGCCGACAACATTTTGTTAAATGGTGAGATGCATTCAAAGCCCATCGCATTATTGAACAAGTCCAGCAAGAATTTTCAGTCAACATTCATGCTCCTACCCCAGCAATGGTCAAGTCCTTTTAGCAGAACCCAACTGCTTCAGTCACTCAAGGAAGCCCACTTCCTCTTACAACAGTCAGACTTGGATGCCTAGCACCCAATACTGAACCTTCCAAATCCAAGTCATCCAAGTCCAAGCTCAAAGCAAAGCCCAAGTCCAAGACCAGTAATGAAGAATTAATTCAGATTGCAAAATTACTACTGGCCCAAGCCAAGTCACAAGATGAAGAGGATGCTTTAGATGAATCAGCCTCATTAGAAGCCTCTACCAGTCATGATCCATATGTTCCACAATTTCAAGATGCTCAGGACCCATATATCTAAATCAGTCATTGGATTCCATATATACATCAGCTTCAATCACTACTCTTACTTCGAGAAAACCTATTGATATATATATATTGATTCCCCATCAGTCAACTGTGCAGTCACGCCTCTTAACCGAAAGTAAATGAACAGTGAAAAAAGTCACTATTCCCCATTCACTATTCACTCAAAGACAAGTCCAGAACAATTAAAAACAAAGACAACTTTCAGTCAGTCACCAAAAGCAGCAGACAGCACCCATATGCCTCCATGTGCTACTTTCTGGTTAGATTCCCAGTTTACAAGCATCATAGTCAGCTATTTTGCCTATAAAAGAGTCTTCTCAATCAAGAAGAAAGCAGAGTTGGAAGTCTAGGAATTTTCTCTCAAAAATCTCTCAGTTTATGTAATTTATAAACAATTTTATTCCAGTAAACAAATTGTAAGTTCTATTTTGCTTTGTTTATTTGCTTTATTTATTTGTCTTTTGCTTTATTGATACCTATCTCCTATCTGAGTTTACTACCATCTGAGTTCTGATTTCCCGCTGCGTTCCCTCTTTCTTTTAAAAATTTATACTGAATTATCATTTTTTTATTTGTTATATTTTTTTTATAATAAATTAAAAACAATTGATTAGTTTATAATAAATAAAGATTTTCACTAAAGTGGTTGAAAAAATTAAAATAGTCACAATGATAAATGGGAAAATTATTAGGAAAATAAAATTGCAAAGTGGTTGAAAAAATTAAATTAAAAATTATAAGGATTTTTTTTAAATGTCTAAAATACTAATCAGTGTGTTTAGTTTTAGTTTTTGAGTTCAGTTTTTCTGAAAATTCAATTTTTTGTTTTTCGTGTTTTTTTTTTGTTTTTAGTGAATATTTTTAAAATTTTAAGTATTTTTTTAAAAACTTTTTTAGATGCACCTTACTTAAATATATCTAAATAGTAAAATATTTGTGACAAAATATTTTTAAAAATTAATAAATATACAAAAATACAAAAAAATGTACTAAATTTTTATTTATTTTTTGTTTGTATTTTTGGTATTTAGTGATTTTTTAAAAGATTTTTTTCACAAATATTATACTTTTTAAGTGTATTTATGTTAGGTGTGTCTAAAAATTAAAAAAATTGCTTAAAATATTAAAAAATTCAATGAAAACAAACAAATACAAAAAATAAAAAAGTAAACTCTTCTAAAAAGTGTTTTTTGAAAATTAAAGTCAGGCAAAGTGAATGTTGGTTCAGGAATAGACTATTTCAATTAAGTTTTTGACATTTTAAAAATATGTAAAAAAATAAAGAAAATTATTTAACAATTTATAATAATTTTTTAACCATTAACAAGGGCTAAAAATAGACTAAACAGAATTGAAACAAATGGTGTACACATCAATAGAAACTTTTTCATATTGAAGCATCCATAAGAGGAGTTGTTACCCTATTTCCAAACCGACCAATATATAAGGCTATTTTGGCAACATGAATAAAAAGTTAAAAGTCAATTTTTAATTTATTTTGAATCATATTATTTTTCATAGGAAATAGTAAAAAAAGTCAAAAAAGTAAAAAGTCAACTCGTAACCATCTTTCCAAAACAACCTTATAATGAAAGTTGTGCTTTTCATTTGAAGTGTTTTAAAATTGCACTAATGCTACATGTACCCGTTAATATACTAATTAGTATATCAATTGATGATGTGATATAATTTTAGATATTTGTAATTCGTATAATTAGTGGGGTCAATAATAATATTGACCCCACTAATTATATTATTGACCCCACTAATTATACAAATTACAAATATCAAAAATATCTAAAATTATATCACATCATCAATTGATATACTAATTAATATATTAACTGGTACATATAGCATTAGTGCAATTTTAAAATAGGGATGACAATGGATAACCTGCCCTGTGGGTATCCATGGAGACCCAACCCAAATACATGGGTTTTTCCCTTTTTTTCTTATCCATTGGGTAAGGTAAGTGATATTCTTTAAATATCCACAGGGGACGGGTTGGGGATGGATACCCGCTAATTTCCCCATATGTTTTTTTTTTTTTTTTTAAGATTCACAACCAAAACTAAATATATATTCAATCTTTTTTCTTTTATTTATTTATTTATTTATTTATTCAAGTTCACAACCAACTCTTTTTTTTTTTTTTTTTTTTAAGATCTACAACCAAAGCTAAATATACATCAAATCTTTTTTTTTTATTATTTTTTTTATTTTTAAGGTTCACAACCATTTTTTTAAAAAAAATTTTAAGATTCACAACCAAAGCTAAATATACATTCAATCTTTTTCTTTTGTTTTTTTTTAATTTTTTTTTTTTTTTAAGGTTCACAACCATTTTTTTAAAAAAATTTTGAGATTCACAACCAAAGCTAAATATACATTCAATCTTTTTTCTTTTGTTTTTTTTTTTTAAGGTTCACAACCATAACTAAATATACATTCAATATTTTTTCTTTTGTTTTTTTTTTTAATTTTTTTTTTAAGGTTCACAACCATTTTTTTTTTTTTTTAAGATTCAGAACCAAAACTAAATATACATTCAATCTTTTTTCTTTTGTTTTTTTTAAATTTTTTTTTTTAAGGTTCACAACTCTTTCCTTTTTTCTTTTTTTTTTTTCTTTTTTTTTTTTTTTTAAGATTCACAACCAAAGCTAAATATACATTCAATCTTATTTTATTTTATTTGGCTCAACAATAAAATCAAATACACATTAATTAACATTGTCACATTATTCTTGTCAAATTTTATGCATATCTCGAATTTTTTAAATTTATTTTAAAAAGTTAAGGACATTGTGTAGTGCATGTTTCGGTTTGCTTTTCTATGTTATTTTATTTTGTTATGTATTGTAATTTTCAGACTTGTTTGCTTGTTCTGAAATTTCAATTAACGAGTATGAATCTATTTGTTTTATGTTATCACACAATTCATACAACATATATATATATGTATTTGAAAATAAGAAAATTGTAGAGAATCGAAACAAGCATGAGTCGTGATTGGTTAGAAAGGATGGGTACAAAGATTTATTTGCTGGAAAAACAAAAAAGGGGATACAAAGTCTTACTAAATAATTTTTTTTAAAATAAAAGAATTTTTCTTAGTTATGAATAGATTTAACTGAAATCAGCTTGTTTCCCAATGTTATGCTTTATTTATTTAGATAGAAAATATTTTTTAATGAAAAATATTTTTTATAAAAAAAATTAAAAATATATTTTTTTATATTTGGTAGTGGTGGTGATGGAACGAAGGTGAAAGTAGAGATTGTGACATAGTTGTGGGGGTGATGGCAGCAATGATGATGGTAGTGGGTATGGTGATGGTAGTGTGATAGTAAATGTGAGAATAGCGGTGATGGTGTTATGAAATTAATAAAAATTTAATTGAAAAAACATTTTTTGTTTTTTAAAAGTAACAAACAACAAAATTGGTGGGGGACTAAAGGAAGAAGATGGATGATGGATTGGGTGTAGTAAAGCATAGATATCTTAAAATGAGTGGTTCAGATTTGTTAAAAGGTATAATTAAATTTTGGATAAATTAAAATGAATGGTTCAAATTTGCTAAGAGAAAGATGGTTTAATGTCTAAAATGTCCGTGGCTAAGAGATCAACAAACAATTCCTTGTTTATGCCCTGATGCAATTTAATATAGGTCTTATAACACTTTCTTCAAACATGTTCTTTCACATTTTATTTCTTCAAACATGCTCTTATAACATTGTAAACAAGTTCTTATAATATGTAGGGAAGAGAGTGAGGGAGAGAGAGATGGTTGTAATTTTTTTTTTAATCTTCCACGTTCTTACACATTTTTTTTTTCAATTACTAAAACTTATTTGATTGTCTCAAAATTATATATTTTATTATTATAAAACAAACTTTTTAATTAATTAATTAATGTGCATTTGATTTTATTGTTGAACCGAATAAAATAAAATAAGATTGAATGTATACTTAGCTTTTATTGTGAACCTTAAAAAAAAAATAATAAAAAAAAAATAAGTTGTTAACATTAAATATATTAAAAAAGAAAGAAAAAAGATTGAAGGTATATTTAGCTAAAACCTTAAAAAAAAAAGTTGTTAACATTAAATATATTAAAAAAGAAAGAAAAAAGATTGAAGATATATTTAGCTTTTGTTGTGAACCTTAAAAAAAAAAAAAAAGAAAAAAGAAGAAGTTGTTAACATTAAATATATTAAACAATAAATAAAAAAGATTGAAGGTATATTTAGTTTTTGTTGTGAACCTTAAAAAAAAAAAAATAATAATAATAATAAATTGTTAACATTAAATATATTAAAAAAGATAGAAAAAAGATTGAAGGTATATTTAGCTTTTGTTGTGAACCTTTTTAAAAAAAAAAAAAAATGGTTGTTAACATTAAATATAAAAAATAAAAATAAAATAAAAATAGGGAGTAAAGTGGGTTGGGGAAAATCCAAACCCATTAGGAAATGGGGAGGGTGGTACCCATGGGAAATGGGAAATAGGGAATAAGAAAAATTTATTATAGAGAAATGAGGATGAGGAATTAATATCCACTCCATTAACCTCCATTGCCATTCCTATTTTAAAACCCTTCAATTGATACACTAATTAGCACCATTTGCTGTGCTTTTCATTGGAAGTGTTCTAAAATTGTGTCATGTGCATGTGTAAGAATGTGCCATGTGTCAATTATCTCTTTGAAGCCAAACCATTCCAAAACTTTATAATTAACAATTAATGCGTATCATAAGTATTTCACAATTTTTAGTAATCAAAGAACCTCTATCTCTTTGTTTTCTCGGTTTTCATTTCAATATAAATTAGCCAATCATCCGTATTATGCACGGAATAATTATAGATATTTATATTTGTTTTAGATTTTTTTTAATATATAAATTATTTTTTTTAAGATTTTTTATAAAAATAATTTAACAATCTTATCACTAACCATAGTGTATGAGAGAAGTTGAAAAGGGTATTGCAGTAACTATACACAGATTGTATCTATAATTATTTATATGAGGGGATTTTAAATACTGATTAGGAGAATTTTGAAAAAAGTTAATAAATGCTGATCAGAGAATTTTGACCAAATTAATAAACGTTGAGTTTTTTTTTTATAATAAAAAATTTAGAAAATTCAGATTGGGATATTGAAACTCCCATAAGCCTTGGGGTTAAAAATCTCATTTTGTTTAATATATAGTATAGATATAGATAGATAGATGTAGATATAGATATAGATAATATAATATAGATAGATAGATGTATTGAAATTTTCAAAGAATTTTGTTTATGCTGGTATTTAATGCATTAAATTTTAATTATGAGCGAGTTTTGACCAAATCTCCCAAAATGCATGGGGATTGGAAGAAATTAACAAATGTTGAGTTTTTTTTTTTTTTTAAATCAAAAAATTAGAAAATTAGGATTAGGATATTGGAGCTCCCACAAGGCTTGTAGGTTAAAAACCCCATTTTCCTTAGATAATTGTGTTTACAATCTATATACTATATATTAAGTAAAAGGGGATTTTTAACACCAACCCTTGTGGGAGCTCCAATCTCCCAATCTAAATTTCCTGATTTTTTGATTTAAAAAAATAATAATCTTAGCATTTATTAACTTCTCCCAGCTCCAAAGTCTTACCCTCATAATAACACTTTAATGCATTAAAAACAAGTATAAAAAAATTCTTTGAAAAGTCCCAACACATATGATTATTATCTATCATAATAACACTTTAATGCATTAAGAACAAGTATAAAAAAAATTCTTTGAAAAGTCCTAACACATATGATTATTATCTATCATAATAACACTTTAATGCATTAAGAACAAGCATAAAAAAATTTCTTGAAAAGTCTAACACATATGATTATTATCAAAATATTAAATTTTAATATAATATAATAAAAAAAAAGACATTTAATTCATTGAAAAGTCCAACACATATGATTATTATCAAAATATTAAACTTTAATATAATATAAAAAAAGAAAAAAAGAAGACATTTAAAAATCACAATTCACATATATAGATAATTGTAAACACAATCCGTGTATAGCACGGGTGATATGCTAGTTATCTATATATGTGAATTGCGATTTTTAAATGTCTTTTTTTTTTTTTTAAATGTCTTTTTTTTTTCCTTTTTTATATTATATTAAAGTTTAATATTTTAATAATAATCATATGTGTTAGACTTTTCAATGAATTAAATGTCTTTTTTTTTATTATATTATATTAAAGTTTAATATTTTGATAATAATCATATGTGTTAGACTTTTCAAGAAATTTTTTTTTTATGCTTGTTCTTAATGCATTAAAGTGTTATTATGAGGGATAATAATCATATGTGTTGGAACTTTTCAAGGAATTCATATGTGTTGGATTTTAAAGAATTTTTTTTATGCATGTTCTTAATACATTAAAGTGTTATTATGAGGGTAAGACTTGGGGGTTGGAAGAAGTTAATAAATGCTAAGGTTTTTTTTTTTTTTAAATCAAAAAATCAGGAAACTATATACGAATTGTGTTTATAATTATCTATATATGTGAATTGCGATTTTTAAATTTTTTTTAATGTCTTATTTTTTCCTTTTTTATATTATATTAAAGTTTACTATTTTGATAATAATCATATGTGTTAGACTTTTCAAGGAATTAAATGTCTTTTTTTATTATTATATTATATTAAAGTTTAATATTTTGATAATAATCATATGTGTTAGACTTTTTCAAGAAATTTAGCATTTATTAACTTTTTTCAATCCACATGTCTTTCCACATGCCTGCATTTATTAATTTGGTCAAAATTCCCTAATCAACATTTAAAATCTCCTCATACAAATAATTATAGATGCAATCCGTGTATAGTTACTGCAGTACCCTTTTCAACTTTTCCCATATACTATGGTTTGTGATAAGATTGTTAAATTATTTTTATAAAAAATCTTAAAATACATAATTTATATATTAAAAAAATATAAAACAAATATAAATATCTATAATTATCCTATGCATAGCACGGGTGATAGGCTAGTTATCTATATATGTGAATTGCGATTTTTAAATGTCTTTTTTTTTTTTTTAAATGTCTTCTTTTTTTTCTTTTTTATATTATATTAAAGTTTAATATTTTGATAATAATCATATGTGTTAGACTTTTCAATGAATTAAATATCTTTTTTTTTATTATATTATATTAAAGTTTAATATTTTGATAATAATCATATGTGCTGGATTTTTTAAGAAATTTTTTTTATGCTTATTCTTAATGCATTAGAGTGTTATTATGAGGGATAATAATCATATGTGTTGGGACTTTTCAAATAATTCAAATGTGTTGGATTTCAAATAATTTTTTTTATGCTTGTTCTTAATGCATTAAAGTGTTATTATGAGGGTAAGACTTGGGGGTTGGGAGAAGTTAATAAATGCTAAGATTTTGTTTTTTTTAAATAAAAAAATCAAGAAATTTTGGGAGATTGGAGCTCCCACTAGGTTTGGGGTTAAAAATCCTATTTTGCTTAATATATAGTATAGATAGATAGATGTGCACTTTAGGAAGTGGAGGAGGCAATAAAAATTTATTTTGAGTATGTGATTTGTTTTAATGGAACTAGCATATCACTCGTGGTATGCACGGATTGTATTTATAATTATCTATATATGTAAATTGTGATTTTTAAATGTCTTTTTTTTTTTTTAAATGCCTTCTTTTTTTCCTTTTTTATATTATATTAAAGTTTAATATTTTGATAATAATCATATGCGTTAGACTTTTTAAGAAATTAAATGTCTTTTTATTATTATATTATATTAAAGTTTAATATTTTGATAATAATCATGAAATTTTTTTTATACTTGTTCTTAATGCATTAAAGTGTTATTATGAGGGATAATAATTATATGTGTTGGGACTTTTCAAGGAATTCATATGTGTTGGATTTCAAAGAATTTTTTTTATACTTGTTCTTAATGCATTAAAGTGTTATTATGAGGGTAAAATTTGAGGGTTCGGAGAAGTTAATAAATGTTAAGGTTTTTTTTTTTTAAGTCAAAAAATCAGAAAATTTAGATTGGGAGATTGGAGCTCTCACAAGACTTGGGGTTAAAAACCCCCTTTTGCTTAATATATAGTATAGATAGCCTATCACCCGTGCTATACACGAGATAATTATATATATTTATATTTGTGTTAGATTTTTTTTAATATATAAATTATGTTTTTAAAGATTTTTTATAATAATAATTTAATAATCTTATCACTAACTATAATATATGGGAGAAGTTAAAAAGGGTACTGCAGTAACTATACACGGGTTGCATCTATAATTTTTTATACTTGTTCTTAATGCATTAAAGTGTTATTATGAGGGATAATAATCATATGTGTTGAGACTTTTCAAAGAATTCATATGCGTTGGATTTCAAAGAATTTTTTTTATACTTATTCTTAATGCATTAAAGTGTTATTATGAGGGTAAGACTTGAGGGTTCGGAGAAGTTAATAAATGCTAAGGTTTTTTTTTTTTTTTTTTAAATAAAAAAATCAGAAAATTTAGATTGGGAGATTGGAGCTCCCACAAGGCTTGGGGTTAAAAACCCCCTTTTACTTAATATATAGTAAGTATAGATAGATAGCCTATCACCCGTGCTATGCACGAGATAATTATATATATTTATATTTGTGTTAGATTTTTTTTAATATATAAATTATGTTTTTTAAGATTTTTTATAATAATAATTTAACAATCTTATCACTAACTATAACATATGGGAGAAGTTAAAAAGGGTACTGCAGTAACTATATACGGGTTGTATCTATAATTATTTGTATGAGGAGATTTTAAATGCTGATCAGGGGATTTTGACTAAATCAATAAGTGCAGGCATTTGGAAAGACATGTGGATTAAAAAAAGTTAATAAATGTTGATTAGGGAATTTCGACCAAATCAATAAATGCTGAGTTTTTTTTTTTTTTTTAAATAAAAATTTAGAAAATTCAGATTGGGATATTGAAGCTTCCACAGGCTTGGGAGTTAAAAACCCCCTTTTGCTTAATATATAGTATAGATATAGATAGATATGAAAGTTGTCTTTTCATTTTCTATTATGACGTATATCTATTTGGGAAAGTTATTGGGTATTCTTGAAATACGACCACGTAATTCTCCAGGGGTGTTATGATTGGGGTAGAAGATGGGACTTACAATTTTATGATGATTAATGGAGGAGTATAAACATCTGGCGCTCAAGAAGTACCCAATAATTCTTCCTCTATTTGTATGCTTCGTTTCTATGGTCACTCATCTGGTTCTATTTTGGTTGTCTTCAATTAGGTAATTCTTCACTATTAAATCTATTTTGATTTATCACGAACTTGTCTCTATGTTTCTTGGAGATTAAGGTTATGATATGAATTATTGTGATAAAATTATTTTCATTATGAAAGTTTCAGTTTCTTGTTTATAATTAAAAAAAAAAAAAAGAGTTCAAAATGTCGAGAATAACTGTCTTTTAACTTTTGAGCAATTACGTTTGAAGTCTTATTTTATTATTATTGTTTTTAATTAGATATTTACTATTTTATATAGGCATTCGTATTAATTATTTACTTTCAATTTGGGTATTTTTGTGATAGATTTTCATCGATCTTGGATTTGATCATTCATTTTTTCAATTTGATTCGTGTTGATCTCAATAAATTATATGTACTTTGAGGTTATTTATCCTTTGCTCTAACCAACTCATGTATTATTAGGATTGATTACATGACATTGTTAATATAAAATAAAAAAATAAAAAATAAAAGTTTTTTTTGATAGTTTTCAAAGGTGACAAACATTTCCCTTTGGGAAGATGGTTTATGGGTTTTTTTGGCTATTTTAGTCACAAAAGACAAAATAGGTTATTTTAGTCACAACAAATAAAACATCACATCCAACCCATAATCATTACACTTTTTTTCTCATAAAAAAAGTAAAAAAAGTCAAAAAGTCATTCCCAAATCAAGCTTTTTAGTCTAGGTTAAAATAGCCAAAAAAGTCAAAAAACCAAAAAGCCAACCCACTTCCCAAACGAAGCTTAATTTTATTCTTCTCTAAAGAATTGAATCCACTTGTTACTACATATTTTGAAATACTTGCATGAAATAAAGAAAATGTTGCCTTTTTCATCTATTTACAATGTTTCATTATTTCAATAAAGTTGTTGTATGTGCCTCGACAACTAAACTTGATAATTACGCAAATAAGAATCCACATTATTTCATAGTATGTAAGATGTTATCTTCTTTTCTTTATAAAATTCACACACATATATGTATAATTATAACCGCATGGTTAGCACACTAGTATGTGAGGTAAAATTGGCTCTCTCTCTCCTACGTGTTCCTCGAGTCTCCCTTTCTTCATTTCCGTAATTTCTAATTTTTAATATAATAAAAATTCAAACAAAAAATTAAAAAAAATGGAAATAATGACATTTAGAAAAGGATATGGTTTGTTAATCCATATCTAATAATAAAACATTTGTTTCTAAATCAAAAAATTAAAAATTTGAAATAATTAAATTTAGATAAGGATATGATTTATCAATCTATATCTAATCAAAAACATATGTATCTAACTATTTATTTTGAATAAATCACAAGATTTACTCTTAATTTTTTCTCTCCCTCTATACATATATTATAACCTCTTCATTGTGTTTTCAGTCACTCATGCGAGTTTTTGTCGGTCAAGCCAAGAATGGCTCTTTCTTTTTGTATTTGATTTTCTTTTTCTAATTCATTTGACCAGCCATAAAAGTTGTGATTTGAACCATCATTTTCTTACTCATTCTCTAAATATTATTTTCTTTATCTCTTTACTGTACTTTTATTGTTTTTATTTTGGTTATGATTTTTTATTTATTCCTTCACTTGTTAATAATTCATATTCTTTTTTTGGCGAAGCAGATACAAACACTTAAATTATTCGTGCAAATATTGACATAGAGTAATAGTTAGATATTGAAACACTGTGTTTGGTTTGATTCTCAAACTATGATTCCACACTAATAATCAATCTTTTGTTTGATTATAGTTTTCAAATTATAATTCCAAATCAATTTAAAAATACATTTTGAAAACATGTTTGGTAAACCAGAGAATTTTTGGTTTACCCGGTTGTCCACCCGGACATCCTCTTAGACAGTTTTTGAATTTTTGGGTCTACCCGTTCGTCCCCCCAGACATCCTCCCGGACATTCAGCCAGTTGACTGGAACAGTTTTTATTTTTATTTTTATTTAGCAATTAGCACCTATTGTCTGGAAAAAAAAAAAGAAAAAAAAGGACAATGCACCAATAAATCCCAAAATAAGAACTCTGGAACCATTCAGTCCTGTGTGTTATATCTTATACACTAGTAGGTCCTGTTTGAGTGTAAAAGACATAAATGGACATGATGTTAGCGCGTGTGGTGTAGAATTGGTGGGTAAACTAGGGATTGAACAATGTTGAAATTACATTTGTATCCAAAAACTTACTATAGCCTCTTTTAGGCTTCTTTCCTTTCCGATCATCTCGGAAGAGATGAATATGGAAAATCTATGATTCCCAATGTGTAATCCATTAAATTGGGTTTTGTGTAAAAGTTCCTGGCTTTTGTAATGTTACGTCCTTCAAAGTGTCCAATTTGGGTTTTGGGTCATTGAAACCCTAGAAATACAAATCGATTTTTGGTGTAATCGATTTTCTTGACATTGGCGATTGGTTTTCGGCGTGGCTATTTCGATAGTGTGTGCAAGGCAGCATTGGATTTGTTCCAAAATGGTGTCAGGTATGGGTTTCGTTTTGATGCACAGACCAACATCTTTGCAGAATTTGTGTTTTTGTTTTTTTGTTGTATTTTTTGGGATGAGTGTTGTGTGCGCCAATGTTATCAACATGGGTAAACATGTATGTATGCATGTATTTTGGATTGGGAATGTATGTTTACATCGTAATGTTATTATGTGGTAGTCGCATTGAGTTTGGTTGGGGGTTTGTACGTCTGTTAAATGATATGTTCATGGTTTAAGTGTGTGTATACTGCATGTTATTCAAAACTGTGAATCATGATGTGATGAATTATGTGTTGTTTAGAGGATGTTGGATGGTGCAGTAAACAAATTATAGTGGTGATGTCTTGTGGGTTGAATGAATTATTACTTTTAGTATGATGTGCGGTGTTCCCTGCTTAGGTAGGTTGTGTATGTTGTTCTTAGAATGTAATGTGAGTATGATTTGATGAGAAGTAATGTGGCAAGTTTGACTGGAAGAGTCGTAATGTAATCGTGGAGTTTAGTTTAGCACCTTTTTCCATTTTCTTGTTTGCGATTTGGTCAAATTAAACTCGTAGGTTAAATTAAGTTTGTATGGTATGGTTGTTAAAACCCATTATGCAATGTTTGTTGTTGTAATGTGGTTTTTAATTAACGGAAAAAAATGTGGAGGTAGTAGAACGATGTAACGTAGCTGATGCCATGGCTAGGCGGACTAACTTTCGATTGGCTCCTACCCAAGCGAACGTACCATTTTGTGTTGTGGAAACATAACGTTTCGGTTATGTTTGTAGTGTTGTAGTTGTTATGTTTGTCCTGTTTTGGTGTTATGTGTGTGAAACGTCGTAGAAGAATTATGTTGAAATCATTCATTGACATATATAGTGTGGTATGCAGCACTGCGTTTTGTTGTAGCATAGTTATTTTATAACGTTATTAAGTTTGTTAATGTTATGATTATAATGAGGTGTGGTAGGATAACGTAATTTATGTATTTGGTTGGTGTTGTCATACATGGTAGTTTGGTGATCTAATAAATGTACATCATCAATTGCGTGTAATACGTAATGACATTTGTGGAATTGTAATGCCTTGTGTTGTTGTAGATTATGCAGTTCGTGGACTGATGTGTTTCTGTGATTTATGTGGCAGGCAGTGTTAGACGATATACCGGGAAGCGTAGTAATGGTGGTAAGACACCTCGGTCGAATGCATCATTGCAGACATCTACAAAATTAGCAACAAGGAGACAAACCCAGTTGCCATTCAAGAACAAAAAAAATGATTCCACATGTTACACAGGCATCGGAAAATCAACCGCTCACCGCAACACAGGCACCAGAAAAATTGACAAGCAACCACTTACCGCAACATAGGCACTGGAAAATCAACGAAACACCAACACCCTCGCAAAAATGATTCCACACGTTACATTGACTCACTAACATCAATTTAAAACCCTCCCCACCACTAAAGAAATGTGCATGAGTCAAAAGACCAAATAAAAATGTTAAAAAGTTACCTTCCACAATCACCCCAAATTTGCCCAGAAGGGTAAAAATGTAAACCAAATCAAAAGAAAATATTCCTTAACAACAAAATAGGACTAAATGGTGTATAAGAAAACACACAGGACTAAATGGTGCAACATTCCATCTTTTGGGATTTACCAGTAATTTTTTCAAAAAAAATTATATTTGTTTTTGTTACTTTTTAAATATAGAAAATATTTTTTTGAGACCAAAATGACAAATTATTTGCACATTTATTTAAAATTAACAAAAATAATTTAAATAAAAATTAATTTGTCACAATAATTTTTTAAAAATAAAAAAACATTTTTAAACAAAACAATTAAAAAAAATTTTCCAACCAAATATACAATCAAAAGTAATTTTAAAGTAGCAGCTAAATATTTTCATTAACAAATAATAATATTTTTTTAAATATTTTAAATAAAAAATATTTTTTGAATTTTTTAAATAAAAAAATTATTTTTTTAATAATAATAATAATAATATTATTATTATTATTTTTTTTGTGAATTGAATTTTAAAAAGAGTTTGATTATGAGTTTTGAATAGAATTTTGAGTTGTGTGTTTTTTAATTAAGTTTTGAAAACTCTTTTCAAAACTCATAATCAAATAACTTTTCACAAATTCAACACTCATTTTAAAAATTTAGTATATTTTTCTTATTTTTGTATATTTATTAATTTTTTGAAATATTTTTTCACAAATATTTTACTTTTTAGATACATCTAAGTAATGTGCATCTAAAAAAGTAAAAAAAAATGCTTAAAATTTTAAAAATATTCATTAAAAACAAAAAAACTTGGAAAAACAAAAAATTTAATTTTTAAAAAACTGAATATTTTTGATTTGTATAGATTCATTTTGAGAGTTTAATATATATTATTTTTGTATTATAGTTGTCATATGATGGCAATGGTTAATACAGTCTTTAAGCTTAATTTTTAGTGTTTTATTTATTTATTTATCTTATCGGACTAAAATAGCCAATCAGAAATATATAGTTGGGAGTTATGTGGCTCTTTCAGATTTAAAATCCCAATTTAATATTTTGGTATATTTACTTTTAAAATATTAGTGCCCTATGTCCCTTCAAAAAAAAAAAAAAAAAAACTTTTTTCTTGAATAGTTAAAATATTCTTTGGAATATAAATAGAAAAAAGGGATATTTACCAATAAATTCTATTTGACAAATAGTTTTACCGATTGGTCCTAAGGTTATTTCTATTGTTCTGATTAGTCCTATTAGTGGGGAAATATCTTACCAGTTGATTCTATTTCCTTTGTTTGGTAATATTGAGTGGTCAAATATACCCTTCCTTGTGTGTGTCATTGAGTGGTCAAATATACCCTTCCTTGTGTGTGTCACGTGACATACATCATTTCAAGACAAAAAGCATAAACAGCTTTAGTGTACTTTGTTGATGTGTGGCACCCACCGATCATCCTCATAAAGAGCCTTGGTGTACTTTGTTGATGTGTGGTACCCACCGATCACCCTCATAAAGACACATGCCAAACACTGTGTGTCACGTGGCATACATTATTTCAAGGCAAAAAGCATAAAGAGCCTTCGTGTACTTTGTTGATGTGTGACATCCACCGATCACCCTCAATGTGACACGTGCCGAACACAAATTTCGGAAACACACAAACATGAGGTTGTGCCACACCACACCATCACCTATTCAAGCGTTCAGAAAAATATGTAATGGTATTTACGTCATTGAGCAATAGAAAGGACAAAATAGATCAAAAGAAAAAAAGTTAGGACTAAATGGAGTACAATTTCAACATTTAGGATTTATTGGTAACTTTCTCTAGACAAAAAGGTACACAAATTTTTTTAAAAAAAATGAATGTCAAAGATCAATGAAAAAATAATACACACCCTTCTCATTTTGTCTCTAAATCCTAAAATCTCTCCCAAATTAATCATGCTATGATTCCTAAAATCTCTAACTTAAGTATCATAAACATAACGTCAATTCAACACGCTTATCTATAAATTCTATCACCAATCACAGTCTAATCCGTAAAGAAAAGTGGCAGAGACTCACAATTTAAGTTGCACAATTCATTTATACACTACAAGAAAAGGGGTATAATACATGGAAGTATTTGCAACGGCACACTTACTGTGTTTTTGTGACAGCACCACTTGCCGTCTCCAATAAATCAGGTTTCAGCGACGGTACCACTTACTGTCTTAAAAAAATAAGTTTTTGCGACGACAACAACCACAGTCGTAAAATAATTTGGATTTTTGGTGACGACAACCCCTACTGTCACAAATAAAGCCATTGTTTGCGACGACAATCTCCCCATCGCAAATAAAAAATTATTTAAACTTTCATTTGTGGCGGTAAAACTTGACATCGCAAAAAATAAAATTGAAAATCTGAGAACTCACTGGTTTGGATTTCCCAAACATTTTTGGGAAAATTTCTCTAAAAATGAGTTTTCAGAAAAATTCAAACCAAACAAATTTTTTCAAAAAAATTTCTCAAAACACACAAACCAAACAAGTTTTCCAAACAAATCTCTCACACACACACATCAAATCAATAACTTTTTCCAAAACTCTCTCTCAAAATAATTTTCCAAAACATCTTTCCAAAAAAACCAAACCAAACATGTTTTCGTACTTTTTATCTCTCAAACACATCTCTCAAACACAAACCAAACATACCAAGTGTTTTTTTTTTGCTTTCGCGCTTGTTTTCCCCCCTGCAACCAAAAACCCCCCCAATCTCAAAAATCCCTAACCTTTTGAATCAAAAATCCCTAACCTATCTCTCTCTCTCTCTCTCCCTCTCTCTGTGTCTCTCTCTTCTCATGACTCTCTCTCTCTCTCTCTCTCTCTCTCTCTCTCTCGACTATGAGTAGGGCAGACGACATTGAGCCTCAAATCGACGGTGCCGAGCAACGGCAGCGAGCAGCGTGCGATGGCGGCTAACGAGCAACGTCGGTCAGGTATTTTTTTTGTCTTCGTCTTCAGGTCGTCAGTCTCCATATCTGAACCAGGTTAGCTCTTCTTCTTCTTCTTCTTCTTCTTCTTCACGTCTCTCTCGTTCGTTCAGATTCCAATTTTACATTCTTCTTCTTCTCTCTCTCTCTCTCACTCATTTTTCTTGCAATCTCTCTCATGAATTTGCTTTCAAGCACTGAGAGCTTCACCTGAACTTTGAACGATCTACCAATTCGTCAAAATTTCAGTTCCTTCTCTCTTTCTACTACTAAGTTTGGTCTGGGTATGTATATTTATATATTTTTTTGCTCACTTTCTTTTTTACTCCCTTGAATTTTCATTTATTTCTCGCTTAGATCCGTTTGACTGCTCAGAAAATTACTTTTTGTGCTTTTGCAGACACCTGTTTGAACTGATATAAAATTATGAATTTTTATTTTTATTTTTATTTTTTTGTAATTGGGATTTTTAAAAAGATTGGTTGGAGATCGAGTGGATTCATTCATTTCTAGGTTCGGATTTCATTGTATGGTATTCAAATTTGGATCTGTAGCTGTAGATTTGAGCAAAGAAGTTTTGGCTTCTTTGTTCGCATTGATTCGGGTTTGGATCTGGGTCTTTTCACAATTCCATAGCTAATTCACTAGGAACAGAGATTTTCATTGCTAATGTCTTAAAAAGTTGTTTTTTTTTCTTCATCTTTGTGCTATAATTGAATTTTTGAACTATGGATAATTGTTGATACAGTCTCAGAAAAGATGTCTAAAAAGAAAGAAAAGATATTTGTTACTTATTTTAGAATTAGTTCGTTGAATGAATTTGGATCCTTGTTAGATTTTGTTTTATTTTTAGATTCCAAGAAAACCAGTTGCTACAATTTGGTGCTGTTCTTTTTCTGTTTTCTTATTTGTCTTTAGTCTAGGATTGTAGGTTTACATAACTATAAGTTGAAAATTGTGCTTAGCTGCATTTGTTGTGATATACAGCTCTGTTTATTTAATAGGTGTTCTTTTTGTTAGCTATTAATTGGTGCTGTTTATATGCATTTTATTTTTGTTTGATCATTGAGCATGGAAAAAAGTAATTATCATAGCTATAATTAGTGTTTGCTATGGTGCTGAATGTGGAACATATATTGGACTGTGTTTTTAGGAAATTTGATAAATTATTTTATTGAAAGGTGATGTCTTGTGAGATATGGTTATACTGGGTTGACAAAATTGCAAATTACCACTCGGTTTTTCTAGGCTCTCGGCTCAATTTGGGGATGATTCTGTGTCACGATGTCAGCTGTTGAACCAGCTAGTTTTGTTTGTTCACTATGAGTGGTGTTTTGTTTTAAGATTCATTTTCTAGAATCCTATTTCCCTTAGACTTCGATATAATTTTATTATGATATAGCCAAATTGATATTGTTCTTTACTGGAAGAATTTTGTCCTTACTATATATATATATTTCTTTCTAGTATTGCTATATTTTTCATGCTATTGGTGGTTTTGTCTAAGGGATATTCATTTTGATAAATGTTGTGTGAAATGCGATGTGCTTCAAATAATTGGTTCTTTTCATCATGCTAAGCTTCACTAATATCAGTTGTTCAAACCTGCACAAGGGTGGTATTATAAAAATCACAACCTTTACTTTCCTCGTCTATTCTGAATGGACTGTTGTCAACTTATGTATATGCTGCATGCCACACATTCCCCTTCATTTTAACCCCTAAAAACAATTTTTGAAAAATCAAACCAAAAAGAGCCCTTGTTCTCTTGTTTTTCTTTTAAATCTAAATTAAATTAAATTTGGGATACAGGTAATTCTCCTCCATTAAATTAAATTTAAAAAAAAAAAGAAAAAAAGAAGAAGAAAAAGGAAAGTGGATGAAAACCCAAAACAGAATGAAAAGAAATAAATATGTTGTATCAACAGACACTCGGTGAAATCTCTCTTTTGGATTTGTTGCAAAGGTTTTCTTTGACTGTCTCATCAATCTTTAAATTATTGTAGTTCTTGTTTTGGGCATTTGTTTTGATATTAATTTCCTTCTATACAAGAAACTAGATTTAACTCCAATAAACAAATATACTTATTGAAAGTGCTGGACATGAGCTAAACTTATTGCAATTATCATACTGTAATCATTTGCTGATATAATAAAAAGTAAGAGCTTTATTACATTTCAGTTGACAAGGCAAATGATTATAATAAAACTTAATTGGTAAAAGGCAAAAAAAGAGAAGAAAAATACCGTTAACAAATGGGGATGATCTTTGGGGAGTAAGAATGAATAGTTGAGTACCATGATGCTGCTTCTTTCTAGTTGTTGTTGCCTTTGTTCTTCTTCTGCTCTCTGCTGGCCCTCTTTTCCTCTATGTTCTGTTTTCTTTTAAAATCCTAGAATTTCCCCTTTCATAACCTTAATGTTTTTTATGCTTAATACCAGAAACTTTTGTGAGTATGCATAATATGTGGTTTCCAAATTACTATTGTTCATGTGATATGACCCCTTGGGCTTGACTAGTAAGAAGATTCGGAAGCATGTGGGAAATGTATATAGATATTATTAGATCATCCTACTTTCTACTTCATTATAATCTGTTGGTCCTTGTAGGATAAAGTATGTGACATTTTGTTTTCAGGGTCGCTCGAGCGAGGAAACCTTCGCTCAAGCGTAGAATTGTTGCTCCTAGTATCTTGCTGAATTGCAGGCGTGCTTGCTCAAGCAAGGAAAGCCTCGCTCGAGCGTGGAATGCTAGCTTCTAGCAGCGTTGCAAAACTTTTGAAGCTTCTCTTTTTCCGCTTGAGCGAAGAAGTTGTCGCTCGAGCGTAGGAAGTTTCGCTCAAGCGAGGATCGCGATATCAACTTTTTAAACATAACGATTCTAGATCATTCGCACACACCACTTTTTCTATTCTTCATCTCCTCTCCCTCTCTCATTGAAACTCTAAATTTCTTCCATCAAATACCTCTCATACACTTGAAATCCACCCGAAATCGTTTGCTAGGGGCGAAGAACACTTGAAGAGGGTCATTATCAGCCGATTGGATTGTGGGTTCGCGATAGATCCATGAAGGAGCTTGGATAGTTGGCTTGATAGTTGAGGTAGGGATACTTTTACCCTTGTATGTCTTCATTATTGAAGAGATTTATGGCATTTGGTGTGATTTGGGAACTAATTGAAGGTTTTGTGTGATTAAACCCTTATTTTTCATATTATTTAATTTAATTATCAAATTGTTTGAAATCCTTCATCTCTTTCTTTCTAATATGAATAGAAATGTGGTTAAGAAACTAAATTGGTGACAAGGAATGAGAACCCCCAAATTTGGTAAAAATCCTAAGTTCCCAATTGGATAGAAATTACTTAATATAATGAAATTTTCTCTTGATTCATGGAAATTGATGGATGATGAAGAAATGAAATGTGGATATTGATGTGGTCAAAGAAAGAATGGCTTGAATGTTATTGTCCCTTGAGTATTATGTGGTGTTATTCTATGATGATGTTTAATATTTAAATGTGGGATTGAAATGTAATTTAATTAGTTGAGTATGCATGAGTCCAGTGTGTGTGTTGGTGATGAGTGTAGGTGGTGTTGTGTTGGTACTCGCGCGGGGAGTTTAAAAAGGTGCCCAATTGCCCTATCTAGGCTTATCGCTGGACGAATGTGGGAAAAACGTTTTTGGGTGTCCACACAGTCCCGCCGTATAGTAGCCGGCAAAAGTGGAAAAATGGATGATTTTCTTAGGGTGCCCACTCCTTGCCGTATAGTAGCCAGCGAATGTGGGGGTTGTCTTTAAAAGTAAAGGTTGCTCTTAATTAGACTTATGTGGAGAGAAGTGTGGTTCGATTTCCATAATTGTGGATACTTAGTTGTTGTACTTGATGACATGAGTTGTACTTACTTCATTCATTATAGTGTTTCATTATGAGTTGTTGATGGTTTCCTGTGAAGCAAATTTTATTATAATGTTTTATCACATAAATGCCATTATCTTGTTCAAAGGATTAGATACTTGGATAAATGTATTCCTATTGGGCATATGGCTCAACCCTAATTTATTTTTTTCAAGAATCGATGAAGGTCAGCCTCATTGAAGGGTGGATTCAAGCACTAGCTCCATCTATGTTTTTTGGGAAATTAATTGAAGTTTAGGGCATATTAGATGTTTTGTATTTATTTTGGGATTTTGTGACTGAACCTTCATATGTATTTTGTAATGTTGCACGCCCACTGGGCTTATGTATTGTTAAGTCATCTAGTTTATTGAACTGAGTCTTGTACTTCGGACAATGTGGGAATTTATTAATTGAATTGTAATCACTCAACCCTTAGTTCAATGAGAAAGATGACCCTTTTGGGGATTTCAAGATCATGTCATTTTGTACATTGTGGTGTGATTTATTAGGGCGTTACAAATTGGTATCAGAGCCATAGGCTAGAATACTTTGGGCTTGTGGGAAGTGACGTTTGTCGCAATAGGGTCCTTAGGTCAAGACAGAATGCTTAGGGTATTTTGTGTGTTATGTGTTTTTATGTGATTATGTGGATGTGGGGTTAGACTTCTAGGATGTGGCTATATCCGTTGCATTCATCAAAGGCACTTGATCACTGTTCTTTCCACTTGGAGGTCCTTGACTGCCATGGAATTAGCTAGCATCTAGGGAGGATGACTCATGTGTGTTCTTGTGTGAATGTTGAGTATCTGTTTGAATTAATTGATGTGTAACAGTATGAGGTTTGCAAGGGAAGTGAACATAGAGCACTTAGGTGTGGGAACTTGTTATTGAATTTAACCTTGTCCCTATTTTCTTATAGATGTCAGGGCACGTTGGAGCTCGGGGTAGACGTCGTCGGGGTGGCAGGAATATCCCAGCCCAACCTGAGATCCCTCTGCAAGAGGAAGGAGTGGGTCAAAACAACATACCCGTTCCACCGGCCCAAGAAGCTATAGGGGTCTTGGCCAGGAAAATGGCAGGGGCTATGCTGGAGTCCATGGAAATATTGAGAGCCGAACAAGCGGCTAGGACCATTGAGGGGGAGACAAGAGCTTCCTTCCTGGAAAAGGAATTCTTTCGTTCTAATCCTGCCGAGTATAGTGGCGAGCTCGATCCGATGAAAGCTGACAAGTGGCTAGAGCAAATAGTCAAGTCTTTTGAAATCTTAGACATCCGAGAACATGAGTTGTGAGTGGCGTTGGCGGCCTACCAACTGAAAGGAGAGGTAGGGTAGTGGTGGAAATCTGTGAAGCATAGGGTTTGTGCAAGCTTTCCACGACAAATCCTTCCTCCCACGGCTAGAGAACGATTGAGGAAACAGTTGAAGCAACTATGACAACTAGATACACCAGTGTCGGAGTATGAGGCTAAGTTTACTAGCTTATCTCGTTTTGCACCCGAATTGGTGGCTATAGAAGAGCAGAAGTGCCTTGAATTTGAGAAGAGGTTGAGGCCGAAGATCTTGATGAAGGTGGTTGGCAATATGATTCGTGACTATGATCGTTTAGTTGAAGCGGCAGCCCATGTGGAGGCCAAAGAGGCAACGCAAAAGTCAAAGAGAACAGGACGGACTGATACTAGGAGTGACACGGGTTCTTCCAAGACGTCTAGGGGTTCGTCATCATCTTGGCAATCCCCTCCACAACAAGCTAAATCTTCAAGTTATGTGTCGGGTGGTAGTTCGAGAAACATGCCCCGAGTTACCAATGCATGTTATAGGTGTGGCCAAATGGGTCACAAGGCAGCGGAGTGTGGACAGAAGGTTGGAGCACGGTCTTAGCCTGTGCATCCACAAAGTCAATCTCAAAATAGGAGCCAACCACAAACTTGTTACCAATGTGGACAACCTGGACATTTAAAGAAGTTCTGTCCACAGAAAATAGGGGTTTTAGAGGTGACAGGATCTAGGCAGTTTGGAGGTTTACAGACGGGTCAGGGGCAGAGGCAATCATATTAGTCAGTTCAATCAGGGCAAGCATCTAGAGCAGTTTAAGGAACAACATTTGCTTAATCCACACAACAAGCTTATGTTCCGAGAGGTGACATGGGAGAGTAGAGGTCGCAAGGCAGAGTGTATGCTGTCACCATTTCCAAGCTAGCTACGGGGCCATCAGTTGTGAGAGGTACACTTCTTGTTTTCAATACTTGGGCTAAAGTGTTGATTGACACTGGAGCATTCATTTATTACCATGTCGTTTACTTCGTTGTTGGGGTTAGAGAGTAGACAACTGCAGGCTTCGTTTGCAGTAGAATCACCAGTAGGGGGAAAGGTCATAGTAACCTAGGAATGTCAGGGGTGTATAATTGAGGTGGCTGGTCGGCAGCTCCCGGTTAATTTTGTATTGTTGGAAATGTCGGGTTTTGATGTTATTCTCAGAATGGATTGGTTGTTCACCTACCGGGTGACAATAGATTGTCATTGAGAAAGGGTTACAGTGTGTACTGCAAACGGTGATTGTTTCATGTCTCTGGGGGATATGAGTGATAAGTCTTTACCCTCCTCTTATTACCCATGTGGTCGGGGTCAATTTAATTTCCTTTTAGCAACCTTTTGGGAGGACGGAAGTGATGTAGTTCAGGATGAATCCCAAAGAGTAGTGTGTGAATACCTCGACGTTTTTCCTGAAGACCTTGCAGAGTTGCCACCTCATAGGGAGGTAGAATTCGCCATAGACTTGCTTCTGGGTACGGCACCTATCTCCTTGTCGCCGTATCGGTTTGCTCTAGCTGAATTGGTGGTTCTGAATGAACAATTGCAGGAGTTACTTAGTAAGGGCTTTATACGCCCTAGCACGTCACCTTGGAGGGCCTTGGCTTTGTTTGCAAAGAAAAAGGATGGGTCCTTGAGATTGTGCATAGATTATCGTAAATTGAATCAAGCCACGGTTAAGAATAAATATCCCCTGCCTAGAATTGATGACCTCTTTGACCAACTCAAGGGCTCTCGTTGTTTTTCCAAGATAGATCTAAGGTCGGGTTATCATCAAATTTGAGTTAGAGAAGAGGACATTTCCAAAACTGCCTTTCGTACCCGATATGGTCATTACGAGTTCTTGGTTATGCCTTTTGGGTTGACCAACACCCCAGCCACGTTCATGGATTTAATGAATAGGATCATCTGGGAATTCCTTGATGAATTTGTGGTTGTCTTTGTCGATGATATTTTTATTTATTTGCCTTCTGAAGAAGAACACGAAGGGCATCTTCGTACGGTTTTGCAACTTCTGAGGGAGCATCGGTTATATGCAAAGTATGTGAAGTGTGAATTCTGGCTTACATAAGTGAAGTTTTTGGGTCATGTAGTTTCGGGAGACGGAGTTATGGTGGACTCTTCAAAAATAGAAGCTGTGTTAGGGTGGGAACAGCCTAAGAATGCCTCGAAAATTCATAGCTTTTTGGGTTTAGCTGGTTACTATCGCTGATTTGTAAAGAATTTCTCTTCCTTAGCATCGCCCTTAACAAGGTTGACCCGCAAGGAATGAAGTTTGTTTGGAATGAAGCATGTGAGAACTCCTTCCAAGAACTAAAGCTTAGACTGACCACCGCTCCAATTCTTATCATTCTGGAACGAGGGTTAGGTTATACGGTGTATTGTGATGCTTCTAGAGAGGGATTGGGATGTGTTTTAATGTAAGAGGGAAGGGTGGTAGCATATGGCTTGCAGCAATTGAAGACTCATGAAAGAAATTACTCGACTCATGACCTAGAACTTGCTGTGGTTGTGTTTGCCTTGAAGTTGTGGAGACACTACCTTTACGGTGAGAAATTTGAAGTCTTCTCCGACCATAAAAGCCTCAAATACTTATTCTCCCAAAAAGACTTAAACTTACGTCAACGGAGATGGATGGAGTTCCTGGAGGACTATAATTTTGAAATACACTACCATCCCGGTAAAGCTAATGTAGTGGCCAATGCCTTAAGCAGAAAATTGGTGGGTAAAGTGGCCAATCTAGTGATGAATGAGTGGAAGATGATGGGGGACGTCAACGAGTTTGCTCTACAGTTTGGTGAGTCTTCGGAACAAGCTACCCTCTTTGCCACAGTCGCACAACCGACTCTTGTTGCAAGAGTAATTGAAGCTCAACTGGGAGATCCAAAAATGAAGGCTATAAAAAGGAGAATTCATCTTGGAAAAGAGGAGAGGGGTTTAAATGTTCATACAGACTCTAGTGTTCGTTACCTGGATTGGTTGTTTGTATCTGAATCCATGAGAAATGAAGTTTTGAAAGACTTTCACCATTCCCGTCTCGCTGTGCACCCAGAGGGTACCAAAATGTATCATGACCTAAGTCGCCAATTCTGGTAGAGGGGTATGAAAAAAGATGTAGCCTCTTTTGTGTCCAAGTGTTTAACATGTCAACAAGTTAAGGCGGAACACCAAAGACTGGCTGGACTATTGTAACCCCTTCCAGTTGCCGAATGGAAGTGGGAATATGTCAACATGGACTTTGTTTCTGGCCTCCCTAGGACTCAGAGAGGTAATGATGCAGTGTGGGTGATTGTTGACAAACTTACTAAGTCAGCTCATTTCCTCGCCATAAGTATGGGGGACTCCGTAGAATCCCTAGCTGAACTTTATGTTCGTGAGATTGTCCGTCTCCATGGAGTACCGGTCAGTATAGTGTCTGATAGAGACCCTTGCTTTACAGTCAGGTTGTGGCAAAGTCTTCAAGGTGCCTTGGGAACTCAATTGAACTTTAGTACAACATACCATCTGCAAACTGATTGGTAATTCGAACGTGTTATTCAAATTCTAGAAGATATGTTGAGGGCTTGCGCATTAGATTTTAAAGGATCATGGGAGAAGCATTTACCCATGGTTGAATTTGCGTATAACAATAGCATTCAAGCCAGTAGTAGAATGACACCTTTTGAGGCGTTGTATGGGCATCCGTGTAGATCATCGATATGTTGGATTGAAGTGGGAGATTCACCTTTGTTAGGCCTGGATCTAGTTCGTGAAACCACTGAGAAAATAGCCCTCATTCGTAAAAGGTTAATCACTACTCAAAGCCGGCAAAAGAGTTATGCAGGTAGGAGAAGACAACCCTTATCCTTTGAGATAGGCGATCATGTGTTTATGAAGATTTTCCCTAGAAAAGGCTTGATGAGGTTTGGCCGAAGTGGGAAATTATCGCCAAGGTTTATTGGTCCCTTTCATATCATCGAACGGGTTAGGGAAGTGGCGTACCGTCTTGCATTACTGTAGACCGCCCCGAGAACTCGGGCTCTCCGCGCACGCGAGGGCGTGAATCGCTTTGTTCTTTAGCTACTACAGTTCGGACTCGTGTCACGGTTCTGAATCTAATCTCAGAGTCGCCACCTAAATGTTTTATTTTTGGGACTGATAAATCACCAAAGAGTCCAAATTCAGCAAATCATTTTGGAAAACTGATTTTAATAAAGAAGTGCCAAACATGGACTGCTTTGTCAGATACAGAGTCGCCACCTAAATGTTTTATTTTCAAAAAATTTAGGAAACCCTGACTCGTGCCTAAGGCCACGTGTCCGTCATCACCAAAGTTGCCTCGGCTCGGGAACTTGGTACGAGAGGGGAAGGTCATGCAATGAGCACCCCCGCTCGCCCGATCAAAGATCGGCCTTTACTAACATGATATTTTGTTTTTGAAAACACATGTGTTCTTATTCCGGTTATTAACCTAGAATTACTATGTGATGCGCACAGCATACAAGTATAAACTAGATTGCCTAAGATGGAACAAAACATTGCATGTTCGTTTGTGAAAATGATTTGAAGTTTGCTACTCGCAAGTAGGCTAAGTCGAGGATTTTGATGAATTGTTCCAATTCAAGCAATCCAACCTTCATCCACAGGCATTCATGCAGTTATATGAGTTAAGCAGTTAGCCTCATGGCAAGTATGCTAACATGGCAACACTTACACACATGCAGTATGCTAAAGCGTAAACACTCACAGTGTACTCTGAGCCAAAACAGAGAACTAGTTAGAAATCATGCATGATCCTAGTTCATGTCAAAATGGCTAATGTAACACATGCGAAAATGCAGTTAAAATAGGCTCGGCTATTCTAGATTGGCATATGAATGTGACAATTCGATACATGTATTCAACTTGGAATTGAAATATAATACAGTTAGTGTGATAACCCTGTTCCGTATTATGCTAATTGGTCTTTATTATGAGTATGATTATGTGTTGATACAATTTTGTGTGCCATTTGTACGAACATATGTGGTTTTGAATTCTTAGCTGTTCACTATAGGAATATCTGTTCAACTTACTATTATAAACTGAAAATTGAAGGCCTTATCAGCCACAGAAACCGAAATTGACTACACCATTGTGATTAGCGTAATTTTTAGAGCCTACGGTGAAATTTAATTGAAAATTGATTCGGATCAAAATAATTAGATTCAGAACGATTAATTAAGTGCCATTAATTAACTATAATCAAATTTGATTTAGTGGGACTATAAAAGGACCTTTATACACTCAATTCCTCTCTTTTATTTCATTTTGGCTGATTTTGGCTCTCTAGAAAGTGAGAGGACCGAATTAGAGAGAGGGTGTAGGAGATTGAAGGTCTGATCAAGAAGCTTGAGAATCTTGAAGCTACACTCAAGAGTAAACCATAATTTGAAGGATTTGAGCCTTTAGGTAAGTAGATTCATGGGTTTGAGCTTGTGATTTTGTGAATTCAAGATTTAGTGGTGATCAAGAACATGAATTGAATTGATTATGATGAAAATGAGTTGGTTTTGTTGAATTGGAAGTCAATATACACATGCATGTGGGAAATTGCTATGAATTTGCATGTTTGAGCATAAAATGTATAATCCATGTGAGATTTTAGCTAAAGCTCATATTTTTGGCCATCTCTTCATCATCTAAGTTGAGAATAGAAGTTGTGTTCCACATGCATGCACAATTCATAAGAGTATGAGTTTTGAATGCATGAATTTGTTATGTTGGAAATAAGTTTGGTGTAAATTGGGACATGCATGTGATTAATTTGTGAAATTGAGCTTCATAATGTAATAAATTTGGTGTTGGATCATGTTGATACATGTATATGTGAAGTTTGAGCCATAATATGCAAAATATGTGAGTTGAATGCAAGTTTGAAGCTCAAGAACATTTCTAGATTTTCTAGAATTTGGGATGTCCGCTCGAGCGGGGAAGTCGCCGCTCGAGCGGGGAGCTATGTAGAATGACCTTCAGCTAGAGCGCCCGAGTTCACGCTCGAGTGTAAAAATGGGGCAACTAGTACTTTTGTAGACCTAATGGGTCCGCTCGAGCGGGAAAGTCCACGCTCGAGCAGGGACCCCTGTTTCTGAATTTTGTAAATGTGTTCTGTATTTCATTTCCGTTCTCTTTCACTTCTAAGTACTCTTAGGCATGCATTAGGCATTGTAAATGAGTTAAAAGGATAAGAATGAAGCCTAAAGAGGAATATGTGAATTAAGAACGGATTAAATTGTTTGTGACCCATTGTGTTCATGGAATGTGTAGGGTCAAGCTCCAAGGCAAATCATCCAGCCGATCACTGTGAGTAATATCTTAATAAAGATATCTTAAGTATGTTATTTGTCCAATTACTTACTTCTATGTAAGTCTTATAAATTCGTTAATTCAAATGAAAGTATGAATGGGCCAGAGGGCAGTTTGACATGAATGAAAGTATGAATGGGTCAAAAGCCAGTTTGACATGAATGAAAGTATGAATGGGTCCAAGGCCAGTTTGACATGAACGAAAGAACGAATGGGCCAGAGGCCAGTTTGATATGAATAAAAGAATGGATAGGCCAAAGGCCAGTCTGACATGAGTGAAAGAATGAATGGGCCGAAGGCCGTTTGACATAAATGGATTGGGCCCGAGGCCGTTCGATGTATTTGGAACCGCAGTTATTTGACCTATGTATATATATATATTAGATAGAAATATGAATTGGGTCCAAGGCCGTTTGGTGCATATTGTTCTAAGTACCGTTCGTGTAACTTCTTTATTTGATATTATTTACTGGGCTTTCACTCACGCTCATTCATGTGTCTGTAGGTGAGCCAAGGGAGGTCCAAACCCAGCCTCAGTGAAGTTTGTGAGAAACAGCCAAGGTTTTGAAGAGTCAGCCATACGTCTCACGCACGAGACTTGTTTTCGCCTTTTGCTAGTTTGTTATATTTTGTCATGTTGGCGAGAACGTTGGTTTACAGTTGTATATAGTTTTGATTGGCTGACTTAGACTTAAATGATCCTGTATGTACAAAACTTTATGTTATTACATATCTTGATGTGAGTTATTAACATGTGTCTGTATGGATTGTTATGACGTGCCATGTAAGCACAGTTTTATGGACAAAAGTTTGAAATTGTTTCCGTTTGGCCCCTTTACTCTGATGAGCTATGTCTTGTTTGGTTTGAGGCCGTAGGTAATCCCTTGATTACTGGCCGATTATGTCCTTAACCCATAGGGGCGGGTTCGGGTCATGACAGTTAGTATGATGTGCCGAGCCCGGTGCATGCAAAACAGATGAATGATGCACGCATGCAAAGCATAAGTATGCTAATCGAAATATGCCCTAAAACTAACCATCGTAAGCGGTTAAGTAAAAGGGAGAAAGAAATGGAGGTTGGAAGACATGCATCGCACATACGCATGCTTATTACAACAGTTGGCCCTCTCGACAGAGGGTCCGAATAAGAAGCTAACTAGCTAATCTAAGCTAATTAAACTAATTATTACATCACAAAACTAATTAACTAACAAGCTAACTAATTGAGTACAAAACGAAGCTAATTAACTAACAAGTTAACTAACTAGTTATTACAACACGAATAAGCAACTAAATGCATTAATTACTTAAATACAGAACCAAAGCATAAACTAGCTAAGGAAAGCATTAAAGAGAGGTCCTCGGGATGAGGAGTGCATGCATGCTCGGTCGTCTCGTTCGGAAATCCGTCGCGATGCCCCAACTTGCCTCTGTTTGCAATTGTTCTCAAAACCTTGCACCAAGCTCCAGAAAGCTTCTAACTCACCTTGGGGACCTGTGGGAGGGCTGCCAACCACCTAGGGGTGTATCCAGCCACTGGCTAACCACTTTCTATTGCTGCAGACCAGAAAAAGTGGTCGGCCAGCTAGTTTTTCTGGTTGGCCGACTAGTTTTTGCTATACTTCTCCAATTTGCTGCAACAGAGAGCAAGAAAGGGCATAGCAATGTATTTGCAAGATATGTGTGCACATCCACCCTCCCTATCATTTCATGATCTCAAGGGAGTGTAGTTCTCAACCCTCGGGCCACCAATCACGCATCTCGATACATGATGGCCGAGAAGCCAAATTGCACAATTCAATATGAAATGAATGCACACATAAACACATAAAGCCTTGACCTCTATCATGTATGATCAAGAGGGTCAGCAACCGAGAATTGAAGCACGTTTCATCACTTCAAGTATGAAACGTCCCTCGTTTCTTGTGTTTGGATTAACACCTAATCCAAAAAATGCAATGCAACTCAAGCATGCAAACATGTAATGCAACTACATGGCATACACGATGCAAAGAATAACATGGCATACGCAATGCAATGTAACATGAGCATACACAATGCAAACAACATGGCATACTCAATGCAATGTGACATGATCAACTTAACAAGACTAATGACATGCAAACAATGCTAATGCATGCATACACAATGCAAGGCAACATAAGCACGCAACAACGTGATGTAATGTAACAATATTCACATAACATACTCGATGGACTTAGACCAAAATGGACAGACCTCAGTCATGCCCAAATCAGTGGCCATAATGCTAAAACTAAGGCATGAAGTACAAAGTAAATGCATGCACAATGCAAAGGCCCATTGACTAGGCATAAGAGCACAACTCTCAAGAGTGCTCAAAGAGTGGCAAATGTGGAAGTGTAACAACACTAAGTGCACTGAAATAAGATATGAAATGATGCCAAATCACCCAACCAATATAAGTATAGCATGCTAGAGTCCTTAAAGCATAAGGCTAGCAAAGAGAACTATACAAAGGGACATGCAACACATGGTACAAATGCATGAACTAACCATGATAGAGCTTAATTAGGTCTAAACAAAGACCAAAACATGTTAAGATGAGGGCTCAAGGACCTAGGCAAGATTGCATACATGCTCGGCCACAAACATGGCAACAATGCATAACACTCCAAGGGCACTTGAAGAGTGAATGAAGCGGGAGCATGGCAATGCTACATGCTCTGAAATGTCATGGTAAATGATGCCAAATCATGTACACAACACAACTAAAGCATGCTATGGTACCCAAAGCTTGAAGCTAGCATAGGCATTTGCACTACAGCTATGCAAAACATGAAGCATATGGCAAAGGCAACCCAAAAAAGTCCTAGAACATGTCAAAATAAGTCTAAAACATGCATGAAAGGAAGCCAAAACAAGCTAGCATGAAGGGCATAAGGCATGATGCATACAAGGCCAAAAGGGAGGATTACACTACACCTATCAAGACCAAGCATGAGATGGCTTCGCTGACAAAAATTAGAGTTATATCATGGCAAACTAACCCCAAAAATACATTGAAATGATAGCTTGCAAGCTTAGGCATGAAGGCATACGCAATGATTCATGTTTAAGGCATAAAGGGCAAACCCTTCAACGCATTGAAAGGGTGACAAATGCAAGTGTATGACCACACTACATGTATTGAAATCACATTTCAAATGATGCCAAATCATGAAAATAGTCCAAGTACTGCATGCTAATGGACTCAATACACAAAGCTAACAAGCTAGAATGAACCATGGCTATACAAAGCAAGTCATGCATGGCCAAAACAACATAAATCAGACCTTAAACATGGTAAAATATGAACAAAATCTTCTTAGAGTTAAGCCAAAATCATGCTAGAATGATGGTCTAAAGCATGATACACATTAGGCTAGTTCATGGAATTACACTACAAGTGCATGGAGCATGCATGGAGCTATCAAACCAAACCTTAACAGAGGTATATCATGGCAAAATAACACCAAGAACATGCTGAAATGGACTCAAAACAAGTTAGAAAGACATGCTCAAACATGAGGCACACAAAACTAGTTTGTAAGATTTACACTACAAGTGTACTAAGCATGCATGAGCTGACAAAACCAAGTCAAAACAGTGGTATACCATGTCAAAATAACCCCAAATACATGCTAAGATATAGCCAACATAAGCTTAACAAACATGCTCAAACATAAGGCATACAAGGCAAGCATACAAAACACAAGGAGAAGGGATGACCCTCTCCTATTTGGGACCTCAAAACACCATTTCCACCACTAAAATTCCTCTGAGTTTCAGTGGTGAGAAGGCCAAAACAAGGTGATCCCAATAGCTTAAAAGGAAGGTTCAAAACAAGGCCTCACAAGGCACAAGAGGGGGGTAGACCACCCCCAACACAAAAGAGACCTTAAACAAACATACTAAGGACCAAAAATCAGAACTTTTTACAGTAGGAAGTTAAGCCTAAAACACCATGCAAATAGGTCCAAAAGCTTTAGCAAAAACCAAGGTTTAAGGGGTTAAAGGCTCACCCTTGTAGAACCACTTTGAAGCTACAACTCCAGCAACTTTTTTGAGCTCAAACCAAACCAAAAACACCAAAACCAGCTTCTAAGAGCCTCAGCAACTAAAGGATGGTGTTTGAGTGTGTGTTTGTGTGTTAAAGTATGAAGAACAAGCACTTTAAGGCACAAAAATGAGACCAAGAGAGAGATATAGAGATATATGTGTATCTATATAGCTCAAGCACCAAAAATCTGAACCTGGAGGAGGAGGGGGGAGGTTCTCTCTTATAGAGAAGAAGAAACAAGCTTGTTGGACAAGCTTTTGGCCTAAAGCCATCCCTCCATACACGTGTATGGAGGATGGCTTCTGTGCCTTCCAGCTGTAACAGCTGCCTAAAAATATCTCCAAAAAGGTGATGCAAAGCTGCCGACCACTTGAAGTGGTCGGCCAGCTACTTCTTACTGGTCGGCCGACCAATGGAAGTGGTCAGCCAAGGCAAAAAGTGGTCGGCCATTTGGGGAGGGGGGGGAGATCGTTTGTAGCATGAAAGCAAGGCAATGGTGTGGTGGTCGACCAGAAAAAGGTGGTCCAAAGACCAAGAAAGCCAGTTGGCTGACCAGAAAACTGGCTGGCGGGAAGAAAAGTGGTCTCTAAGGGGAAGAATAGGTCTCCCACCCTTGTACCACCTTCCAAACAAGGAAAACAAGGTTTGTACCAAAAACAAACCAAAAAGGATGCAAGACAAGAGTCCGGGAGGCATGGCGCGCAGCCGGGAGCCTCGAAAACTAGTCTACGGGCATCAAAAGTGGCTATGACCACAAAAAGTGGTCTCCTGGGCCACAGTGTCCCTCTAGGCGGAGGTAACAAGATGTGGTTCAAAAACCAAGCCAAACGGAGAACGTTAAGCGGTCCCGAGACAAGGTGCGCGGCCGAAGGCTCCAAAAATCAGAAACAACTCTCGAAGCAAGAAAAGTGGTCTACGACCACAAAAAGGTGGTCCACAGACCTCCTTCTCCCTCCAGAGAAGGGAAACAAGGCTTGGTCCATAAACCGAGCCAAAGCACAAAGAGTTCAGAGGCCTAGAGGCAAGACATTCAGCCAAAAACCCCGGAAACTTGAAACGAGCTCAAACATGCACAATCACCGAGCGCTCAATCGATGACGTCTGAGTCTTAAGGTCGGTCAGAAATGGGGTGTCTGTAATTACCTCCTCAGCTTTCAAGAGTCCATGATGTATTTCATGTGTCTATGCTTCGTAAATATGAACCCGACCCCTCTCACGTGTTAGATTGGATAGAAATCGAAGTAGATGATGATGTATCTTACGAGGAGAAGCCAATCCAAATCTTGGATACGCGAGAACAAGTATTGAGAGATAAGACGATCCCTTTAGTCAAAGTATTGTGGCATCATCATGGCGTGGAGGAAGCAACATGGGAACGAGAAGCCGAAGTCTGCGAGAAATACCCCGAACTATTCTCAAATTGGTAATGTATTGAATTTCTTGCTTTTCTTAAGTAACTAATGGAGTTAATCTTGAGCCACAAATTCTTAATGTTCCTTTATTTTGACCTTAAGTTTGAAGTAGTATTATGTTTAAACTGGATGTTATGGTGGAATTGCAAGTGTGTTAAGGTTACCTTGAATTGTGGTTGTATTAGAAATGAATCAAATTTTTTGTTGTTTTCCGTTGTTAACTCCTATGTTGAAGTGGAGGTATATATATGTGTGTGATGTTTACGAGTGGACTTGTTAAAGATTAATGAATGGTTCAATGAAGATGGTAGAAAACTAGAATGTATATATGTGCATTTATTGAGATTGTCATGTATTTTGTCAGGTGGGTGACGGAGATAAATTTCGGGGCGAAATTTCTCAAGGAGTAGAGATTGTGACATTTTGTTTTCAGGGTCGCTCGAGCGAGAGAACTGTCGCTCAAGCGTAGAATTGTTGCTTCCAGTATCTTGCTGAATTGCAAGCGTGCTCGCTCGAGCAAGGAAAGCCTCGCTTGAGCGTGGAATGCTAGCTTCCAGCAGCGCTGCAAAACTTTTGAAGCTTCTCTTTTTCCGCTCGAGCGAAGAAGTTGTCACTCGAGCGAGGTCTCTTGATTGTGTCTGGTCGCTCGAGCGTAAGAAGTCTCACTCGAGCGAGGATCACGATATTAGCTTTTTAAACATAACAATTCTAGATCATTCGCACACACCACTTTTTCTATTCTTCATCTCCTCTCTCTCTCTCTTTGAAACTCTAAATTTCTTCCATCAAATACCTCTCATACACTTGAAATCCACCCGAAATCGTTTGCTAGGGGCAAAGAACACTTGAAGAGGGTCATTATCAGCCGATTAGATTGTGGGTTCGTGATAGATCTGTTAAGGAGCTTGGATAGTTGGCTTGATAGTTGAGGTAGGGATACTTTTACCCTTGTATGTCTTCATTATTAAAGAGATTTATGGTATTTGGTGTGATTTGGGAACTAATTGAAGGTTTTGTGTGATTAAACCCTTATTTTTCATATTATTTAATTTAATTATCAAATTGTTTGAAATCCTTCATCTCTTTCTTTCTAATATGAATAGAAATGTGGCTAAGAAACTAGATTGGTGACAAGGAATGAGAACCCCCAAATTTGGTAAAAACCCTAAGTTCCCAATTGGATAGAAATTACTTAATATAATGAAATTTTCTCTTGATTCATGGAAATTGATGGATGATGAAGAAATGAAATATGGATATTGATGTGGTCAAAGAAAGAATGGCTTGAATGTTATTGTCCCTTGAGTATTATGTGGTGTTATTCTATGATGATATTTAATATTTAAATGTGGGATTGAAATGTGATTTAATTTGTTAAGTATGCATGAGTCCATATGTGTGTGTCGGTGATGAGTGTGTGTGGTGTTGTGTTGGTACCCGCGCGGGGAGTTTAAAAAGGTGCCCAATTGCCTTGTCTAGGCTTATTATTGGACGAATGTGGGAAAAACGTTTTTGGGTGTCCACACAGTCCCGCCATTTAGTAGCCGGTGAAAGTGGAAAAACAGATGATTTTCTTAGGGTGCCCTCTCCCCACCGTATAGTAGCCGGCAAATGTGGGGTTGTCTTTAAAAGTAAAGGTTGTTCTTAATTGGACTCATGTGGAGAGAAGTGTGGTTCGATTTCCATAATTGTAGATACTTAGTTGTTGTACTTGATGACATGAGTTGTACTTGCTTCATACATTATAGTGTTTCATTATGAGTTGTTGAAGGTTTCTGTGAAGCAAATTTTATTATAATGTTTTATCACATAAATGCCATTATCTTGTTCAAAGGATTAGATACTTGGATAAATGTATTCCTACTGGGCATATGGCTCAACCCTAATTTATATTTTTCAAGAATTGATGAAGGTCAGCCTCATTGAAGGGTGGATTCAAGCACTAGCTCCATCTATGTTTTTTGGGAAATTAATTGAAGTTTAGGGCTTATTAGATGTTTTGTATTTATTTTGGGATTTTGTGACTGAACCTTCATATGTATTTTGTAATGTTGCATGCCCACTGGGTTTATGTTTTGTTAAGTCATCTAGTTTATTGAACTGAGTCTTGTATTTCGGACAATTTGGGAATGTATTAATTGAATTGTAATCACTCAACCCTTAGTTCAATGAGAAAGATGATCCTTTTTGGGATTTCAAGATCATGTCATTATTGTACATTGTGGTGTGATTTATTAGGGCGTTACAAAGTATAGCAATGTAGAATTAATAAATAGACAGATTATTTGATGATTAAATTAGGAAAAAAAAAAAAAGTTAAACAAACTAGAAGCATAAATTGTGTTATTCAAAATTATGAATCCTTGTTGCAAAAATAGTTATTGGGATGCCTAAAATAGCAAAATATCTGTGAGTTTGGCGCCAAGAAGTAAATTCTGTGGTTAGAATGGAAATGTAATGCAGCCTTAGGTTTATTAAATGTGTGCAGAGAAACATATGTGAAATTCTAAGCACTTATGAAACTGTGCCTAAAGGGAGGCCCAAATTCCAATGTACTATCATTTTGTTCTCTAATAAAATTCTTGTCTATAAGAGTAAAAGAAGGGGAAAAAGAAGAGAGTGGAAGCAAACAGAGAGTATAGAACTGTTTATTATTATGTTGCTCCATGCAGCTAAGAACTTGTAACATTAATATGGCAGGAAAATGGAGCGTTTGTTAGGATGGGAAAGTTCCTTGCTTTGGTTCACTTTTTGAGGTTAATGCTCAAACTCAATGCAAGAATTGGATTTGTCAATGTTCATACCGTCTTTAACTGCTAAAAAAGGTTTGTTTGGTTAAGATTTTTTATTTATCATGGTGCAGTTGGACAGGAAAGATTTAGAACACTAACTAGTTCATATTATAGAGGAGGTAAAGGAATAATAATGGGTAAATTCTCTAGTTCTTCATTGTTTATCTAACTTTAGTCCTTTTTTGTGTCAATTTAATTGACATATGTGCCTTCAGTGTTACTTTTTGTATGACAAAATCCTCAAGTTATGCACATGGCGCTTGATATTTTGTGATTGGTTGTAGTGTCCCTCTCCTCCTCTTCCATTTTTTTCCTTTTGCAATGTTCCTTATCATGTATATTGGTTATTCAGTCACAACCTTCTGAGTTATTAAAGTTGAGATGGAATCATTTGGCAAGAAGTTCTACACATGGGTAATTTTTTAAAACTATGACCCAAATGAACTAAATAGTCTATTCATTATGCAGTAGATATAGTTAAGTGTGAGAGTTTGGACAACGAATTGTTGTCTTTGTATTTATTTTAGTTTGTCAAAATGTGCAACTGTTTATGTGTGCCACTTCAGGTCTGATTTACATATGGTATGTAAGCCATCCATAATTGATTCATACGCAATCAGCACACTTTTTTGGCTGCTAACTTGTCTAAGATTCCTGTTGGCCTGATAATGTTCTGTGTTGTATTGCTGCTTAACTATTTTTATCTGTTTATTAATTTCTTATGAAAGTTATGGCCCGGGACAGACAACTGGTGAAAGAAATAGTTGGGAGCAGATTTTGTTGAGTTTTATGTATTTATATCGAAGATTAGATACTTGCACATCTCAGAGTTTTAACATTTGAGTTAACCTTATTAGGAGAGATCAAGAAGCCCCCTGTTTCTTGCATACCTTGTGTAGGCCTCAGTTTCCTGATGTTTAAATCCCAATCAATTGGTTCTCTTAAAACTTTTGGGGTATCACACACTATATCATGATGTTAGAATTAAAACACTGATCATGTTGGCTGTGTAAGAACAAAGGAGTTGCATTCTATTGCAGCATTTGAGATAAAACAGTACAGTATCTCTGATAACTAATTGAGGAAATTGAGTTTTCTTTGTGTAGTTGTGGTGATTCTTTATCCATGTGCTTTGATAAATCTCCTCTCTGGTACTTGTCAATTTCTTAAGGGACTTTTATTTGTTGAAATGTGTGTGGGTTGAAGTTTGGTAAAGTTCTTTTGTATTTTAGTTTAATATTATAAGCATTTTTATTGGTAATTGTTATTCTTTTGTTTACTAAATAATTGTATAAGATTTACATTACCGGATCACTGCAAGCAGTTTTTCTGAATTCTTTCACACAGTCTCCTTATCTCAAAGATTTTGAACGCTTCACATATTCAGTGAACCTAATTGAGTTTGGAATTGAACAATTTATGTTGTAACACGGCAAGAAACATTTACAAATCTATCTGATGTGTGGGCTAAAGAAATGACTTGTACTCAATAAATTAAGATTGCATCAAGATGCTTGTTGGCAACAAGATTGATAAGATACATCATGCAAAAGTTTCAGGACCAACCAAACATGCTTTTTCTTAACCATCAAACATGCTTTTTCAAGGCGTTGACTGCCTAAAATCACCAAACGGTGTCGGATTAGCACAAAACTTGGCACACACGACCGCCTAGGCACGAGAGACTTGTGGGAGAAGATGGGACTCCAATTGGTTTTTCGGTTTGGGAGTTAGAGCTGGATTTCACTCTAGACAAACTAGTTTCTTAAGAAATTTAGAATTCGAGGTGTTAACGCCCTAAAATCACCAAACGGCATCGGAGTAGCATGAAATTTGGCACATACAACTGCCTAGGCATGAGAGACTTGTGGGAGAAGACGGGACTCGAATCGGGTTCTCGGTTTGGGAGTTAAAGTCGGATTTCACTCTAGACAAACTAGTTTCTTAAAAAACTTAGAATTTGAGGTGTTAACGCTCCAAAATCACCAAATGGCGTCGAAGTAGCATGAAAATTGGCACACACGATGCCTAGGCACGAGAGACTTGTGGGAGAAGACGGGGCTCGAATCGGGTTCCCGGTTTGGGAGTTAGAGTCGGATTTCACTATAGGTAAACTAGTTTCTTAAGAAACTTAGAATTCGAGGTGTTGACACCCCAAAATCACCAAACGGCATCGGATTAGCACGAAACTTGGCACACACGACTGCCTAGGCACGAGAGACTTGTGGGAGAAGAAGGGACTCGAATCGGGTTCCCAGTTTGGGAGTTAGAGCCGGATTTCACTCTAGACAAACTAGTTTCTTAAAAAATTTAGAATTCAAGGTGTTAATACTCAAAAATCACCAAATGGCATCAAAGTAGCACGAAACTTGGCACACACGACCGCCTAGGCACAAGAGACCTGTGGGAGAAGACGGGACTTGAATCGGTTCCCGGTTTGCGAGTTAGAGTCGGATTTTACTCTAGACAAACTAGTTTATTAAAAAACTTAGAATTCGATGTGTTGAAGCCCCAAAATCACCAAATGGCATCGGATTAGCCCAAAACTTGGTACACACGACTGCCTAGGCACGAGAGACTTGTGGGAGAAGACATGACTCAAATTGGGCTCCCAGTTTAGGAGTTAGAGCCGGATTTCGCTCTAGGCATATTAGTTTCTTAAGAAATTTAGAATTTGAGGTGCTGACACCCCAAAATTATCAAACGGCGTTGGATTAGTACGAAACTTGGCACACACGACCGCCTAGGCATGAGAGACTTGTGGGAGAACATGGGACTCGAATCGGGTTCCCGATTTAGGAGTTAGAGCCGGATTTCACTCTAGGCAAACTAGTTCCTTAAGAAATTTAGAATTCGAGGTGTTGACTCCCCAAAATCACCAAATAGCGTCGGATTAGACAAAACTTGGCACACACGACCGCCTTGGCACGAGAGACTTGTGGGAGAAGATAGGACTCGAATCAGGTTTTCAGTTTGGGAGTTAGAGCCAGATTTCGGTTTAGGCAAACTAATTCCTTAAGAAACTTAGAATTCAAGGTGTTGACGCCCCAAAATCACCAAACGACGTCGGATTAGTACGGAACTTGGCACACACGATGGCCTAGACATGAGAGACTTATGGGAGAAGATGAGACTTGAATCGGTTTCCCGGTTTGGGAGTTAGTGCTAGATTTCGGTCTAGGCAAAATTATTTACTTAATTATCTTTGTAATTGTATAGTAGTTAAATTTTATTTTTTGTAATTAACATATTAACACATAATTATATTGTCATTAATTATTTTTATTTTTTGTTTTTAGATATTTTCTAAGTAGGAGTTTGCTTCTTGTGGAATGTATGCTTGTGAAGAATGCGACTAACTTTTGTTTTTGTTACCCACGGAGAATAATGAGGAAAACTTTTAATTTTGGTTTGTGATTTTAAATTATGAACAACAATGTATTTAAACATCATATATGTATTATGGAACATTTTGTAGTGGGCTAATTTTGTTGATGTGTAGTTATGAATGTAAGAATATTTTTATTATGGAGAAATTGTTATTTCTATACAGGAATTTTTATATTATTTTGCAATTATTGGTTTCTTTTTCAGATGGCACTACACCGTCGCAAAAAAAATTAGAACCATTGGCGATAGTGGTCATGCCGTTGCAACAAAAAACAATTCGCGACAGCATTTTTTGGCGTCTTAAATAAAACTTTTAGAGATGGTAAAACAGTGTCGTCGCAAAAGGTCTGAATTTTTTACATATTATAGGCGATAGTAAAATGCCGTCGTAAAGGCAACAATTGTCGTCACAAAAAAAAGGCGATGGCATCATTTTTTTGCAATGCCCTCTGTTGTGACCCCCTTTTATCGTCACTAAAAGTTTTTTGAGACGACATTTTGCCGAAGTCCGGCGTCGCTGTCGAGTCAACTCAGTCTCAACAAATTCTCTTACTGTCTTCTCTCTAGAAAATTCGACGACTCCACCGCAACCACTGGACTCATTTTGGAAAGTGGGTCAGATTCCAGCGAAAAAACCACCGACGTCAGCTACACTCCGTTCGTCAAAACCCAATTGTATGAAAAGTTGCTTTCTCTATCTACTACTACATGGGTCTCCAAAAAATCACCATCGAAGGCAAAAAGGTGAAGATTTCATACGAGTATTTATCACCTAGATACGACGGTAATGGAGGAACCGTCGTCAATTCTGGGTTGACCTTCACGTACATGTCGAGCAAAGTCCGTTCTGACCAAGTTCGTAATTCAAACAAAGGGGTGTCCAAGGGTGTTAGAGATTAAGTCTATGATTGGTCTTAGACCGTGCTTCAATGTCTCCGACACACAGAAGGTGAAGCTATCGGAAATGATGTTGCACTTCAAGGGCAGAGCAAAGGTGGTGCTACCGCTGGAGAATTACTTCGTGTTGGCCGGAGATACTGCGGTGTGTTTGGCGGTGGTGACGGATGGCATGACTAGTCTGGTAGGGAAAGGAGGTTCGGCGGTGATTTTGGGGAATTTTCAAAGGCAGAATTTTTATGTGGAGTATGATTTGAAGAATGAGGGGTTTGGGTTGAGACAACAAGAGTCTTGCAGTTGAAAGTAATTATTGAGAGTTTGGAAAAATTGACAATAACATATTTATCAATTTGAACCCTTTATTTTTATTAGGAATACATTTTGAAGATCGTTAATTGGCATGAAGATTGTGATGTGTGTAATCTAGGAGAGTTCTACAACAATGCTAACGCTGAAATGACTACATTTGTTCATTATGTTTTAATTATCATGGAAAGATTATGATATACACTTTCAGATGATATATGTGCCATATAATTAAAAAATAAAATGATATAATTTTATATTTTTTGAGTTATAATTAAAAAAAATAATCATAACAAAATACCACGGGATGCATAATTAAAAATCTCATGAGTTATAAATAAAATATTATCATAATTAAAGAAACAAAATGACATAATTAAGAATATATATGATACATAGGGATGTATATAGTAGAATTTTTCGTCATGTATTACAATCATGTTGGAGAATTCTATTATATACACTCACATACCATATGCATCTTTAGTTTTGCGATTTTCTTCTTTAGTTATGATATTATTTTGAAATATTTGATTATAACTTTTTTGTATTTGATTATCATTTTTTTTATAGTTATGATTCAGAAAGTAAAAATTATGTCATTTCTTATATAATTATAAGTACATATAGTATACACCTTTTGAGAAGTTTATGCCACAGCATTTCCCTAATGGTGTTAACCTATACATTTAAGGGCTTAGGCTCTGTCATGACCTGAACCCGCTCCTATGGGTTAAGAACATAACCGGCCAGTAATCACGAGATTACCTATGGCCTCAAACCGAACAAGACATAACTTATCAGAGTAAGGGGGCCAAACGGAAGCAAAAATCAAAACTTTTGTCCATAGAGCTGTGCTTACATGGCACATCATAACAATTCATACATATACATGTTAATAACTCACATCAAAATACGTAATAACACAAAGTTCTGTACGTACAGGATCATTCAAGTCTAAGTCAGCCAATCAAAACTATATACAATTGTAATCCAAAGTTCTCGCCAACATGACAAAATATAGCAAAATAGCAAAAGGGCAAAAACAAGTCTCGTGCGTGAGACGTATGGGCTGACTCTTCGAATCCTTGACTGTTTCTTACAAACTTCACTGAGGCTGGGTTTGGACCTCCCTTGGCTCACCTACAGACACATGAATGAGCGGGAGCAAAAGCCTAGTGAATAATATAAAATAAAGAAGATACACGAACAGTATTTAGAACGACATGCACCAAACGGCCTTGGGCCCAATTCATATTTCTATCTAGTATGTATATATATATATCAAGTAACTGCGGTTTCAAACGCATCAGATGGCCTCGGGCCTAATCCATTCATGTCAAACGGCCTTTGGCCCATTTATCTTTCATTCATGTCAAACGGCTTTCAGCCCATCCATTCTTTCATTCATGTCGGATTGGCCTTTGGCGCATTCATTTTTTCATTCATGCCAGACTGGCCTTTGGCCCATTCATTCTTTCATTCATGTCAGACTGGCCTTTGGCCCAATCATTCTTTCACTCGTGTCGGACTGGCCTTTGGCCCAACCATTCTTTCATTCATGTCAGACTGGCCTCTGGCCCAACCATTCTTTCATTCATGTCAGACTATCATGTCATACGGCCTCTGACCCATTCAATCGTGTCCAACGGCCTCTGGCCCATTCATTGATATGTCAGACTATCACTCAAGTTAGACGGCCTTAGGCCTAACCATATGGCATAGCAAACATTTGTCCACAATTCAAATTAACAAACTTATAAGACTTATAGGGGAGGTAAGTAATTGGACAAATAACATACTTTAAAATATCTTTATTAAGATATTACTCACAGTGATCGGTTGGTTGATTTGCCTTAGAGCTTGACCCTACACATTACATAACACATATGGGTCACAAACGATTCAATCCGTTCTTAATTTATACATCCCTCTTAGGCTTCTTTTTTATTCTTTTAATTCATTCATAATGCTCAATGATGCCTAAGAGTACTTAGAAGTGAAAGAGAACGGAAAATGAAACACAGAACACCTTTACCAATTTTCTAAAACAGGGGTCCCCGCTTGAGCGTGGACTCCCCTGCTCGAGCGGACCCATCAGGTCTGCAAAAGTACTGGTTACCTCATTTTTGCGCTCGAGCGTGAATACGGGCGCTCGAGTTGAAAGTCTCACTACGTGGCTCCCCGCTTGAGAGTGAATATCCCTGCTCGAGTGGACACCCATGTTTGCAAAACTTCTGGGAGCTCGCATTTCCCGCTCGAGCGGCGCCTTCCCCGCTTGAGCGGACATGCCAAATTCTGGAAAATCCAGAATTGTTCTTGAGCTTCAAACTTGCATTCAAATCAACATATCTTGCATATAATGACTCAAACTTCACATATACATTTTTACTAACATGATCCAACACCAAATTCATTACATTATGAAGCTCAATTTCATGAATTAATCACATGCATATCCCAAATTATACCAAGCTTATTTCCAACATAACAATTTCATGTATTCAAAACTCATACTCTTATGAATTGTACATGCATGTGAGATATAGCTCTCATTTTCAATTTAAATGACGAAGAGATGATCAAAAGCATGAACTTCAATCAAAGATTCAACATGGATCATGTCTTTCAAGCTCAAACATACAAATTCATGGCAATTTCCTACATGCATGTGTGTATGGACTTCCAATTTATCAAAACCAACTCATTTTCATCATAATCAATTCAATTCATGTTCTTGATCACCATTTAGTCTTGAATTCACAAAATCACAACTTAAACTCATAAGTTAAGGGTTGATTACTCACCTAAGAGCTTTAATCTTTCAAACTTATGCTTAATTCTTGAGTTGGTTTTCAAATCATTCAAGTTCAAGATCAAAACTTCAATTGCCCCCCCTCTCTCTCTCTAGCCGACCCTCACTCTCTTTTCTTAGAGCAATTTTCGACTTTGAGCTCAAAATAGATGAATAAGTATAATAAAGCTCCTTTTATAGCCTCTCACTAATCACATTTGATTAGAGTTAAATAATAAAGCTTAATTAATCGTTTTGAATCTAATTATTTTGATTCAAATCAATTTTCAATTAAATTTCACCGTAGATTCTAAAAATTACGCCAATCACAATGGCGTGGTCAATTTCGATTTCTGTAGCCGATAAGGCCTTCAATTTAAATTCCAAAGCAGAAAGTCAAACAGATTTTTCTACGGTGAACAGATAGAAATTCAAAATCACATATATTCATATAAATAGCACTCAAAATCATATCAAATGCATAATCACATTCATGATAAAGATCAATTAGCATAATGCGGAGTAGGGTTATCACAGTCTCATTTGAGAACAAACTTTTTTAGTAACTTTTTGATTTTTTGGCTAAAATATTATGTAAAAAAAAAACTAATATGTTTGGAATGATTTTTTGATTTTTTACGAAAAGATATACAAAAAGTAGAGAGAAAAGGGAATCTTTGACTTTTTGGTATAAGTTAACCTTTTGATTTTTTTTAGTGACTTTTTGACTTTTAAACTAAAAAATAATATTGCCAAAGGAGGCCTTATGACTGTTTAGATCTCTCAAATAAGTCACCTTTTTCTTTTTAATATTTTTTATTTTTAGTTATTTATTTTTTTAAAAATTATATCATTTAAAAAAAAAAAAAAATCTGATATGTTTTATGTAGACAAATCTATAAAAGTATAATTTTTTTAAACAATTCTATAAAAAAATCTAAAAGTCAAAAAATAAGTCAACAAAATTTACTATTTTTTGTTTATTTTTATCTTTTCTAAATTGTTTTGAATTTTTTTTTAAAAATTAAGATTTTGGTTCATCTAATCGAATAAAATCTAAAAAATTTAAACCCCTTAAAAATTTGAAGAAAAAAATTCACACAAAAATAAGGTAACAAAAAAGTCACTATAAAAGCAAACCACAAACACCACTGGTTATATGTTAAATAAGTTGGACAATATTGGATATTTTTTTATTATACTATTTCCATGTGTACAATTCTGTTAAATTTTTTACTATGTTTTCAAATACAATTGTTAGGACCCAATTTTTTCTATTTTTTTTTAATTGGACTTTTTTCTTTCACCAACACTAGCTACTAAAATTTTCATTAAAAAAAAAAAGAAAGATAAATTACAAATACACCTCCTGAGGTTTGGTTAAAATACAAATTGCTTCCTGTGGTTTGGAAAATTATAAATATCTTCTTGTTAGAATTTTTTATTTGACAGAATTAATTAAAAAAGTAAAATTTTTAACTGGTCACCTATACAATAATAATATTATCTAAATTATTAATTGAAATAAAATTTTAACATTGTTAAAAATTGTTAATTAACTTGATGATTTATTAATAAAAGGACCTATTTGTTAAGAAATTAGAAACTTTAGGGAGTATAATGTAATTTCTAGAATCACAGGGAGTAATTTGTAATTTAAATAAATCTCAGGAGATGTGTTTATAATTTATCCTAAAAAAAATGTATGGATCTAATTATTTACCTTTGGGGAACTCACCGATCGGTATAAAATTCAAAATCTATTTAATTTCAAAACAAAATATTTGTACTAATTATTTTTATATATTTTTAATTGTTATTAAAAAAAATTAAAAAAGAATTAAAGACGCTGTTGCATGCCACTATTGCTGTACTTCCGTTATTAAAAACTCGCCGGAATGTTCAATATCATTGGGAAGTCGCTAGAGTATCGCTGGTAGGAATGGTCACAAGTCAGGTTTGAGACGGGTTTATAAAATCTGCCCCCGCCTCATATCATATTGGAGGCGGGGCAAATTGGGGGTGATGGGTGCAGGGTGGAAGGCGGGTTAATTTTGTAAGTTGAAAAATGAAAAAGTTAATAAAAATTATAAATAATTTAATTTATTACAAATAATAATTTATAATTAATGAGAATTATATTATATAAAATAGCAAATAAAATGAATAAAAATTAATATTACGTATAATATTTTAGTATTTTAACTTTATTATAAAAAAATAAATAAATTATATATATATTACATACATATAAATATATTTAATAAATATAATCGGGAAAGGGTCCGAGTGGAGCGAAGTAGGGGAAACAAAACCATTCCCCACCCCACTTCTTAGTGGATTTTTTTTTTTTTAAAGTCCCTGATACTAAGATTTTATAAGATAAAGAATATATAATATTTTCATTGTAGTTGGGGTTTCTCAACATTTTCACAGAGAAAATTCGACTCAGAGAAATTTATGCCAGACTTAGAGAAATTTTGGCCTAACTCAGAGAAATTTCGGTCTCGATACAGAGAAATTTCAATTTTCACAGAGAATTATTTCTCTGGTATGGTCATAGAGAAATTTCTCTTACTACACAAAGTTGGAGAGATATATTTCACCAAGTTTTCCCTTCTTAATCGGGGCGGGGAAAATGACCATCCATAATTGTTGGAAATTCGTCAGAGTGTTATAAATGTTATTGGAAGTCACCAGAATGTCCAAAACGTTCGCTAGACGTTAAGAATATCGTCGAAGACTTACCGGAATGTCTAGAATATTGTCCAAAAAAATAATAAATGGAAAAATTAGAGCGAAAAAACATAATAAAATGTGTTAAATATTGATAAACTGAAAAAAAAAGGAAAAAAGAAAAAAGAAACAAGAAGCGATAACAACAACAAAAATAACAATGGAAAAAAAAACATAAGTTAATTTTTAAATTTTATAGGGTTTAGGCAAATAATTTTCTATATTGATCAAACTAAAACCAAGCTTTGAAACTGTAAAATTGTTACAGTTTCAAAACATGATTCTATTAAGCATTTCTTCTTGTTAACCAAACTGAAAACATGTTATGAAATTGTAAAAATTTTACAATTTTAAAGCATGATTCATTTCAATACAAAAAAATTGAAACTGAAATATTTTAGTTTAGTTTCCATCGCTTGTAACTAAAACTCGAAAATTTTTTTGTTTAGAAATTGAAAATTTTCTCCATTAAAACAGAAAAAAAGAAGTGTGTAAGATAGAAAAAGTAGAAAAACTAAGAGATCAAAGAAGAAACAAATATAAAGAGAGAATCTAATGTAAATTTGAGAAGATCTACATCAGATTTAAATAGATTTACTCATCTTCTTCGTCGGAAACTCATCTCCTTCACTATTGGTGAGAGCGAAATAAGGAGTCGATAGTTGCTGGTAAGCCTCAATCAATGGTGGTCGCCGATAATTATATATCAGAAAGAGAAAGAGAAGAAGAAATGTGTGATCACCAATATTCAAATATAAAAAAGAGAGATAAAGAGAAGATAAAAAGCGTAAAAAACTTTTAGATCTATCCAAATAATTTTAGAATTAAATAAAACTAAGGGACAATTTGAGAACATGCTAAAAAAGCCAACTTTTTAGCTTTTTAGCTTTTTTTACCAAAAAAGTTATAAAAAGGCCACCAAAAAACTAGCTTTTTTAGCCGAAAAAGTTACAAAAAAACCCAAAAAATCAAAAAACTAATTTTTTTACTAACTTCCTAAAACACAATTATATCTCTTTCAAAGAGGATATACGAGTAAATTGCCGTTACTTTTTGTCAATTTTTAAACTTTGTAATATGAGTATGGCTGTTAAGGGTGTTCGCGGATCGGTTTTGACCCACCCGCATCTATGCGGTTTGGAAAAATGTCAACCCGCAACCTCCCGCAGTGCGGTTTGTGGTTTGTGTGGATAGGGTTTGCAGATGTGCAGACGGTTTGCGGTTTACATTTTTTTCTTTAAAAATTAATTTTTGAGTTTCTTTTTTTCCTATCGAATTTAGGCATCAGATTCATTTTATATATTTGTGATCATTTGACAGCAATTTCTGATAAGTTTACAAATAAAAATTGAATATCAATGCATTAAATGAAAGTACCCAAAACAAAGAGACCCTACACTAGTATTTTTGCCATGAAAAAAATATATATCGATGCATTAAAAAATGTATATCAATGCATTAAAGGTTGTACTCAGTGAGAATTGCCAGTTCAGTAATCAATAATCAAACTAGAAGCTCCATCGACCACCAGAAGGAAAATTTAATTAGGAAAAAGTGGATGAGTCACCAATGAAAATCACATAAGAAACCAAGTTTAAGACTTTATAATTTTATGGCATTAAGAAAGTTGAGAAATACTTAAAAATAAGAATCCTAGTGTCATAGAGAACATAATGGTGCTCCTGTTAAAGTTACAAAGTTGGTATATAAAAAATAATAATAATAATAATAATTAAAGTGCGGGCGTTTTTTGCGGGTTGCAAGTTTAACCCGCGACCCGCAAATTTGTCATATTTCAAATCGCATCTGCCCGTATTATATTTGTGAAACCGTCCATTTATATGCAAGTTGGGTAGTTTGAGCGATTCGGATAAACCGTTGCCCACATCTAATGGCTGTATAGTTGAGCCAAATATCCGACAAGGAGGTACATTAGGCCATCACATTTCCCTACAAATTGCATGAGAGAGACCCAGAGAGCGCATTGGGCATCATCACATTCTTGTCTTTCAACCCTGCATCCAAATGCATTTTCCCGCGAGACTTCTTTCTCATTCTCAAATTGTTGAGCACTCATTGTTGGAAAACAGTTGGGGCTGGCATCCTTCCAAGCCCGGTCTATTATGAACTCTATTTTGATATTTTAAATAATTAATTTTATATAGTTTTATTTATTTATTTATATAAATCATTAAAAAAAATAATTAGATAATCATAACATATTCATTTATTGCATTTATCTCAACACACAAAAAAAAAAAAGGATAACAAATTATTTCTGAAAATAAACCATTTATTTTTTTAAAGACAAACATGATAAATTGAACATACTATGATGAAAAGATCGAATCAATTTTTTTTGTTGGTGATTTAAATAAAAGACCTTACAAAATGAACGATTCAGATTATCAAAATGAAATATACGTGATGAAACTCATGGGTCCAAACAACATCCTCCAATTTAGATTAGAGATAATCTAAACCCAGAAAGTTATAGCCAAATAGGTATACAAGTTTTCCAAAAGGATATTTTACAAAAAAAAATATCTAACAAATTATTGTGCGGTCTAAATTTGATTTACATAATATGAAACCCACATGTAAATAAATTTTTTTTTGATATATTTATGAGGATGAGTATGGATGGTTGCGGGTCAAGTTTAGGACAAATTTGTTGTAATCCACCTCTGCCCCGTTTTACACCGGGTGCAAGGCAAATCAAGGGTGATAGTAGCATTAATATTACATATAATATTTTGATAGAATGGGGTGAGGGAAAATGCATATAAATATACCAAGTATAAGAATATTAAATTATATATATTATATATATATTTAATAAATATAATCGGGATGAGATCGGGTAGAACGAGACTATGGAAGCAAAATCTGTCTCCACCCCAATTCCTCAACAGAGCCGGAAAACCATGCGAGGCGGGAGAAAATGCCATCCATGAGGATGAATTTTGTGTATTCCTAGTGTTGTAGACAGCTTTAGTGCACTGCCGCTCTTGGTAGGAGAAATTATTTTCTTGGTCTGGAGTATTAGTGTCTCACTCTACTAACACTAGTCTTACTATTTTAGCAAAAACTTCAAATAACAAAATATAATTTACTGGTGGTAGTTACTAGTTGGTATACCATTTTTACCATTAATGAGAATACTGGTGTGAGAGAAAGAAACAGTCAGTACTATGAAAAAAATAACAATCAGTGCATTTAGTTTCAGTTTTCAGTTTTCTAAAACAGTTTGCTTTCATATAATCTCCAAAATATGTCATTTATTCCTTTAATTTTTTTTTTAATCAATTCATTCTTAAAATTTTAATAAAAATGCGAAGTGTACAAAATTAAAAATGCCATATACGATTAACATTCATCTTGCATGTGATGTAAGGCAACACTTGAAAATTGAAACATAATCCCAACCACACAACATATTTCATAATTTCTCGCTCTAATTTGGTGTACTTGACATTACCAAAATTTTAATTTGAGTCAAATAAGAACAATTATATACAACTGTCTACATCATTAACAAAATAATAATAAAATTCAATAATGCTCCATAAAAAATGAGTTATATGTCATTTTAGTACCCAATATTTAAATTTAATTAATTTCAACACATACAATACTTCCGCTTCTTGAGTACTCAAGTAACCATAACAAAATGACCATTTAAAATTAAGGATAAATTACAAATACACCCCATAAGATTTGCAGATTTGCTTAAAGTACAGATTGCCCACTGTAGTTTGTAAAATTACAAATACCTCATTGTTAGTATTTTTTATTTAACAGAATTAACTAAAAAAAAAAATTCATAATTGCTCTTCTATACAATAATAAATTACCTAAATTATTAATTCAAATATATTTCTAACATTATTAAAAATTATTAATTAACTTGATGATTTATTAATAAAATAAATGATTTGTTATGAAATTAGAAATCTCAAGAAGTAGAATGTAATTTTCAAAACCACAGGGGACGATTCATATTTTAATCAAATCTCAAAGAGGGTGTATTTGTAATTTACCCTAAAATTAAAAAAAATCCAAGTGACGCCACCAAACAAAAAACATTTTCATAAAAAAAACTCTCAAAACAGCCACTTCTTAGAAAACACCCAAAAAAAAAAAAAAAATTCCAATTTTCACAACAAAACATTCCCCAACAAAACTCAAAAAACCGTTACACAGTGATCAATCATAATCAACTAAAAAACAACTGTTTGATTGTAAGCAAAGACTAACTTGTCTAAATTACCTAGAAGAGTACCTTTCAGTGGAAGAGGTCCTTGTGTCCCTCAAGTTCCAAGGGTTTGGAATGTATTGGGCTCTTCCATGGGCCTGCATTGATGGGCTGGTCACCGGAGATTGATTCTGCCGCCACACTGGTATGTACTGGCCTCTTCCATGGGCCTGCATTGATGGGTTGGCTACCGGAGATTGATTCTGCTGCCACACTGGTATGTACAGGCCTCTTCCATGGGCCTGCATTGATGGGTTGGCTACCGGAGATTGATTCCGCTGCCCCGTGTGGCTTGTATTCACTGTCAAGCCCTGACCACACGGAGGGGCAGACTTTGGGCTGTTTCTAGATGGCCACAAATTGGTGTTCACTGACTGAGCTCTTCCATATGATTTGAATCCTTGCCTTAATCCGATATCCTCAGGTCCCCGATATCATGATCAAGTCTCTCGCCATGTCCAACTGGGAAGTTTATAGAACTTCCAGTGTGTTCACTGGAACCATGATAAATATTGTCCTTCCGCTTTCCTGTACCCGCACCCCACCCTGAACCGGCACCTTTATGTATCAGCTCAGGAGATGACTTTGCTCTATTAATTGCATTTCTGTGAAATCCTTGAATCTCTGCACTTCTGTGAAATCCATGAATTTGAGCCCTACAAAAATCATTGTGGTCGATAAAAACGTAAAGAGTGAAACAAGAAAGTAGGAAGTATAAATCACAGCGAAAATTTATAGTAAAAAAAGGGAATTGAACAAAACCTGTAATTGGGCCTGCTGCCCTGGTACTCGTGCCATAGTTGTCTTTCCACAATGTCAGCATCGTTTATTGTCTTGAAAAAATTATAAAGAGAGTCACCACAAATAAAAAGTTGACGTAACAAGAAGAAATGAACTGAAACTGTCAATTGTATTGTTGGGATCTGAGATCCCGCCCAAGACCTTATAAAAATCATAGTAAGCAGAAAAACACACTCACACAGAAGGAGACACCATATTTAACGTGATTCGGCATTAAAGCCTACGTCCACGGGAAAGTAACCGGTTATCACTATACCAATGGAGAGATTACAGAAAGATTACAATAGAGGAGGAGCTCACACTCTCCTCACTCAGACACTCTCCCATCTCCCTCTCACACACTGAGAGAGACGGTCTCTCTGCCTCACATCTCTCGCACTCTTTGGTTACTAGTCTCTCGGTTTGCTCACACTTTCACCTTTCCTCTCAACCTCCATTTATAGATACATTACAGATGAAGGTGGAGAGGCTGGCCTTGCACATGGCCAGCTCATTTCTTCTCCTTTCGGTGGCCGTCTTCCTTGACATGGTTGGTGGCCGCCATGCTTGACTTGGTTGGTAGCCTCCTTCCATGACTTGTGTGTGTTTCCATGGAGAAGAATATCACCCCCTTCACATGGGGTGATATCAACAAATCACCCCCTCAACCCATGTGAGGTGATCTACTGCACACACTGCTGCTAATCTTGTCACGCCCAAATTCAACATAGTCTGCATCTCTTCACTGAGACGCTGCATCCCTTGAAAGCTAGAAATAATACACCAGAGATACAAGAGGAGGAGGGAATCCTACATCCTCAACTCAACTCACACCACTCTCTGATTTGGAGAGAGCCTCTGCTCCTATCTCCCACAGATCTCTTCCACGCTTCCTGTCTTGGATGTCTACACCTACTATGCTTGAACTTGCGCAACCAAGATATCCGATACCCCCTGATTGGATGTCCTGCACCCCCTGCTGGGATGCCCTTGACTGTCATGCCTTATCTCACAGGACAAGTCATTGGAGCAATAGAAAACTCGTCGTTTATCCCATCAACGTCCTTGGTTTTCTTTGCTCGGAGCTTTTCCTCTGAACTATCAGCCTTTGCCCTCTGTACTTCTAAACAACCTCTTAGCATTTCCACATACGCTTGTTGTCTGTGCCTTTGCAATCCCTGATCTCCAGTTCAGCGATACACGTTACCTGCGTATCTATCACTTGTACTACCAGATGATGGTTGACAGTAGCCCTTTCTTCCAAAGCAACTTCAACAGATCTGTACAAGTCACCAACTATGCAACACCTAGCATAGTACCTGCACCCATAATTCTTGAGTGCTCATCGTGGCTCCATCTCTCCTCCTGCGCTCGAGCTCGCCTGAGAGATCCGCAACAACTCTGTTTCATTAAGAGGTGCGTTCGCTGCCACGGAACTCAAGAAACTACCATAGAGAAAGACTTGCCACTCATTGGCATGCACTCTTGCATTTTACTTGTCTCAATTTTTTTGTCTGGAAGTTCCTGTGAACTTTCAACAACCCGCTGTTACATACTCTTCTCGCGCTTCTGTACGACACTCTAGCGTACCCTTGCACTGCTGCACGTCTGCATTTGTGCTCCTGCGCTTAGTATGCTCCTCTGCAACTATTGTTCTACACGTCCACATACCATCAGTACCTACTCGTATACAGTAGCTCCAACAGCCACAGCATTTCCCTGAGCCTGTACTTGTTGCCAAATCATCTATCCGTCGATGAATGGTCTTCTCTTCTGATTGAACCAGATCCTCCGATGACATCAACAACCAAGAAAGTTCCCAGGAAAGACTGGTGGGGTCACAACCGGTCCCACTTAAGAACCAGTCTCCTTAGACAGTGTCTTTTTGACAGAACTTTCCTAGAAATTGTTGATCTTGAGATAATCATGTGCAATTCTCCTGATCGCCCTCTGACCAATCCTGATCTCCCTCGATTTGCCATTTGATCAAGCCTGATCTCCTCTAGTCTTCAATGATCTATCTCAATCTGTATCTGGTTGTCCAATCTGGTCAGAATCTGCCCATTCTAACCTCTTCAGGGAATCCGCAGCGTTCCACAATATCTGGCAACTTTCCTTTGACTATCGAAAATGACAAACTCCCATGTTTTGACCATCTTTCAAAACCATTCAGAATTTCACTATTCTGATCTCGCGGTTGCGTCCGGAACGGTCCGATTAGCTAGGACCAACCTTCGCTGCAATTCCGAGGACCTCACTGAAAAATATCCCTGAAAGTTGGGACACACCACAATTTTCTGAAAATTCTGAGCCAAATTGCAATTTTCAGAAGTTCAGGGAATATTCCATGTACCAACAGAATATTCCGTCCGCTATACCTGATGCCGTCTGCCACTTTAATCTGCCTTCTTTTTACAGAAACTCCGATTCCAAAATCTGACCGTACAAATGTGTCCGGAATACTCCAAATAGTTGGAAAGCACTATTAGATCATCAAAAACGGACTCCGAATGGCTTAGATCTAGCCAAAACATTTTGTACGCCTCAGATCTGCGGTTGCACTATACCCGCAGCACACTGGATCATTCCTTCCTGCAGTTGCACCGTAGCCGCGTTGCACCGGATCCTTCCTTCGGAATGCTGACATGGCAGATGACTGTTTTGCCACGTGGCGCCCCTTGCTGACGTGGCAACACGTGCTAATGACGTGGCCCGATGATGTGGCGCCACGTGGCGTTTGACATGGCGGTGAGCTGGCGCTGAGATGGCACGTGACGTGGAGATAACGTCACACCCACGCACGCGTCACTTGCCTTCTTCCCTTCGCCGCGCGTGAGGCCGCGTGCCTGCGATTCAGTTGACGCGCCGTCTCTATAAATGGCGCGTGTGGAGAGTGGGCTTCACTCTCCTTTTTCAGATGGCGCGTGAGAGTGCGTCCGGGCTCCTCTGGGGCTCTGCTTTGCATTTCTGGACTCCTCTCGTTGAGACTTTGCTCCTAGTATGCTGAAAACCTGATTTGGAGCAATTTCATTTCTGGGCAGTTTCGAAAAACGCACTGTTTTTGTTCCGAAACGCACCGTCAAGGCTTTGATACCAATTGTTGGGATCTAGGATCCCGCCCAAGACCTTATAGAAATCATAGTAAGCAGAAAAACACACTCACACAGAAGGAGACACCATATTTAACTTGGTTCGGCATTAAAGCCTACGTCCATGGGAGAGTAACCGTTTATCACTATACCAATGGAGAGATTACAGAAAGATTACAATAGAGGAGGAGCTCACACTCTCCTCACTCAGACACTTTTCCATCTCCCTCTCTCACACCGAGAGAGATGGTCTCTCTGCCTCACATCTCTCGCACTCTTTGGTTACTAGTCTCTCGGTTTGCTCATACTTTCACCTCTCCTCTCAACCTCCATTTATAGATACATTACAGATGAAGGTGGAGAGGTTGGCCTTGCACATGGCCAGCTCATTTCTTCTCCTTTTGGTGGCCGTCTTCCTTGACATGGTTGGTGGCTGCCATGCTTGACTTGGTTGGTAACCTCCTTCCATGACTTGTGTGTGTTCCTATAGAGAAGAATATCACCCCCTTCACATGGGGTGATATCAACATGTATGACTAACAAATAGCACAAATTTACCCTACAGAGATCTTGCTCGGAGCAGAGTAAGTGAATTTTTTTTCTTATGGAGCCCTAAATCATTGATGACATGCCTTAACATGTCATACATAATAATTATCAGAGCATTTTACAAGAAAATAGAATTGAAGATTTAATTATTACATTAGCAGATACGACAAAGATAATAAATGATGACTGATTAAAGTTTAACTAATCAGCTTAAACATGTGATTTCGAAAACTAGTATATACCTTCTCGGGGTGTTGCACACCCTCAAGTGGACGAGGAATATGTTGGCAGCTATTAGGTAACTCGTAAAAAACAGATCTGCAAAATAGAATGGCAGAACAATTTAAATCAAGAACTTCCCAACCCCTCCACAAGAGAAGAAAAAAAAAACATTTAATGAATTATTAAATTTAGCTAAAGTATAGTTTTTTGACTTACAAAACATTGTCATTTCTCGACTGTCGTTATCCTCCCGGGGGCTAATAAAACCACTGATTCCACACCTGGAAAAGTATATATTGAATGTTTAGCTCATAAAAAAAATTTAGACGTTTACTACAAACCGCTCACAAAAGAGCATAGATCATCTTGTTCCATTTCATGTCCCATCATCCATCTCATATTATTTTCATATTGTTATGTCATCAAAATCAAAGACAAAATATATGAGATAAAAGATGGTACAGAGAGTGGGACAAATGATTCAATGCCCTCAAAAAATTAAAATAGCATGAAATAAAAATATACAGTGTGCTTAGTTTTAATTTTCTGGATTCAATTTTTAGGAAATTGAGTTTTTTGTTTTTGTTTTCCCGATTTTTTTGTTGTTAGTGAATATTTTTAAATTTAAGCAATTTTTTTATTTTTTTAGATGCACCTTACTTAGATGTGTCTAAAAAAAAAAAAATTATTTGTAAAAAATTATTTTAAAAAATCAACAAATACACAAGAATACGAAAATACATTGAATTTTCATTTTTTTGGGTATTTTTGGTATTTAGTGAATTTTTTTAAATTTTTTTTTCACAAATATTATATTTTTTAAGTGTATTTATGTTGGGTGTATCTAAAAATTAAAAAAAAAATACTTAAAATATTTTAAAAAATTAGTGAAAATTAAAAAACACGAAAAACAAAAAAATTTAATTTTTTGAAAAGTGAAACCAAACAAGCAAATCGGACACATAGTTTGCCAATGTTCTACATCTATGACCATCGATGACTATCCTATTTCGTCATGGCTTACACATGAGCTCCCTTCCCATCCCCGAAAACCCAAGAGAACATAAGTTTTGACTAGACACACTCTTATATTTAGACAAAAATCATACCAATAAAATCAGTAAACACTGGAGACAAGTTGGTCCACCCAACATTATAGACTACGGTGATGAGATTGATGTTGAACAAAATGTTTTTTTTAATTGTTACAAGATTTTCATCAAATAAAACCTTGTCTTAACATAAAACAGCGTTCTAGTCGTAGATGCTAAAAAAACAAAACTTTTGGGAACCAAACAATATATATTTAAAAAATAAGAAACAGAGAGAGAGAAAATACTCCAAAATAAAATTATTCAAATTCTAGCATTTGGGAATTGTGGCTTAAATGTCAAAGCTTACTTGAAATTCTTATCTATCAATTCCTTGACCATTTCGGTTTGTTTTCCCGCACACTGCTTTTCATGAAGGGAAAATATTTGAGATCGCAGCACGTGAGAGCTTCTCACAAACAGATAATCAACCTTAGTCGAGTTCTTAAATTCTTCGTCAACCTACAAATAATTAATGAATGCTCAACAAAAAATCAAAATCGAAGACAAACAAAAAGTTTAGAAACGAGCAAGAATCACTATATCAAGAAAAGATTTTCATACCCTAATTCTGCCACTAGTTTTTTTATCTGTGATAGTAAGCGTTCTTCATCTATAAAAGGAAGCTTGCAAACTGCCTACAAAGGACAATGATATTTTTGAAATATTACAATGAACCTTAGCGGTTTATGACAAATAACCAATGGATAAAATTAGATTTGACGTATCATAGAAAAAAAAAAAAAAAACTAATTTAAGCGAATCGAGAAATATTACCAAACCTGCCACATAAAACGTTTTCCATCTTCATCGAATTCAAAATCTACTCACGGAAGACATAAGCAACAACAAAACACATAATCAACAAAATCTATCGTCTAATCAACAATGTACAACCAAATCAAATTTCTAATCAAATAAAAAGGCCTAACCAGTAGGATAAAAATCTATTATCTCAGACTCTTCGCTAGTCATGAGTGCTCGGTAGGCTCTTGGAAGTGCATGAGCACTGTTGATTTACATTTCCCATTATGCACAATAATTCGTGTAAAAGTTTCAAACCGAAGAAATTAAATCCCAGAAGTACCTTCTTGGTGGCAGGACACCCATAAGTTGATAAAAAGGTTTAAACGGTGAACCTTTCTGAAAGATCACTTTCACTTGAGAAAGACCCCTGAAGTCCGAAGCAAATGGACTGTAGTGGTATGGATAAAACCTAACATGTTGATCTTGTCATTAAAATGAACAACACGAGACACAAATCATATATTCATTTTAGTAAAAAATGTTATACCATGTCCATGAAGGAACTCCGGAAAAATAATACTGAAGCACCCAACATAAACCTTCAGTATATTTCTGAACCTACACACAATTAACAAAATAATTAAATAAAAAAGATTGGTCCAAAACTGCATGCAAAAGCCTATGGCAATCAAACAACATACCATTGCTTTCCTCATACTTTCCATATCCTCTTTACTTTCGGTACAAAATTTCTCCTTGTAGTATCTTTCTTTCCAACCTATGGAACCCAATCTCACCTGTGTAATATTTTCACGATTCAAGTTATTAGTCAAGCTTTAACCAATGGTAGACATTTTTTGAAAAACTACTAAAATAAAGTTAACATTAATACATGGCCTAAATCCAAAGAAAAAAAGAAAAATTCAAAGGACGGACTAATACCTTGTCCACCACAAAACTTCCACTCTTGAAAAGGTCTGATCTGTCGCGAATGTATTTCTTCAACTTTTCTTTCAATTCCTTAGTGTTCTGCAGAATCAGAATCTGTAATACCAAGAAGACAATATCACAAATAATAATGTGAAAATATCTAAATAGAAATGAATGTATAAGAGTAACATTTGACAAATCAATTAACTAAAACACTAAGGATTTTTTCCTTTATCTTCCCTTTTTTTTGGCTCCGAAATTAATAAAATAGGCATGAGCCTACTTGTTCTGCACCAAGTTGACGTCCCAACAATTATCAATTTATCATTCAGTATGACAGCATAAAAAGGTTATTAAAAGAAATATATAGCATGACACTTGGTAGGAAAATAATTCACGTACTTCCGAAATATCACAAGTTGAACTTGCAGCTCCATTTGATGATGCAGACTTGATCCCGAGATTTTTAGAGATCGGGGATTTCCCATTTGCAGCACCATGGCTGTTTTTCCCATTGACTTCCAAATCAAAACCCAGATCTTCTTCTTGTTCTTCTTGCTGGACAAGAAATAAATTTTTATTTAGTTCAAGATATGCAGAAACAAATAAGCACATTTAAAGGCACTAGTTTTGAAACATAATTTAATCCAAGAGATTGACAATAATTGATACTAACAATCTCCGAAGCTTCAGACAGGAGCCGTCTGAGTTTGCGATCTCCCAATTCTGATCTTTTCTTGAAAATTCTTTCTTCGTATGCACCAACCAAAAGGATGAATTTCTCGACCCTTTTTAATTTTATATAGCGTGCTTTCTTGTCCCCCACCTGCTCACAAAAACAACAAAGGGAGGCACACTCATCCTTCCAAATTCTGACTATATTAAGGCATAATTAAAAGATGTATATTATTACCCATTGCATGTCAACTAAATATCCTCCCAAATTTTTGAACTCGCCTTTGTATACAGAATACATTAAATTTGTCGCATTTGATCATATAATGATATATGTAACTTTTATAGAAGGCATAAAAAAAATATAACAAAATAAAAAAAACCTCATGAATTGAAAAGGCAGGCATGTGGGGTAGAAAATCATTCCCAGTAAAGATGCACATGAATATGAAGTCATCGATTATCCTCTCAAGATCAATCTTTATGTTCTGAGGAGGATCTGAGATTTTAAGATCAAGTTCTATATATTCTCTAAGGATCCAAACATGTAGAAACTGCAAAAGTAGCGTTAAACAAAATCAAAACATTGACCATGAAAGGTGCTGGTTTGGTTTAAAACTAACGAAAATTAAATAAAACACCTGATAGGGCTTTTTTATCAAAGATGACTTTCCGCCAATAGACTGATGACGCTGTTGAAACCATCCTTGGGACCTTGGCAAACCAGATTCTGCTTGTCTAAGGCTGGTTTCAAGTACTAATTCACTTGCCGGTTGCTGCTCTTGTATTAGTACATCCTACAATATTTACCCAAAAGGGAAGAAAAAAAAGCTTAAACAATACTCGGCAAGCAGAGTGTGCAAACATGAACTAATTGTTGATGATATAAATATCTAAGAACTTCAGTTTTAATACATGGTCGTTTATCAGGGCAGGCAATAGATCCTTCCTTTCTCTAACAGTTCAGACTATAACACGAGTTAGTTGCTAACAATTTAATACAATTTATGAATTCGTCTACATACTACATTGAGAACGGTGCTTTAGATTGGTAGCAGAGTTTTAAATACTGGCCAATATGTAACAGGATTTTGGATAGCCGATAATGTTTGATATCGGCCAATATATAATGCTTTCAGTGACACCAACACGTATTCCAATACTATTATTTAAAACCATGATTGGGAGAAAAATGGGATATATTATATGGCCCGATATGGTATGGCGTCTTATGATGCACTAAAAATACATTAACTGAAATAAACACAAATCAGTCAAAACAATTGTGATCCTCATGGAGCCATATGACTTGAAATGAAAGGAATTCTCACTAAATCAAAGCAATGGCAATGGTTTAATCAACATATACCTCTCTCAAGATTGAAAAGTGCAATTCATGTGCTGCCAAGGCAAGCATAATTAAATCCGCATCCTGTATGTCGATAAATGTAAATTAAAATTCAAATTAATTGAAACTAAGCAAACAAGGATAAAGGTTAAATCCCCAAAAAACACATACAACTCAAATGAAACAGGACCGGGAAAAAAAAAAATAGAAAACAAAACAAAACAAAACAAAACAAAAGGTTCCCATTATCCCATACCAAGCCATAAAGGCAGTGGTGCGTATTTGGATCATAATTCATGCATGAAAACTGTCCCCGGTGTTATGATGTTGGAATCTGAAACTTCAGATTCCTGTTTTGGCAACACTTGTTTGCCTTCCATTTCAAATTCCTTTCTTAACCTGTTTTCCTCGGCTTCCTGAATAACAACATATGAAAATCTTAATACTATATAAACCGAAAGCATTTAAGCTTAAAAGATATCTATTGTTTTAGTAAAGAAAACTCACAGCAATTTCATTATCCTTTGCTGTCCGGAAACGCCTTGTTCGTTGCTGATTCATTTTTGCTCTTGGTGCAACACCATCTGAATGAAAATTACAATAGAAGTTATTGAAGCTACAAAATTCATTTTTCTTTTCCTTGAATCTGCAGAATGCTGTAATCCTACAGATCTCAGTGTAAGTATATGACTTTAAAAAAAAATTGGCACAAAATTATTGTCTTCAGAAATAAAAGAATTTTAGCATTTTAATGAACATTTGTAGTTGATCACTGCGAATGGCCTTTCTGAAGAAAACATATCTTGATCCATAGATCATCTGATCGAGAACTATTTGGCTGCTAAAAAGAAATAAGCTTAAAACAAGAGCATTCACTGTCATTTTCATTTTTTGCTTTGTGTTCCTTGGAAAAAAATTTCCTGATGGCCCAAAATTTTCTTTTCTTATTCTGGAAACACTTTTAAAACTGTTTGATCCTTGATAAGATGCCAGCTCTTTTCAATTTAAGGTGTCAGCTCTTTTAATACTCAGCACACCCCTCACATGTGATTAGACTCTCCTACTAAATGGGCCAAGTAGCACGCGCAAATAGTATACTAATGATGCAGGCAATGAGAATTGAACATAAAAAATCTAGGTAGCGTTTGGTTGTGTTTTGTAAATGTGATTTGAGAGTATGAGTTATATTTTGAGTTTGTGTATTGTGGAATTATGATTTGAGTGTAGAAAATTTGTTTGGTAAAGAGTTTTGAAAATAGTTTTGGAAAAGAGGTTTGATTTGAGTGGGGAATTATTGATGTGACATTTGATATGTGATACAAAAATTTACAACTCATAATTAAACATACAACTCAAAATTATCTTAAAGCACATAAAAAATTTAAAAAATTTCAGAAAATATTTGTCCCGATTATGTAAATCAACTGCAAAAAAAAAAAAATCTGGAAATCAGCCGGACATCCGGGTGGACATCCGGGTGGACAAAAAAGGCGTCTGTGCATCAGAGTTCTCTCTGCAGAGTGTAGAAAATTGATTACAGAGCACAACCAAACAGAATTGTCTCATCTGATACCATGTCAAAATGCTCAAAAGACCAAATTTGAATGAAAGGCTCTTGCACATTAAAATCCCCAAACATATATGTCCATCCATTCAATTATTAATGGCCATGTGTTCTTGTCCCCATTTTTTTTCAAAAATGATTGCATGCTCTGAAGCCCATGACCATGTGGAATTCCCGAAATATTTAATAATTACACCTCACACGCACCAAAACCAAGTGTATTCATTTTAATAAATATTGGATGTAACGGTGATACCACATTGTAGTATTGCCATCAAATAAGCAATCTTGATTTACGATAGGGACCACAATATTGTTGAGTTAGTGAAAGACAAGATTTGTCCACTAAAACCTAGTGTAACTTTTTGTTGGTCAATATTTTTACATATCAACTATAAGTTAACATATATAAAGTTACAAAAGATGAGCACGAGACAAAATATTATTACAAAGGGTTATGAAAGATAATAAGATAAAGATTAAATTTTAAACACTAAGACCATCTCCAACGCTTCATCAAACTTGACATCAAATTTGAATTTTGGTAAAAAAGTCACTTTTTGGTGTTCCGACGGTTTCAGCAAACAAGTATCAAAATGAGAATTCAGCAAATAATTCATCAAAGTGAGAACAGGTTGCTCCTTTCACCAATACACTGTGCATAGCCATTAAAGCAGAAATTTGTCAAAATTTTACACATGGCACCCGGTTGACCAGCTCATGCAAATGGTTCAAAAATTGGTAGGTTCAAACAGTTCAAAAAGGTTTAAAAAAAAAAAAAAAATTGCCTTAACCGGTCGACCGACCAGTCGACCCACGGGATGATTGTTTTTTTAATGTACCGTTGGAGCAACTGATATCAGATTGAAAAAATGAGCCATTTTTTATTCAAATTTGACGAAAAAATAATAAACCGTTGGAGATGCTCTAACTAATGTTATCTAACAAAATAGAAGAATAGCTTACCAATGGCCATGTACAAAAGCCTGCGAGGCCGTACAATGGAAAAAAGCCTATCAATGTAGGACTTTTCTTAAGTGTGCAAGGCACACGATATGCAACCCATTTACGCATTTCTGTTTGCCTTCTGTTTTATGTTTACACCTTACACTTACACTCTTTGTGTTGGTTGCATATGGTGTGCAACCTTAAGGGTTGCACACCATAACAGGACCCATCAATGTATTCATATATGTTGTTGAATACTACTTGGAAAGTTTTTGGTGGTGAAGTCTGAAAATACACAGGAAGAGAAATTGAAGAATAGAAACAAATTAAAAGTACTACTGTGTATAAGTAGCTGCAAATACTCTGATTATGACTATACATTAATTAATATGCAATTCCAAGGTTTTTCTGGGACTAATATCAAGCATGATATATGAAAATTAGAAGTAAAATAGTAAGGGTTAAATTACATTTACCACCTGATATTTGCAAAAAATAAAATAAGCATGACAAATTTGACATAATCACACTAGTTTTTCTTCTTTTAATAAGACTAAAGCAACCAAAATTAATATAAATAATGTGTAAGGACAAGAATAATAATGATAAAATATGTATTTTAGTATAAAAAAATATGATATTATCATTTTTGTCCATCCATGCAATTAACAAAGTACTAACAAATTACTGATGAAATTGAAACTAAATGTTATGTGAATTAAAAATAGGATAAATTACAAACACACCCTTTGAGATTTACTTAAATTACAAATTACCCTTGTAATTCTAAAAATTACATTATGCCCATAAGGTTTCTAATTTCATAACAAATAAATCTTTTTATTAATAAATCATCAAATTAATTAACAGTTTTTAATAACGTTAAAATTTTATTTTAATTAATAATTGAGATAATTTTATTATTGTATAAGCGAATAGTTAGAGATTTTACTTTTTCAATTAATTCTGTTAAATAAAAAATCTAACAGGGAGATATTTATAATTTTTCAAATCACAATGAGCAATTTGTATTTTAAGTAAATTTGTAATTTACCCTTAAAAATATAAGAGAGCTTAGTATAATTATACCAAATTTGTCGTGCTTAATTGATTTTTTTATTTTTTATTTTTTTGAAACTTAAGATCAATAATAAATGTTAGTTTGAATTGAACTAAAAATACATCTCTTTTCTCATAGTTAATCATTACAACTGTGTAATAGAGGAGAGGATTTCCAAATTCTAAGGTGTCGTTCGGTAACACTTACGTTTTCAGTTTTCTGTTTATATTTATAAAAATTTTAAAAACTCAAATAAAAACTTGTTTGGTAAAATTTTTGATTTATAAATCAGTGGTCTCAGTTTATAAATTTGGCCAAAAAATAAAAACACAAAAAATGTGTTTCCGTTTTGAGTTTTGAGTTTTTTTTTTTTTTTTTGCCACCCAACACTAGCCACCACCTGCCACCATTTTCCACCACCGTCTTCCGCCGCCACCACCACCCACTCCCCACCACCACCTGCCACCACCACTCACCACCCACTCGCCACCACCCGCCGCCACCTGCCACCACCCCCATCCGCCACCTACTTGCCACCACCACTCACCACCCACCTGCCACCACCATCCACCACCCACCTGCCACCACCATCTACCACCTGCCACCACCACCCACCACTCACCACCCACCACCACCACCATCACCCACCTGCCAGCATCACCCACCACCCACTCGCTACCACCTACTATCCGCCACTGTCACCCATCCATCCATCCACCACCACCACCACCACCACCACCACCCACTCGTTACCACCTACTACCCGCCATTGTCGCCCACCCACCCATCCACCACCACCACCTGCCACCACCACCCACCACCCACCACCCGCCACCACCACCACCACCACCACCACCCACTCGCTACCACCCACCATCGTCACCCACCTACCCACCATCACCACCCACCCGCTACCACCCACAACCCACCACTGCCACCACCACCACCCACTCGCTACCGCCCGCCACCGTCACCCACCCATCCACCATCACCACCCACAACCCACCCGCCACCACCCACCACCACCCGCCATCCGGCACCCACCTGCAACCACCACCACCACCACCACCCGCCACCACCACCACCACTACCCACTCGCTACTACCCACCACCTGCCACCACCCGCCATTCGCCATCTACCTGCCACCACCACCCACACCACCCACTCACTACCACCCACCACTAGCCACCGTCACCCACCACTCACTGTCACCACTTTCCACCACCATCTTCCGCCACCACTTGCTATTTCTCACTCTTTTTTATATTTTTAAATTTTTTTAAACCTTTTGTCAATTACTAAACGCGTTTGTAGTTTATGTTTTTCTAAAAATAAACAAAAAGCAGTTTATAAAATTTTTGTAAATATAAACTGAAAACGTAAATGTTACCAAACACACCCTAAGTATCTAGGCTTGTATTTTCATTACAAATTAGAGTTTTAAAGATTGTTTCATATTTACCGTAAGCTTATGTGAGATTTTGAATACTGATATATTGACCAATACTATTCAATATAGATTGATTCACGTACAGTTATTGAAAGTATCATGCCATTAATACAAAATCCGAGGTACTAGTAATGAGATATGGTATGATGGAATAATCACAAGTAAAGTGGGTGTTTAGAAAGTGAGTTTTTTTATTTTTTTATTTATTTTTTGTAGTTTTTTTTTTAGTTATAGAATATTATTGGAGATAAATTTTTTTATGTTTGGGAAGATAGTTAAATTTTTGGACTTTTCTTAAGTGTGCAACTTACACCTTTTGTGTAAGTTGTTCACTTACACCTCCTGTTTTATATTTACACCTTCTGTTTACACCTTTTGTGTTGGTTGCCTATGGTGTGCAACCCTAAAAGGTTGCACACCATAACAGGACCCTAAATTTTTTTGTAGTTGGATGTGATATTTGTGAAAGAAAAAACGAAATAATTATGGGATTTGATTTGATATTTTGTTTGGATTTATTTTTTTTGATTTTTTAAAATATTTGTCTCATAGTGAAAAATATAAAAAAAAATAAAAAAAAATCCAAAATCCAAGTTCCAAACAGCGCCAAAGTATCATACAAAGAAAAGAAACAATAACATATGCAAGTAAGTACCATACAAATCATTTATCACAAATCACAATAGCACAACTCAACATATTACGGGACTCATAACAAAGAAAGAAAAAAAATAAAATAAAAAATAAAAACAAAAAGGCTGATCGATATAGTGGTGTTTGGGAAGTGAGTTTTTATATAGTTTTTTTAGTTGTAGGATATTATTGGAGAAAATTTTTTTGTGTTTAAAAAGATAGTTAGGTTTTTTTATGGTTGGATGTGATATTTGTGAGAGAAAAAATAAAATGATTATGAGATTAAATGTGATTATTTTGTTTGGATGTATTTTTTTGGTTTTGCAAAAAATTTATCTTTTTGTGAAAAAAATAAAAAAAAATTCAAGTTCCAAACTTCCCAAACACCACCTATGTATACTATAGAGTGCAATACACAAGAGCGAGCTGTGAACAAGATGCATATATATATATATATATAGATAGACAAGGAGTTAAAGAAGGGATGATTGATTTATACGTACATGGTCATCAGGATGGAAACAAGGGTGTATGATACCATTCATGTCAAGATAGAGGTTATCATACTCTATCCCATTTTTGATACATTTCATTAATTTGAGAGCACTAATGGACCACTAATGAGGTGGAAATTAAAAAAAAAAAAAAAACTTAAAGTCAAAACATCACATCAGTCAGTAAAATCCACTCTCTAGAGCTCCTTTAGAGCATCTCCAACCCAATCCTCTCACCAAAGAGGATGAAAATAAATTTTTTTATTCAAAAAGTGAATATAGAGTATATCACTATTCATTCCAACTCCAACCATAAACCTTCATTTTCTTCACTATTCATTCCAACTTCAACTTTATTTTCTTTTTTAACAAATATTTAATTTTAAAATTTTTGTAAAATATATTTAATATTATACTTATTTTAAAGGTATGATTTCATATTTTTTATTGATGTCAATTTTATAAAAATTAAATTTACACATTAAAAGTTATTTAAAATATAATAAGAAATATGGAGTGAATAGTGTTTTGGAGGTTCCTTCATTTTTTTCCTCCTCCCTTCAAATTTGAAGGATCAATCCATCTTCCTTCATTTGGGAGGAAGAAATGAAGGATGGGTTGGAGTTGTTTTTGGGAGAGGATCCTCCATATTTGAAGATATGGAGGATGGGTTGGAGATGCTCTTAGAGCATCTCCAATGCATCCTCTATATCTTCAAATATAGAGGATTTGTTGCTCCAACCCATCCTTCAAATCCATCTCTATTTGGGAGGAGGATGGGTTGATCCTTCAAATATGAAGGGAGGATGGAAAATGAAGGATCTCCTCCAAAACACTATTCATTCTATATTTTGTGATTGTATTACAAATAACTTTTTGTATGTAAATTTAATTTTTATAAAATTAACATCATTAAAAAATATGAAATCATACCTTTAAAATGAGTATAATATTAAATATATTTTACAAAATTTTTAAAATTAAATATTTGTTAATGAACAAAAATTATTTTTTGATGAAGGAAGGATGAAGGGTTTTGAAGATTTGTGGTTGGAGTTTGAATGAATAGTAACACACTCTATATTTACTTTTTGAATAAAAAAATTTATTTTCATCCTCTTGGTGAGAGGATTGGGTTGGAGATGCTCCCAATTTAAAGATCCCAAACATTTTTCTTGAGTTTACTAAGGGTCTGTTTGGCAAGGGCTCATTGGGCTCATGAGCCACAAAAGACAAAATAGGCTCATGAGCCACAACAGACAAAACATCACATCCAACCCCATAATCATTACACTCTTCTCTCACAAAAAAAGCCAAAAAGCCAAGAGTCCTTCCCAAACCAAACTTTTGAGCCCAGGCTCATATAGCCAAAAAAGTCAAAAAATTAAAGAGCCAACCCACTTCCCAAACGGAGGCTAAGCTTGTTTCTATTTTTTCTTCTTTTTCTTCGATGGCGTTCACTACAATCTTTGGGTACTTGTTCACTAACCATCGATAAAACGACGGAACTCCCATATCTCTCTCTCTCTCTCTCTCTCTCTCTCTCACAGTATATGCGCAGCAGTAACAGAGAGCTCAAAAAAATAACACAAAAAGCTTACAAACAAGAGTAGGATTGAATAATGCTATATGTTTTATTGTGAATTGGGGAATGATATGATATAATTTTTAAAATTTATAATTTATATAATAAGTAAATTTAATAATAATATTATAATATTAATTAAGATATTAATTAGTAGATATAGTATTATTTAGGGTTGTTTGGAATATTTTAAATAAGTATATTTTTTGACTTTTTATAAAAAATAGATTGAGTTTAAAGTGATATGGTAGAGAAGTGATGTGACTTAAATAAGATGATGTGACTTAAGTGTTGGTTTGGCAAGGGCTCATTGGGCTTTTTTGGCTCAATGAGCCACAAAAGACAGAATAGGCTCATGAGCCATAACAGACAAAACATCACATCCAACCCCATAATCATTACACTCTTCTCTCACAAAAAAGTCAAAAAAGCCAAAAAGTCCTTCCCAAACCAAGCTTTTGAGCCCAGGTTCATATAGCCAAAAAAGCCAAAAAGTCAAAAAGCCAACCCACTTCCCAAACGGAGGCTTAGGCGGTGTTTGGAAAGCCAGACTATAGGTTATTTTAGCCTCAATAATAGAAAAAAAGCAAAAAGCGTCAATAGTTAAAAAAAAAAAAAACAAAAAAAAAAAACAAAAAAATACACAACAAACAAAGCAGCCGGCAACCTACTCCCATAGGCACAATATTTTGCCAGTCTATTCCTATAGGCTTATTTTGCTAGATTATAACTCACTTCATCTCTCACAAAAAAACTGTTTATAAGCTGTTTATAAGCAGCGTTTTACCAAAAAGTTGATTATAATCATTTTCTCAAAATAGCCATAGACGAAAATGACAATTTTGCCTTTGTAGACCAATTTTGAAAAAAGTAAACTAAAGAGTAAATTTATTATTTCAATTTCAAATATCATTTTAAACACATTTTTTAATATAATAACTTAAATAAAAATCTATCATATCTTCTCAAATACAATAAAAATCAATCTTATCTTTTCAAATATGAAAATTAAAATAACCTATTAAAATAATTAAAAAATCAAAAAATTTCTAAAATAACCATTTTCCAAACACCCCTTTAATTTGACAACTGTGGTGATGTGGTGTGCTGCTGTAGACTCCGCATGGTTTCGAGGGAGTGGGAAATGATTAGAGGAGTTTTTTAGACTATATTTGACGGTTAAACTTCGCTCATCATCGTCATATTTGCTGGCACCTAGATAAATTTTTCACAAAATAGTCAAAGAAAGACAAATGGGAAAATTAGAAAAAAAATTCGTGAAGTGATGAAAAAAATTCAGGCCAAGTTTGAAAACTTGTAAAAAAGTTAAAAAATTACTTTAAAAAATTGAAAAGTTAATATTATTTATCAAAAGTTAACAATTATGGCTGCACAACTTTCAATTTAAATTTTTCCTTACAAATCAATTTTTACAATTTTTTATTAGACATTTTTTCATAAAAAGTCAAAAAGTTAACCCAAACATCCATATTTTCAACCTCAATTTTTTAGTCCAAAAAGACAAAAAATACACTTATTTAGGACACCCCAAACAATCCCTCAATATGTATGGGTTGAATTTTTTAGAATAAGTTTTTTGATAATTGGATTTTTTTTATTTTTATACTTTTTTTTTGTTTCTGGTAAATATTTTTAAAATTTTAAACATTTTTTTACTTTTTTAGGCGTACTTTGCTTAGATATATCTAAAAAATAAAAAATTTGTGAAAAAATATTTTAAAAAATTAATAAATACATAAAAATATAAAAAATGTACTGAATTCTCGTATTTTTTTAAAATTTTTAGTATTTAGTGAATTTTTTTAAAAAAATTCATAAATTTTTTACTGTTTAAGTATATTTATGTTAGATATGTCTAAAAATTTTAAAAATTGCTTAAAATATTAAAAAAATTCAGTAAAAATAAAAAATACAGAAAATAAGAAAGTAGAATTTTTTGATAAGTATTTTTGAAAAATTCTAACCAAGTAAAGTAATTATTATTCTAATTATTAAAATTAATAAATTTTATTATTAATTTAAAGAAAAAGTGAACACAGTGAGAAATCAGAATTCAGATGGTAGTAAGGGCATCCACAATGAATGTGTTAAAATTGTGTGTTAAAATGTGTTATATGACAAAAAAGTTAAAAGTGGGACCCAAAAATATGTGTTAAGAGTTTGTTAATTGGGTCTTGTTATGGTGTGCAACTTACACCTTACACCTTACATCTTACACTTACATCTTATACTTAAAATTACACCTTATACTTACACATTTTTTGAGGTTGCATATGGTGTGCAACCCACTTACACCTTACACCTTACACTTACACCTTATACTTACACTTACACCTTACACTTACACATTTTGTGAGGTTGCATATGATGTGCAACCGTAAGTGGGTTGCACACTTAAGAAAAGTCCTTGTTAATTTAGTGAGTGAATAGTGAATGAATAGTGGTACAATAGATATGTTAAGGGGTGTGTTAAGGTATGTGTCAAATATATATATGTGTGTGTATATAATAAATAAAATAAATAAATAATTTAGTTTAATCAAAAATTTCAAACCCAAAATTAAATTTCAAGTCAAAAAAAAAAAAAATCCCAACAGGTTAAAAAAAAAAATTTGCCATTGATCGGTCAACCGGTAAGCCCAAAAAATGTTCCCCTTTCGCTAGCTAAAACGCTAGCTGCAGATAACAAACATATTAATACATACCACTAATACACACACAAACAACTCTATTACAGTTCCAAACAATATTCTCTGTTAGTCAAAACTTGACACCTGACACTAACACACGCGTTAGTATGCCCATTGTAAATGCGCTAAACTTAGATAAGAAATAGGTATCAATAAAGTAAAAGACAAATAAATAAAGCAAATAAACAAAGTAAAATAAAAGATGGTAGTAAACTTAGGAGATAGGTATCAATAAAGCAAAAGACAAATAAATAAAGTACATAAAGAAAGCAAAATAGAACTTACAATTTGTTTATTGGAAGCAGTTTGAAAGCATGGCTTCAAAACACATTACTTTAAAATTACAAATGCAGAAATAAAATTGTTTATAAATTTTAGAGATTGAGAGATTTTTGAGAGAAAATACCTAGATCTTTGGAAACTTAGTTTTTGGATTTTTTTTTTGTTTTGTTTTTTTTCACTATAAGAGAAATGTTTTACAAACTAAAAAAACAAATCCAAATAAAATATCATATCAAATCCCATAATCATTTCACTTTTTCTCTTACAAATATCACATCAAATCACAAAAAAACTCAACTATCTTTCCAAACACAAAAAAAAAAAATCTTCAATAATAACCTACAACTAAAAAAACCTACAAAAAACGCACTTTCCAAACACCTACTAAGGCTGTTAATTAGATATTTTTTTTATTAGGATTGGATATTCTATTCATTCTAAAACTTTTTTTAATGGCTAATAATTAATTATGAGTCGGGAAACTCCACGTTCAAGTTCAACATTTTTATTGACATATAAAACAGGGTAAGATCATGGAGATTTACTTTTACTAATGATTTTATTGTTTAATAATTTAGTAATTTCTTTTTTGCACATTTCTACTAATTTGTTATTCATTTGAATAGGTCTAGATTTAGTAAAAATTAGTTGTTCATTAAAATTTTTAATATAAGGAGATGTGACAACATATTTTTTCCTATGTCAAAAAGCGCTAGGTAAAGTAGAACAAACGGTAGTTTCTAAATTACTTTTAAATTGTGCAATTTTTGAAATAAGAATAGGATCTGCTAATTGAGATTAAACTCTTTTGTATTTGACTTCTTCTTTGAGGAATTTGAGCTGTTTGGTTAATCGATTAATAGATTAGAATATGGAACATTCTTTTAATTGATTTAACTCTTTTATTTTAGGAGGAGTTAAAAATTTAAAAGTGACTGTTTGACCAAAGGCTTGTGTTGTTATATCATAATTAGTAGTGGTAAATGGGTATAATAAGAAAATAAACGGAGAGCCTAACATGACTTTATCTGTCATGTTTCTTACCAAAACAAATGATGTTTTAAAACAGACATCATTTTGACAAATATGAACTTTGGGTAATTTATATTTAATATGTATTTGACTTCTATTAGCAGAACTTAACTGTTCTCTAGTTTTATAATAATATTTTGTAGGGATTAAGCCTTATTGAATACAATTTAAATCATTGCCTATGTCTATTAGGGTCATGACTTCGATTTCAAAATCATTAATAACTAATTTGACTTTTGAATGTCATTTTTGAATATTAATTCGATTGATCATATTTAATTGATGACTTTCTTGATTATCATTGTCACTTTGAGATTTAGCGGATCGATTATTAAAGATGACATGGTTGGGATTATGACTAGAACTAGATTTATCTGAGGAAGAATCATTATTGTGTTGAAAATCATTAAGACTTTTATTAAGTTTTAATATTGCTATTTCGTCTTCTAATGATTTGTTTGTAATTTTTAATTCTTTAATAGTTAATTTAATTTGGTTAATTTCATGTTGTAAATCTTGTAAAGTCACTTCCTTTTGTTTATTTTTTCGGAATAGTTCTAAAGTAGTCGTTAGACTAATTGGTTTATCCTAATGAGTTTTTTATTTTAGTTTTTTTTTTGTTTTATTAATTAATAGAGATGTTAATTTATTGGTGTATTTTCTTTTTAATTCAGGATTGTCTAGTTTACTAATTAATTCAATTAAAGAATCCTCTTCTTGTTGGGATTTACTAAGGACATTGATTTATCTACAACAAGTATCATTATATCCTAATTCAATTTGATCATTATCAGTATTATCACTGGAAAGGTTAGGATTACTAGTTTCACTAATTGAAGGACTAGATGGATGAGAAGATTGATTGATTAATTTGAATATTTCAAATATTTGATATTGATATTCTTCAGTAATTTGTAATTGATTAAATTTATCTTTGAATTTTTCTTTAAGTTTGCATTTATTAGAGTAATGACCATTTTTACGACAATTATAGCAAGTAACATCTTGTGTGGATTTTGACTTCTTAGAATATTTAGATTTCTTGTGATATTTCGGTTTAGGTTTATCATAATATTTATCAGGGAATTTAGAAGGTGAATATTTTTTACGATATTTATATGGTTTGGGGGAAGATTTATTTTTCCTATGTTTTCAACGCGATGGTGTTATAGGAGGTAGACCATATTGTTCGCAGAAATTACCTAATTCATATTTAGTTTTATGTTTATCCCTAACAGCTTTTTGACTAAGTTTTATATCAATACACATTTTTAATCTTTCTTTTTGAATGGTACTAATGATATCTCCATAGGTTAAATTATCACATTCAATGATGCCAGTAGGTTGACTAAGAACATCTCTAATTTTATGAGCAAAAAGATTAAGTAATCCATTAATGAATTTTTCTTTCCAAAAGGATTTAGTACAATCATCTCGAAGCATTACTCTAAAAGTAAAAACATCTTTATACTATCGGAAATCACTTAATATAGGGCAAGTTAACTTACTAAGTTGATTATGGATTCGAGAATGAACATTAGTAGGTGTTCCTATGAAGTGTTTAATTATGGTAGATATTAAAGTATTAATTCTATCAGGTTTACTCATTCCTATTTCTTCATCAAAAATAGGGAATTCATTTTCATCTAGTTAAACTGCATGTTGAATAGTGTCGCACATATCATGTGTGAGATATTTGTCCCACCATGATTTAAGCATACCAGTAAAACCATAAGTAAGTAGAGAGACTATCTTAGGCTGAGTACAATCAGGATAATTACTTAGATAGCTATTTGCTACCATGGACATATGATTTAATTTTTGAAGAATTTGATTTTCACTAAGACTATCTATGTTCCATTCATATAATTTTTTGGCAAAAATAAAAAATTGATTATTAATATGTTTCTTCAAATTGAAGATCCGGGGGAGTCTGTTTAGTGTACCAATTTTTAGTAAGAGTAGTAGGATTAACTTTTGGATGTACTATTTGATTAAGATTAATGGATTGAAATTGTCGTTCTAGATGACTAATTTCATTATTAGTAGATCTCTCAGAATCACTATTAATATTTAATGGTAGTTGTTGTGTTAATACGGTAATTCCCTTTTTTTTGGAAAGGGTAGATAACTTAATAAATAATTGTTCAATAGCTTCAACGGTAGTAGTATCTTGGGTGACTAAACTCAATCTATTGCTAGGAAGGTTAATAAGTGGTTTTTCCAAAGTTTAACATATGACTAGTTGAATAATCATCAAAAGTAGTTTCAATTTTATCTAATTGTTTACCAATAGTTTTTAAATATTGATTTGTATAATTATTTTGTTCAATTACTTTTTTAATTTTAGATTAATCACCAGGAAACTTAAAAGGAGAAACATGTAGGATTGATCCTTTATGTTCAATGAGGATGGTTTCTAAAGGAGGATGGCTAGAAGAAACTGTAATATTATGAGAGGTTTTTCATTTAGTTTTTGTAATAGCGTTTACATTCTGATAATAATTTTCAAGATAATTAAAGAAATTGACTTCAGTACCTATTTCACTCATAAATTTATACCATTTTCTAATGATTTTGGATTGTTGTTGTCCGTTGTAATTAGCCTTATAAGCTTGTCAGTTTAATTTATTATTTTTAGACTTAAATTCAGCATGGAGTTTATTAAGATCATGTGTAAAAGGTTTATAAATGGTTAATAATTGAGGATTAACAGGAGGAATAACTTCAAAATTCGTTTGAGTGGGTGACTCTTGAGATGTGGTGGTATCTTCTTTATGAAGATGTGTTTGTGTCGAATAAACAAGTTTACTAATTTGAGATATAGATGAATTATCTATGCCTTTTAACTTACTATTAGTTGTGTGTGAAGGTTGACCAATGTGAAGTTGTCTATCTTTTTGAGTAAATTTGGTACTAAAAATTTCATCGTCGTTAGTAGGGATACTAGAGGTACTATGACGAGAAGATTGGCCACAATTTAGACGATTAAAACGTATATGGACAGTACCATCATCGTATTGTTGAATTTGTTGAATATCATTACTATCAGATTGGTGTGTGTGAGAATAATTTTCATTGACTATAATTCAATTATCTAGAAAAGTGACTTCATTCCAACAAATAGTGGTAGGGACATCAATATTGGTTTCATTTGTACTTCCTTGTATGAGTACGGTTTTATCTTTCGGGCTTTTAACTAAAGCATGAACATCAAGATTAGTTTTTATACATTTATAATAAATACAGTAGATTAAAGCAATAGAATGAGCACCACCAAGCATTTTAGTGAATGCACCAGAAATTTGGATATTTAATATTAAAGCTTTTAATATGTGAAGATCACGAAGATTTAAAGTAAAATAAGGAAAACAATTAAAATGGACAGGTCTTTTATGAAGACCAGATTCCATCATATCCATTAAACTATCATAATAATTAATAAAGCGAGCATCTCGTAAATATAACAAAACAGAAGAATTATGTGCTTGAGTAGTTAATGGTTTAATAGCAACTTGAATTAAGCCTATATGAATAAAATTATGACCGGTGGGTAAATGGTTTTTGATTGACTCTTTATTCAGTAATTGACATGTTTCTTGGATTTTTGTTAAAGCATAAACTTTTTCAACAGTTTTTACATGTAAATCAATATTAAAAGATGACTTTAAAAAACTAGTTTTATAGATTTCTTTAATTGGTACTTTTGGGATGTTCCAACTTAAATCTATTTTTAAATCTTGAAATTCATGTTCTTCTTTGTTTACTACTGTATCAAGTGTACGAACTAAAGTTATAGTTCTAGAACTGACTGAAGAGTTACTGTGGAATAATCAACTTATTTTCTAAATGCTGCAAATTGGTTCAACAGGATCTGAATTCTTGGTTGACCTATCATATTTCACATACTATGTGTTCGCACATACTCTCTCCAAGAACCCTTTTATCCATCAATGGCCTAAGGACCTACAAAGGATGTGGGACGAAAGGTGGGTGGCTATTACCAAAGTGGAAAATGGATGATAAGTTGAAAAGAATAAAGAAAGCGTGAAACAATTATACAGAGATAGAAAACAGAAGGATTAAACAAAAATAACTAATCAATAAGCTAACATCAACAAACTTGGCTCTAAGATATTTCGGTTTAGGTTTATCATAATAAAGAGTGAACGCAGAAGGAAATTTCTATAACTCTGTCACTCTTTCAAAATTCTATCCCTGATTTCTTTACTCGAGAATTTTTACAGGAGGGATAGTGCCTCATGCCTACTCCTTATTGTTCTATACACAAGTTATAAGTCAATTGATATTGAAAACTAATTCGTCATTATGCTTTTAAAATATCCTACTTACCTTCAATTTCATCAGATTAGAGGTCACCACAATCTAATTACCCATTACACTAATCTGCTTAATTTTCATCTTGATAGGTTAGATATCCTCAGTGGATTCTAATCTATTTATGCCTCTTCCGTTACAGATGACAAGTCACAAACCTTCTACAAAACCTCTTACCATTGTGCCAATCAGTCAACCTATTGTTGCACCTCCAATTGATCTAGTTAACCGGTACCAAATTCTTAGTACCATTCCGAAACCTAGTTACATCTCTGCACTTGCTTCCGATCCCTTTGCTTGTCAGTCAATTACACAAATGCCTCCTAATCATCCATCCAAATCTACCCCAAGAACAGACTATGTTCTTAAACAGTCATTCAATCTTCTTTTTTTTTTTTAATTTTATTTTATTATTTTTTTTTTATAAAGAACCAATCCATAAAAACATTCACAATGTCCTTGATTTAGAAAAATCATATTTCCTTGCTGGATGGCATTTCACTCCTCCCCATCCAGACAAGTCAATTATTTTTTACAAAGATATTCTATTCCATCACAAGTCTATAATCATTAAACCCATATATGATCGAGTCAATACTAGTAAAATCATCTACCATTCATTATACATACAAAATATTGTATCTCTTGATGAATAGGGTCTCCCCTTCCTACTTTGCGATCTTTCCAATTACAAGATACAATACAGTTACTATGATTACATTGATGCTTGGTTCAAGATCCTTCTCCGCCAAAATGAGTCATATAGTCATTCCTAGTTTTTCTCTTTTGATCATAAATTCAAGTTAGAATTTCCCTTCTAGTTTTTGAGATGGTGGTCTCAATATGGTGACATCCTAGAAATTATTCCTGTTGATTTAATGAAACAAGTCACTTATTTCTCTTCAGTGTACAAGTCAACATAAAAGTCAATTCCTTATATTGCTCCATTTTATTTCTTAATATAAAGTCCCTTGGATATTTAAATAGCATTACAATTTTTCCGAAAACATAGTCAGTTGACAACATTTTGTTAAATGGCGAGATGCATTCAAAGCCCATCGCATTATTGAACAAGTCCAGCAAGAATTTCTAGTCAACATTCATGCTCTTACTCTTGCAATGGTCAAGTCCTCTTAACAGAACCCAACTGCTTCAGTCACTTAAGAAAGCCCACTTCCTCTTACAACAGTCAGACTTGGAAGCCTAGCACCCAGTACTGAACCTTCCAAATCCAAGTCATCCAAGTCCAAGCTCAAAGCAAAGCCCAAGTCCAAGACCAGTAATGAAGAATTAATTCAAATTGCAAAATTACTACTGGCCCAAGCCAAGTCACAAGATGAAAAAGATGCTTCAGATGAATCAGCCTCATCAGAAGCCTCTACCAGTCATGATCCATATGTTCCACAATTTTAAGATGCTCATGATCCATATGTCTAAATCAGTCATTGGATTCCATATATACATTAGTTTCAATCACTACTCTTACTTTGAGAAAAACTATTAATATATATATTGATTCCCCATCAGCCAACTGTGCAGTCATGCCTCTCAACTGAAAGTAAATGAACAGTGAAAAAAGTCACTGTTCCCTATTCACTCAAAGACAAGTCCAGAACAATTAAAAGCAAAGACAACTTTCAGTCAATCACCAAAAGCAGCAGACAGCACCCATGTCCTCCATGTGCTACTTTTTGGTCAGATTCCCAGTTTACAAGCATCATAGTCAGCTACTTTGCCTATAAAAGAGTCTTCTCAGTTAAGAAGAAGGCAGAGTTGGAAATCTAGGAATTTTCTCTCAAAAATCTCTTGGTCTCTGTAATTTATAAACAATTTTATTCAAGTAAACAAATTGTAAGTTCTATTTTGCTTTGTGTATTTGCTTTATTTATTTGTCTTTTGCTTTATTGATACCTATCTCCTATTTGAGTTTACTACCATCTGAGTTCTGATTTCCTGCTGCGTTCACTCTTTCTTTTAAAAATTTATACTAAATTATATTTTTTTTATTTGTTATATTTTTTTCATAATAAATTAAAAACAATTGATTAGTTTATAATAAATAAAGATTTTCACTGAAGTGGTTGAAAAAATTAAAAAAGTCACAATGATAAATGGGAAAATTATTAGGAAAATAAAATTGCAATGTGGTTGAAAAAATTAAATTAAAAATTATAAGGATTTTTTTTTGAAATATCTAGAGTACTAATCAGTGTGTTTTGGTTTTAGTTTTTGAGTTCAGTTTTTTGAAAATTAATTTTTTTGTTTTTCGTTTTTTTTTTGTTTTTAATGAATATTTTTAAAATTTTTAAGTATTTTTTTAAAAACTTTTTGAGATGCACCTTACTTAAATGTATCTAAATAGTAAAATATTTGTGACAAAATATTTTAAAAAATTAATAAATATACAAAAATATAAAAAAATGTACTGAATTTTCAATTTTTTTTTTTGTATTTTTGGTATTTAGTGATTTTTTAAAATATTTTTTCACAAATATTATACTTTTTTAGTGTATTTATGTTAGGTGTTGTTAGGTTTTTATTGTTGGCAACTCCGTTTGACAAAACTCCTTTCAGTTGTATTTGTTTTCGCACGTTTATTTCAGTGAGGCTATGAGTTTATTAGATGCGAATCCAACTCGAATCGAGCCATGCAGAGAAGTTTGTGATGTTAATGCTTTCAAGATTGCCACTTCGCTGATTATTACGGGGGTCGAGCTGCCCGGTCAGCTCGCGGCCAAAGCAAAATGCAAAATTACATTCAAAATTGCATGTCCGTCATTGCTCGCTCGAGCCAAGGAGTGCTCGCTCGAGCTAAGGTTTTCTCGCTCGAGCCAAGGAATTCTCGCTCGAGCGAAGGATTGCGTCCACACAAAAAACCTGAAAGAAGTGATTGGTCGCTCGAGCCAAGGCACTAGTAGAAATCATGAAAAATACATTCCTTGCTCGAGCCAGCAAAGCTTCGCTCGAGCGAGCCTCAGAATTCAGATTTCTCAAGGAGTTTGTTTTCTTCCCAATCTAGGATTACTTTTGGTTCTCTATAAATACTTGGGTTTCTCCCAAAACTAAGTGATTCATTGAATTCCTCCAGATCTTCTTTTTGGTTCTTGAAGGTTTATATCTGGGGATATTTTGTTATTTTTCTTTGATGTTTTATTGAGTATTCAACTCATGGTTTAAAGAGAGTACATCAAAGGTTTGTTTGTTATACACAAAAGAGAGAGTTGTTCTTCAGTTGTGGATTCTGAAGAATTCGAGCCTGAAGCTTTGGTGGAATCCGGAGTGGCTCATCAGAAAGACAATTTCGTGGTGAAGATGGGGTTGGAAGAGGCACATAGAGGTTGGTTTAATTAGGCGTTGTGGATTCGCTAGGTAATTGAGAGTATACCTGTGTAATTCCTTTAATTCTTCTTAGTGGATTGTCTTGTGGCAGTTGCCCGTGATTTTTTGATCACAATTGGAGGTGTCCAATTGTGGTTTTTCCACGTAAAAATCGTTGTGTCGATTTGTCTTTGATTGTTTGATTGGGATTGTTATATTCTGCTTAAAATTGATACATAATCACAGATCAACATCTAGGGGGTTTCTAGATTTTTCAATTGGTATCAGAGCGGGTCGTTCTATTTTTTTTTTAAAAAAAATTCTTTTAGAACGAGATCTTGTTTGATTTGTGATAATGGATACAATTCGTGGGGGAAATTCTATGGTTCGACCACCCCTACTTGACGGATCCAATTATTCTTTTTGGAAAACTCGGATGAGATCTTTTTTAAAATCTATTGATGAAAAAGTTTGGCAATCCGTCATGAATGGGTGGACTGAACCAACAATTACCGTTGATGGAGTAACTTTCCCCAAACCAATTGACAAGTGGGGCACAATTGATTACCAAAATAGTAGCTGGAATAGTAAAGCTATCAATTCTCTCTTTTGCGCTGTCACACCTGAAGAGTTTAGTCGTATTTGTAATTGTGAAGTCGCAAAAGAGGCTTGGGATATCTTACAAACTATTCATGAGGGCACTCCTTCTGTTAAACGATCAAAACTTCAAAGGCTCACATCTAGTTTCGAAAACCTTTCTATGAAAGATAGTGAGACCTTTGATGAATTTTATGCGAAGTTGAGTGACATTGTAAATTCCAGTTTCAATTTAGGTGAAAAAATACCGGAATCCAAGGTTGTGGGAAAATTTTTGAGATCCTTGCCCGATCGATTCCAACCAAAAGTTACGGCTATTGAGGAGGCTCAAGATGTTGACAACCTTAAGCTAGATCAGTTGGTTGGAAATCTCCAAACTTATGAGGCACATAGAAATTTCAAAAAGAAACAAAAAGATGTTGCTTTTAGCAGTGCTCATAAAGTGGTTGAGGATTCTGATGAGGATTGTGAGATAGATTCCAAGATTATGGCTGCTTTTATTAAACAATTTAAAAAATCTTTTTTAAAAAAGAATCCTAATCTTTTAGAATCTACTCATACTCATAAATCCAAAGGCAAAGATAAAGTCAAAATTAATTCTATAGCCAAGAAGGAAAAAGGAAAGATACAAGGCAACTCTGAAAGTGCCCAATGCTATGAATGCCAAGGATTTGGCCACTTTGCTTCAGAATGCCCCACTCGTTTGAAGAAGAAGAAAGCCCTCGCTATCACTTGGGATGATGAATCAGAATCTGATGAAGATGATAGTGACAATGAAGATCAAAGTGAAGAGGGACATAAACAATTCCTTGCTTTCACGGCGGCTTCCGAAGCTGAAGGACAAACAGAGTCTTCGAAGAGGTCAGTTGAGAATACCTCTGATGATGAATCTTCGGAGAGTGATCATGAAGAGCTTGAGCAAGCTTATGAAAAGTTGTATAAGGAGTCTCTTAACTTATTCAAATTGAATGACAAACTCACAAAGAAACTCAAAGCATGTGAAAGTGAGAATGTCAAACTTAAGGAGGAGATTTCCGAGGTTAGGATCAATGCCATCAAGATAGCTGATGATCAACAAGTTCTTTGTGCAAAATTGATGACTTGTGAGACAGAGAGGAATGAGCTACTGGAAACCCATGCCATGTTTGAAGAAAAGATTAAATCTCTCGAGGGTTGCACGGGAAAACGCAACCCTCCTTCAACTATAGACACGACCGTGAAGGGGCACCGGTCTAGGTCCCCCCAAGGAGTATCTCCCTTCTTGCCGAGCTCTAGGACGACATCGTCAGGAATATTGTATTCCTCTCGAAACTCCGCCATCGCCCCCGGCGAGCTAACCCTAAAGCGGTATTTGCCCATCTCGGTTTTACTTTGATGTATTGTATCTCGGTTTTATTTGCTAAATCGGCCGAAAAGGTTGTTGTGGTTGCTCGGTCTTTGAGCTCCACCAGTTATAACGCCGAAGGGCTTGGTCGGTCCTACTTGTTCTGCATATTGAAAAAGGCCAAGGGTTAGCACGGCAGATATTGCGCGGCTCCAAATGGAAATAGCTCAGGGAAGGATTTGGTGTTTAGATCAGTCTCAGCTCGGTTTAACTACATGTGCTTAAATCCTTCTAGCTCATTTATTGCACGGTTAAGACCAGTTCAAAGATCTATCTGGTTTTCAGCTCGGTCAAGGTTCAAGGCGGGGCTTCAGTCCAGTTGAGGTTAGAAGTGGAGACCTTTAGCTCGGTGGAGGTGTTCTGTTTGACCCCTCAGCTCGGTTAAGGTCTCAGGCCGTGGTTTCCGTGCTTTAGTTCGGTTTACTCTACTCGCCTATCTAATGTGGCACACAGCCCGGTTGCAGCCCCTACGAGAAGCCACAAACTGGTTTTTGCTCGGCTAGAGCCCTAATTGCGGATCTAAATGAATGTTTTGCTCGGTTTGGCCCAGTATTCATCGTGTTCATCCAGTTCTTCCTAAGTTCTTGGCCTATTCGTTTTATCTAAGGAAAAATGGGGGCACGAGGGCCACCTCTCGTCCCCATTTCCATTTTCCTAGGGTGTGCATGACTTCAAACAAAAAAGAACGTGAAGAACAGCGGGACTAAAGTGAAAAACACGCTTGAAGAACTTGAAAATAAAAACTGAAAGTGCAATGGTGGGGAAGAGCTTATCAGAAAACGAGGGAGGGCCTCGAGAGCTTGAACACAGCGTTAAAAATGGCAAGAACGAGCGAGTGAGGAAGCAACAGGGAGGGATGCAGAAGCTCTTGGAGGCTAGGGTTTGGAGCTCTAGAAGGAGATAGAGAGAGTGGAATGTGAAGGGCTAAAACCCTTCGAATAGGGTTTATTGACGGGGGGAAACCCCAAACGGTGCAGCCGTTCGAAATCCTGCGCGTGCAGGACAGCTAGATGCACGACCCAATAAGGCGACGACACGTGGCACTGGCAACGCGGCTGTCAGTACGGTTGTACGACCTTTGATGGGACAGCAGTGGTCGTCACCGGCCAATTGGGATTGCTCGGCTGCAAAAGTGTTCCCAATTCAATCATTGCACGGCGGCAAAAGTTGCCCTATGATAGCTCGGCCTGGCGAGGGTGCAGCTCGATCATAGCTCGGACACGTTGGTAAACCCAATCACGATAGCTCGGATGGGTTTAAGGGGCAATTGAGAGGGAAGATTTGCATGGCAGTACGGCCGAGCAAAGGCAACGTCGGATTTAACGAAGGGGGACGGCGCCGAGCTAACCCCGTTGACGTGACTGGCTTGCACGGTCGTTGACATTGACCGAGCAAATGCGAGTATGCCCCTGGCCAAGCCGTGTTCCGGGCAGAGTTCGGAATAGCGAGTGGCGACCGAGCTATAGGGCGACCCGGGCTGGGCCGAGGTTACAGCGAGGCCGGCAAGCCTTTGACCGGCTAGCCGAGATGGATAGCTCGTGTGACCGAGAAGTCGGATGGAATGGTTGGGGGCCGGCATGCCCCGCAATCAGTTGATTCTGGTGTGCCAGTCTGAAATAGCCCGGGCGGAGTGGTCTGCCTTTTACTCGCTCCAAAGGGACAGGCCGGCGATGTGGAGCTCGGTTGTGTACATGTAGTGGAGATCTTCCACAAGTAATAGGCCGGTCGTGGTACCTCGGTCAAGGGTGCCACCTGGGCCAATGGTGTGGAGGAGAGGACATCTGCTCCACGAACGCCCCAATACCGTTAGACAGTTCTGTGTGTATTGGTGGAAGGACAAAACCTTTACACGCGTAAGGTGGTGAGAGGCGCGCACTGCCACCTGTCCAGGGGAGGACAACAGAGGTAGTGCGCTCACGACCTTGAGGCTGCATGGCCAGCTAGAAATAGGAGAAGAGACGAAGGTTACAGGTATGCGAATTCACACTCACAAACTCTCCTCTCATTGTCCTCTTCCTCAGTGAACTGACTTGAGCGTCGGAGGGTTTTTCCGGCTCACCACCGCCGGGCAGCTCACCCTTTTGTGTTGCAGAGATAGACGCCGTTATCAGAAGCTTGACGTTCAAGGCGTACGGAGAGCAAAGGATATTTCGCCCCCGTACAATATTATAACCTCTTCATTGTGTTTTTAGTCACTCATGCGAGTGTTTGTCGGTCAAGCCAAGAATGGCTCTTTCTTTTTGTTTTTGATTTTCTTTTTCTTACTCATTTGACTAGCCATAAAAGTTGTGACTTGAACCATCATTTTCTTACTCATTCTCTAAATATTATTTTCTTTATCTCTTTACTGCACTTTTATTGTTTTTATTTTGATTATGATTTTTTATTTATTCCTTCACTTGTTAATAATTCATATTCTTTTTTTGGCGAAGCAGATACAAACACTTAAATTATTCGTTCCAATATTGACAAAGAGAGTAATAGGTAGTTATTGAAACACAATATTCTCCTGAGATGCATTTAACAAATTACATAACCATTGGCACTACATTTTTGATTTGTATATATTCATTTTGAGAGTTTAATATATATTATTGTTGTCATATAATGGCAATGGCTAATACAGTCTTTAAGCTTACTTTTTAGTGTTTTTATTTTTTATTTTTCTAGGACTAAAATAGCCTGTCAGAAATATGTAGTTGGGAGTTATGTGGCTCTTTCAAATTTAAAATCCCAATTTAATTTTCTGGGATCTTTACTTTTAAAATATTAGTGCCCTATGTCCCTCCAAAAAAAAAAAAAAATTTTTTTTTTTGAATAGTTAAAATATTCTTTAGAATATAAATAGAAAAAAGGTACAAATTAAAAAAAAATATATATATATATATGAATGTCAAGATCAACAAAAAAAATAAAATAATACACACCCTTCTCATTTTGTCTCTAAATCCTAAAATCTCTCACAAATTAATCATGCTGTGATTCCTAAAATCTCTAACTTAAATATCATAAACATAACCTCATTTCAAAACGTTTGTCTCTAAATTCTACCACTAATCATAGTCTAATCCTTAAAGAAAAAGTGACAGAGACCCACAATTTAAGTTGCACAATTCATCTATAACGACGTGATAAGGGAGTTGAACCTCACATAGTTAATTGTATGACAAATCAAAAGTTGCATATCATAATCCATGTTATTGTAGTCTAAAATTGTAGGACTTAAATTGTGGGTCTCAGTGTTTTTCCTTCCTAAAATATCTCCTCACATATCATAATGATTCATTTAAAATATGCATTATCCTACCTTATTAACTTAAAAAATAAAATAAAAAATATTATATCAAAAATTAAAACACAACTTTTCAAAATAAAACTCTACAACCCAAATAGAAATAAAAATAAACCGACATTTCTCATAATGAAAAGTCCTTACAAAAATTGAAAGACACTCTTTGATTGGCTAGAATATCTTTTTAATATTTTAATTTTTTTTTTATCTTATTTGAATTTTTAAAATTATTCAAAATTTATACTCCCTCCGTCTCAAAATATTAGTCTCTTATTCCATTTTTCATTGTCCCAAAATATTAGTCCCTCTTCAAAAATCAAGTACAAAAATAATATAAATTTCCTATTTTGCCCTTATTTTAAATTAACAAACAATATAAAAAGTACAATTATGACATTGATATTCCCTAAAAAATGTACTATCAAAAGGATAATTTTGAAAAATCAACTTTTTTAAAGTACAATAATTGTACTACCAAAAAAAGTTAGATTCCCCAAAAGGGACCATTATTTTGGGACAGAGGGAGTACATGTTATTTCTTATATATAATACCATTTTTTATTTAACTTTCTAAAATTATTTCTTATAGCATGATCCTTTTGTTGATAGTTTTGATTGTTAGCTTAATTTTATAAGTTATTTGTATAAGCTTCATCTTAATTTCATACATGATGGGTTGATATATGATTGGACTCTCAGGCTAAAAGTCTAAATTTGAATTTCCTTTCGCCAAAGGTTTACATGCTAAACTTTTTTGTTCAGAAGGACATACTAGGTGAAATGAAGTATCTATGTACTCTTGTAAGCATGGTTTGGCCCTCTCGTCTGTCTCTTTTCTCATGTTCTTTTCACCTCTTTTGTTGCTGTTGCCAATGACTGACCACCATTACCTTTGTCCCGTTGATTGCCTCTCTCTCTCTCTATATATATATATCTTTTTCGCATCATCCGTTTGTTTCCCTTAGATCTGAGTGAATCAGATCTGTCGTTGCCATTGTAATATCTCTTGGGGGATTTCCTTGCGCATTAAACAGTTCGGACCCTTGTTTTTTTGATCTGATCTCACGAGTGCAATGTGAAACATAGATGAGAGTCTAGATTTGACAACTTTTATAAAAAAATCTATTTTATTGCAAAACTTTTTTCAGAAATGGATTGCATCATCAGATCTCAAAATCGCCACCTAATATTTTGAGAAAATTAGAAAACTCGTAACTCGTGCCAAGGCCACTGTTCGTTATAACTAAAGATGAGTGGGGAAGGTCATTAATTGAGCACCCCCATTCACCCAATCAAAGATCAATCTCTACTAAATCATGATATGATTTTTATTTACTTTATATGTTCATATTCCGATTATTTAACAAATTCTAAAAAATTACTATGTGAAACAAACAAATATAAACTATGCCATTCATTTTGGAACAGTCTGATTTCATATATTTTGAAGATGTTTTGAATAGTATAAAACACAGAAAATTGAGTTTTACAAACATGAAAATCAAATTTATTCCAAATCTAACAACATAATCTTCATCTACTGGCATGCATATAGATATATCAAATAAGTAAATAGCCACATGGTAGGATATTAAACATAGTAAGGAAAACACAAACAAGCGGGATATTAAAGCATAAAAGCTTACATATTTACTGACGTCCTGTAAATAGTTGCAAAACAAAATTAGTAAAACATGCATGATCTTATATACAAAATCCTAATGCAATTCACTCATGAAATGCAATTGAAGATCCGACTTCTAATGTATGACATGTAAATCATCTCAAGACACGAGATAGCGCACAAAATTGATTAAATCTACAAATGCAAATTTGGCCAAATCTTAATGCATGAAATATAGATGTGAAGCATAGATATGATGAAAAGCAAAAATATGCTGCATATTCACAAATAAGGAAAGCAAGTAAGAACAGGATAAAAATAAGTGGGGTGAAAAATTATTACAACACTTTGAATAATTACATATTTGAATAAAGGAGGAGAAGAGGAAAATATTGTAACAAAATATATCCTCACAAATCTCTCAAATTAAAAGAAAAACATAAACTTCAGATGCCTCGGAGACCACTAGAAACCATTATGCTCAACATTGGAAGACTGCTCTGTCTTGTCCCAGAAGAGGTTGGTCGACTGGCTAAATAGGCCACGTTTGTTTGGTGGATTAGGTTGGATGGGATTGTTAGTGAGGGGATGGTTAGTGAAGAGATTGTTAGTAAGGGGATTATTAGTGAGGGAATAAAGTAAAAATATGTTTATTTTGATGATAATATGGAAGATGATTAGTAAGGGGATAAAGTAAGAAATTTACAAACACACTATAAATAAATAAATAAAAAAACGCCTTGAACACTGTGTCGTGGGATTGGTTTGTCAATCCCACCTGTATTGAAGGCATCCCAATCCCACCACTTTGTAGGACTACCAATCCCCTTGGAGTGATAATCCCATAGCCCATAAACCAAACAAACAAGATATACGTGGGGTCCATTTCAATCCTAAGCCAATCCCACCCATGAATCAGGATAACAAACATGACCATAGTGAGCTGGCTGGCCAACTACTTAGCAGACCGGCCAATTGATTAGCCGGCCAGCCAATAAATTGGCTAGCCGGCCAATTAGGCATGGCAGAAAAATTTGTTTTGTTGCAACACTGAAACGGAACAAACAAGGGATATGTGGGTGGCTCAACTAATTACTTCTAGTTAGATTACAACAGTTTATAAGATGAAATCAATGCAAGAGAATTAATATACAAAAAGAAAGTACAAGGAAATGAAAATGATTTTTTTTTTTTTTGGGATGGAAATGAAAATGATTGAAAATTCACTTCTAAGGAAATGATGAACTTCTTAATTTCCAAACTTCCTTTTGATCACCCTTAGGTTTAGGAAGTGTGTTCTCAATCCTCAGTTCAAAAACTTGGAATTCTTGCTAGAATGGTATTTTTGGGTTGTTTAACAATTTGTGTGGTGGAAAATGGTTAACTCACTGATTTTTCTCAAACTTGGCAAAGATTACTTTTTCTTTGATCAAAGCACTAGAGTTTGCTTATAATGAGTTTCCGGATGATTTTGGTAATAAAAGATGAGATATAACAGTGTGTATGGAAAATGGAAGTTTTGGCTAACTCTTTAACTCAAAGTTTAGACTTCTCTCTTTCTCTCCTCTTTTAATCAATCCTCTTCTCCCTAATAATATGATGATCTTTGTATTGGCAATGATGGAAGGCTAATTTAAGGAGATGGTGGGAGACAAGGTGGAAGACAAGGGACCATGGGTGACAAGGATAAAGCACTTGGCCCTTGTTTTAGCTACTCCTTTTTTGAAGAGACAAATGCTTTTTGACAATGGCGGCAGAGTAGATATGCATCTTGAGCATGAATGTATCAGAAATATCTAAGGTGCCATGTCCCACATGCATTAAACAAGAATTCTGCTGAAACTGCCTTATTTTTGGACAAATTAGCCGGCCAACCAACTAGCCAAAAAGTTGGCAAGTCGGCTAAACAAAGCAGGTCAGCCAAAGAGTTGGCTAGCCGGCCAAAATATTGGCCATGGCCTGACTATTTTGCACGAAACAAGATTTTTTAAAAAAGAATTATCATTATTTCCTCTTATTTCCACACTGTTTTTTGCTCAATTTCCTAAGAAAATATTTTATTTTGAAGTTTTAAAAATGAGCCTCGGAACACTACGGAAATACTCGGAACAAAACGAGGAAAGAAAGTTTTGAAAGAGAGTTTTGATCAAGACTTAAACACTTGGCCAAAACAAGCTTATGGTTCACTACAACATATAAGACTTTTGGCGACCAATTATTTTGGTCTCTAAAACCATTATTTTGGTCTCTAAATAGTTTTTGTGACAAAATTAAATTCGTCACTAAAAAAGTCACTAAAAGTGCGTCTAGAAAAATCAAAATTGACTTTTGCGATTTTTTGAAAGTGTTGCTGAAAATGACAATTAGCGACCAATTTTATATTGTCACAAAGTGTTTGATTTTACAAGACTAAACATTTGGTCACTAATACTTTGTCACAAAATGTCCCAATTTGGTCGCAAAAAACAAAATAATGACATTTTTAACGACAACTATATTTGGTCGCTAAATGACAAATAACTTTTTTTACCACACATTTTTGTCGCTAAAAATCAAAGTTGGGATGGCTAAAAATGCACAAAAATTAAATGTCATCCAATCATATAAAAAAAGAAAAAAATCGACATCCCACTACAAGAAATTAGTGATTTAGAGAATAATATTTATAGACCAATTGAATTTAGTCTCTAAAAACTATCATTTAAGGACAAAAATAAATTTTAAGAGAAAATTATACAAATACACCATATTCCTTTATGATAGGCCAAAAAAAATTAGTCAAAGGCTTTTAGGGACCAAAAAAATTAGTACTTATGTTGATTTGAACACTTGATCCATGTGTGCGAGGTAGGTAAAAGCTGGAGACCAATTTATTTGGTTGCTAAAGGTCGTCAAATACGCTTCGATATTCTAAGTGCAAGCCTGGCCTATTTACTCAGCTAGGATTCAATTAATCTTAGCTATTTCCTCTGTCTAGGACTTGATCGATCTTCAGCTTCGATCGATTTTCAGCTTCAATCTGATTCGATCCTTTTGCCGCCTCATATCAGAATCGATCTTCACCTCATGTTAGAATCGATCTTTAGCTTTCATCTTTCAGAATCAATCTTTGGCTTCAACACACAGCTAAGTTCTTTGGCTTCAATCTTAAGGTAAATCGATTTGAATTTTTTTGTAGATATATATAAGTTTGAGTAAATCGATTTGGTTTCTAATAGAGATCGTAGTAATTTGGATTCAACAGCGACATGGTGTGTTTTCAATCTCTTTCTCTCTCTGCACAGACACAGCATATATATATATATGTACATATCTATATATACTCCTTTGTATTTATTCAAATTGCTTGAATTCGAAATCCTCTACTGCTATTGCTCGAGTTTTTCATGGTAGTTATTCGTGAGATTAGGATAGGGACACATGTTGCTTTAAAATTTGAATCTCATATTGAGATTACAGAGAGTATATTAAGATGTTCAGGTTTATTTTGAATGTAGATCTTACTATAATTGAATTTAATATCAGTCATTTAATAAATTTTTTGTAAATCATTTTATGATTGATTCTTTATTCTTAACATTGTTGTTATTTTTAGGGCATTACTATTCCAATCTAAAAATTATAACCAATTTTTGTAAAGTTAGATATATAAAATTAGATTAAGGATCATCTCTTG